>OU342742.1:282586761-283272759 GCA_910589775.1 Avena eriantha | reverse complement strand
TGTGAAGAGAACACACATGCAATCACACAGGTGGATCCATATATTGTTTGTGGAAAGAACAGACATGCAATGACTCTAGCTATGGTTAAGGAGAAGAACACACATCAAGTGACACTGGTGGATCCATGTGTGGTTTGTGGAAAGAAGACACGTGCAATCACACTGGTGGATCCATGTGTGGTTTGTGAAAAGAACACACATACTATCACACTAGTGGATCCATATGTTGTTTGTGGAAAGAATAGACATGAATGGCTCTGGCTGTGGTTAATGAAAAGAACACACATGCAATGAACTGGATGGATACATATGTGGTTTGTGCAAAGAACAGACATGCAATGAGACTAGCTGTGGTTTGTGAGAAGAACACACGGCAAGTGACACTGGTGGATCCATATGTGCTTTGTGGAAAGAACACACATGCAATGAACTGGGTGTGGTTCATGAAAAGAACTCACATTCAATAACACTGGTGGATCCTTATATGGTTTGTGAGAAGAACACACATGCAATGACTCTGCCTGTGGTTCATGAAAAGAACACACATCAGTGACACTGGTGGATCCTTATGTGGTTTGTGAGAAGAACACACATCAAGTGATAATGGTGGATCCATATGTGGTTTATGGAAAGAACACACATGCAATGAAACTAGTTGTGGTTTGTGAAAAGAACACATATGCAATCACACTAGTGGAACCATATCTTTTTTGTGGAAAGAACATACATACAATTACTCTAGATGTGGTTAATGAAAAGAACACACATCCAGTGACACTGGTGGATACATATGTTGTTTGTTGAAAGAATAGACATCCAATGGCTCTGGCTGTGGTTAATGAAAAGAACACACATGCAATGAACTAGATGGATCCATATGCAGTTTGTGCAAAGAACGGACATGCAATGACACTGGTTGTGGTTTGTGAGAAGAACACACATCAAGTGACACCGGTGGATCCATATGTGGTTTGTGAAAAGAACACACATGCAATCACACCGGTGGATCCACATGTTGTTTGTGGAAAGAACAGACATGCAATGGCTCTAGCTGTGGTTAATGAGACGAACACACATGCAATGACTCTGATGGATCTATATGTGGTTTCTGAAAAGAACACACATGCAATGAAATGGGTGTGGTTCATGAAAAGAACACACATCCAGTCACACTGGTGGATCCTTATGTGGTATGTGAGAAGAACACACATGCACTGAACTTGGTGTGGTTCATGAAAATAACACACAACCATTGACACTGGTGGGTCCATATGTTGTTTGTGGAAAGAACAAACATGCAATGGCTCTGGCTGTGGTTAATGAAAAGAACACACATGCAATGACTCTGATGGATCCATATGTGGTCTGTCGAAAGAAAACGCATGCAATGAACCGGTGGATCCTTATGTGGTATGTGATAAGAGCACACATGCAATCACACTAGTTGTCCATATGTGGTTTGTAGAAAGAACAGAGATGCAATGACTCTAGCTGTGGTTTGTGAGAAGAACACACGTCAAGTGACACTGGTGGATCCATATGTGGTTTGTGGAAAGAACACACATGCAATGAACTGGGTGTGGTTCATGAAAAGAACTCACATTCAATAACACTTGTGGATCCTTATGTGGTTTGTGAGAAGAACACACATGCAATGACTCTGCCTGTGGTTCATGAAAAGAACACACATCAGTGACACACTGGTGGATCCTTATGTGGTTTGTGAGAAGAACACACATCAAGTGATAATGGTGGATCCATATGTGGTTTATGGAAAGAACACACATGCAATGAAACTAGTTGTGGTTTGTGAAAAGAACACATATGCAATCACACTAGTGGAACCATATCTTTTTTGTGGAAAGAACATACATACAATTACTCTAGATGTGGTTAATGAAAAGAACACACATCCAGTGACACTGGTGGATACATATGTTGTTTGTTGAAAGAATAGACATCCAATGGCTCTGGCTGTGGTTAATGAAAAGAACACACATGCAATGAACTAGATGGATCCATATGCAGTTTGTGCAAAGAACGGACATGCAATGACACTGGTTGTGGTTTGTGAGAAGAACACACATCAAGTGACAACGGTGGATCCATATGTGGTTTGTGAAAAGAACACACATGCAATCACACCGGTGGATCCACATGTTGTTTGTGGAAAGAACAGACATGCAATGGCTCTAGCTGTGGTTAATGAGACGAACACACATGCAATGACTCTGATGGATCTATATGTGGTTTCTGAAAAGAACACACATGCAATGAAATGGGTGTGGTTCATGAAAAGAACACACATCCAGTCACACTGGTGGATCCTTATGTGGTATGTGAGAAGAACACACATGCACTGAACTTGGTGTGGTTCATGAAAATAACACACAACCATTGACACTGGTGGGTCCATATGTTGTTTGTGGAAAGAACAAACATGCAATGGCTCTGGCTGTGGTTAATGAAAAGAACACACATGCAATGACTCTGATGGATCCATATGTGGTCTGTCGAAAGAAAACACATGCAATGAACCGGTGGATCCTTATGTGGTATGTGATAAGAGCACACATGCAATCACACTAGTTGTCCATATGTGGTTTGTAGAAAGAACAGAGATGCAATGACTCTAGCTGTGGTTTGTGAGAAGAACACACGTCAAGTGACACTGGTGGATCCATATGTGGTTTGTGGAAAGAACACACATGCAATGAACTGGGTGTGGTTCATGAAAAGAACTCACATTCAATAACACTTGTGGATCCTTATGTGGTTTGTGAGAAGAACACACATGCAATGACTCTGCCTGTGGTTCATGAAAAGAACACACATCAGTGACACTGGTGGATCCTTATGTGGTTTGTGAGAAGAACACACATCAAGTGATAATGGTGGATCCATATGTGGTTTATGGAAAGAACACACATGCAATGAAACTAGTTGTGGTTTGTGAAAAGAACACATATGCAATCACACTAGTGGAACCATATCTTTTTTGTGAAAAGAACATACATATAATTACTCTAGATGTGGTTAATGAAAAGAACACACATCCAGTGACACTGGTGGATACATATGTTGTTTGTTGAAAGAATAGACATGCAATGGCTCTGGCTGTGGTTAATGAAAAGAACACACATGCAATGAACTAGATGGATCCATATGCAGTTTGTGCAAAGAACGGACATGCAATGACACTGGTTGTGGTTTGTGAGAAGAACAGACATCAAGTGACACCGGTGGATCCATATGTGGTTTGTGAAAAGAAAACACATGCAATCACACCGGTGGATCCACATGTTGTTTGTGGAAAGAACAGACATGCAATGGTCTAGCTGTGGTTAATGAGACGAACACACATGCAATGACTCTGATGGATCTATATGTGGTTTCTGAAAAGAACACACATGCAATGAAATGGGTGTGGTTCATGAAAAGAACACACATCCAGTCACACTGGTGGATCCTTATGTGGTATTTGAGAAGAACACACATGCACTGAACTTGGTGTGGTTCGTGAAAATAACACACAACCATTGACACTGGTGGGTCCATATGTTGTTTGTGGAAAGAACAAACATGCAATGGCTCTGGCTGTGGTTAATGAAAAGAACACACATGCAATGACTCTGATGGATCCATATGTGGTCTGTCGAAAGAAAACACATGCAATGAACCGGTGGATCCTTATGTGGTATGTGATAAGAGCACACATGCAATCACACTAGTTGTCCATATGTGGTTTGTAGAAAGAACAGAGATGCAATGACTCTAGCTGTGGTTTGTGAGAAGAACACACATCAAGTGACACTGGTGGATCCATATGTGGTTTGTCTAAAGAACACACAGGCAATGCCACTGGCTTTGGTTTCTGAAAAGAACACACATGCAACTGGTGGATCCATATGTTGTTTGTGGAAAGAACAAACGTGCAATGGATCTAGCTATGGTTAATGAAAAGAGCACACATGCAATGAACTGGATGGATCCTTATGTGGTTTGTGCAAAGAACGGACATGCAATGACACTAGCTATGGTTTATGAGAAGATCACACATCAAGTGACACCGACGGATCCATATGTGGTTTGTGGAAATAACAGACATGCAATGATACTATAAGAAATGTGTTAGTCTGTGACCTTTTGATAGTGACCGTGGAGAAAATCGTCATAGACTTATGACGATTTTTCCCTAGATGGTCATTAATAGTTCAAGAGGGCCTAAACCGTGAAAAATTACAAAGATTTTGCTAAAATCGTCATAATTTCATTAGCTAAAATCATCATAACCTAGTGCGTACAGCCTACGGAGTTAGTTGTACCTCACTATGATGATTTAAAATTGTCATAGCGTCCAAATTAGCATAAATGGAAAGGAGTAGTCGACCACATCACCAATTATGCCTATGTGGCGTGTCTATGTGTCAGTTTTTGACTACGTGTTTTATCCATGTGTCCATATGTGTCTATGTGGCGATGTTTGAAAATTCTGGAATAATTAGTCAAAAAAAGGAGGCCACAGGGTTTGAACCCACGACCTCAAACACCGTCCAACACTACCTAACCACTGAACCAACCATTTGTTCTTGTCATTCTACTACTCCAGCGGCCCTTTAAAGGGTTTATTTATCTGACTATGTGGCAATGTTTGAACATTCTAGGATTATGAGTCAAAAAAGGTAACCGACTGGATTTGAACCCACGACCTCGAACACCCTCCAGCACCTACGTAACCACTGAACCAACAAGTTGTTCTGGTCATTCTACTACTCCGGTGGCCCTTTAAAGATTTATGGGCTTCGAAAAATAGGCCAAAAAAGATGCGGCGCCGAGACTCGAACCGCCGACGCCCTGGAAAGACACGATTACCTGACCAACACACCAACATGAATTAGTTGACATAGCACCGCGCTGCCTCTATATGAGTATTCTCCACGTTCGGGCATGGGCCTGACGGCTAGTATTTCCCTGGGCTTATTTGTAATGGGCCGGTCTTTGACTTTGAGCGTAGTATATTAGGTACAGTTAGTTTTTTTCATTTTCCTTTTTGTGTTTTCTTAATTCTTTTGTATCTTTCACATATGAAGCCCAAAATAATTGAATTTTGTCTCTAAATTTTTATAATTTAAAGTAGATCAAATTGGGTTGTTAATTATAAATAGTATGATTACTTAAAAATAGTTGATCTACTAATTCCACATTAGTCCATGGTAAGGAAAATATCATAATCTATACCTAACTAGCTGAATGCCCGTGCGTTGCTACGGCATAAAAGCACATGATTATGTTATTCTAAAATGGCTAAATAATCTAATTATTCCATTCATTTCCCGGTGAGCCTTGACATCGCCTGGGTTTATCGAATTCTAACCGGTAAACAAATATTAACTGACCTCTGTGCATGCTTCTACTGGAGAACAGATGACTGATCGCAGATGCAACAGTTCATCTCAAGTTGTATTTAGAAAGATGTAGAGTTATTCTTCAGTACCAAATCGACCAGGCAATGTACTTAATTCCAGAATAATAAGCATGCACCTAGGCTCAAGAATAAAGAACACAATGCATGCAAACACTTTTTGCACACATTGGTCATTTTGCTCAAAAGCTACGAAACCTCAGACATGATAGGTCATTTCTGAGAAGATTTTTTTGAGACACTTGCAGTATACCAAGTTTGGTATTTTTCCTTGAAACTATGTCACATAATAAGACGGCACATGAAGGATTTGCATTGATCAGACATTTTTTTAATTTTTTATGCCCGTTTCAAACTATGGTCAAAACGGCAGACATGAAGGTTCTTAGCTAGGGGCCGAGCCTTGCTAAACTTGCATTGGATCTCTGAAGAAATAGCATATTGCGAGTCTAAAAATTATTTTTTTGAAAAATCATGGGCATCAGATAATGTACCCATAGTTCAAATCGGGCCACTACCTACCAATTCGATAGGAATTTGTCTTTTTTGCTAGGGATGGACGGAAAGGTTTGAGATACCCCGGTTGGAACATTGTCCATGTAAGGTGGTATAATATTTTTGAAAAATATGGTGGTAGCATTCGAAAACTCTCGATTTGTGGTTGCTTCACAAAACACCCCTTTTTTTGCGCTCAGAAAATGGAAAATGGATTTTTCGTGCGACGAAAAGAAAAACTTCCTCCTGCAACATTGTTCACCATCTCATGATACACATGGGTGCACAATATGGTCACATTATCACAAACTATGCCATGATTCTGGCGATAACACTGGTCGTTTGGCACAAAAGCCATGAAACCTCAGATATGATAGGTCATTTCTGAGAAGGTTTTTTTGAGACACTTGCAATATACCAAGTTTGATATTTTTTCTTGAAACTATGTCAAATAATAAGACGGAACGCGAAGGATTTGCATTGATCGGACCTTTTTTAATTTTTTATGCCCGTTTCAAACTATGGTCAAAACAGCGGGCATGAAGGTTCTTAGCTAGGGGCCGAGCCTTGCTAAACTTGCATTGGATCTCTGAAGAAATAGCATATTGCGAGTCTAAAAATGTTTTTTCTGAAAAATCATGGGAATCAGATAATGTACCTGTAGTTCAAATCGGACCACTTCCTACCGATTCGACAGGAATTTGTCTTTTTTGCCAGGGATGGAAGGAAAGGTTTGAGACACCCCGGTTGGAACATTGTCCATGTAAGGTGGTATAATATTTTTGAAAAATATGGTGGTAGCATTCGAAAACTCTCGATTTGTGGTTGCTTCACAAAACACCCCTTTTTTTGCGCTCAGAAAATGGAAAATGGATTTTTCGTGCGACGAAAAGAAAAACTTCCTCCTGCAACATTGTTCACCATCTCATGATACACATGGGTGCACAATATGGTCACATTATCACAAACTATGCCATGATTCTGGCCATAACACTGGTCGTTTGGCACAAAAGTCATGAAACCTCAGACATGATAGGTCATTTCTGAGAAGGTTTTTTTGAGACACTTGCAATATACCAAGTTTGGTATTTTTTCTTGAAACTATGTCAAATAATAAGACGGAACGCGAAGGATGTGCATTGATCGGACCTTTTTTAATTTTTTATGCCCGTTTCAAACTATGGTCAAAATAGCGGGCATGAAGGTTCTTAGCTAGGGGCCGAGCCTTGCTAAACTTGCATTGGATCTCTGAAGAAATAGCATATTGCGAGTCTAAAAATGTTTTTTCTGAAAAATCATGGGAATCAGATAATGTACCCGTAGTTCAAATCGGACCACTTCCTACCGATTCGACAGGAATTTGTCATTTTTGCCAGGGATGGAAGGAGAGGTTTGAGATACCCCGGTTGGAACATTGTCCATGTAACGTGGTATAGTATTTTTGAAAAATGTGGTGGTAGCATTCTAAAACTGTCGATTGGTGGCTGCTTCACAAAACGCCCCGTTTTTGCTCTCGGAAAATGGAAAATGGATTTTCCGTGCGAAGAAAAGGAAAACTTCCTCTTGCAACATTGTTCTCCATCTCATGATACACATGGGTGCACAATATGGGCACATTATCACAAACTATGCCGCGATTCTGGCCATAACATTGGTCGTTTGGCACGAAAGCCATGAAACCTTAGACATGATAGGTCATTTCTGAGAAGGTTTTTTAAGACACTTGCAATATACCAAGTTTGGTATTTTTCCATGAAACTATGTCACATAATAAGACGGAACGCGAAGAATTTGCATTGATCGGACCTTTTTTTATTTTTTATGCCCGTTTCAAACTATGATCAAAACAGTGGGCATGAAGGTTCTTAGCTAGGGGCCGAGCCTTGCTAAACTTGAATTGGATATCTGAAGAAATAGCATATTGCGAGCCTAAAAATGATTTTTACGAAAAATGATGGGCATCAGATAATGTACCCGTAATTCAAATCGGACCCACTTCCTACCGATTCGACGGGAATTTGTCTTTTTTGCCAGGGATGGATAGAAAGATTTGAGATACCCTGGTTAGAACATTGTCCATGTAAGGTGGTATACTATTTTTGAAAAATGTGGTGGTAGCATTCTAAAACTATCGATTGGTGGTTGCTTCACATAACGCCCCGTTTTGCGCTCAGAAAATGGAAAATGGATTTTCCGTGCGAGAAAATAAAAACTTCCTCTTGCAACATTGTTCGCCATCTCATGATATACATGGGTGAACAATATGAGCACATTATCACAAACTATGTCGCGATTCTGGCGATAAGATTGGTCGTTTGGCACGAAAGCCATGAAACCTCAGACATGATTCGACGGGAATTTGTTTTTTTTGCGAGGGGTGGATGAAAAGGTTTGAGATACCCCAGTTGAGACATTTGTCTAGTATTTTGAAAAAAATAGGGTGATACCATTTTCACACTTTTCTTTGGTGGTTGTTTCACAAAACGCTCCGTTTTGGCGTTTCAAAAATAGAAAGGCTTTTTTATGAAACTAATCAAATCGCTGGAAACAGACGCCCACGGATCTCCATCTCGCCATGATCTAGACCGTTCAAAGGGAATCCAACGTGTGGTGGCTCACGAGAAGACGCACACCTGCCACGGCCTCAGCCCTCAGCACCCCCCACACACACAACACCCTGCCTCCAAACCCTAGCGCCCTCCTTTGTGTGCGGCGCCGCCACCACCTCTTGCCTGGCCAGCCACCGCTCCAGAGACCTCGTGCACGATTCTCTCCTCCCTTGCTGGCTCCTGCCCAGCCAGCCGCCGCTCCTCCCACCACGTGCGAGGATCTCTCCTCTCCCCCGGCACCTGTCCAACCAGCCGCCTCCAAGGTTGTCCCTAGGCTGGCCTCTAGTTCCCCTAGTGCTCCCCTGCTTCACCCAGAACCGGAAGCGCGGCACAAAGATGAATCAAAGGCGTTCGTGCTATCTGGGATCTTGCTAGGAACGAAGAGGAGAGAGGATCTCATCGGGCCTCACCATTCTCGTCCTTCTCGATCTCGAGATCTAGTCGTTGCTTTATTTGATCCACCTCTGCCACCTCCCTCTCCCGACCTTCTAATGCTACTCATCTATTGAATCAGGAACCAGCGCATCTCAAGTCGTCCATGATTTCGTCACCCACTGGAGGCTCAGATTCCTCCCGTAGTAGCCTCTCCGTGCGCCAGGCCTTGCAGACGAGGACGGGCTCTACCCCGACCTGACGACCGTCACCATAGGTCATTCTCGTCGTGGCCCATGTCTCCTCCCGCATCCACCGACGCCACATCCACCTCCTTCGCGAGAGAAGTGCTGCCTCCAGCCGATGAGGAGCACAAAGGATAGTACATCACGGAGGAGACTCCACGACTCCATAATCTGCACCGCCTCCACTTCGCCTCCCAGGTGTGTTTGATCTATGATCTCGTCTATACATGTATGGTTGTATTTGGCAGCCATTAACTTGATCTGGGAGAATCTCCATACTAGCATAATATCTTGATTTTTTGCTTATGCATAGATTGTTATGCTTAGTCTTGTACTTACCTGAATTTCAATCTCTCTGTCATTTGATTGCTGAGCTAAGCTCAATCTAAACCGGGGCTCCGCCACGATGCAGAAAAAATGCCAGCCATTAGCAGCTAGGTGAAACAAAATAAGGGCGAATTAAGGGGCTCAGTTCAGCACTACGTAGTGATTAATTCGCTTGCCAGACCTGATGGCCACCCGTTCCTGTTTCATCACCGTGTGCAGATCCATGCTTTTGTAGCTAGTAGTGCGAGAAACCCATGTACCGATTGATTGACGGCTTTATATCTTGATGAACTAGCTAATCACGTGTGTTATCATGTATTCCTAGAACTACAGTCTAGAGTTACTGCTGTGTTATGAAAACTTGGAGCAGGATTGATAATTTCTGCTCTTTTTTCTAAGAAGTTTGCATCTGGCCGGGAGTGTTCCCTAAATCATCGTACTCCCTCCATCCAAAAAAAGATTGTCACAGATTTCTAGTTTCCGTTTGTTCCCGTGATGAACATTTTAGTAATCGGAGCATTCGTTTCTTTGTATTGTCTTCTACTTTGTATTTTTTGCTTCGTGATACTTGTTTAAATACCTGATGCTCTGTCTCAAAAAAAATACCTGATGCTCTATTAGTTCTCCTTGTATGCTAATTAGTTGTGTATGTGTGTGATCTGGTGCCTGGCTTTAATCGTAGTGGCAATCATATTGTAGTTACAGTAGGCTTTGATATTGTAAGGATATTGCAGTATTGTCTTCAAGTAACATTCACGATTCATGAAATAGTCCCTATTACTGAGTTTGAGAGCATGGTCTATGTTCCATAATGCCAGGAGTACTCATGATAATTAAGTATTGTCTGTTTGTCTGCCAGATGCTTGTCATTGTCACTCATGTTGTAATAAACTATTTGTTTTAAAATGTGCATGAAACATATACAATATCATGAGTAGTTGCTGTAATGAGTTAATCTTTGATGGCAATGAGTTCAAGCCTTAATTTCATTTGATTTCCGCAGCTGTGGGTGGTGGATAACCTTGTCTCTACACAAGGTGAAGTGACCAATGGTGCTCAACGTAACCACTAGGAAGTCTCCTTGTGGCGAAGGTAAACATCCCTCATCTATAGTTGTGTGTTCTGAAATCATTTGTCAGCCGAGCATACGATATTACAAGGAGGTCTTACTGAGTTTCATAATCACGATTGACAACTAATTATGTCCAAGTATGTAGTACACTTATTCACTAGAAGCAAAATGAATGTTTGATGAACTGTTTTGCTGTTGGTTGTCTTATCTGGTGTTTGTTTCTTGGAAATGTAGGATGAGCTGCAATGGAACAAACCCGAGCTAGAGAACTTCGAGGACATGATGAAACTCAACCTAGTGTCTCCAAGATGGTACTTGGTGGCTGTGTGATCTTATTGTGTACTTGGTGCGTGTGACTTATTGTGTATGTTGTGAATTAGGCGCTGGTTGCATCTTAATTGCTCATAATGCTGGAATTGCTGTGAATTTGAAGTTCTGATAATGTATATTTTTTGCTGAATTGGTACTTATTTCAAGTGTTGATTCATGTGTATATTTACCTGCTATATTGAGTATGGGCTGATTGAAATAGGACCCTGAAGAGGATCTGGCCCAAAGTAATCTGGACTGCAATGAAAGGCCTTGGCCTATAGTAGTACTAGAATAATTATGCCACAGCCAAAAAAATGTAAATGAACAATATATATCAGAACCAAAACAAAAATGTAAATGAACAATATATATCAGAAGCAAGAGGATGATAATTATAATTAAATGGATTCTCAAAAAGGCCGAGGCCCATTATTAGAATGGACCATGAAAAGAACTAGGCCAAAGACAATTGGCACGTTATTGGGCTCATCCCAAATAAGTGGAAGAAATGGACCGCGCTAAATCTGCGTTACGACGTTCACATTTCGTCATAGTTTTGCCACGTCGGATTGGCCACGTGGGATCTGACCTGGCCAGGCTAGATGGTCCATGACGATATTGGATCGTCATAGAGGTTATGAAGATCCAATATCGTCATAGACAATTATGACGTTCAGAAAAAACATCGTTAAAGTTCATTAGCGACGCTCAGCTTTCGACGATCTCAAAATCATCATAGAATCGTCATAAATAGACTATTGTGACGATTCTATGACGAAAATAGAGGGTCATATATAGCCAGATTCCTTGTAGTGTTACTCTAGCTGTGGTTAATGAAATGAACACACATCTAGTGACACTGGTGGATACATATGTTGTTTTGTGAAAGAATAGGCATGCAATGGCCATGGCTGTGATTAATGAAAAGAACACACATGCAATGAACTAGATGGATCCATATGTGGTCTGTGCAAAGAACAGACATGCAATGACACTGGTTGTGGTTTATGAGAAGAACATACATCAAGTGACACCGGTGGATACATATGTGGTTTGTGGAAAGAACACACATGCAATGACACTAGCTGTGGTTTGTGAAAATAACACACATGCAATCACACTAGTGGATCCATATGTTATTTGTGGAAAGAATAGACACGCAATAGCTCTAGCTGTGGTTAATGAGAATAACACACATGCAATGATTCTGATGGATCCATATGTGGTTTGTGAAAAGAACACACATGCAATGACCTGGGTGTGGTTCATAAAAAGAACACACATCCAGTGACACTAGTGGATCCTTATGTGGTATGTGAGAAGAATACACATGCAATGGACTGTGTGTGGTTCATGAAAATAACACATATCCAGTGACACTCGTGGATCCATATGTTGTCTGTGAGAAGAACACACATGCAATGACACTAGGGGATCCATATGTGGTTTGTGGAAAGAACACACATCCAATGACACTGATTGTGGTTTGTGAAAAGAACACACATGCAAGCATACTAGTGGATCCATATGTTGTTTGTGGAAAGAACATACATGCAATGCTCTAGCTCTGTTTAATGAAAAGAACACACATGCACTGACACTAGTGGATCCATATGTGGTTTGTGGAAAGAACACACACAACGACTTTGGTTGTGGTTTGTGAGAAGAACACACATCAAGTGACACTGGTGGAACCATATATGGTTTGTGGAAAGAACAGACATGCAATGACACTGGCTGTGGTTTGTGAAAAGAACACACATGCAATCACACTGGTGGTTCCATATTTTGTTTGTGGATAGAACAGACATGCTAGGTGTAACATCCCACTTTCAACAACCCTGATTAGGTGTCCAGAATGCAAAAATCAGGGGGAACAAAAACTTCTCTTGTTTAAATGGTGAAGTGTTTGCTTGTTGTTTGGATATGCTTATGCGTATGAATGTGTATTAGATGATATACTCGTTACCTTAACACCAGTTGACAAAAGCTACTTACCCAAAATAGTCTTGGCTTAATTTCCATATTCTCAAATGTTTTGGCATTTCAAAACCTGAGCCAAGAAGCCTGTGCAAACCAACGATTTTAGTAGCTTCTATTGATCAAACTATGGATAGCTATATAACATAATATCCTTATGTTTCCAAGATAGAAGCTTCTACTATTCTTATCTCTAGATTTAACAAAACCTTTTTATGAAGCATTTGAATTCTACTCTTGGTAGAGATACCAAAGACTATCATGTTGTTAAAACTCCAACCCTTTCCAAAATTCCCAACCTTACCTCAAGTCAGACTTGATGGTAACCCTAGTAGTAGGTTTGCTTAGTTTATAAGATGAGTTGCCTTGCTCTGCTATCGGATGAATTGCCTTGATCTACTGCTTCTTCTGTCTGCTTAGGAAATAGTATGAGCTACCCTAGGAGCTCATCCTCTAGGATCAAGAGGTTCCAAATCACCACACCCTAAGAAAGAATACAATCCTGGATTTAATCCCTAGATACTAGATGATCGTCTAAAACTCTTAAACAGATCAATTCTGAAGATGTCCCTTCTAGAAGCTTCCAAGTCAAATAAGACCAATATCAAGCATGGATCCTTTCTACTCAATCTACTCTTCGACATAATCCACTTGATGATGATTGGGTACCTTGCAACCCATCAAAAACCATCACCACCCATATTCTAGTCAAAATCCCCAAACCTGCCAAATTTGGGTAAGTCTGGAAATCTGTTTCCAACATCACCTTTTTGAATGCCTCCCTTTCTCAACCCTTGTGCATTTTTGCAAAAAACATCTGAACCATCTTCTTAAACATCCTAAGGACTACCAAGGAACACTTTTTCCCTTGGTTATATCATCTTTAAACCCACCTGTTCTTGATGGTTTTGTAGGCAAGAAAATAACTTTTCCTGCAAATCTAGTCAACATGCCTAATTTGGTATAAGTTCACACCACCATCCAAACCTCTATGGACCAATTCCTTGCATGGTTGTGTTGTACTCATATAGGTAAAACAATATCAATTTCACTTGTTCCATGTGGATCCTTGTGCTTCTTAAACCCACAAGGTTTTGAAGGCTAGTTGATAATCTACTTTGGCAGGCTTATTTTATTGAAAGTTTGTAAGCCTGTCCTGGTGAGATCAAGCAGGATCAAGCTCAAACCTCCACACCATTGCAATCTACATCACTTGGTATATCCATCCATCTATCCCATGCCCCAAGGGGAGATCTGAACTCCAAGTTACAACCATGTTTTGATGGTATGAAATTAACATCACCATAGATCCTTAATCTAGGGTATTCCACCAAAATCAACTTGGATTCTCCAATCCCAAGGTTGAAAATGCTTGATACACCTTGTCTACATCATCTACCTTGGTCATCAAGATTTATCAAATATTATCCATAATTATTATGGCCCGAAATCTATTTAATTCCTTTAATTGACAAAATCCCCAAAACCCCTCCCACAACGGAAAGTTTGGTTTTTGCCAAAGCACTTCCCCAAGTTTTTTATCAATTGAGATCTATATATCATACCCTAACTTCCAACTTCAAATATTTTTTTTTGAAGGGTCTTATTATTTCTTTTTGCCCATTTTCTTAAATGGCTGAATTGGAATAATAAATGTTTAAAATACTTTTATGCCTCAATAAATCTTGGGAAAATTTCCCTAAATGTGTATTCACAGTTGGGACCATCTCACATCAAAAACCCATCCTGTCTAATTTAAATTTTTTGCATTAGTTTCCAGAAACTCTATCTGCAGTTTTTGAATAAATGGTTTTAACTAGACTTTTAAATCTTGGAAAAATGTGAAACTATTCCTATAAGTGCACCTTGGACTCATCTAGATACCAGCACCTTTATCTCATCTTGTCCAAATCAAGTTTTGGAAACATCTTTTGTGATAGTCATTAGAGTAGGGATTTAACAAATCCAAAACTAAGACCTAAACTCCACCAAACTTGCCTCAAACCTAGTCCAGCAAGCTTGCACAGCACACCACCTCCCCTAGTCAAGTTTCACTGTAGCAATACCACTTTAGCACCATCTTCCCCTTGTCCTCTAGTGTTTGGATGTAGAGATTAAAGTGAGACAATCACTTATTGCCAAAAACTCTTGCCCCAACAACACCCCTCCCTCCCTCTGTCCCCTGCACGACTCCTGAGCCTCTCCCCCACCCCTGATACCCAATGGCAAGGCCATGGACCTGCCATAGCTCCTCCTTGGACCAAATCCACCATGGACCTCTCCCCTCTTGTTTATAAGGCCACAGGCCAGTACAGTAGCTCTCCCTGATTCATTTGCTTTCCCATCATCCACCTACCCATCCCCAAGCTCCAGATCTCGCACCCGAGCTCCCCATAACCATAGAGGAGAGCAAGCTCTCATCTTAGCCTCCCTTGAGTAGTGGAGTACAGGGTCGACCCTGACTTCCCAAATGTCTCAGATCCCCTCCACGGCCTCCATATAGCTCCCCTGTTTTTTCCCACCTAGCCAATATTCCTGCATGGAGCTGGAGAAGAAGAGCTCCTCCCCTCGGCCATGGCAAGGTTTTGAGCGTAGCTCTCTCTACCCTACTCCCATTCCCCTGCATGTCTCACTCATGGACCCTCATAGACCCCGTGCATCTAACCAGGCCATTATTTTCGACATGCAGCGTGTCCTGGAGGCTCCTCGGCAGAGCTCCGATGAGCTCCGTTCGGTCATGGCTGCGTGAGGTATCCCTAGTCACGGAACCGGCCTCTATCGCCCCTCGTCGGGACCTCCTTCGCGCGCCGCATCACCTCCGCTCCTCCACGGCGCCTCTCCGCCTCTCTGGTAAGCCCCCTGCGCCCTCTACACCGCCCCTAGAGTTTCGACGAGCTCCTCCCGCGGCAGAGGTGGACGATGCACCTGCACCGTCGGATCCCACTTAGCCCAACGACCCAGATCCGTAGATGCCACTTTGGCCACCGCGGTCGCTGACACGCAGGCCCTGCCTGCCAGGTTCAAAGCCGCCTCTCGTGCGAGCCAGTGCCGGTGGGCCGAATCCTCCTGGGCGGACAAACTACTCCTGGAAAACCAGCCCGTCTCCCCTTTCCTCTTTAATATTTCTCCACAAGATCTATTTTTGTCTGTTTGGTTTAAATCCTTTTAAAAATGGATATCAACACAAAGCGCCCAGATCTAAATTTTCCTAGGTATAGGTCCACTTTCTGTAACACTCAGTACCCTTGGATAGCCCAGAATATGTAAAGATTCCTTGTATTAAAGCAATATCTAGAAGGTATCCAAAACACTCCTAAAATCCTCCTAGTAGTTTTACAACTCCATTTTGGACAAAACCACTTTGCATTGAAAGGTATCAGTGGTACCCTGCATGCCACCCCATCCCCATACCAAGTTGAGCTTTGGAGTGGCTGTAGCAAAAATAACAAAATCAGAGACTTTCTAAATTTAGAAAATTCCCTAGACCAATTCAAGAGTCCAACTGACCCAAATCCAATTATCATGGATGTGGTACACACAGGCCTATCCAAATCTAGGAGCTCATGATTTATTGAGCCTTGGATATTTCTCTTTGAATTAAATTATTATGTGCATGGTTTAATCACCTCTAAATTCACTATAGTAGTTCTACTAATCCAAAAATATTGATTCCAATTTCTGCAGAAAGGTATCCTCAATGCCTACCATGTCCTTGGAATCAAATCAAAAACTACTATAGATTTAACCTGGTGAAAAAGACAAATTGCCTACAACATTGCCTTTGGGAATTTCCTGAGGGCATTCTGGTAATTTTCCTTACCAGATTCCAACTCTCAGTGAACAAGTACATCAAATCCCACCAACCCATCCAAGGAAATTATTTTTGGAGCTCCAGCACTTTTCTGGGGATTTATCTCCTAAAACTAGAGTTTTATACACTAGATAATTCATAAGTAATTAAAGAAAAGTGATAAAATAGTGAAACCACTTTTGTTGGTTTCCTCTTATCAATACCTATCTGTTGGTATCATGTTTTTACAATGGTACCATACAGAATATGGTCTTGCTCCAAAATCTATCTCTTAGGTAGTTTCTAGACTATAAATCCAAAGGGATTTTCATCCCCTTCTCCAAGGCCATCTCAGCCTCCTAAACCCCATCCTCTCTAAAACTATTGACCCTTAATTGAAGATTATTCAATTGCTTGTTTGCTGAGTGGTATTGGTGATTCTGTGCCTTGTATTGATTGTGCCCTTTCGTTTGTTTGCATGTGTTCCCTATCGACTATAGCTGCGATTATATCGGAGAGCAGAAGATGGTTATTATTGTATATTGGGTATTCTAACGAGAAGTCCAGGGAAATATTGCCATATTTCTGATCCTCAGGCAAGCCACCTTCTTGCTCATAAGCCTTGTCCTGCTATTTTACTTATGCATGTTTTATCTTCTCTTGATTTAAAACTGCATTGTTTTACTATATGTTGATTGAATATATGGTAGTGGTTTGGCTCCTCCGAACTATTACACTTCGGTACTACTAAGTACGACCCCTTGGTGACACCTACTTGTCCATAGTATAATAGATGGTGTATATCACCATAACCCTTTGGAGACCCCCGATTTAGCCGAAGCAAAGCTAGAGGATGGGAAGACCCCGGAAAAAGTTTTACCAAATGTTTTATGATAAAACCTTAGTGAGGTCGGACCTCCCAAGAGATATTGAAAAAGAAGAAGGTTTTGTTTTACAAAATGCTGAAGGAAAGATGGAGGAAAAAGGTTTATGAAAACGCACCTGGTTCTTTGCAGTTTTGCTAGAACAATTAACCCGTGCAACCACATTACTCTGGTATAGGATAGGGCTGGATTTGATGTTTGTCTATTCTGGTATAAGCTGCCTCGCAACAACTACAGGGGATCGGGGATCCCTGGAGGGTGGGTCTTCTCCGATATAGGTCCATGCGTGACATGGACCTGGAGAAGGAATGAAGGGTTGGCAGGCCTCCACGCGTTACTATGAGCCCCTGATTGAAAGCGTGCACATGGGACGTGCAATAAGCGCTCCGGTTGCTCCTCGCCCGACGCCCCGGTGTTGAGGGGATTAACACTCATAGGGTAGGCACTTATATTGGAGTGGACATCCGGAGAGTCTTGATCGGTTACTCGACCCACGATCGGTGAAGATCAGGGTAGTGTACCCAGATGGTGTGGGTAAAGTGTACAACCTCTGCAGAGTGTAAATCTATTCGAATAGCTGCGTCTGCGGTCATGGACGGTTGGGAAGGTTGCTGTAGAGCGGTGCTGGTTTTTTTTCCAAAAGGATTTCAGGAAATAAATGATTTTGGAAATGCTTTGACCATGGGATGGTCGGGAAGGATACCTGCTTTGACCATGGGATGGTCAGAGAGGTATGGAAGGAGTTTGGTCATGGGATGACCTTAAAAGGGAACAAATGGGTGACCCAGTCCAAATGTTTTCCAAGACTTTTCAAAAAGGTTTCCAAAATGTTTACGAAAGTTTTCAACAAAGATATGTAGATGCTATATCTACAAGAGAAACTATTTGAGAATAGAACCTCTCTTGGAGCCCTCCCACTACCACAGCCAAAATGCATATCCTCCTGTTATTATAATATCTGAAGGTGGTTTGTGAGTACATTCCAACTACTCACTGGCATTGTCCCTGGCTATTAACTTGGTCAGATATCAAGAAGAGGATGAGGTGGGCGACTTGCGAGCTAGGACGTTCTCCCAGTCAGGTGCCTGTAGGTTAAGGCATGGCTCGGGCCCTACACCTAATGAAGTTCCGCTGTTGTTGATCAATGTAGCCATAATGGCATATAAGGAATGTCATGTATTCGTTGTGTACTGGATGTTTCCTATGATACTTGTTGGTTATGTGCCACGACTAACTGATCATGGGATCGTGGTTGTATGCATAACAGGGATTCTCGGAGGATTAATGCGGGGGACCCACAGACTTAGTATCAGAGCCATCCCGACTGTAGGAGAACCTTAGTTAGCATGGTCGTTAGACAGGAAACTTATTTTGAAAACCCCGGACTTCGAACTAGTTTCCCAATGAGTTTCCAAAAGTTCTACTTCTTCTCTTACTCTAAGTAAAAGCTTTCGAAAATGGTTTACTCTAAATCTCGTGCAAACTTCAAATCCACCGATTTTAAATAACTAGGATCTAGAATCCGGTGAAGACAATGAGAGCAAGATGAAGACAAGCAATTATCAGCAAACACAAGGAGACTACAATATCGCTCTACCCGCAGAATCCTCACAATCAGAAGACCTCAGGTGTTGCCCTATCACGAAGTGTCCAAAGATATGATGAAGGCTTCATCAACAAGATAGTGACTCTGACTCGAAGAAACACGATATCTAGGATCAATAGTCCTAAGAATAGGATTCCCCTACATCGCGAGTAGATTACTCCTTGGTCCCTAGCATTGGCCGTGTTTGCTTGCCTAAGTGCATCCTGTGTTGCTTGATGTGTATTGTTTGCCAAGGATATTGCGAGCCCCTCACTCTGTTCGTCTTGTCTATATGTTCTGGTTTGCATTGACCTCTTTAAAAATGTGACTCGAGGATCGATAACCCACCGAGTAACTCGGGAAACCCCTATGCTAGCCGCCAGTAATGAGACCTAGACTAACCTCGAGAGTGTATGAGATGAAAAGCATCGCAAGAACTAGGACTTTGACATCGTCAAGTCAGAATCAACCTGAAGATTTCACCTCGCAAGACTCGTCAATGGCACCACACTCCTTTGTTCCTCAGTCTACTACAGCCAGAATCCAGTTGGAGCTGGAAGTCGATCACCAAAGGATCCTCAGTATCCACAAGAAACCACCTGATAAGTCCACCAAGACAAGACGTGAGGACCTAACCACACTAACCTCTAGTGTACTAGAGCTCCCTGATCGTCTCAGGAGACTAACTAATCTAGTCGACCTTACCCAAACTAACGGAATGATCCTTCCTAGAAGGACCGAACCATCCTGGAAGTCAGATGATAAGGAAGCATGAAGACAACGAGTCTACTCCGCCATCAAACAGAAACAACGACCCAAGTTGAAGAAAAGACAACTCCTCTAAAAGATGGATGCCCCTAATCCGATGGAGAAATCTCAAGATGCTTTGTAAACCACTAAACTTGGCCTAATCTAACTCCTTAAGCCTTCGTTAGGAAACCAACCCCACAAAGGTTGATAAAATAAGGCGTCGCTCGCAGATCTCAGCTCAAGTTTCAGGAAGGCTATATCATTCCGATAACAGCAAGTCAGCTTTCCTAGACTGAAGATCCAAACCCTTCCTGATGAACCTTAGTGAAGCTCTAAGGTGGAAAGACGGCGTCTTCCACTAAATCTTTAGAAGACTGTCTACCAAAAGATACTTCAGAAAATATCTCCGGCTCTGAAGTCTTCCCTCCAAACAACAACCCGGAAGTTATCAGAGGAGGAACCAATTGAAGATTCTACGAAGTCTCTCAGCCGATTCAGCTGAAGACCCACCGGAAGGGCCACCGGATCGCTAACCACCCAGTTCCAATCTCTTAGAGGATGTGAGACTCCAACTGGCTAAGTACGAACAATCGTAGTACATCAGCCCTGTGGGACCCACCTTTGTGGACATCATCAGAAGATTCCAACTCTAGGAGAAAGATGGTCGACAATCTTCAAAATCGCCACCAACGACTCTAAGAAGAAAGGACTAGGTCAACTCTCCAATCTACCTAGTCCAATCCTAAGGGGGAAAGACTGCGTCTATCCCACCAAAATAGAATAACCCTCTGCCAGAAACAACCTCTAGAGTCTCGACGCTAAAATCGCAAATAGGATACACTACGACCCTAAGGAAAAGCGGTGAATCCCTAGACAAAGGTACACCAGGCGGTAGATCCTATTCTCCGACGAGTACTCCGTGAAGTTCAGCATCGAGGTATTCTGCCCAGTCTAAGCTCTCGATAATTTAGAGTCCAGAAGGAAAAGAAGGTCATCTCTCAAAATCAAGACTGGACTCTGCTCAACTCTCCATGCATCCCGGAAGACTCCAGCTCAACTTCACCGACAGAGTAGCCACTTCCCAAGACGGAGCCTGTAAGATAGCACGCTTGAAGCTAGTAGCACTAACCTTGACTCAAAATCCCCTAACCCTACTCTCCTGAATCTCGGGATGAGATTCTTTTAAGGGGGAAAAGTCTGTAACATCCCAATTTCAACAACCCTGATAACTTCCAAAAATCAAGGGGAACAAAAACTTTTCTTGTTTAAATGCTGAAGTGTTTGCTTGTTGTTTGGATATGCTTATGCATAAGCATGTGTATTGGATGATATGCTCCTTACCTTAACACTAGTTGACAAAAGCTACTTCCCCAAAACAGTCTTGGCTTAATTCCCATATTCTCAAATGTTCTAGCATTTCAAAACCTGAGCCAAGAAGCCTTTGCAAACCAACTATTTTAGTAGCTTCTATTGATCAAACTATGGAGAGCTATATAACATAATCTCCTTATGTTTCCAAGAGAGAACCTTCTACTATTCTTATCTCTAGATTTACCAAAACCTTTTTATGAAGCATTTGAACTCTACTCTTGGTAGAGATACGAAAGACTCTCATCTTATTCAAACTCCAACCCTTTCCAAAATGCCCAACCTTACCTCAAGTCAGACTTGATGGTAACCCGAGTAGTAGGTTTGCTAAGTTTAAAAGATGAGTTGTTTTGCTCTGATGTTGGATGAATTGCCTTGATCTGCTGCTTGTTCTGTCTTCTTAGGAAATAGTATGAGCTACCCTAGGAGCTCATCCTCTAGGATCAAGAGGTTCCAAATCACCAAACCCTAAGCAAGAATACAATCCTGGATTTAAATTCCTAGATACTAGATGATCGTCTAAAACTCATAAACAGATCAATTCTGAAGATGTCCCTTCTAGAAGCTTCCAAGTCAATGAAGACCAATATGAAGCATGGATCCTTTCTACTCAATCTACTATTCAACATCATCCACTTGATTATGATTGGGTACCTTGCAACCCATCAAAAACCATCACCACCCATATTCTAGTCAAAATCCCCAAATTTGCCAAATTTGGCTAAGTCTGGAAATCTGTTTCCAACATCACCTTTTTGAATGCCTCCCTTTCTCAACCCTTGTGCATTTTTGGAATAGCATCTGAACCATCTTGTTAAAAAACCTAATTACTACCAAGGCCCACTTTTTCCCTTGGTTAGATCATATTTCAACCCACCTGTTCTTGATGGTTTTGCAGGCAAGAAAATAACTTTTCCTGCAAATCTAGTCAACATGCCTACTTTGGTATAAGCTCACACCACCATCCAAACCTCTATGGACCAACTCCTTGCATGGTTTTGTTGTACTCATGCAGGTCCATAAATATCTATTTCACTTGTTCCAAGTGGATCCTTGTGCTTCTTAAACCCACAAGGTTTTGAAGGCTAGTTGATAATCTGCTTTGGCAGGCTTATTTTATTGAAAGTTTGAAAGACTGTCCTGCTGATCTCAAGCAGGATCAAGCTCAAACCTCTACACCATTTCAATCTACATCACTTTGTCTATCCATCCATATATCCCATTGCCCCAAGGGGAGATCTGAACTCCAAGTTACAACCATGTTTTGATGGTATGAAATTAACATCACCATAGATCCTTAATCTAGGGTATTCCACCAAAATCAACTTGGATTCTCCAATCCCAAGGTTGAAAATGCTTGCTACACCTTGTCTAGATCATATACCTTGGTCATCAAGATATGTCAAATATTATCCATAATTACTATGGCCCCCAATCTATTTAATTCCTTTTATAGACAAAATCCCCAAAACCCCTCCCACCAAGGAAAGTTTGGGTTTTGCCAAAACACTTCCCCAAGTTTTTGCTCAATTGAGAACCATATATCATAACCTAACTCCCAACTTCAAAAATAATTTTTTTGAAGGGTCTTATTATTTCTTTTTGCCCATTTTCTTAAATGGCTGAATTGGAATAATAAATGTTTAAAATACTTTTAAGCCTCAATAAATCTTGGGAAAATTTCCCTAAGTGTGTATTCAAACTTGGGACCATCTCACATCAAAACCCATCTTGTATAATGTAATTTTTTTGCATTAGCTTCCAGAAACTCTATCTGCAGTTTTTGAATAAATGGTTTTAACTAGACTTTTAAATCTTGGAAAAATGTGAAACTATTCCTTGAAGTGCACCTTGGCCTCATCTAACTACCAGAACCTTTATCTCATCTTGTCTAGATCAAATTTTGGAAACATATTTGGCGATAGTCATTAGAGTAGGGATTTAACAAATCCAAAACTAAGACCGAAACTCGACCAAACCTGCCTCAAACCTAGTCCAGCATGCTTGCACAGCACACCACCTCCCTCGGTCGAGTTTCACTGTAGCAAGACCACTGTAGCACCATATTCCCCTTGTCCTCTAGTGTTTGGATGTAGAGATTAAAGTGGGACAATCACTTATTGCCAAAAACTCTTGCACCAGCAGCACCCCTCCCTCCATTTGTCCCCTGGATGACTCCTGAGCCTCTCCCCCACCCCTGATACCCGATGGCAAGGCCATGGACCTGCCATAGGTCCTCCTTGGACCAAATCCACCTTGGTCCTGTCCCCTCTTGTTTATAAGGACACAGGCCAGTACAACACCTCTCCCCTGATTCATTTGCTCTCTCATCATCCACCTACCCATCCCCAAGCTCTAGATCTGGCACCCAAGCTCCCCATCACCATAGAGGAGAGCAAGCTCTCATCTCGGCCTCCCTCGAGTAGTGGAGTATAGGGTTGACCCCGACCTTCCCAAGTGTCTGAGATCCCCTCCACAGCCTCCATATAGCTCCCCTGTTCGTTCCCACCTAGCCCCTGTTCCTGAATGGAGCTGGAGAAGAAGAGCTCCTCCTCTCGGCCATGGCAAGCTTTTGAGCGTAGCTCTCTCTCCCCTACTCCCCTTCCCCTGTATGTCTCACTCCTGGACCCTCCTAGACCCGTGCATCTTACCGGGCCATTATTTTCGACATGCAGCAGGTCCTGGAGACTCCTCGGTAGAGCTCCGACGAGGTCCGTTCGATCGTGGCTGCGTGAGGGTATCCCCAGCCACGGAACCGGCCTCTATCGCCCCTCGTCGGGACCTCCTTCACGCGCCGCATCACCTCCGCCCCTCCACGGCGCCTCTCCGCCTCTCTGGTAAGCCCCTTGCGCCCGCCGCGCCGCCCCTAGGGTTCCGGCGAGCTCCTCCCGCGGCGGAGGTGGACGATGCACCTGCACCGTCGGATCCCACTTAGCCCAACGGCCCAGATCCACAGATGCCTCTTCGGCCGCCGCGGTCGCTGACCCGCAGGCCCTGCCTGCCAGGTTCAAAGCCGCCTCTCGTGCAAGCCAGTGCCGGTGGGCCGAATCCTCCTGGGCGGCCAAACTACTCCTGGAAAACCAGCCCGTCTCCCCTTTCCTCTTTAATATTTCTCCACCAGATCTGTTTTCAACTCTTTGGTTTAAATCCTTTTTAAAAATGGAAATCAACACAAAGCGCCCAGATCTAAATTTTCCTAGGTACAGGTACACTTTCTCTAACACTCAGTATCCTTGGATAGCCCAGAATATGTATAGATTCCTTGTATTAAAGCAATATCTAGAAGGTATCCAAAACACTCCTACAATCCTCCTGGTAGTTTTACAACTCCATTTTGGACAAAACCACTTTGCACTGAATAGTATCAGTGGTACCATGTATGCCACCCTATCCCCATACCAAGTGGAGCTTTGTAGTGGCTGTAGCAAAAATAGCAAAATCAGAGACTTTCTGAATTTAGAAAATTCCCTAGACCAAATCAAGAGTCGAATTGACCCAAATCCAATTATTATGGATGTGGTGCACTCAGGCCTATCCAAATCCAGGAGCTCATGTTTTTTTGAGCCTTGGATATTTCTCTATGAATTAAACTATTCTATGCATGGTTTAATCACCTCTAAATTCACTACGGTAGTTCTACTAATCGAAAAATAGTGATTCCTATTTCTGCAGAAAGGTATCCTCAATGCCTACCATGTGTCCTTGAAATCAAATCAAAAGCTACTATAGATTTAATCTGGTGAAAAAGACAAATTGCCTACAGAACTGCCTTTGGGAATTTCCTGAGGGCATTCTGGTTATTGTCCTGACCTGATTCCAACTCTCAGTGAACAAGTACATCAAAACCCACCAACCCATCCAAGGAAATTATTTGTGGAGCTCCAGCACTTTTCTGGGGATTTATCTCTTAAAACTAGAGTTTTATCCACTAGATAATTCATAAGTAATTAAAGAAAAGTGATAAAATAGTGAAACCACTTTTGTTATTTTCATCTTATCAATACCTATCTGTTGGTATCATGTTTTTAGAATGGTACCATACAGAATATGGTCTTGCTCCAAAATCCATCTCTTAGGTAGTTTCTAGACTATAATCCTAAGGGATTTTCATCCCCTTCTCCAAGGCCATCTCAGCCTCCTAAACCCCATCCTCTCTAAAACTACTGAACCTTAATTGAAGATTATTCAATTGCTTGTTTGCTGAGTGGTATTGGTGTTTGTATGCCTTGTATTGATTGTGCCCTTTCGTTTGTTTGCATGTGTTCCCTCTCGACGATAGTTGTGATTATATCGGAGAGAAGAAGGAGATGGTTATTATTTTATATTGGGTATTCTAACGAGAACTCTAGGGACATATTGCCATATTTCTGATCCTTAGGCAAGCCACCTTCTTGATCATAAGCCTTGTCCTGCTATTTTACTTATGCATGTTTTATCTTCTCTTGATTTAAAACTGCATTGTTTTACTATATGTTGATTGAATATATGGTAGTGGTTTGGCTCCTCCGAACTATTACTCTTCGGTACTACTAAGTACGACCCCCTTGGTAACACCTACTTGTACCTAGTAGAATAGATGGTGTATATCACCATAACCCTTTAGAGACCCCCGATTTAGCCGAAGTAAAGCCAGAGGATGGGAAGACCCCGGAAAAAGTTTTACCAAATGTTTAATGATAAAATCTTGGTGAGGTCGGACCTCCCAAGAGATATTGAAAAATAAGAATGTTCTGTTTTACAAAATGCTGAAGGAAAGGTGGGGGAAAAAGGTTTACGAACACGCACCTGGTTCTTTGCAGTTTTGCTAGAACAATTAACCCGTGCAACCACATTACTCTGGTATGTGACACGGCTGGATTTGATGTTTGTCTATTCTGGTATAAGCTGCCTCGCAACAACTACAGGGGATCGGTGATCCCTGGAGGGTGGGCCTTCTCCGATATAGGTCCATGCGGGACATCGACCTAGAGAAGGCATGAAGGGTCGGCAGGCCTCCACGTGTTACTATGAGCCCCTCATTGAAAGCGTGCACATGGGACGTGCAATAAGCAGTCCGGTTGGTCCTCGCCCGACGTAACGGTGTTGAGGGGATTAACACTCATAGGGTAGGCACTTCTATTGGAGTGGACATCTGGAGAGTCTTGATCGGTTACTCGACCCACGATCGATGAAGATCAGGGTAGTGTACACGGATGGTGTGCGTAAAGTGTACAACCTCTGCATAGTGTAAATCTATTCGAATAGCCGCGTCCGTGGTCATGGACGGTTGGGAAGGTTGATGTAGAGTGGTGCTGGTTTTGTTTTCATAAAGGATTTCAGAAAAGAAATGATTTTGGAAATGTTTTTACCATGGGATGGTCGGGAAGGATACCTGCTTTGACCATGGGATGGTTAGAGAGGTATGGAAGGAGTTTGGTCGTGGGACGACCTGACAACAGGAACAAATGGGTGACCCAGTCCAAATGTTTTCCAAAACTTTTCAAAAAGGTTTCCAAAACATTTACGAAAGTTTTCAACAAAGATATGTAGATGCTATATCTACAAGAGAAACTATTTTAGAAAAGAACCTCTCTTGGAGCCCTCCCACTACCACAACCAAAATGCATATCTTCGTGTAATAATTAATATCTGAAGGTGGTTTGCGAGTACATTCCAAGTACTCACTAGCATTGTCCCTGGCTATTAGCTTTGTTAGATATCAAGAAGAGGATGAGTTGGGCGACTTGCGAGCTAGGACGTTCCCCCAGTCAGTTGCCTGCAGGTTAAGGCATGGCTCGGGCCCTATGCCTAATGAAGCTCCGCTGTTGTTGATCAATGTAGCCATAATGGCATATAAGGTATGTCATGTATTCGTTATGTACTGGATGTTTACTATGATACTTGTCGGTTATGTTCCACGACTAACTAATCATGGGATCGTGGTTGTATGCATAACAGGGATTCTCGGAGGATTAATCCGGGGCCCCACACTATGACTCTAGCTGTGGTTAACGAGCAGAACACACATGCAATGACACTGGGGGATCTATATGTGGTTTGTGGAAAGAATAAACATGCAATGA
This sequence comes from Avena eriantha, assembly GCA_910589775.1. Taxonomy (NCBI): domain Eukaryota; kingdom Viridiplantae; phylum Streptophyta; class Magnoliopsida; order Poales; family Poaceae; genus Avena; species Avena eriantha. The sequence goes on along the minus strand of OU342742.1, from coordinate 283,245,486 downwards.
CTCGGGCTATGGTTCATGAAAAGAACACACATCTAGTGACACTGGTGGATCCTTATGTGGTCTGTGAGAAGAACACACATTCAATGAACTGGGTGTTGTTCATGAAAAGAACACACATCCAGTGACACTAGTGGATCCATATGTTGCTTTTGGAAAGAACATGCATGCAATGGCTCTGGCTGTGGTTAATACCAAGAACACACATGCAATGACACTGAGGAATCCATATGTGGTCCGTGAAAAGAACACACATGCAATAAACTGGGTGTGGTTCATGAATAGAACACACATCGAGTGACGCTAGTGGATCCTTATGTGGTATGTGAGAAGAACACACATGCAATGACAGTGGTAGATCCATATGTGGTTTCTGGAAAGAACAGACATGCAATGACTCTGGTTGTGGTTTGTGAGAGAACACACACCAAGTGACACTGGTGGATCCATATGTGGTTTGTGGAAAGAACACACATGCAATGACACTGGCTGTGATTTGTGAAAAGAACACACATGCAATCACACTGGTGGATCCATATGTTGTTTGTGGAAAGAACAGACATGCAATGGCTCTAGCCGTGGTTAATAAAAACAACACACATGCAATGACATTGGTGGATACGTATGTTGTTTGTGGAAAGAACAGACATGCAATGGCTTTGGCTACTGTTAATGAAAAGAAAACACATGCAATGACACTAATTGTGGTTTGTGAGAAGAACACACATTAAGTGACACCGGTGGATCCATATGTGGTTTGTGGAAAGAACACACATGTAATGACAGTGGCTGTGGTTTGTGAAAAGAACACACATGCAATCACACTGGTGGATCCATATGTTGTTTGTGGAAAAACAAACATGCAATGGCTCTAGCTATGGTTAATGAGAAGAACACACATGGAATGACTGATGGATCCATATGTGGTTACTGAAAAGAACACACATGCAATGAACTAGATGTGGTTCATGAAAAGAACACACATCCAGTGACACTGCTGGATCGTTATGTGGTCTGTGAGAAGAACACACATGCAATGATTCCGATGGATCCATATGTGGTTTGTGAAAAGAACACACATGCAATGACCTGGGTGTGTTTCATGAAAAGAACACACATCTAGTGACACTGGTGGATCCTTATGAGGTCTGTGAGAAGAATACACATGCAATGAAATGGGTGTGGTTCATGAAAGGAACACACATCCAGTGACACTTGTGGATCCTTATGTGATATGTGAGAAGAACACACATGCAATGACACTGGGGGATCCATATGTGGTATGTGGAAAGAACACACATGCAATGACACTGACTATGGTTTGTGAAAAGAACACACATGCAATCACACTAGTGGATCCATATTTTGTTTGTGGAAAGAACAGACATGCAATGGCTCGAGCTGTGGCTAATGAAAAGAACACACATGCAATGATACTGGTGGATCCATATGTGGTTTGTGGAAAGAACACACATGCAATGACTCTGGCTGTGGTTTGTGAGAAGAACACACATCAAGTGACGCTAGTGGATCCATATATGGTTTGTGGAAAGAACAGACATGCAATGACACTGGTTGTGGTTTGTGAAAAGAACACACATGCAATCACACTAGTGGATCCATATTTTGTTTGTGGAAAGAACAGACATGTTATCTCTAGCTATGGTGAATGAGAAGAACACATGTAATGACACTTGTGGATCCATATGTGGTTTGTGGAAAGAACAAACATGCAATGACTCTGGCTATGGTTCATGAAAAGAAGACACATCCAGTGACACTAGTGGATCCATATGTTGTTTGTGGAAAGAACATACATGCAATGGCTCTGGCTGTGGTTAATGAAAAGAACAAACATGTAATGACACTGATGGATCCATATGTGGTCTGTGAAAAGAACACACATGCAATGAACTGGGTGTCGTTCATGAATAGAACACACATCCAGTGACACTTGTGGATTCTTATGTGGTATGTGAGAAGAACAGACATGCAATGACACTGGTGGATCCATATGTGGTTTGTGGAAAGAACAGACATGCAATGACTCTGGTTGTGGATTGTGAGAAGAACACACACCAAGTGACACTAGTGGATCCATATGTGGTTTGTGGAAAGAACACACATGCAATGTCACTGGCAGTGGATTGTGAAAAGAACACACATGCAATCACATTGGTGGATCCATATGTTGTTTGTGGACAAACAGACATGCAATGGCTCTAGCTGTTGTTAGTGAGAAGAACACACATGTAATGACTCTGATGAATCCATATGTGGTTACTGAAAAGAATCCACATGCAATGAAATGGGTGTGGTTCATGAAAAGGACACACATCCAGTGACACTGGTGGATCCTTATGTGGGCTGTGAGAAGAACACACATGCAATGACTCTGATGGATCCATATGTGGTTTGTGAAAAAAACACAAATGCAATGACCTGGGTGTGGTTCATGAAAAGAACACGCATCCAGTGACACTGGTGGATCCTTATGTGGTCTGTGAGAAGAATACACATGCAATGAATTGGGTGTTGTTCATGAAAAGAACACACATTTAGTGACACTAGTGGATCCATATGTTGTTTGTGGAAAGAACAGACATGCAATGGCTCTAGCTGTGGTTAATGAAAAGAACACACATGCAATGATACTGATGGATCCATATGTGGTATGTGAAAAAACACACATGCAATGAACTGGGCGTGGTTCATGAATAGAACACATCCAGTGACACTGGTGGATCCTTATGTGGTATATGATAAGAACACACATGCAATGACACTGGTGGATCCATATGTGGTTTGTGGAAAGAACACACATGCAATGACACTGTCCGTGAATTGTGAAAAGAACACACATGCAATCGCACTGGTGGATCCATATGTTGTTTGTGGAAACAACAGACATGCAATGGCTCTAGCCGTGGTTTATGAAAACAACACACATGCAATGACACTGGTGGATACATATGTTGTTTGTGGATAGAACAAACATGTAATGGCTTTGGCTATTGTTAATGAAAAGAAAACACATGCAATAAACTGGATGGATCCATATGTTGTTTGTGCAAAGAAGAAACCTGCAATGACACTGGTTGTGGTTTGTTAGAAGAACACACAATAAGTGACACCGGTGGATCCATATGTGGTTTGTGGAAAGAACACACATGCAATGACAGTGGCTATGGTTTGTGAAAAGAACACACATGCAATCACACTGGTGGATCCATATGTTGTTTGTGGAAAAATAGACCTGCAATGGCTCTAGCTGTGGATAATGAGAAGAACACACATGCAATGACTCTGATGGATCCATATGTGGTTACAGAAAAGAATACACATGCAATGAACTGGGTGTGGTTCATGAAAAGGACACACATCCAGTGACACTGGTGGATCCTTATGTGGTCTGTGAGAAGAACACGCATGCAATGACTCTGATGGATCCATATGTGGTTTGTGAAAAGAACACACATGCAATGACCTGGGTGTGGTTCATGAAAAGAACACACATCCAGTGACACTGGTGGATGCTTATGTGGTCTGTGAGAAGAATACACATGCAATGAACTGGGTGTGGTTCATGAAAAGAACACATATCCAGTGACACTGGTGGATCCTGATATGATTTGTGAGAAGAACACACATGCAATGACACTGGGGGATCCATATGTGGTTTGTGGAAAGAACACACATGCAATGACCTGGGTGTGGTTCATGAAAATAACACACATTCATTGACATTGGTGGATCCTTATGTGGTCCGTGAGAAGAATACACATGCAATGAACTGGGTGTGGTTCATGAAAAGAACACACATCCAATGACACTGGTGGATCCTTATATGATCTGTGCGAAGAACACACATGCAATGACACTAGGGATCGATATGTGGTTTGTGGAAAGACCACACATGCAATGACACTAACTGTGGTTTGTGAAAACAACACACATGCAATCACACTTGTGGATCCATATGTTGTTTGTGGAAAGAACAAGCATGCAATGGCTCTAGCTATAGTTAATGAAAAGAACACACATGCAATGATACTGGTGGCTCCATATGTGGTTTGTGGAAAGAACACAAATGCAATGACTCTGGCCGTGGTTTGTGAGAAGAACACACATCAAGTGACACTAGTGGATCCATATATGGTTTGTGGAAATAACATACATGCAATCACATTGGCTGTGGTTTGTGAAAAGAACACAATGCAATCACACTAGTGGATCCATATTTGGTTTGTGGAAAGAACAGACATGCTATGACTCTAGATGTGGTTAATGAGAACACACATGCAATGACACTAGTGGATCCATATGTGGTTTGTGGAAAGAACAAACATGTAATGACTCTGGCTATGGTTCTTGAAAAGAAAACACATCCAATGACACTAGTGGATCCTTACGTGGTCTATGAGAAGAACGCACATTCAATGAATTGGGTGTTGTTCATGAAAAGAACACACATCCAGTGACACTAGTGGATCCGTATGTTGTTTGTGGAAAGAATAGACATGCACTGGCCCTGGCTGTGGTTAATGAGAAGAACACACATGCAATGACTCTGATGGATCCATATGTGGTTTGTGAAAAAAACACAAATGCAATGACCTGGGTGTGGTTCATGAAAAGAACACGCATCCAGTGACACTGGTGGATCCTTATGTGGTCTGTGAGAAGAATACACATGCAATGAATTGGGTGTTGTTCATGAAAAGAACACACATTTAGTGACACTAGTGGATCCATATGTTGTTTGTGGAAAGAACAGACATGCAATGGCTCTAGCTGTGGTTAATGAAAAGAACACACATGCAATGATACTGATGGATCCATATGTGGTATGTGAAAAAACACACATGCAATGAACTGGGCGTGGTTCATGAATAGAACACATCCAGTGACACTGGTGGATCCTTATGTGGTATATGATAAGAACACGCATGCAATGACACTGGTGGATCCATATGTGGTTTGTGGAAAGAACACACATGCAGTGACACTGTCCGTGAATTGTGAAAAGAACACACATGCAATCGCACTGGTGGATCCATATGTTGTTTGTGGAAACAACAGACATGCAATGGCTCTAGCCGTGGTTTATGAAAACAACACACATGCAATGACACTGGTGGATACATATGTTGTTTGTGGATAGAACAAACATGTAATGGCTTTGGCTATTGTTAATGAAAAGAAAACACATGCAATAAACTGGATGGATCCATATGTTGTTTGTGCAAAGAAGAAACCTGCAATGACACTGGTTGTGGTTTGTTAGAAGAACACACAATAAGTGACACCGGTGGATCCATATGTGGTTTGTGGAAAGAACACACATGCAATGACAGTGGCTATGGTTTGTGAAAAGAACACACATGCAATCACACTGGTGGATCCATATGTTGTTTGTGGAAAAATAGACCTGCAATGGCTCTAGCTGTGGATAATGAGAAGAACACACATGCAATGACTCTGATGGATCCATATGTGGTTACAGAAAAGAATACACATGCAATGAACTGGGTGTGGTTCATGAAAAGGACACACATCCAGTGACACTGGTGGATCCTTATGTGGTCTGTGAGAAGAACACGCATGCAATGACTCTGATGGATCCATATGTGGTTTGTGAAAAGAACACACATGCAATGACCTGGGTGTGGTTCATGAAAAGAACACACATCCAGTGACACTGGTGGATGCTTATGTGGTCTGTGAGAAGAATACACATGCAATGAACTGGGTGTGGTTCATGAAAAGAACACATATCCAGTGACACTGGTGGATCCTGATATGATTTGTGAGAAGAACACACATGCAATGACACTGGGGGATCCATATGTGGTTTGTGGAAAGAACACACATGCAATGACCTGGGTGTGGTTCATGAAAATAACACACATTCATTGACATTGGTGGATCCTTATGTGGTCCGTGAGAAGAATACACATGCAATGAACTGGGTGTGGTTCATGAAAAGAACACACATCCAATGACACTGGTGGATCCTTATATGATCTGTGCGAAGAACACACATGCAATGACACTAGGGATCGATATGTGGTTTGTGGAAAGACCACACATGCAATGACACTAACTGTGGTTTGTGAAAACAACACACATGCAATCACACTTGTGGATCCATATGTTGTTTGTGGAAAGAACAAGCATGCAATGGCTCTAGCTATAGTTAATGAAAAGAACACACATGCAATGATACTGGTGGCTCCATATGTGGTTTGTGGAAAGAACACAAATGCAATGACTCTGGCCGTGGTTTGTGAGAAGAACACACATCAAGTGACACTAGTGGATCCATATATGGTTTGTGGAAATAACATACATGCAATCACATTGGCTGTGGTTTGTGAAAAGAACACAATGCAATCACACTAGTGGATCCATATTTGGTTTGTGGAAAGAACAGACATGCTATGACTCTAGATGTGGTTAATGAGAACACACATGCAATGACACTAGTGGATCCATATGTGGTTTGTGGAAAGAACAAACATGTAATGACTCTGGCTATGATTCTTGAAAAGAAAACACATCCAATGACACTAGTGGATCCTTACGTGGTCTATGAGAAGAACACACATTCAATGAATTGGGTGTTGTTCATGAAAAGAACACACATCCAGTGACACTAGTGGATCCGTATGTTGTTTGTGGAAAGAATAGACATGCACTGGCCCTGGCTGTGGTTAATGAGAAGAACACACATGCAATGACTCTGATGGATCCATATGTGGTCTGTGAAAATAACACACATGCAATGAACTGGGTGTGGTTCATGAAAAGAATATACATCGAGTGACACTGGTGGATCCTTATGTGGTATATGATAAGAACACACATGCAAAGACACTGGTGGATCCATATGTGGTTTTTGGAAAGAACAGACGTGCAATGACTCTGGAAGTGGTTTGTGAGAAGAACACACACCAAGTGACACTGGTGGATCCATATGTGGTTTGTGGAAAGAACACACATGCAATGACACTGGCCGTGGATTGTGAAAAGAACACACATGCAATCACACTGGTGGATCCATATGTTGTTTGTGGAAAGAACAAACATGCAATGGCTCTAGCAGTGGTTTATGAAAACAACACACATGCAAAGACACTGGTGGATACATATGTTGTTTGTGGAAAGAACAGACATGTAATGGCTTTGGCTATTGTGAATGAAAAGAAAACACATGCAATGAACTGGATGGATCCATATGCGGTTTTTGCATAGAATAAACCTGCAATGACACTGGCTGTGGTTTGTTAAAAGAACACACGTCAAGTGACACCGGTGGATCCATATGTGGTTTGTGGAAAGAACACACATGCAATGACACTGTCCGTGAATTGTGAAAAGAACACACATGCAATCGCACTGGTGGATCCATATGTTGTTTGTGGAAACAACAGACATGCAATGGCTCTAGCCGTGGTTTATGAAAACAACACACATGCAATGACACTGGTGGATACATATGTTGTTTGTGGATAGAACAAACATGTAATGGCTTTGGCTATTGTTAATGAAAAGAAAACACATGCAATAAACTGGATGGATCCATATGTTGTTTGTGCAAAGAAGAAACCTGCAATGACACTGGTTGTGGTTTGTTAGAAGAACACACAATAAGTGACACCGGTGGATCCATATGTGGTTTGTGGAAAGAACACACATGCAATGACAGTGGCTATGGTTTGTGAAAAGAACACACATGCAATCACACTAGTGGATCCATATGTTGTTTGTGGAAAAATAGACCTGCAATGGCTCTAGCTGTGGATAATGAGAAGAACACACATGCAATGACTCTGATGGATCCATATGTGGTTACAGAAAAGAATACACATGCAATGAACTGGGTGTGGTTCATGAAAAGGACACACATCCAGTGACACTGGTGGATCCTTATGTGGTCTGTGAGAAGAACACGCATGCAATGACTCTGATGGATCCATATGTGGTTTGTGAAAAGAACACACATGCAATGACCTGGGTGTGGTTCATGAAAAGAACACACATCCAGTGACACTGGTGGATGCTTATGTGGTCTGTGAGAAGAATACACATGCAATGAACTGGGTGTGGTTCATGAAAAGAACACATATCCAGTGACACTGGTGGATCCTTATATGATTTATGAGAAGAACACACATGCAATGACACTGGGGGATCCATATGTGGTTTGTGGAAAGAACACACATGCAATGACATGGGTGTGGTTCATGAAAATAACACACATTCATTGACATTGGTGGATCCTTATGTGGTCCGTGAGAAGAATACACATGCAATGAACTGGGTGTGGTTCATGAAAAGAACACACATCTAATGACACTGGTGGATCCTTATATGATCTGTGAGAAGAACACACATGCAATGACACTAGGGATCGATATGTGGTTTGTGGAAAGAACACACATGCAATGACACTAACTGTGGTTTGTGAAAACAACACACATGCAATCACACTTGTGGATCCATATGTTGTTTGTGGAAAGAACAAGCATGCAATGGCTCTAGCTATAGTTAATGAAAAGAACACACATGCAATGATACTGGTGGATCCATATGTGGTTTGTGGAAAGAACACAAATGCAATGACTCTGGCCGTGGTTTGTGAGAAGAACACACATCAAGTGACACTAGTGGATCCATATATGGTTTGTGGAAATAACATACATGCAATCACATTGGCTGTGGTTTGTGAAAAGAACACAATGCAATCACACTAGTGGATCCATATTTGGTTTGTGGAAAGAACATACATGCTATGACTCTAGATGTGGTTAATGAGAACACACATGCAATGACACTAGTGGATCCATATGTGGTTTGTGGAAAGAACAAACATGTAATGACTCTGGCTATGGTTCTTGAAAAGAAAACACATCCAATGACACTAGTGGATCCTTACGTGGTCTATGAGAAGAACACACATTCAATGAATTGGGTGTTGTTCATGAAAAGAACACACATCAAGTGACACTAGTGGATCCATATGTTGTTTGTGGAAAGAATAGACATGCACTGGCCCTGGCTGTGGTTAATGAGAAGAACACACATGCAATGACTCTGATGGATCCATATGTGGTCTGTGAAAATAACACACATGCAATGAACTGGGTGTGGTTCATGAAAAGAATATACATCGAGTGACACTGGTGGATCCTTATGTGGTATATGATAAGAACACACATGCAAAGACACTGGTGGATCCATATGTGGTTTTTCGAAAGAACAGACGTGCAATGACTCTGGCAGTGGTTTGTGAGAAGAACACACACCAAGTGACACTGGTGGATCCATATGTGGTTTGTGGAAAGAACACACATGCAATGACACTGGCCGTGGATTGTGAAAAGAACACACATGCAATCACACTGGTGGATCCATATGTTGTTTGTGGAAAGAACAGACATGCAATGGCTCTAGCAGTGGTTTATGAAAACAACACACATGCAAAGACACTGGTGGATACATATGTTGTTTGTGGAAAGAACAGACATGTAATGGCTTTGGCTATTGTGAATGAAAAGAAAACACATGCAATGAACTGGATGGATCCATATGTGGTTTTTGCAAAGAATAAACCTGCAATGACACTGGCTGTGGTTTGTTAAAAGAACACACGTCAAGTGACACCGGTGGATCCATATGTGGTTTGTGGAAAGAACACACAAGCAATGACAATGGTTGTGGTTTGTGAAAAGAACACACATGCAATCACACTGGTGGATCCATATGTTGTTTGTGGAAAAACATACATGCAATGGCTCTAGCTGTGGTTAATGAGAAGAACAAACATGCAATGACTCTGATGGATCCATATGTGGTTACTCAAAAGAATACACATGCAATGAACTGGGTGTGGTTCATGAAAAGGACACACATCTAGTGACACTGGTGGATCCTTATGTGGTCTGTGCAGAGAACACACATGCAGTGACTCTGATGGATCCATATGTGGTTTGTGAAAAGAACACACATGCAATGACCTGGGTGTGGTTCATGAAAATAACACACATTCAGTGACATTGGTGGATCCTTATGTGGTCTGTGAGAAGAATACACATGCAATGAACTGGGTTTGGTCATGAAATGAACACAGATCCAATGACAATGGTGGATCCTTATATGATCTGTGAGAAGAACACACATGCAATGACACTAGGTATCCATATGTGGTTTGTGGAAAGAACACACATGCAATGACACTAACTGTGGTTTGTGAAAAGAACACACATGCAATCACACTTGTGGATCCATATGTTGTTTGTGGAAAGAACAGGCATGCAATGGCTCTAGCTATAGTTAATGAAAAGAACACACATGCAATGATACTTGTGGATCCATATGTGGTTTGTGGAAAGAACACACACGCAATGACTCTAGCTGTGGTTTGTGAGAAGAACACACATCAAGTGACACTAGGGGATCCATATATGGTTTGTGGAAATAACATACATGCCATCACACTGGTTGTGGTTTGTGAAAAGAACACCAATGTAATCACACTAGTGGATCCATATTTTGTTTGTGGAAAGAACAGACATGCTATGACTCTTGCTGTAGTTAATGAGAAGAACACACATACAATGACACTAGTGGATCCATATGTGGTTTCTGGAAAGAACAAACATGCAATGACTCTAGCTATGGTTCTCGAAAAGAAAACACATCCAAATGACACTGGTGGATCCTTACGTGGTCTCTGAGAAGAACACACATTCAATGAATTGGGTGTTGTTCATGAAAAGAACACAGATCCTGTGACACTAGTGGATCCATATGTTGTTTGTGGAAATAATAGACATGCAATGGCTTTGGCTATGGTTAATGAAAAGAACACACATGCAATGACACTGATGGATCCATATGTGGTCTGTGAAAACAACAAACATGCAATGAACTAGGTGTGGTTCATGAATAGAACACACATCCAGTGACACTGGTGGATCCTTATGTTGTATGTGAGAAGAACACACATGCAATGACACTAGTGGATCCATATGTGGTTTGTGGAAAGAATAGACATGCACTGACTCTGGTTGTGGTTTGTGAGAAGAACACACACCAAGTGACACTGGTGGATCCATATGTGGTTTGTGGAAAGAACACACATGCAATGACACTGGCCGTGGATTGTGAAAAGAACACACATGTAATCACACTGGTGGATCCATTAGTTTTTTGTGGAAAGAACAGACATGCAATGGCTCTAGCCGTGGTTAATGAAAAGAACACACATGCAATGACATTGGTGGATACGTATGTTGTTTGTGGAAAGAAAAGACATGCAATGTCTCTGGCTATGGTTAATGAAAAGAAAACAGATGCAATGAACTGGATGGATCCATATGTGGTTTGTGCAAAGAACAGACATGCAATGACACTGGCTGTGGTTTGTGAGAAGAACACACATCAAGTGACACCGGTGGATCCATATGTGGTTTGTGGAAAGAACACACATGCAATGATAGTGGCTATGGTTTGTGAAAAGAACACACATGCACACTGGTGGATCCATATGTTGTTTGTGGAAAAATAGACATGCTATGGCTCTAGCTGTGGTTAATGAGAAGAACACACATGCAATGACTCTGATGGATCCATATGTGGTTTGTGAAAAGAACACACATGCAATGAACTGGGTGTGGTTCATGAAAAGAACACACATCCAGTGACACTAGTGGATCCTTATGTGGTTTGTGAGAAGAACACACATGCAATGAACTGGGTGTGGTTCATGAAAAGAACACACATCCAGTGACACTGGTGGATCCTTATGTGGTCCGTGAGAAGAACACACTGATACGTCCAAAATGTATCTACTTTCCCGAACACTTGCTATTGTTTCTCCTCTAAACTTGTGTGATTTGGATACAATTAACACAGAATGACACTGTTTTTGTGCAAAAAATCAACTATCAGGAAAAATCCTGGAAAATATGCCAAAAATCCTATTTCACTAGAAGACTCACAAATCCAGAAGACGAGACAGAGTAGGGTCACGAGGGGCCCACACCACCTGGCGAGGCGGGCCAGGACATGCCGCGCTTGGGGGTAGTGTGGCCGCCTCGGCTGCCTCCTCGGCCTCCCTCTTTGCCTATAAGATGCCTCTTAACCTAAAAACCGAGGAGGGTTCGACGTATTTTCATGAAAGAGTTCCGCTACGCTGCCACCACCAGATTCCACAATTCGGAACCAGAAACTCCGTTCTGGCACCCTGCCGGGATGGGAAATGGGAGGAGATCAACACCATCATCATCACCATCGCTTCTCCATCGACCATCCCTGTTTCCGCCATCTATGAGTTAGTAATCCCTCGATGTAGGCTATGGGGATGGTAGGGATTGGATGAGATTGTTCATGTAGTTGCATCAGATTGTTAAGGCATGGTGCCTGGTATCTATTATTAGTGCTTTTTGACTTTGTTGCAACTTGTTATGCTTAATGCTTGTCACTAGGGCCCGAGTGCCATGATTTTAGATCTAAACATGTTGTTGATTCATTAAGATAGTATTGTTTATGGTCTTACCTGCAAGTTGTATACACACATTATTGTCCGGAACAGAAGTCCCCGAAGTGACAGCAATCGGGATAACCGGAGGGAATGGCTTTGATGTGAGGATCACATGTGTTCATGGAGTGTTAATGCTTTGCTCCGGTGCTCTATTAAAAGGAGTACCTTAATTGCTAGTAGTTAACTTCAGGCCCCGCTGCAAATAGGCTGGCAGGACAAAAGATGTTGTGCAAGTTCTCATTGTGAGCACGTATGACTATATATGGAACACATGCCTATGCTTATTTAGTAGTTGGATGCTTTATCTCATTTATCTGCAAATGCCCTATGTCTTGATTGCCATGTGAATTGTCTTGTCCATGCAACGCCCGTCCATCCGTACCTATGCCTACCACGCTTTAATCCTACTGTTTACTGTAATTGTTACTAGTGTCTTTACTTTTACTACTGCTATTACTTTGCTATTGCTACTACAAAACTGTTGCTACTGATAAACTACTGTGAGCAAGATTGTTTCCAGGTGCAGCTGAATTGAGAACTCAGTTGTTAAGGCTTATAAATATTCTTTGGCTCCCCTAGTGTGGAATCAATAAATTGGGTTTCACTTCCCTCGAAAATACTGCGATACCCCCCTATACTTGTGGGTCATCAAGACTATTTTCTGGTGTCGTTGCCGGGGAGCATAGCTCTATTTATCGAGTTCACTTGGAATCACTATTGTTCGCTGCCATTCATCCATCATTGGTATGTCTCGTGATGGCAAGGTTCCTATTTTACCATACACTACAAGGAGAGGTACGGTTCTGAACACCTTTGTTGCTCTTGATTCACCATCTATGATGAGTAAGCTCCTTACACAACCACATACACATGCTAAATATACTTCTACTACTGCTGAATCTGAAACTTCTGATACTTATGATACTGCTTCTATTGTGCTTGATAAGAGTGGTTCATTAGGTCCTTTCCTAGATTCTACGATTGCTAGGACAATAGCTGGGAATACTGAAACTCCTAATGAAGACACTACTACACCTGTTAGTTCACCTGAGTCTATAGAGAGCTATGATATTGAAGACGGATATATAGAAATGAATGATGAATTTATTAAAGAATGTCAAAACACCCATGAGAGGAGTGCTATTAAGAGTCTCCTTGAGAGGCGTACTATAAAACCCAAATTGTCTCCTAATGCTAAGTTTGCTACATCTCCCATAAACATTAAAGATAAGGATTATGATTTCTCTCTTGATTTATCTTACATAACTATTGTTGAGAAAGAACCTTTTTGTGGGACTAAGAATGAGAGTGCGGTAGCACATATGACTGAGCTTTCTACCATGAGTGGTTTATTTTCTAGTGATATTAAGATGCGCACCTACTTTGTTGCTAAAATTTTCCATTTTTCATTGAAAGGAGAAGCTAGAACTTGGTTTAGTAATTTACCTCCTAGATCTATTGATAGCCCTGATTGCTTGATTAGTACTTTCCTCCAGAAATATTTTCCTCCTAGTGCTAGACATGCCATTTTGCAGGAACTTTTTGATTTTAAACAGGGAGAAAAAGAGGTATTGCCTAAATCATGGGCAAGGTTTGGTGCTTTGATTCATGCACAAGATGGATGTCCATTACCTAAGAATGAGCTTCTTGATATATATTATAATGGACTAACTGAAGACTCTAGGACATACCTAGATAGTTGTGCTGATTGTGTTTTCAGGAACAAAACTCCCGAAGAAGCTAAGGAATTAATGGCTAAAAATAAGCAAGAATTATGATGATTGGACTTCTCCTGAGCCAACTACGCCTGAGACAAATACACCTAAGTTAACTGTGCCTGCGCCGACTCCAACATCAAAGAAGAGGGGAGTTATTGAACTAAATGATGAAGTGATGAAGGAAGCTAAGAAATGTCTTTGGGAGAAAGGTATTAAAGCTGAACACGTGAAGAATTTACCTCCTATAAAAGAATTATGTAAGTCAATCTCCCACTCATCCACTATTGAGGTACGCTCTCTCCAACATTTTGATGAAGGTGATATTCCTTACTCTAAACCTCCTGATCAATGCTTAGAAGAATTTGATATTTTTATTGTTAAGCAGGATAATTTTAATAAAAGGGTGCAAAATCATCTAATGAAAACTCTAGAGCTATTATTGAGTTAAAATATATTGTGGAAAGAACCTCTAATGATGTTAAAATGCTTGTTAAACATTTCCAAATGGTTCAAACTCAAATTGATCAGCTTATCAAAGTAGAAAAAGACTTGCTAGTTAATGCTGCTAAAGAAAAACATGCTTATGAAATTAGAACTAGAAGTGGTGTTGCCACTCAAGATCCTCTATATCCTGAGGGGAATCCTAAAAGAATTGAGCAAGATTCTCAAAAAATTGAAAATAGTGGCACTTCTCCTAAGAAAAGAAAAAAGAAACGTAAAACTATTGTAGAACCTTCTGAACCTGCTAAAGATCCTAATAGTATATTTGTCTCTGATGCTAAAATTGAAAGTGGTAATGAGGAAAATGATGCTCCTGATAAAGAAAAAGTTGAAGAAGAATCGGAAAGACACACTAAGAATACTAAATACACTAAAGAAGATTTTGATGCTAAGAAACATGGTAGTGAAAGAGAGCCTTGGGTCCAAAAACCTACGCCTTTCACTGATAAAAACACAAGTCAAAGGAAGACGAACACTATAATAAGTTTTGTGAGTGGATGAAACCTTTATTTTTGCAAATTCCTTTGACTGATGCTATTATATTGCCTCCTTATTCAAAATGTATGAAGGATATTGTCTCTAATAAAAGGAAGAAACCTAATGAGGAAATGTCTACTTTGCTTGCTAATTATTCCTTTAATAGGAAAGTTCCAAAGAAACTTGGAGACCCTGGGATTCCAACTATTCCATGTTCTATTAAAAACAATTATGTTAGAACTGCTTTGTGTGATTTGGGAGCAGGAGTTAGTGTTATGCCTTTTTCCCTCTATAAGAGACTTCAATTGGAAAAATTAATACCAACTAATATATCCTTGCAAATGGCTGATAAATCTACTACTATTCCTATTGGCATATGTGAGGATGTTCATGTTCAAGTTGCTCATAATTGATTGATATTAACTGACTTTGTTGTGCCTGAAATGCCTAAAGATGACAATATGTCTATTATTCTTGGGAGACCTTTTCTTAATACTGCAGTAGCTGTTATTAATTGTAATCAAGGAAAGGTGACTTTTAATGTTAATGACAAGGAGCATATTGTCTATTTCCCCAAGAAGATTGATAGGACTTGTGGTCTAAATTCAATTGAACATGTTGAGGGCATCCAAGTTGGAGAAATATATTGTCCCATACCAAGAGAAAAATATGAAATTAATATGATTGGGACTAATGATAGCAAGGTCGAGGTAACATAATCATTGAGTGGAATACACATTTTTGTTTCATATAATTTTTTTTGGTAACAAGACCTGATCAACCTTGTTAGCAAAGGGATTTTAATGAACAAAAAATGTTTTCACCATGATTAACTTTGCTTACTTTTATTTTATCCATTTTATTGGTTTTGCTTAGTTTACTTTTTTGTTGTTAGTTGCTTGCATATTAGAGTGTCTTAGAACTCTTGAATTTTTAGTTTTGTTCTGTCATTGCATCTTTTCAAAATCGTCTTTCTGTTAGAAAATCATTCATCAATACCTGAAAATTGCTAAAAATAAAGTGTCTTGAAAAATTCCAGAAAATTCATATTAATTTTTTACGTGAAAAAAGGGGCAGAGGAGTGCCTAGAGTTACCCAGGGGGGCACTAGGTAGGCACACCACCTGGTGACGCGGCCAGCCTAGGGGCGCACCTAGCCATGGTGTGGGCCACCCTGGCTCTCCACTCACTCTCTCACTTGCCTTTGCCTTCTCTCTCCTAATAAAACATCAGCTCTTTGCTCGAAACCGCGTTCTTGCTATTCTTGTCCATGATTTTTCGATCTCCTTGCTCAGCCCATCTCTACTACTGAAATTTAGAGCATTTGTTCTCTGGTATATGCCTCCTCCGCTTGTCCAAGTAGATTTTAGTTTAGTGGATTATATCTTGAGTATTTTGCTGTTGTAGGTGACAGGTTATGAGATCTTGTAAGCTTGTTTAATGCTTAGAGAAATTATTTTGATGCATGTTTATGCCTCTTACAAGTCCCTATGAGTAGTTCCCTTCATTATGTATTCACTTTGTAATAACTTGTATAATGGATGTTTAAATTTCAGAATATCAAAGATGAACAACCACACATTTGGAGAAATATTTGAGAGGGACACACCTAGGAGGTCAAGGCCTTCAAGATCAGCCTCTCAGTTTAGGCCTTCATACAATGAAGATCTTATTGTACCACGCTTTGGCAATGAAGTAGATGAGGGAGATGCTCACCCATCTACCTTCCCTTGCTTTACCTTTTTGTAAGCTGCAGGGATCCTAAATTCTTTTTTACTACTGGTTCAGAGGGTTGGCCTGACCACGTACATGGAAGATGAGAGTGAGCAATATGCCATGCTCACCAAAACTTTCGTTGAGAGTTTCATTTTCACTAACACCCCTTATCAGTCAACTGTTTCTTTCAGAATTTATAATCAACCTATTACCATGTCATTGGAAAGATTTTGTAGCATTATAGGTATAAGCATAACAAGGACAGTGAAGAAGATTCAAGGTCAACCGCTGACTTATTAGAGCTCTATCAAAGTGTGACAAATGACGATGACCGCATAGCTCAGCGCGGGAAGATAAGGAACGTCTAACTCCCAACTCTTAGATATTTTCTTATTATCTTGCCACTAGCATTCTTGGTAGAGAGAACACTAGTAATATCTCTAATTGTCATTTAGCCTTCCTCGCTGCTACACTTAATAATGATACCAAGTACAATCTTGGCTCCCTCATTGCTTGCCGCCTAGCTGCTAGGTGACCTATTTATGGGGGCATGATTGCCTCACGTATGGTTACTGCATTAGAACTTTCTGTGGATCCTAATGCCAGTTTGTTGGCACCACAAAGGCTTGATCTTGCTGCTATGAAAACTCATCACTTCGTCACTGCTGACTCTGATACGGACAGTTTAGTATACAGGATGTTGTTTACTTACGGAGACGAGAGGGAAATTCCTTTGCCACAATCCACTTTGTTCCGTATTTACAGGAGGCCATGGTCGCGTTCTTTTTTTTTAGGTGAAACAGTAGGGAACAATCCCCACTGCAATTATTTTATTATTATATATGAGTATTTTACAATGAGAAATGATCTAAGGTAGATCATAAACAGTTACATCTAACTCGATCCATGGAGAGGAAAAAAATTGAGACGATCTATTCTATCCCTGGTCTAAATGTTGATTGAGCCAGGCTTTGAATTTCTCTTTGTATTTTCCTTTGATTCTGAATTGTATCCATCTCATTTCTTGGTAGAAAATTGCTTTCCATCTATCAAAAGTGGGTCTTTTGTCATTAAAAATCTTCTCATTTCTGCATATCCAGATACCCCAGGAAGTCAGGATAATGATCTCCATTGCAAAAGGTAGATGTAACTTTTCTTTGATGTTTGAAATAGCTTCTAATCCAGTTAGATTTGCACTTCTGTTTCTGAAAATATGGTCCCAACATTTCTTTGCAAATGGACAATCCCAGAAAAGATGATTTGCTGATTCTTCTGAGATGCAGTTGGATGTAACACAATTGTAATCAGTGATGTTGAAATTCTTTCTCATTAGTAGATTTCTTGTATTCAATCTGTCTAGTAGCAAAAGCCAGAAAAAGAACTTGTGTTTATTTTGACAGGAGGTTGCCCAAACCCACGAAAAGTGTGGTGGTGATAGTGAGTATCCAATCATGGTTAAGTAGACCTTTTAAACTTCGAATTTATCTGATCCCCAAACATAGTTCCAATTATCATGGGTGTCCTCCTGAGTGTCATTTCTGAATTCCTGGCATCTTTCTTCCATGACTAAAAACTCAGAGAAAGCTTGTTCAGAGAGAGGTAGGTGGAAGTTATCTTCAAGGATTTCAGCATGAAGGAAGTCATGAACACTGATGTTTGTGGACTTAGCATAGGACAGAAGGTGAGGGAATTTATTCATCAAGCACTCATCTTGCCAAAGGTCAGCCCAGAAATAAGCAGATCTGCCTGATGGTTTTTCAAGTGAAAATCTAGGGTTTTAGGGCAGTTTTGGACAAGTACGGACAAATTGTCAGGCCAAGTGTTCAAGTAATGTACTCTACTTTTGCACATTGCTCCACCATGCCCTCACAATACTCACATCCCTTGTTTTACAAACAAGATGGTGCTTGGCCATGCACTTCCCACACTGGCCAGGTTCGGTCTAGGGTAGTAGGGTGTAACGTATCTACCCATCGGGATAGTGGCAAGACAATTAAGAAATGGCTTCAAACTTGTCACAATGGCTCAAAATGACACACCACACACTTATATCCCTTCAATGAGAAATGATGGCATGCTTGGGCATGCCTTCGGCACGGTAGACGGCTAAAATCACGGGTTTTAGGACCGTTTTGGACAAGTATGGACGAATCGTCAGACCAATTGTTCAGGTAATGTGCTCTCCATTTTCACATTGTTCAACCATTCCCTCACGAACACTCGCATCCATAGTTTTACAAACAAGATGGTTCTTGGCCATGCACTGCTCACACTGGCCAGCTTCGGTCTAGGGTAGTAGGGTGTAACGCGTCTACTGGTCGGGATAGTGGCAAGACAATGGAGTAATGGATTCAAACTTGGCACAATGGCTCACAAAGACACACCACACATATATATCACTTCAATGAGCAATGATGGAATGCTTGGGCATGCCTTCGGCACGGTAGACGTCTAAAATCTAGGGTTTTAGGCCAGTTTTGGACAAGTACGGACGAATCGTCAGGCCAAGTGTTCAAGTAATGTACTCTACTTTTGCACATTTCTCCACCATGCCCTCACAAAACTCACATCCCTTGTTTTACAGACAAGATGGTGCTTGGACATGCACTTCCCACACTAGCCAGGTTCGGTCTAGCGTAGTAGGGTGTAACGCGTCTACCCGTCGGGATAGTGGCAAGACAATTAAGAAATGGCTTCAAACTTGTCACAATGGCTCAAAGTGACACACCACACACTTATATCCCTTCAATGAGCAATGATGGCATGCTTGGGCATGCCTTTGGCACGGTAGACGGCTAAAATCATGGGTTTTAGGACCGTTTTGGACAAGTATGGATGAATCGTCAGACCAAGTGTTCAGGTAATGTGCTCTCCATTTTCACATTGTTCAACCATGCCCTCACGAACAATCACATCCCTTGTTTTACAAACAAGATGGTGCTTGGCCATGCACTTCTCACACTGGCCAGCTTCGGTCTAGGGTAGTAGGGTGTAACGCGTCTACTGGTCGGGATAGCTGCAAGATAATTGAGTAATGGATTCAAACTTGTCACAATGGCTCACAATGACACACCACACACCTATCTCACTTCAATGAGAAATTATGTCATGCTTGGGCATGCCTTCGGCACGGTAGACCGCTAAAATCTAGGGTTTTAGGGTAGTTTTGGACAAGTACAGATGAATCGTCAGGCCAAGTGTTCAAGTAATGTGCTCTCCATTTGCACATTGCTGCACCATTCCCTCACAAGCACTCACATCCCTTATTTTACAAACAAGATGGTGTTTGGCCATGCACTTTCCACACTAGCTAACTTCTATGTATGGTAGTAGGGTGTAACGCGTCTAGCCGTCGGGATAGCGGCATGAAAATGGAGGAATGTATTCAAACTTGGCACAATGGCACAAGATGACACACCAAACACTTATCTGACTTCAGTGAGCAATGATGGCATGCTTGGGGATGCCTTCGGCACGGTAGACGGCTAAAATCTAGGATTTTAGTGCAGTTTTGGACAAGTACGGAGGAATCGTCAGGCCAAGTGTTCAAGTAATGTGCTTTACTTTTTCACATTTCTCCACCATGACCTAATAAACACTCACATCCCTTCTTTGACAAACAAGATGGTGCTTGGCCATGCATTTCCGACACTGGCCAGCTTTGGTCTAGGGTAGTAGGGTGTAACACGTCTACCCATCGGGATAGCGGCAAGACAATTGAGGAATGGCTTCAAACTTGGCACTACGGGTTACAATGACACACCACACACTTATATAACTTCAGTGAGCCATGATGGCATTCTTGGAATGCCTTCGGCACGGTAGATGGCTAAAATCTAGGGTTTTAGGGCCGTTTTGGACAAGTACAGATGAATCATCAGGCCATGTGTTCAAGGAACATGATCTCCTTTTGCACATTGCTCCACCATGCCCTCACAAACACTCACTTCCCTTGTTTTACAAACAAGATGGTGCTTCGCCATGCACTTCCCACACTGGCCAGCTTCGGTCTATTGTGGTAGGGTGTAACGCGTCTACCCGTCAGGATAGCGGCAAGACAATTGAGAAATGACATCAAACTTAGCACAATGGTTCACAATGACAAACCGCACACTTATATCACTTCAATGAGCACTGATGGCATGCTTGGGCATACCTTCGGCACGGTAGACGACTAAAATCTAGCGTTTTAGGGCCGTTTTGGACAAGTATGGACGAATCGTCAGACCAAGTGTTCAGGTAATGTGCTCTCCATTTGCACATTGTTCAACCATGCCCTCACGAACACTCGCATCCCTTGTTTTACAAACAAGATGGTGCTTGGCCATGCACTTCTCACACTGGCTAGCTTCGGTCTAGGGTAGTAGGGTGTAACGCGTCTACTGGTCAGGATAGCTGCAAGATAATTGAGTAATGGATTCAAACTTTTCACAATGGCTCACAATGACACACCACACAGTTATCTCACTTCAATGAGAAATTATGTCATGCTTGGGCATGCCTTCGGCACGGTAGACCGCTAAAATCTAGGGTTTTAGGGTAGTTTTGGACAAGTACAGATGAATCGTCAGGCCAAGTGTTCAAGTAATGTGCTCTCCATTTGCACATTTCTCCACCATTCCCTCACAAGCACTCACATCCCTTATTTTACAAACAAGATGGTGTTTGGCCATGCACTTTCCACACTAGCTAACTTCTATGTATGGTAGTAGGGTGTAACGCGTCTAGCCGTCGGGATAGCGGGATGAAAATGGAGGAATGTATTCAAACTTGGCACAATGGCACAAGATGACACACCAAACACTTATCTGACTTCAATGAGCAATGATGGCATGCTTGGGCATTCCTTCGGCACGGTAGATGGCTAAAATCTAGGATTTTAGGGCAGTTTTGGACAAGTACGGACGAATCGTCGGGCCAATTGTTCAAGTAATGTGCTCTAATTTTGC
Organism: Avena eriantha; assembly: GCA_910589775.1. Lineage (NCBI taxonomy): Eukaryota > Viridiplantae > Streptophyta > Magnoliopsida > Poales > Poaceae > Avena > Avena eriantha. The sequence continues at coordinate 283,223,579 of OU342742.1, read as the reverse complement.
ACTTTGCTCCACCATGCCCTCACAAAACTCACATCCCTTGTTTTAGAAAACAAGATGGTGCTTGGCCATGCAGTTCCCACACTGGCCAGCTTCGGTTTAGGGTAGTAGGGTGTAACGCGTCTACCGGTCAGGATAGTGGCAAGACAATTGAGTAATGGCTTCAAACTTGTCAAAATGGGTCACAATGACACACCACACAGTTATATCACTTCAATGAGAAATGATGTCATGCTTGGGCATGCCTTCGGCACGGTAGATGGCTAAAATCTAGGGTTTTAGGGCAGTTTTGGACAAGTACGGACGAATCGTCAGGCCAAGTGTTCAAGTAATGTGATCTACTTTTGCACATTTTTACACCATGCCCTCACAAACACTCACATACCTTGTTTTACAAACAAGATGGTGCTTGGTGTAGCACCCCGGTAAAAACACTACTAGAAAATCGTTGTGTTTTGGCTTTGTGCATCGTCATGTCTGCATGCTCATGTCATCATGCCACATTGCATTTGAGCATCGTCATGTCATCATGCATGGTTTGCCTAAAACTATTTTTTTAAAGTCTATCTTTGTTTTCTGATTAGTCCCCTCTTTATTTTCAAATCAAAAACCTTGGTCCCTTTCGGATCTTTTATTTCACTAAATAAATTTACGAAATTCTTTTAAAATTAAAATAAATAAATAACAAACAAAATGTTTTGTACCGGGGGAGGCAGCCCAACCCATAGGCTAGGCCACCTACCACCCTGGCTGGCCCAGCCCGTTTGACCACACCCTACCCCTTATCATGGCTAACCCTAACCCTAGCCAATCTACCTACCCATCATCCAAACTGCCGCCGCTACAACACATCCCCCAGCGGCAACACACACACAACCACTCAACTGCCAAGCCCCGCACGGTGCACCCGCAGTGAAACAGCCTGCTCCGCCAGGCCCCACCCCGACTTGACCCCACGTCAACACGACGCGACCCCGCTCCCATCCTCATGGCTCGCCCCACCCCATCGTCCCGACAAACCCCACCTACTACTCGCGTCCCTCCCCACCATGTCCTCCATCTTCCCTCGATCCCGATTCTGCCAGCGGCGCCCCTCCGCTTCTCCTCGGCCTTAGTCCACCCACGAGGCACTGCCCTAGTACGCCCTCATCTCCCTGTCGGTCCCGCCACTCTGTTTCCGCGTGCCTCTGCCCCAGGCCACTCGCCCCTGCGCCGGTACTCCTCACGTCGCCGCCTCGCCACCGACCGGTTGCGCCTCTCCGTTTCGGCTGTCAACCTCGCCTCCTCTGCATCGTCCTGCGGACCCCTCTTCGCCGTGCTGCGAGCTCCCCCTAGGCGTCCTCTCCCTTTCGATGGGCCCTCAAGCTCACCGGCATGGCCCCCCTCTGCAACGGCGCATGTGCCCCTGCACATCCTCGCCAGCACCGGCCGCTGTCCTCCATCTTCCACATGCCTCCTCGACGCAAGGGCTTGCAGGTCCTAAGTTCATCTACACCGCCACCATCCGGAGCTCCGTGCCCGGCCCCGCTCATCGTCACCCTCCTTGTTGCTGCATTTCCGGCCACGCCGTCCCGTTCTCCGGCGCGCCCCCATCTCGCCCGTCCGAGCTCGCCAGCACCACCTATCCACGACGACCGCTCCACAAGTCCTGTCAAGTTTGGTTGAGGCCCTGCTGCTCCATGACATTTTGGTGCTGTAAAGTGTATGTGATATTGTGCTGGTATGTTGCTGATGTGGTGATGTTGGTGACCGTGGAGATACGAAGACATGATGGACTGCTACAAGAACTACACGAGTCCCTCTCCACAAGATCTTCGGTGCTTGAAATCAAACCCGATGAACCCATCGAAAAACCTGTGCTACCCAAAGACCATATCGATTGCTGAAACCAAGTTCGCCATCGATCATCGAGATGGAACATCAAGTTCTCCTTCCTGGAACAAATGGCCCACACCCCGAATCCCGACCACGGAACTCAAAGACGGGACCGAACCCTCGGGACGCCAAGTTCTTCCTGGATCCGAAGACTGACCTCGTCGAACGCCAAGACCATCGGTATCGAACCCTAATGTGATCCCCTTTCTGAGAGCCCTATTTTTATAATATATAACATATATTTGTTGCATATGAATTGTTCATAATTGCATACATATTGTGGGTGTTTGGGAGTATTTCGATGATTCACCTAAATTAAATATGGATCGCATATGCGGGCTATTCCTGTCTATTAGCGCCTCGATTTAAATTTGTGTAGCGAACTGATGCCATGTTTTTCCGTGTTAAGACAACATTTAAATTGTGGGGTATCTAAACAATATGAACCTATTAATTAATTGTCGGGACTGTGGTTCCGCTTAATATTGCCTAATTACACCGCATCTTTGTCATGAACATGCTGATTCTTCTGCCGTAGTATTAAATAGTGCATTCAGTGTTTTGTTTTAGTGCTTTGCTTCTTCATGGAATAGGCCATTGAGTTGATGCGAGTACCGACAAGTCCTTCGCTTAATGAATCTTCCGCAATGTCTCTCAGGCGAGCATTCTCCCCCTTTCTACCTATTTTGCATTTATAGTCTTTACTTACTCCTGTTGATCTATTGCTATCTGTGTTATGATGCTCTAGATTTCGTATGACTTTATGTCCCTTGCTACCTATATTGCCATGGATACATCCTATTGCCTGCTGTTTGATAGATAGTGGGCTTTGCGAGTCATAGTTGTTTGCTTATGTGCTGCTTCGTGTCGTTGTCGTTCCATCGTTGACGGCCAGTTGGCACATGCTAAATGGTGGAGATGCTTAATGGTGGAGATGATCATGACTTTAAATGCAGCTGTTAAAATGCTGGGAATAGATATAACTAATGCAGAGGCACCGGTGGGCAATGGCTAATATTTAGTTTTTAACCGCTCACTTGTGTCCCGTAGGCCCTGAGTACTTGATACCTGTTCCTTGATTATCACACTATCCGCATGTGGGACCATGGATCCCCTTAGCCAGAGCTTGATTCATTTCTTATTTCTTTGGGCCAAAAACTAGTTTGGGGCTTTATTACTATCCTATACTTAGGCCATGATTTACTGCTTTATTTATGATTGTGCATGGATCACCTGTACTGTTTTGGAATGCGGAGTGTTTTTGCGGTAACGGCAAGCCCAGTCACACTTTCGGGTTCCCAGTCGTTTACAGCCATTGACGCAAGCCCTGGGTCCGTCTCGGAGCCGACAAACTTTGTTGCGGGTAGCTTACTGGGGTGGCCCCCTAAAATATTTTATGAGTCCTATGATTGCTTTGTCGTCAAAGCCTCGTTGGGTTTTATTTGGTTTTTCCAAGGTTGAGCGTGCGTGTGTTGCTATTTGTGCACCCCTGCAGGGTAAATCTTTCAGAAAGCCGTGTCCGCGGTTATGGACGACTTGGAGCACAGTATCTCGATCATAGACAAGCATAACTAATGTAGTGCTATAAATTTGACTTCTACATGTTTAGTAATCAGTTTCATTACAACGGAATGAGTCAATAGAAGTGCCAACAACTCTTGGCGATGGGATGCCTCATGCTATCTATATCTGACTAGGAAGTGTTGCAACTATAATGGAATGATTAAAACTACCAACTATGCGAGTTCCTTTGTTTGACTTCCTCGTGTGGTCTCGAGGGGGAAATACCAAGATGGGTATGTTTTGGTGTTACTATCAGGTTGGATCCAAATAGGTATTTCTTATCCCTCTCTAATAGCCGATAGTTGAATCGAGTCTCTACAAATTGTTTAGTACATGCTGCGCTACCGCTTCAGTCCACCATACCTATGTAGGTGAGAGCCGCCAAATTCTAGACTCGCCGTGTACTGGCCTCAGTACTGACCGCTCCCTTTTTCTTTTGCGCTTTGTCGGCACCCCTTTTGTTTTAGCAGGTTTTGAGATGGATGTCATTAGCAGGGTTACCCTTCCGGCTTGGACTGGCAGGGTTAGGAGGCCATTTGTTTTTCTTCAGTGCTCTTAGCCCAATTTGCATCTTGTCCATACTCGTATGTTGTATCGTTTACAAGGTGATCTAGATCTTTGTACTGTATATCTGTATTTTTGACTCATGGAGTCACTGTTGAATATATATGTTTTGTGGGTTCCATCGTGGACTATTGTGTAATAGTATTACTTCGTTTTCCAACCACACGCAACTGTCTGGTGGGCATCTTTGAATCGTTTCTATGCGGGTTTGGTGTGAATCACTGAAATCTGCATTGGGCCGATTCGAGGGTGTTACAAAGTGGTATCAGAGCTCAGAAGTTACGATACCCTACAGGTCTAGTTTGTAGGATAACCTAGATAACGGCCAATGTAGAGTGTCAAAGGTATTTTGCAAAATAGGTTGGATAGATCTGATTAGGTCTACTTCACTCCTTACCTCTATTCTCTTCTCTTATTACCTTTGCGTGTTTTAAATCTGCTGTCATCTTTTCTTCGAGTATGGGAAATCTTGTGGTTGGGTTTCTATTGTACCTTCAGGGCTTCGATTCCTTTTGCAATGGTGTTTCGACATTCGGTCTTTGTGCTATCTGAGTACCCTTGATCTTTTGTACCTTTCGGTGGATCAAAATCCACTGAAATCATTCTTTGTATCTTCCGATGTTTTTCAATGCGACGACATCATCTATGCTAGATCCGATGAAGATATGTATCAATCCTTTATTTCCAAACATCGCTTATAAAGATCTTTAGTCTGAATTCTGAGAGTTGGTTGCATAATCCTTCTCTTCATGTACAGAGTAATATTTTGTGTGCGGGATTGAGTAGCTACCATACCACTACCCTTATCATTCGCTCTTGTACATCAAATTGGTGGATCAATGTGACTTTTACTCCTCCAACGGAAGTTAGAGGTGGCCTTACCTTTTGAGACCTCTACCTTTGTCTTTTGTTTATCGGGAGTGTTCTCTCGATGAACATGAACAACGACCCTTGTTGGTGGTGTCGCCAATTTCAAGACGGAGCAAGAATCTTTGTTAGTAGTGTCACGAGGATCTACACGGCGCAAGAAGAATCCGATCATCAGCCATCTTCCCCCGTACCATGAGGCAGATCTCAAGGGCGAGATCCATTGTTAGTGGTGTCGAATTGTAGCACCCCGGTAAAACCACTACTAGAAAATCGCTGTGGTTTGCCTTTGTGCATCGTTATGTCTGAATGCTCATGGCATCATGCCACATTGCATTTGAGCATCGTCATGTCACCATGCATGGTTTCCCTAAAACTATTTTTTAAAAGCCTATCTTTGTTTTCTAGTTAGTCCCCTCTTTATTTTCAAATAAAAAACCCAGGTCCCTTCCGGATCTTTTATTTCTCTAAAAATTATTTACAAAATTAATTTAAAATTAAAATAAATAAATAAATAACAAAATGTTTTTACTGGGGGAGGCAGCCCAGCACGTAGGCCAGGCCATGTACCACCCCGGCTGGCCCAGCCCGTTTGACCAAACCCTAACCCTTATCATGGCTAACACTAACCCTAGCTAATCTACCTACCTAGCATCCCACCTGCCACCACTGCAACACATCCCCCAGCGGCATTACACACGCCACAACTCAACCGTCAAGCCTCGCATTGTGCACCCGCAGCGAAACAGACCGCATCGCCAGGCCCCACCCTGACTTGACCCCGCGTCAACACGACGCGACCCTTCTCCCGTCCTCATCCGTCGCTCTCCCAACCACATCGTCCCGACCAACCCCACCTACCGCTCGCATCCCTCCCACCTTGTCCTCCCTCTTCCCTCGATCCTGATTCCGCCCCTGGCGCCCCCTCCGCTTCTCTGCAGCCTCGGTCTGCCCATGAGGCACTGCCTTGGGACGCCCTCATCTCCCCATCGCTCCTACCTCTATGTCGCCGCGTGGCTCCTCCCTAGGCCACTCGCCCCTGCGCCGGTACCCCCCGACATCGCTGCCTCGCTAGTGACCAGCTGCGCCTCTCTATTTCGGTTGTCAACCTCGCCTCCTCTGTGCCATCCTACGGACCCCTCTTCACTGTGCCGCGAGCTCCCCCTTGTGTCCTCGCCCCTCCGCTGGGCCCGCAAGCTCACCGCCATGGCCCCCCTCTGCAACGGCGCATGTGCCCCTGCCTGTCCTTGCCAACACCAGCCGTCGTCCTCCATCTTCCACGTGCCTCCTCCACCCTAGGGCCTGGAGGTCCTGAGTTCATCTACACCGCCACCGTCCAGAGCTCCGCGCCCAGCCTCGCTCATCCTCACCCTCCTTGCATCGCGTCTCCGGCCACGCCGTCCTGTTCTCCGGCGTGCCCCCATCTCGCCCGCCCGAGCTCGCCATCACCACCTGTCCACGATGACCCCTCCACGTGTCCTGTCAAGTTTGGTTGTGGCCCTGCTGCTTCATGACATTCTGGTGTTGTGAAGTGTATGTGATGTTGTGCCGGTATGTTGCCGATGTGGTGATGTTGGTGACCGTGGAGATGCGAAGACATGATGGACTGCTACAAGAACTACACGAGTCCCTCTCCACAAGATCTTTGGTGATCGAAATCGAACCCGATGAACCCGTCAAAAACACGTGCTACCCAAAGACCATAGCGATTGTTGAAACCAATTTCGCCATCGATCATCGAGGTGGAACATCAAGTTATCCTTCCTGGAACTGATGGCCAACACCTCGAAGCCCGACCACGGAAATCAAAGACGGGACCCGAATGCTCGGGACGCCAAGTTCTTCCTAGATCTGAAGACCGACCTCGTCGAACCCCAAGACCATCGGTCTCGAACCCTAACGTGATCCCCTTTCCGAGACCCCTATTTTTATAATATATAACATATACTTGTTGCATATGAATTGTTCATGATTGCATACATATTGTGGGTGTTTGGTGGTATTTCGGTGATTCACCTAAATTAAATATGGAGCGCATATGCGGGTTATTCCTGTCTATTAGCGCCTCCATTTAAATTTGTGTAGCAAACCGATGCCATGTTTTGCCTTGTTAAGACAACATTAAAATTGTGGGGTATCTAAACAATATGAACCTATTAATTAAGTTCCGGGACCCTGGTTCCGCTTAATATTGCCTAATTGCACTACATCTTTGTTATGAACATGCTGATTCTTCTGCCGTAGTATTAAATAGTGCATTCAGTGTTTTCTTTTAGTGCTTTGCTTCTTCACAGAATAGGCCATTCAGTTGATGCGAGTACCGACAAGTCCTTTGCATAATGAATCTTCGGCAATGTCTCTCATGCGAGCATTCTCCCCCTATCTACCTATTTTTCATTTATAGTCTTTACTTCATCATGTTGATCTATTGCTATCTATGTTGCGATGCTCTAGATTCCAAACCACTTTATGTCTCTTGAAACCTCTATTGCCATGGACACATCCTATTGCCTACTGTTTGATAGATAGTCGGCCTTGAGTCATAGTTGCTTGCTTATGTGCTGCTTCGCGTCGTTGTCGTTCCACCGTTGATGTCAAGTTGGCACATGCTAAATGGTGGAGATGCTTAATGGTGGAGATGATCATGACTTTAAATACAACTGTTAAAATGCTGGGAATAGATATAATTAATGCAGAGGCACTGGTGGGCAATAGCTAATATTTGGTTTTTAACCGCTCACTTGTGTCCCGTAGGCCCCGAGTACTTGATACCTGTTCCTTGACTATCGCACTATCCGCATGTGGGACAATGAATCCCCTTAGCTAGAGCTTGATTCATTTCTTATTTCTTGGGGCCCCGAGTACTTGATACGATTGTGCATGGAGCACCTGTACTGTTTTGGAATGCGGAGTGTTTTTGCGGTATCGACAAGCCCAGTCACACTTTTGGGTTCCTAGTCGTTTACAACCATTGAAGCAAGCCCTAGGTCCGTCTCGGAGCCGGCCATCTTCGTTGCGGGTAGCTTAGTGGGGTGGCCCCCTGAAATCTTTTATGAATTCTGTGATTGCTTTGTCGTGAAAGCCTCGTTAGGTTTTATTTGGTTTTTTCGAGGTTGATCATGCGTGTGTTGCTATTTTTGCACCCCTGCAGGGTAAATCTTTCTGAAAGCCGTGTCCATGGTTATGGACGACTTGGAGCACAGTATCTAGATCATAGACAAGCATAACTAAAGTAGTGCTATATATTTGACTTCTACATGTCTAGTAATCAGTTTCATTACAACGGAATGAGTCAATAAAAGTGCCAAGGGGAACACGAAGCCAGAAGACGAGACGGAGAGGGGCCAGGGGCCAGCCACATCATAGGGTGGCACGGGTCCCCCTTGGCCGCGCCACCATGTGGTGTGGGCCCCTACGGCCTCCACCGACCTTGCCCTTTCGCCTATATATTCCTCCCGATGCGAAAACCCTAAATAGTCAAGCCTCTATCCACGAAAAGTTCCGCAGCATCGCCTCCACCGAAGGGGAGATTTGGGGGACAGAAAGTCTCTGTTCCAGCACCCTGCCAGGTCGGGGAAGTGCCCCCAGAGCCTTCTCCATCGATCTCCACCACCATCTCCATCACCATTGCTGATTCCCATGATGAGGAGGGAGTAGATCTCTCTCGAGGCTAAGGGTTCTACTGGTAGCTATGTGTTCATCTCTCTCTCTATGCATGATCATATTGTGATCATGAGCTTGTAATCTATAGATCTACCTTGCTACTCAAGTGCTTTAATAGATCTCTGCTCTCCCCATGTGTGTGAAAGTGACAGCGTGCTCACCATGGTGGCACTTAGGCTAGAGATTACAAAAATACTTGTTATGAGTTATATTTGGAGTTCGATGTTTCTATGAAATTGTGGTGTTTGTTGGACTTATCTAGTACTCAAGGTGACAGTGTGGGGTTATCTAGATGGGAAAGATGAACTTTGAGGTGTGCTATTATAGCCCTACCATCGATTAGAGTGTCCAACCGGAGAGTAGTTAAGAGTAGTATCATAAAGAGAAGATATTTATATGAGAGTGTTCACTAGTGAAAGGATGATCCCTAGGCCTTGTTTCTTAGCATTGAAACTTCGTTTGCATCTAGATCTGTTACATGTTTGCTTGCTTCCATCTTTATTTCAGTTTTACTTTAGTCTTTTCCATGCCATCAAGCAATTTTCTAGCACCGTTACCACTTATAATTATCCATACCACTTGTATTTCACTATCTCTTCGCCGAACTAGTCCACCTATACACCTGACAAGTGTATTGGGTGTGTTGGGGACACAAGAGACTTCTTGTATCTTGATTGCAGGGTTGCATGAGAGGGGATACCTTTGACCATTTCCTCCCTGAGTTCGATAAACCTTGGGTGATCCACTTAAGGGAAAACTTGCTGCTATTCTACAAACCTCTGCACTTCGAGGCCCAACAATTGTCTACAAGAATAGAAGTGCGTAGACATCAAGCTATTTTCTAGCGCCATTGCCGGGGAGGTAAGGTAAAAGGTACTCACATCCTCCGGTGTGAGTGCTCGAAGTTATTTCCTTTAGATTCTGCAATTTTGTCTTTTTGTTTCTTGTTTTCACTAGTTAGGCTTAATGGAAAACAACAACAAAATGAGAGAGCTTTATAGTATTTATCTTGAGTGAGGACATGAAGTGTTTGAAGAGAAAATTAAAAAACCTATGGAACTTTATTTGCATGCTAATAACAATGTTGTTAGTATGAATTCTTTGGACACCATTATTGCTAATGCTATGGAAAAGTCTAAGCTTGGGGAAGCTAGTTTTATGAAAATGATCTTTTTAGTTCCCCAACTTTGGAAGATAGTTATTCTATTGCTTATGATGATACCAAACCTCCAATATATGATGATTACAATCATGAATATGACATTTTCAGTCCACCAACTATTGAGGTGAAAATTAATTATGATTACAATATGCCTCCTATATTTGATGATTATGGTGATGAGAATAATAATGATAGCTATTTTGTTGAATTTTCTCCCACTACAATTAATAAGAATGACTATGTTTATGTGGGGAGTATTAATTCTTTTATGCATGTGGCTCATGAGAAGAATGTTTTATGTGATAGTTATATTGTTGATTTTATTCATGATGCTACTGAAAGTTATTATGAGAGAGGGAAACATGGTTTTATGCATCTCAATAATATTAAGTTTTCCCTCTCTATGTTGAAAGTCTTGAAGTTGCACTTGTTTTGCTTTCATATGCTTGTTGCTTTGTGCTTTCATGACTTGTTTTTTACAAGATTCCTATGCATACAAAGTGGGTTAGACTTAAATGTGTTTTGAATCTGCTTCTTGGTTCTCTATTTTACTTCAATTCATATTTCTTATGTGAGCATCTTCTCAAACTATCAAGCCTAAAGTTTTGAATCTGCTTCTTGGTGCTCTCTTTTAAAGGCATTAAAGAAAAGTACTTATTGGGAGATAACCCAAAAGTTTTAGATGAGTCTTGAAGTTATTACTTCAGCAATAACCTCTCCTTATCCTTTTTATTTGCTTTTTGTGCCAAGAGTAACCTCTAATGAGAGAGAAGTAATGATTGGAAAAGTTGTTGTCCCGAAACAGATTTCTGTTCTTCACCATAAAAATTTGTGTAAAATCGTCCTTTTGAAGCGTGAATTTTTGTGCTTCTGACCCAAGTTGTTATCTAACTTTCATTAGTTCAACACGTTTTTATTTGAGCAACAGAAGGTCTTCGAAAAAATTCGTCTTTACCAGCTGGTCTGTTTTGACAGATTTTTGCCATTTTCTGCATTTGCTTCTTATTGGTTCCTTTTTGAGTTCTTTTGGGGAATTGAGCTTGTTGAGGGAATTGCTACAGTAACTAGTGTTCTAATGGAAGTTTATTGGTTTTATAGCTGAACCTTAAGACTTATTATCTTGAGTGCACTAATGTTGCTAATAAAGATTGTGTGAAGTTTTGTATGAAGGAAAAAATTTCAGGTGTATGGAAGGAATGAGTAATGAGATGACGGATGGACTAAAGCTCAAGCTTGGGGATGCCACACATGTCACGACAAGAAATATCCAAGAATTACACGCGTGAAATCTTGGGGATGCCCAAGGCATCCCCTCTTCATCAATAAAAATCCCAGGTTTCTTCCAAACGCTTCATTTTTATTGTTTCATGCACAGTTATGTTGTTCTTGGAGCGTATTCTTTTTTTTTGTTTTGGTTTTTCGTTTGCTTTGTTTGTTTAGTTTTCTGAATAAATTGGTTGACCCCCCTTTCATAAATTGGTTTTCAAATAGTGTGGTTTGGATTGGAAAAGAGTAGGAAAGTTCATACTTAAGTGGTAAAAAGAGCTTGTTTTTGACTGTGGCCTATGCTTTGTCATGCCATGCTTGATATTGTTTTGTCTTTAAGCTTAGTATTCTTTGTTGTAGCATGACTTGTTATAAATAATTGAGATTGCTTAATGTGCCTTGGATGAATCATGTGTTGTTTTAGTATATTAAAGCATAGTATAGTGGTATTCTCCTTTGATGCTTTATTTGGGTTGACTTAGCGCATGCTCACACCATGTTATGACTATCTGAAGTCACCATAGCCTTTTTGATCCTTTAGTTTTGAACTTGTAGTATCACTTTATGCTTTGATCTATGATGTTTTGTCGCTCTGCACGATTATGGCCATTATTGTGCTCTTAGTTTGTCGCTCCTAGTCTTTTGCTAGCCTCCACAACCAAGTATGAGTTCCGCTCATGCATCCAACTCCCTAAACCAAGTTATTCCAAAGAGTCCACCATGCCTACCTACTAGCTGATGCTATTCCAAGTATATTCATGTTTTTGTTTACCTTCCAAATTAAACTTGTTATGAGAAAACTAGTGATTAAAGCTCTCACGAACTTGATGGCACACTTCACTTTTCTTGCCCTTAATAAACTTGAACCATTGTGTCGTCTATGTTGTATATGCTTGCACTTATTTGTTGGGGATTAGCAGAACCATGCTGTCATGGGGAACGCTTTCAACATTGCACTTGTACTTTGTACCTAGTTGATATCATGCTCTTTTGGCTATGGATGTCGACGGTGTGAAATGAAAGGGGAGCTTGTAAGTGCATAAAGTTATGTATATGTGTTAGAGAAATGCCTGGGCCACTGGTCTAATCCATGCTGACATGGTGGAAACCTGCAGCGTAACCATAATGAGCTGTCTATGAAGCATTCTTCTTATAAAAAAGAGTCAGATATTGAGAAAAAAAGAGAAAAGAAAAAAAGAGATATATGAAAAGAGGAAAGAGATAGAAAAGCACCATATTCCCATGGTAAATAAGAAGATTGCTGAGATGCTCGTTGTCTGCTTGCCTTGTCATTTTGATATGGGGATTCCTCCGTATCATCGGGCAAGGGGTACCCCATTCGCGGTTCTCTATGATACACATGTACTTACTATGACAAGAACTTACCGGTGACTAAACTTGAGTAGCATGAGGATCGGCCCTCGTATTCAAGGGACATGAGATTTCCAACTTATACTTCATCAAGCATATACACCATAGTTTGTTCACTTTAACCTTAATCACTTCAAGATGCTTATGATAGGGGCAATGAGAGCTGAAAGCTAATAAGTACCATAATTTTTGGAAGCTCTTTATGAAACTTGAATCTCTGCTTCCTTCTATGAAGGCCCTTCTTCCACTTTTATATTGAGTCTCCACCTTCTAACTTTATGCACCTACTTTGAAAGCATTGTGGCCATTCTTAGTTCTATGTGCATTGTCCCAAGACTTGTTGATTGATGCATACTTTGATATTGCTTGTTTTAAACTATTTGTATCTAGTCACTCTTATGAACTTTGAAGGTGTCCTATGCATTTATGTTTGCTACTCTATGAGGGACAAGCTGAATGCCACTATGCTATGTTTTCTTTATGTGAAACAAACAAACGTCTTGCAAAGCATTGTTATTCATGAATCTTTTGTTTGTGCCTTTTCATGTTGCATCATAGTTTCTTTGCCTTAATGTTAGAACTTTGTCTTTCATGTTATGATTGAAGTACTATGATCCCAGCTTTGAATGTTTTACAAATACTTTGATCAAGTTTATGATGGTGCATGTCACCTCAAAATTATTCTTTCTTTTTATCACTTACCTACTCGAGGACGAGTAGGAGTTAATCTTGGGGATGTTGATACATTGCAAATGTATCTATAATTTTTGATGTTCCATGCTTGGCTTTATCTACTTTCTTATGTTTTGTCCACACTTTGGAGTACTTTTCATATGATTTCTTGGACTAACCTATTAACAAGATGCCACAGTGCCAGTTGCCTGTTTTCTGCTGTTTTTGGTTCCAGAAAGTTAGAAAATGAATATTCTCGGCATTGGACGGGACAAAAGCCAAAGTCTATATTTCACCAAGGGGAACACGAAGCCAGAAGACGAGACGGAGAGGGGCCAGGGGCCAGCCACATCATAGGGTGGCACGGGTCCCCCTTGGCCGCGCCACCATGTGGTGTGGGCCCCTCTGGCCTCCACCGACCTTGCCCTTTCGCCTATATATTCCTCCCGATGCGAAAACCCTAAATAGTCAAGCCTCTAGCCACGAAAAGTTCCGCAGCGCCACCGCCACTGAAGGGGAGATTTGGGGGACAGAAAGTCTCTGTTCCGGCACCCTGTCGGGACGGGGAAGTGCCCTCGGAGCCATCTCCATCGATCTCCACCACCATCTCCATCACCATTGCTGATTCCCATGATGAGGAGGGAGTAGATCTCTCTCTAGGCTAAGGGTTCTACCGGTAGCTATGTGTTCATCTCTCTCTCTATGGATGATCATATTGTGAGCATGAGCTTGTAATCTATAGATCTACTTTGCTACTCAAGTGCTTTAATAGATCTCTGCTCTCCCCATGTGTGTGAAAGTGACAGCGTGCTCACCATGGTGGCACTTAGGCTAGAGATTATAAATACTTGTTATAAGTTATATTTGGAGTTGGATGTTTCTATGAAATTGTGGTGTTTGTTGGAATCATCTAGTACTCAAGGTGACAGTGTGGGGTTATCTTGATGGGAAAGATGAACTTTGAGGTGTGCTGTTATAGCCCTACCATCGATTAGAGTGTCCAATCGGAGAGTAGTTAAGAGTAGTATCATAAAGAGAAGATATTTATATGAGAGTGTTCACTAGTGAAAGTATGATCCCTAGGCCTTGTATCTTAGCATTGAAACTCCGTTTGCATCTAGATCTGTTACATGTTTGCTTGCTTCCATCTTTATTTCAGTTTTACTTTATTCTTTTCCACGCCATCAAGCTATTTTCTAGCACCGTTACCACTTCTAATTATCCATACCACTTGTATTTCACTATCTCTTCGCCGAACTAGTGCACCTATACACCTGACAAGTGTATTGGGTGTGTTGGGGACACAAGAGAATTTTTGTGTCTTGATTGCAAGGTTGCTGGAGAGGGGATACCTTTGAACATTTCCTCCCTGAGTTCGATAAACCTTGGGTGATCCACTTAAAGGAAACTTGCTGCTGTTCTACAAACCTCTGCACTTGGAGGCCCAACAACTGTCTACAAGAATAAAAGTGTGTAGACATCACTACCCATCGGGATAGCAGCAAGCCAATTGCGGAATGGCTTCAAACTTGGTACAATGGCTAAATATTACACACCACACACTTATATAACTTCAGTGTGAAATGATGGCATGCTTGGGCATGCCTTCGGCACGGTAGACGGCTAAAATCAAGGGTTTTAGGGCCGTTTTGGACAAGTACGGACGAATCGTCAGGCCAAGTGTTCAGGTAATGTGCTCTCATTTTGCAGATTGCTCCACCATGACCTTACAAACACTCACATCCCTTGTTTTACAAACAAGATGGTGCTTGGCCATGCACTTCCCACACTGGCCAGCTTCGGTCTAGGGTAGTAGGGTGTAACGCGTCTACCCGTCGGGATAGCGGCAAGTAAATTGAGGAATGGCTTGAAACTTGGAAAAATGGCTCACAATGACACACCACACACTTCTATCACTTCAATGAGCAATTATGGCATGCTTGGGCATGCCTTCGGCACGGTAGACGGCTAAAATCTAGGATTTTAGGGCCGTTTTGGACAAGTACAGACGAATCATCAGGCCAAGTGTTCAAGAAATGTGCTCTCCTTTTTCACATTTCTCCACCATTCCATCACAAGCACTC
This sequence comes from Avena eriantha, assembly GCA_910589775.1. Classification (NCBI taxonomy): domain Eukaryota; kingdom Viridiplantae; phylum Streptophyta; class Magnoliopsida; order Poales; family Poaceae; genus Avena; species Avena eriantha. The sequence continues at coordinate 283,208,495 of OU342742.1, read as the reverse complement.
AGATCCCTTGGTTTGCAAACAAGATGGTGATTGGCCATGCACTTCCCACACTGGCCAGTTTCGGTCTAGGGTAGTAGGGTGTACCGCGTCTACCCGTCGGGATAGCGGCAAAACAATTGACAAATGGGTTCAAACTTGGCACAATGGCTCACTATGACACACCACACACTTATCTCACTTAAATGAGCAATGATCGAATGCTTGGGCATGCCTTTGGCACGGTAGACGACTAAAATCTAGAGTTTTAGGGCAGTTTTGGAGAAGTACAGACGAATGGTCAGGCCAAGTGTTCAAGGAATGTGCTCTCCTTTTTCACATTGCTCCACCATGCCCTCACAAGCACTCACATCCCTTTTTTTACAAACAATATGGTGCTTAGCCATGCACTTCCCACATTGGCCAGCTTATGTCTAGGGTATTAGGGTGTAATGCGTCTACCCATTGGGATAGCGGCAAGAAAATTGAGGAATGGCTTCAAACTTGGCACAATGGGTCATAATGACACACCACACACTTATATCACTTCAATGAGCAATGATGGAATGCATTGGAATGCCTTCGGCACGGTAGACGGCTAAAATCTAGGGTTTTAGGGCCGTTGTGAACAAGTACGGACGAATCGTCAAGCCAAGTTTTCAAGGAATGTGCTCTCCTTTTGCACATTGCTCCACCATGTCATCACAAACACTCAAATACCTTGTTTTACAAACAATACGGTGCTTGTCCATGCACTTCCCACACTGGCTAGCTTCGGTCTTGGGTAGTAGGGTGTAACGCGTCTACCCGTCGGGATAGCGGCAAGACAATTGAGATATGGCTTCAAACTCGGCACAAAGAATCACAGTGACACATCACACACTTATCTCACTTCAATGAGCAATGATGGCATGCTTGGGCATGCGTTCAGAACGGTAGACAGCTAAAATTTAGGGATTTAGGGCAGTTTTGGACAAGTACGGACGAATCGTCAGACCAAGTGTTCAAGGAATGTGCTCTCCTTTTGAAAATTGCTCCACCATGCCCATACAAACACTCAAATCCCTTGTTTTACAAACAAGATGGTGCTTGGCCATGCACTTCCCACACTAGCCAGCTTCTGTCTAGGGTAGTAGGGTGTAACGTGTCTACCTGTCGGGATAGCGGCAAGACAATTGAGGAATGGCTTCAAACTTGGCACAATTTGTCACAATTACACACCACACAATTATATCACTTCAAGGAGCAACGATGGCATGCTTGGGCATGCCTTAGGCATGGTAGATGGCTAAAATCTAGGGTTTTAGGGCCGTTTTGGATAAGTACGGATGAATCGTCAGGCCAAGTGTTCAAGGAATGTGTTATTCTTTTTCACATTTCTCCACCATGCCCTTACAAACACTCACATCCTTTTTTACAAAAAATATGGTGCTTGGTAATGCACTTCCCACACTGGCTAGCTTCCGTCTAGGGTAGTAGGGTGTAACGCGTCTACCCATCGGGATAGCGGCAAGACAATTGAGGAATGGATTAAAACTTGGCATAATGGGTCACAATGACACACCACACTTATATCACTTCAATGAGCAATGATGGCATGTTGGGCATTATTTCGGCACGGTAGACGGCTAAAATCAAGGGTTTTAGGGCAGTTTTTGGCAAGTACGGACGAATCGTCAGGCCAAGTGTTCAAGGAATGTGCTATCCTTTTGCATATTTCTCCACAATTCCCTCACAAACACTCAAATCTCTTGTTTTAAAAACAATATGGTGCTTGGCCATGCACTTCCCACACTGTCCAGCTTTGATCTAGGGTAGTAGGGTGTAACGCGTCTACCCGTCTGGATAGCGGCAAGACAATTGGGGAGTGGCTTCAAACGTGGCACAATGGGTCACAATGACACACCACATACTTATCTCACTTTAGTGAGCAATGATGGCATGCTTGGGCATGGCTTCGGCATGGTATAAGGCTAAAATCTAGGGCTTTAGGGCCGTTTTGGACAAGTACAGACGAATCGGCAGGCTAGCTGTTCAAGGAATGTGCTCTACTTTTGCACATATATCCACCATGCCCTCAAAAACACTCAAATCCATTTTTTTACAAAAAAAGATGGTGCTTGGCCATCCACTTCCCACACTGGCCAGCTTTGGTCTAGGGTAGTAGGGTGTAACGCGTCTACCCGTCGGGATAGCTACAAGATAATTGAGTAATGGCTTCAAACTTGGCACAATGGGTCACAATGACACACCACACACTTATCTCGCTTCAATGAGAAATTATGGCATGCTTGTCCATGCCTTCGGCACGATAGATGGCTAAACTCTAGGGTTTAGGGCAGTTTTTGAGAAGTACGGACGAATCGTCAGGCCAACTGTTCAAGGAATGTGCTATCCTTTTTCACATTGCTCCACCTTGCCCTCACAAACAATCACATCCCTTGTTTTACAAACAAGATGCTGCTTGGCCCCGCACTTCACACACTGGTCAGCTTATGTCTCGGATAGTAGGATGTAACGCGTCTACACGTCGGGATAGGGGCAAGACAATTGAGGAATGGATTCAAACTTGGCACTATGGGTCGCAATTACACAACAAACACTTATATAACTTCAATGAGAAATTACGGAATGCTTGGGCATGCCTTCGGCATGGTAGGCGGCTAAAATCTAGGGTTTTAGGGCTCTCTTGCACAAGTACGGATGAATCGTCAGGCCAGGTGTTCAAGGAATGTGCTCTCCTTTTTCAATGCTCCACCATGCCCTCAAAAACACTAACATACCTTGTTTTACAAACAAGATGGTGCTTGGCGATGCACTTCCCACACTGGCTAACTTCTGTCTAGGGTAGGAGGGTGTAACGCGTCTACCCGTCGGGATAGCGGCAAGACAATTGAAGAATGGCTTAAAACTTGGTACAATGGGTCACAATGACACACCACACACTTATATCACTTCAATGAGAAATGATGTCATGCTTGGGCATGCCTTCGACACGGTAGATGGCTAAAATCTAGGGTTTTAGGGCCGTTTTGGACAAGTACGGACGAATCGTCAGGCCAACTGTTAAAGGAATGTGCTCTCCTTTTGCACATTGGTCCTCCATTCCCTCACAAACACTCACATATCTTGTTTTAAAAAATAAAGATGCTGCTTGTCCATGCACTTCCCACACTGGCCAGCTTCGGCCTAGGGTAGTAAGTTGTAACGTGTCTACCCGTCGGGATAGCGGCAAGCAAATTTAGGAATGGCTTAAAACTTGGCACAATGGCTCACAATGACACAATACACACTTATCTCGCTTTAATGAGAAATTATGGCATGCTCGGGCATGCCTTCGGCACGGTAGACGGCTAATATTTAGGGTTTTAGGGCTGTTTTCGACAAGTACGGACGAATCGTCAGGCCAACTGTTCAAGGAATGTGCTCTCCTTTTGCAAATTGGTCCACCATGCCCTCACAAAAACTCAAATCCCTGGTTATACAAACAAGATGGTGCTTGACCATGCACTTCCCACACTGGCCAGCTTCGGTCTAGGTTCGTAGGGTGTAACAAGTCTAGCCGTCGGGATAGCAGCAGGACAATTGACGAATGGCTTCAAAACTGGAACAATGGCTCACAATGACACACCACACACTTATATAACTTCAATGAGCAATGAAAATATGCTTGGTCATGCCTTCCGCATGGTAGATGGCTAAAATCTAGGGTTTTACGACCGTTTTGGACTACTACGGATGAATCGTTAGGCCAACTATTCAAGGAATGAGCTCTACTTTTGCACATTTCTCCACCATGCCCACACAAACACTATAATCCCTTGTTTTACAAAAAAGATGGTGCTTCTCCATGCACTTCCCACACTGGCCAGCTTTAGTCTAGGGTAGTAGGGTGTAACACGTCTACACGTCGGGATAGCGGCAAGATAATTGAGGAATGTCTTCAAACTTTGCACAATGGGCCACAATGACACACCATGCACTTATATCACTTCAATGATCAATGATGGCATGCTTGGACATGCCTTCGGTACGGTAGACGACTAAATCTAGGGTGTTAGGGCCGTTTTGGACAAGTACAGACGAATTGTCAGGTCAACTGTTCAAGGAATGTGCTCTCCATTTTCACATTTCTCCACCAGGCCCTCACAAACACTCACATCCCTTTTTTTACAAAAATATGGTGCTCGACGATGCACTTCCCACACTGGATAGCTTTGGTCTATGGTAGTAGGGTGTAACGCGTCTACCCGTCGGGATAGCCGCAAGACAAATGAGGAATGGCTACAAACTTGGCACAATGGCTCATAATGACACACCACACACTTATATCACTTCAATGAGCAATGATGGCATGCTTGGGCATGCCTTCGGCATGGTAGACGGCTAAAATCTAGGGTTTTAGGCCGTTTTGGACAACTACAGACGAATCATCAGACCAACTGTTCAAGGAATGTGCTCTAATTTTGAACATTTCTCCACCATGCCCACACAAACACTAAAATCCCTTGTTTTACAAACAAGATGGTGCTTGGCCATGCACTTCCCACACTGGCAGCTTTTGTCTAGGGTAGTAGGGTGTAACGCGTCTGCCCGTCGGGATAGCGGCAAGACAATTGAGGAATGGCTTCAAACTTGGCACAATGGGTCACAATGACAAACCACACACTTATATCACTTCAATGAGAAATGATGGCATGCTAGGTCATGCATTCGGCACGGTAGACAGTAAAATCTAGGGGTTTAGGGCTATTTTGGACAAGTACGGACGAATCGTCTGGCCAAATGGTCAAGGAATGCTCTCTCCTTTTGCACATTGCTCCACCATGACCACACAAACACTCACATACCGTGTTTTACAAAAAATATGGTGCTTGTCGATGCACTTCCCACACTGGCCAGCTTCGGTCTAGGGTAGTACGGTGTAACGTGTCTACCCGTCGGGATAGCGGCAAGACAATTGAGGAATGGCTTAAAACTTGGCAAAATGGCTCACAATGACACACCACACACTTATATCACTTCAATGAGCAATGATGGCATGCTTGGGAATCTCTTCGGCACGGTAGACGGCTAAAATCTAGGGTTTTAGGGCCGTTTTGGCCAAGTACGGACGAATCGTCAAGCCAACTGTTCAAGGAATGTGCTCTCCTTTTGCACAGTGCTCCACCATGCCTTTAATAACAATCACATCCGTTGTTCTACAAACAGCATCGTGCTTGACCATGCACTTCCCACACTGGCCAGCTTCGGTCTAGGTTAGTAGGATGTAACGCGTCTACCCTTCGGGATAGCGGCAAGACAATTGAGGAACTGCTTCAAACTTGGCACAATGGCTCACAATGACACACCATACACTTATATCACTTCAATGATCAATGAAAATATGCTTGGGCATGCCTTCAGCATGGTAGATGGCTAAAATCTAGGGTTTTAGGGCCGTTTTGGATAACTACGGACGAATTATTAGGCCAACTGTTCAAGGAATGTGCTCTACTTTTGAACATTGCTCCACCATTCCCACACAAACACTCAAATCCATTCTTTTAATAAAAATATTGTGCTTGTCCATGCACTTCCCACACTAGCCAGCTTCTGTCTAGCGTAGTAGGGTGTAACACGTCTACACGTCGAGATAGCGGGAAGACAATTGAGGAATGTATATGGCTTCAAACTTGGCACTATGGGTCACAATGACACACCACACATGTATATGAATTCAATGAGAAATTATGGCATGCTTCAACATGCCTTCGGTACGGTAGACGGCTAAAATCAAGGGTTTTTTGCCCGTTTTTGACATGTACGGATGAATCGTCAGGCCAGCTGTTCAAGAAATGTGCTCTACTTTTGCACATTGCTCCACCATGCCCTCATAAACACTCACATCCCTTGTTTTACAAACAATACGCTGCTTAGACATCCACTTCCCATACTAGCCAGCTTCGGTCTAGGGTAATAGGGCGTAACGCGTGTACCCGTCGGGATAGCGGCAAGAGAATACATGAATGGCTTCAAACTTGGAACAATATCTCACAATGAGACACCACACACTTATATCACTTTAGTGAGAAATTATGGCATGCCTGGGCATGCCGTCGGCACGGTAGACGGCTAAAATCTAGGGTTCTAGGGCAGGTTTGGACAAGTACGGACGAATCGTCAGGCCAAGTGTTCAAGAAATGTGCTCTCCTTTTTCACATTGATCCACCATTCCCTCACAAACACTCACATACCTTTTTTTACAAACAAGATGGTTCTTGGCCATGCACTTCCCACACTGGCCAGTTTCGGTCTAGGGTAGTAGGGTGTAACGCGTCTACCTGTCGGGATAGTGGTAAGACAATTGAGGAATGGTTTCAAACTTGGAACAAAGTCTCACAATGAAACAACACCAAACTTATATAACTTCAATGAGAAATAATGGCATGCTTGGGCATGCCTTTGGCATTGTAGACGGCTAAAATCTAGGGTTTTAGGGCCGTTTTGGACAAGTATGGACGAATCGTCAGGCCAAGTGTTCAAGGAATGTGCTCTCCTTTTGCACATTTCTCCACCATGCACTCAAACACACTCACATCCTTTTTTTACAAAAAATATGGTGCTTGGCCATGCACTTCCCTCACTGGACAACTTTGGTCTAGGGTAGTAGGGTGTAACACATCTACCAGTCGGGATAGCTGCAAGACAATTGAGGAATGGCTTCAAACTTGGCACAATAGCTCAAATTGACACAAAACACACTTATATCACTTCAATGAGCAATGATTGCATGCTTGGGAATGCCTTCGGCACGGTAGACAGCTAAAATCTAGGGTCTTAGGGCCGTTTTGGACAAGTACGGACGAATCGTCGGGCCAAGACTTCATGGAATGAGCTATCCTTTTGCATATTACACCACCATGCCCTCAAAAACACGCATATCCCTTGTTTTACAAATAAGATGGTTCTTGGCCATGCACTTCCCACACTGGCCAACTTCTGTCTAGGGTAGTAGGGTGTAACGCGTCTACCCGTCGGGATAGCGGCAAGACCATTGAGGAATGGCTTAAAACATGGCACAATTGGTTACAACGACACAACACACACTTATATCACTTCATTGAGAAATTATGGCATGCTTTGGCATGCCTTTGGCACGGTAGACGGCTAAAATCTAGGGTTTTAGGGCCATTTTGGACAAGTATGGACGAATTGCCAGGCCAAGTGTTCAACGAATGTGCTCTGCTTTTGCACATTTCTCCACCATACCCTCACAAAAACTAACATCCCTTGTTTTACAAAAAATATGGTGCTTGTCCATGCACTTCCCATACTGGCCAGCTTCAGTCTAGGGTAGTAGGGTGTAACGCGTTTACCCGTCGGGATAGCGGCAAGAAAATTGAGGAATGGCTTCAAACTTGGCAAAATGGCTCATAATGACACAACACACACTTATATCACTTCAATGAGCAATGATGGCATGCTTGGGCATACGTTCGGCACGGTAGACGACTAAAATCTAGGGTTTTAGGGCCGTTTTGGACAAGAACAGATGAATCGTCAGGCCAAGTGTTCAAGGATTGTGCTCTCCTTTTGGACACTGCTCCACCATGCCCTCACAAACACTCACATCCCTTGTTTTACAAACAATATGGTGCTTGACCATGCACTTCCCACAGTGGCTAGCTTCGGTCTAGGGTAGTAGGGTGTAACGCGTCTACCCGTCGAGATAGTGGCAAGACAATTGAGGAATGGCTTAAAACTTGGAACAATGGCTCAAAATGACACACCAAACACTTATATAACTTCAATGAGAAATGATGTCAAGCTTAGGCATGCCTTCGGCATGGCAGACGGCTAAAATCTAGGGTTTTAGGGCCGTTTTAGACAATTACGAACGAATCGTCAGGCCAACTGTTCAAGGAATGTTCTCTACTTTTTCACATTGCTACACCATGCCCTCACAAGCACTCAAATCCCTTGGTTTACAAACAAGATGGTGCTTGGCCATGCAGTTCCCACACTGGCCAGCTTCTGTCTAGGGTACTAGGTTGTAACGCGTCTACCCGTCGGGATAGCGGCAAGACAATTGAGGAATGGCTTCAAACTTTGCACAATGGGTCACAATGACACACCACACACTTATATCACTTCAATGAGAAATTATGGCATGCTTGGGCATGCCTTCGGCACGGTAGATGGCTAAAATCTTTGGTTTTAGGTCCATTTGGACAAGTACGGACGAATCGTCAGGCCAACTGTTCAAGTAATGTGCTCTCCTTTTGCACATTTCTCCACAATATCCTCACAAACACTCACATCCCTTGTTTTACAAACAATATGGTTCTTAGACATGCACTTCCCATACTGGCGACCTTCGGTCTAGGGTAATTGGGCCTAACGCGTGTACCCGTCGGGATAGCGGTAAAACAATTGAGGAATGGCCTCAAACTTGGGACAATGGGTCACAATGACACACCACACACTTATATCACTTCAATGAGAAATTATGGAATGCTTGGGCATGCCTTCGGCATGGTAGACGGCTGAAATCTAGGGTTTTAGGGTCATTTTGGACAAGTACGGACAAATCTCAGGACAACTGTTCAAGGAATGTGCTCTAATTTTGCACATTGCTCCACAAACACTCAAATCACTTGTTTTACAAACAATATAGTGCTTGGCCATGCACTTCCTGCACTGGCCAGCTTTCGTCTAGGGTAGTAGGGTGTAACTTGTCTACCCGTCGGGATAGCGGCAAGCCAATTCAGCAATGGCTTCAAACTTGGAACAGTGTCTCACAATGACACACCACACACTTATATCACTTCATTGAGAAATTATGGAATTCTTGGTCCTGCCTTCGGCACGGTAGATGGCTCAAATCTAGGGTTTTAGGGCCGTTTTGGACAAATAGGGACGAATCGTCAGGCCAAGTGTTCATGGAATGTGCTCTCCTTTTTAAAATTGCTCCACCATGCCCTCACAAACACTCACATCCATTGTTTTACAAACAATATGGAGCTTGGCCATGCCCTTCAGTCACTCGCCAACTTCGGTCTAGGGTAGTAGGGTGTAACGCGTCTACCCGTTAGGATAGCGGCAAGACAATTGACGAATGGCTTCAAACTTGTCACAATGGGTCACAATGACACAACACACACTTATATCACTTCAATGAGCAATGATGGCATGCTTGGGCATGCCTTCGGCACGGTAGGTGGCTAAAATATAGGGTTTTAGGGCCGTTCTGGATAAGTACGGACGAATCTCAGGACAACTGTTCAATCAATGTGCTCTTCTTTTGCACATTTCTCCACCATTCCCTCACGAACACTCACATCCCTTGTTTGAAAAACAATATGGTGCTTGGCCATGCACTTCCCACACTGGCCAACTTCGGTCTAGGGTAGTAGGGTGTAACGTGTCTACCCGTCGGGATGGCGACAACAGAATTGAGGAATGGCTTCAAACTTGGAACAATGGGTCACAATGACACACCACACACTTATATCACTTCAATGAGAAATTATGGCATGCTTGGGCATGCCTTCGGCACGGTAGACGGCTAAAATCTATGGTTTTAGTTGCACTTTGGACAAGTATGGACGAATCATTAGGCCAACTGTTCAAGGAATGTGCTTTCCTTTTGCACATTGCTCCAAAATACCCTCACAAACACTCACATCCCTTGTTTTACAAACAATATGGTTCTTAGACATGCACTTCCCATACTGGCCAGCTTCGGTCTAGGGTACTAGGGCCTAACGCGTGTACCCGTCGGGATAGCGGCAAGACAATTGAGGAATGGCCTCAGACTTGGTACAATGGGTCACAATGACACACCACACACTTATATCACTTCAATGAGAAATTATGGCATGCTTGGGCATGCCTTCGACTTGGTAGACGGCTAAAATCTAGGGTTTTAGGGTTGTTTTGGACAAGTACAGACGAATCTCAGGACAACTGTTCAAGGAATGTGCTCTAATTTTTCACATTGCTCCACCATGCCCTCACAAACACTCAAATAACTTGTTTTACAAACAATATAGTGCTTGGCCATGCACTTCCCACACTAGCCACCTTTGGTTTAGGTTAGTAGGGTGTAACTTGTCTACCCGTTGGGATAGCGGCAGGACAATTCAGGAATGGCTTCAAACTTGGAACAATGTCTCACAATGACACACCACACACTTATATCACTTCAATGAGAAATTATGGCATGCTTGGGCATGCCTTCGGCATGGTAGACGGCTAAAATCTAGGGTTTTTAGGTCGTTTTGGACAAGTACGGACGAATCTCAGGACAACTGTTCAAGGAATTAGCTCTAATTTTGCACATTGCTCCACCATGCCCACACAACACTCAAATCACTTGTTTTACAAACAATATAGTGCTTGGCCATGCACTTCCCACACTGGCCAACTTTGGTCTAGGGTAGTAGGGTCTAACTTGTCTACCCGTCGGGATAGCGGCAAGACAATTCAGGAATGGCTTCAAACTTGGAAAAATGTCTCACAATGACACACCACACACTTATATAACTTCATTGAGAAATTATGGAATTCTTGGTCCTGCCTACGGCATGGTAGACGGCTAAAATCTAGGGTTTTAGGGCCGTTTTGGACAAATACGGACGAATCGTCAGGCCAAGTATTCAAGGAATGTCCTCTCCTTTTTAACATGGCTCCACCATTCCCTCACAAACACTCACATCCCTTGTTTTACAAACAATATGAAGCTTGTCCATGCCCTTCACACACTGGCCAGCTTCGGTCTAGGGTAGTAGGGTGTAACGCGTCTACCCGTCAGGATAGCGGCAAGACAATTGAGGAATAGCTTAAAACTTGTCACGATGGGTCACAATGACACAACACACACTTATATCACTTCAATGAGCAATGATGGCATGCTTGGGCATGCCTTCGGCACGGTAGATGGCTAAAATAAAGGGTTTTAGGGCCGTTCTAGACAAGTACGGACGAATCTCAAGAGAACTGTTCAATCAATGTGCTCTACTTTTGCACATTGCTCCATCATTCCCTCACAAACACTCACATCCCTTGTTTTAAAATCAAGATGGTGCTTGGCCATGCACTTCCCACACTGCCCAACTTCGGTCTAGGGTAGTAGGGTGTAACACGTCTACCAGTCGGGATAGCGACAAGACAATTGAGGAATGGCTTCAAACTTGGAACAATGGGTCACAATGACACACCACACACTTATACCACGTCAATGAGCAATTATGGCATGCTTGGGCATGCCTTCGGCATGGTAGACGGCTAAAATCTAGGGTTTTAGGGTCGTTTTGGACAAGTACGGACGAATCTCAGGACAACTGTTCAAGAAATGTGCTCTAATTTTGCACATTGCTCCACCATGCCCTCTCAAACACTCAAATCACTTGTTTTACAAACAATATAGTGCTTGGCCATGCACTTCCCACACTGGTCACCTTTGGTCTAGGGTAGTAGGGTCTAACTTGTCTACCCGTCGGGATAGCGGCAAGACAATTCAGGAATGGCTTCAAACTTGGAAAAATGTCTCACAATGACACACCACACACTTATATAACTTCATTGAGAAATCATGGAATTCTTGGTCCTGCCTACGGCATGGTAGACGGCTAAAATCTAGGGTTTTAGGGCCGTTTTGGACAAATACGGACGAATCGTCAGGCCAAGTATTCAAGGAATGTCCTCTCCTTTTTAACATTGGTCCACCATTCCCTCACAAACACTCACATCCCTTGTTTTACAAACAATATGAAGCTTGTCCATGCCCTTCACACACTGGCCAACTTCGGTCTAGGGTAGTAGGGTGTATCGCGTCTACCCGTCAGGATAGCGGCAAGACAATTGAGGAATATCTTAAAACTTGTCACGATGGGTCACAATGACACAACACACACTTATATCACTTCAATGAGCAATGATGGCATGCTTGGGCATGCCTTCGGCACGGTAGATGGCTAAAATATAGGGTCTTAGGGCCGTTCTGGACAAGTACGGACGAATCTCAGGACAACTGTTCAATCAATGTGCTCTACTTTTGCACATTGCTCCATCATTCCCTCACAAACACTCACATCCCTTGTTTTAAAATCAAGATGGTGCTTGGCCATGCACTTCCCACACTGGCCAACTTCGGTCTAGGGTAGTAGGGTGTAACGCCTCTACCAGTCAGGATAGCGACAAGACAATTGAGGAATGGCTTCAAACTTGGAACAATGGGTCACAATGACACACCACACACTTATACCACGTCAAGGAGCAATTATAACATGCTTGGGCATGACTTCGGCATGGTAGACGGCTAAAATATAGGGTTTTAGTTCCACTTTGCACAAGTACGGACGAATCGTTAGGCCAACTGTTCAAGGAATGTGCTTTCCTTTTGCACATTGCTCCACAATACCCTCACAAACACTCACATCCCTTGTTTTACAAACAATATAGTTCTTAGACATGCACTTCCCATACTGGCCAGCTTCGGTCTAGGGTATTAGGGCCTAACGCGTGTACCCGTCGGGATAGCGGCAAAACAATTGAGGAATGGCATCAAACTTGTGACAATGGGTCACAATGACACACCACACACTTATATGACTTCAATGAGAAATTATGGCATGCTTGGGCATGCCTTCCTCACGGTAGACGACTAAAATCTAGAGTTTTAGGGTCGTTTTGGACAAGTACAGACGAATCTCAGGACAACTGTTCAAGGAATGTGCTCTAATTTTGCACATTGCTCCACCATGCCCTCACAAACACTCAAATCACTTGTTTTACAAACAATATAGTGCTTGGCCATGCACTTCCCACACTGGCCAGCGTTGGTCTAGGTTGGTAGGGTGTAACTTGTCTACCCGTCGGGATAGCGGCAAGACAATTCAGGAATGGCTTCAAACTTGGTACAATGTCTCACAATGACACACCACACATTTCTATCACTTCAATGATAAATTATGGCATGCTTGGGCATGCCTTCGGCATGGTAGACGGCTAAAATCTAGGGTTTGAGGGTCTTTTTGGACAAGTACGGACGAATCTCAGGACAACTGTTCAAGGAATGTGCTCTAATTTTGCACATTGCTCCACCATGCCCTCAAAAACACTCAAATAACTTGTTTTACAAAAGATATGGACGTTGGCCATGCCCTTCACACACTGGCCAGCTTCGGTCTAGGCTAGTAGGGTGTAACCCGTCTACCCGTCAGGATAGCGGCAAGACAATTGAGGAATGGATTAAAACTTGTCACAATGGGTCACAATGACACAACACACACTTATATAACATCAGTGAGCAATGATGGCATGCTTGGGCATGCCTTCGGCACGGTAGATGGCTAAAATATAGGGTTCTAGGGCCGTTCTGGACAAGTACGGATGAATCTCAGGACAACTGTTCAATCAATGTGCTCTCCTTTTGCACATTGCTCCATCATTCCCTCACAAACACTCACATCCCTTGTTTTAAAATGAAGATGGTGCTTGGCCATGCACTTCCCACACTGGCCAACTTCAGTCTAGGGTAGTTGGGTGTAACACGTCTACCCGTCGGGATAGCGGCAAGACAATTGAGGAATGGCTTCTAACTTGCAACAATGGGTCACAATGATACACCACACACTTATATCACTTCAATGAGAAATTATGGCATGCTTGGGCATGCCTTCGGCACGGTAGACGGCTAAAATCTATGGTTTTAGTTCCACTTTGGACAAGTACGGACGAATCGTCAGGCCAACTATTCAAGGAATGTGCTCTCCTTTTTCACATTGCTCCACAATACCCTCACAAACAGTCACATACCTTGTTTTACAAACAATATGGTTCTTAGACATGCACTTCCCATACTGGCCAGCTTTGGTCTAGGGTACTAGGGCCTAACGCGTGTACCCGGCGGGATAGCGGCAAGACAATTGAGGAATGGCCTCAAACTTGGCACAATCTGTCACAATGACACACCACACACTTATATCACTTCAATGAGAAATTATGGCATGCTTGGCCATGCCTTCGGCATGGTAGACGGCTAGAATATAGGGTTTTAGGGCCGTTCTGGACAAGTACGGATGAATTGTCTGGCCAAGTGTTCAAGGAATGTGCTCTCCTATTGAAGATTTCTATACCATGTTGTCACAAACACTCGCATCCCTTGTTTTACAAACAAGATGGTGCTTGGCCATGCACTTCCCACATTGCCAGCTTCGGTCCAGGGTAGTATGGTGTAACTTGTCTACCCGTCGAGATAGCGGCAAGCCAATTGAGGAATGGCTTCAAAATTGGAACAATGTCACACAATGACACACCACACACTTATATCACTTCATTGAAAAATTATGGCATTCTTGGTCCTGCCTTCGGCACGGTAGACGGCAAAAATCTACGGTTTTAGGGCCGTTTTGGACAAATACGGACGAATCGTCTGGCCAAGTGTTCAACGAATGTACTCGATCTCCTTTTGCACATTGCTCCACCATGCCCTCGCAAACACTAACATCCCTTGTTTTACAAACAATGTGGTGCTTGGCCATGCACTTCCCACACTGGCCAGGGTAGTAGGGTGTAACGTGTCTACCCGTCGGGATAGCGGCAAGACAATTGAGGAATGGCTTCAAACTTGGAACACTGTTTCACAATGACACACCACACACTTATATCACTTCCATGAGAAATTATGGCATGCTTGGGCAAGCCGTTGGCATGGTATACGGCTAAAATCTAGGGTTTTAGGGTCGTTTTGGACAAGTACAGACGAATCATTAGGCCAACTGTTCAAGGAATGTGCTCTACTTTTGCACATTTCTCCACCATTCTCACACAAGAACTCAAAACCCTTATTTTACAAACAAGATGGTGCTTGGCCATGCACTTACCACACTGGCCAGCTTCTATCTAGGGTAGTAGGGTGTAACGCGTCTACCCATCGGAATAGCGGCAAGACAATTGAGGAATGGCATCAAACTTGGCACAATCGGTCAAAATGACAAACCACACACTTATATCACTTCAATGAGAAATTATGGCATGCTTGGGCATGCCTTTGGCATGGTAGATGGCTAAAATCTGTGGTTTTAGGGCCATTTGGGACATGTACGGACGAATCGTCAGGCCAAGTGTTCAAGGAATGTGCTCTTATTTTACACATTGATCCACAATGCCCTCACAAACACTCACATCCCTTGTTTTACAAACAAGATGGTGCTTGGCCATGCACTTGCGACACTGGCCAGCTTCGGTCTAGGGTAGTAGGGTGTAACACGTCTACCCGTCGGAATAGCGGCAAGACAGTGCAGGAATGGTTTCAGCCTTGGCACAAGGTCTCAAAATGACACAACACACACGTATATCAACTCAATGACCAATGATGGCATGCTTGGGCATGCCTTCGCCACGGTAGACGGCTAAAATCTAGGGTTTTAGGGCACTTTTGGACAAGTACGGACGAATCGGCAGGCCAAGTGTTCAAGGAATGTGCTCTCCTTTTGCACATTTCTCCACCATGCCCTCAGAAACACTCACATCACTTGTTTTACAAACAAAATGGTACTTGGCCATGCACTTCCAACACTAGCCAGCTTCTGTCTAGGGTAGTAGGGTGTAACGCGTCTAGCCGTCGGGATAGCAGCAAGACAATTGCGGAATAGGTTCAAACATGGCACAATGGGTAACAATGATACACCACACACTTATATCACTTCAATGAGAAATGATGGCATGTTGGGCATGCCTTCGGCACGGTAGACAGCTAAAATCTAGGGTTTCAGGGCCGTTTTGGACAAGTGCGGACGAATCGTCAGGCCAACTGTTCAAGGAATGTGCTCTGCTTTTGCACATTGCTCCACCATGCCTTCACAAACACTCACATCCCTTGTTTTATAAAAAAGATGGTGCTTTTCCATGCACTTCCCACCCAGCTTCGTTCTAGGGTAGTAGGGTGTAACGCGTCTACCCGTCGGGATAACGGCAAGACAATTGATGAATGGCTTCAAACATGGAATAATGGCTCACAATGACACAACATACACTTATATAACTTCAATTATCAATGATGGCATTCTTGGGCATGCCTTCGGCATGGTAGACGGCTAAAATCTAGGGTTTCAGGGCCGTTTTGGACAAGTACAGACGAATCGTCAGGCCAACTGTTCAAGGAATGTGCTCTCCTTTTGCAAATTGCTCACCCATTGCCTCACAAAAACTCACATCCCTTGTTTTACAAACAATATGGTGCTTGACCATGCACTTCCCACACTAACCAGCTTCGGTCTAGGGTAGTAGGGTGTAATGCTTCTACCCATCGGGATAGCGGCAAGACAATTGAGGAATGGCTTCAAACTTGGCACAATGGCTCACAATGACACACCACACACTTATATCACTTCGATGAGCAATTATGGCATGCTTGGGCAAGCCGTTGGCATGGTATACGGCTAAAATCTAGGGTTTTAGGGTCGTTTTGGACAAGTACAGACGAATCATTAGGCCAACTGTTCAAGGAATGTGCTCTACTTTTGCACATTGCTCCACCATTCTCACACAAGAACTCAAAACCCTTATTTTACAAACAAGATGGTGCTTGGCCATGCACTTACCACACTGGCCAGCTTCTATCTAGGGTAGTAGGGTGTAACGCGTCTACCCATCGAATAGCGGCAAGACAATTGAGGAATGGCATCAAACTTGGCACAATGGGTCAAAATGACAAACCACACACTTATATCACTTCAATGAGCAATTATGGCATGCTTGGGCATGCCTTCGGCATGGTAGATGGCTAAAATCTATGGTTTTAGGGCCATTTGGGACAAGTAGGAACGAATCGTCAGGCCAAGTGTTCAAGGAATGTGCTCTTCTTTTACACATTGATCCACAATGCCCTCACAAACACTCACATCCCTTGTTTTGCAAACAATATGGTGCTTGGCCATGCACTTCCCACACTGGCCAGCTTCGGTCTAGGGTAGTAGGGTGTAACACGTCTACCCGTCGGGATAGCGGCAAGACAGTTCAGGAATGGTTTCAGACTTGGCACAAGGTCTCAAAATGACACAACACACACCTATATCAACTCAATGAGCAATGATGGCATGCTTGGGCATGCCTTCCGCACGGTAGACGGCTAAAATCTAGGGTTTTAGGGCCGTTTTGGACAAGTACGGACGAATCGTCAGGCCAAGTGTTCAAGGAATGTGCTCTCCTTTTGCACATTTCTCCACCATGCCCTCAGAAGCACTCACATCCCTTGTTTTACAAACAAAATGGTACTTGGCCATGCACTTCCAACACTAGCCAGCTTCTGTCTAGGGTAGTAGGGTGTAACGCGTCTACCCGTCGGGATAGCAGCAAGACAATTGAGGAATAGGTTCAAACTTGGCACAATGGGTAACAATGATACACCACACACTTATATCACTTCAATGAGAAATGATGGCATGTTGGGCATGCCTTCGGCACGGTAGACAGCTAAAATCTAGGGTTTCAGGGCCGTTTTGGACAAGTGCGGACGAATCGTCAGGCCAACTATTCAAGGAATGTGCTCTGCTTTTGCACATTGCTCCACCATGCCTTCACAAACACTCACATCCCTTGTTTTATAAAAAAGGTGGTGCTTTTCCATGCACTTCCCACCCAGCTTCGTTCTAGGGTAGTAGGGTGTAACGCGTCTACCCGTCGGGATAACGGCAAGACAATTGATGAATGGCTTCAAACTTGGAAAAATGGCTCACAATGACACAACATACACTTATATAACTTCAATTGTCAATCATGGCATGCTTGGGCATGCCTTCGGCATGGTAGACGGCTAAAATCTAGGGTTTCAGGGCCGTTTTGGACAAGTACAGACGAATCGTCAGGCCAACTGTTCAAGGAATGTGCTCTCCTTTTGCAAATTGCTCACCCATTGCCTCACAAAAACTCACATCCCTTGTTTTACAAACAATATGGTGCTTGACCATGCACTTCCCACACTAACCAGCTTCGGTCTAGGGTAGTAGGGTGTAACGCGTCTACCCATCGGGATAGCGGCAAGACAATTGAGGAATGGCTTCAAACTTAGCACAATGGCTCACAATGACACACCACACACTTATATGACTTCGATGAGCAATTATGGCATGCTTGGGCAAGCCGTTGGCATGGTATACGGCTAAAATCTAGGGTTTTAGGGTTTTTTTGGACAAGTACAGATGAATCATTAGGCCAACTGTTCAAGGAATGTGCTCTACTTTTGCACATTGCTCCACCATTCTCACACAAGAACTCAAAACCCTTGTTTTACAAACAAGATGGTGCTTGGCCATGCACTTACCACACTGGCCAGCTTCTATCTAGGGTAGTAGGGTGTAACGCGTCTACCCATCGGAATAGCGGCAAGACAATTGAGGAATGGCATCAAACTTGGCACAATGGGTCAAAATGACAAACCACACACTTATATCACTTCAATGAGCAATTATTGCACGCTTGGGCATGCCTTCGGCATGGTAGAAGGCTAAAATCTATGGTTTTAGGGCCATTTGTGACAAGTACGGACGAATCGTCAGGCCAAGTGTTCAAGGAATGTGCTCTTCTTTTACACATTGATCCACAATTCCCTCACAAACACTCACATCCCTTGTTTTACAAACAAGATGGTGCTTGGCCATGCACTTCCCACACTGGCCAGCTTCGGTCTAGGGTAGTAGGGTGTAACACGTCTACCCGTGGGGATAGCGGCAAGACAGTTAAGGAATGGTTTCAGACTTGGCACAAGGTCTCAAAATGACACAACACACACCTATATCAACTCAATGAGCAATGATGGCATGCTTGGGCATGCCTTCGGCATGGTAGACGGCTAAAATCTAGGGTTTTAGGGCCGTTTTGGACAAGTACGGACGAATCGTCAGGCCAAGTGTTCAAGGAATGTGCTCTCCTTTTGCACATTTCTCCACCATGCCCTCAGAAGCACTCACATCCCTTGTTTTACAAACAAAATGGTACTTGGCCATGCACTTCCAACACTAGCCAGCTTCTGTCTAGGGTAGTAGGGTGTAACGCGTCTACCCGTCGGGATAGCAGCAAGACAATTGAGGAATAGGTTCAAACTTGGCACAATGGGTAACAATGATACACCACACACTTATATCACTTCAATGAGAAATGATGGCATGTTGGGCATGCCTTCGGCACGGTAGACAGCTAAAATCTATGGTTTCAGGGCCGTTTTGGACAAGTGCGGACGAATCGTCAGACCAACTGTTCAAGGAATGTGCTCTGCTTTTGCACATTGCTCCACCATGCCTTCACAAGCACTCACATCCCTTGTTTTATAAAAAAGATGGTGCTTTTCCATGCACTTCCCACCGAGCTTCGTTCTAGGGTAGTAGGGTGTAACGCGTCTACCCGTCGGGATAACGGCAAGACAATTGATGAATGGCTTCAAACTTGGAAAAATGGCTCACAATGACACAACATACACTTATATAACTTCAATTATCAATCATGGCATGCTTGGGCATGCCTTCGGCATGGTAGACGGCTAAAATCTAGGGTTTCAGGGCCGTTTTGGACAAGTACAGACGAATCGTCAGGCCAACTGTTCAAGGAATGTGCTCTCCTTTTGCAAATTGCTCACCCATTGCCTCACAAAAACTCACATCCCTTGTTTTACAAACAATATGGTGCTTGACCATGCACTTCCCACACTAACCAGCTTCGGTCTAGGGTAGTAGGGTGTAACGCGTCTACCCATCGGGATAGCGGCAAGACAATTGAGGAATGGCTTCAAACTTAGCACAATGGCTCACAATGACACACCACACACTTATATGACTTCGATGAGCAATTATGGCATGCTTGGGCAAGCCGTTGGCATGGTATACGGCTAAAATCTAGGGTTTTAGGGTTTTTTTGGACAAGTACAGATGAATCATTAGGCCAACTGTTCAAGGAATGTGCTCTACTTTTGCACATTGCTCCACCATTCTCACACAAGAACTCAAAACCCTTGTTTTACAAAAAAGATGGTGCTTGGCCATGCACTTACCACACTGGCCAGCTTCTATCTAGGGTAGTAGGGTGTAACGCGTCTACCCATCGGAATAGCGGCAAGACAATTGAGGAATGGCATCAAACTTGGCACAATGGGTCAAAATGACAAACCACACACTTATATCACTTCAATGAGCAATTATTGCACGCTTGGGCATGCCTTCGGCATGGTAGAAGGCTAAAATCTATGGTTTTAGGGCCATTTGGGACAAGTACGGACGAATCGTCAGGCCAAGTGTTCAAGGAATGTGCTCTTCTTTTACACAGTGATCCACAATTCCCTCACAAACACTCACATCCCTTGTTTTACAAACAAGATGGTGCTTGGCCATGCACTTCCCACACTGGCCAGCTTCGGTCTAGGGTAGTAGGGTGTAACACGTCTACCCGTGGGGATAGCGGCAAGACAGTTAAGGAATGGTTTCAGACTTGGCACAAGGTCTCAAAATGACACACCACACAATTATATCACTTCAATGAGCAATGATGTCATTTTGGGGCATGCCTTCGGCATGGTATATGGCTAAAATCTAGGGTTTTAGGGCCATTTTGGACAAGTACGGATGAATCGTCTGGCCAAGTGTTCAAGGAATGTGCTCTCCTTCTGCACATTGCTCCACCATGCCCTCACAAAGACTCACATCCATTGTTTTACAAACAAGATGGTGCTTGGCCATGCCCTTCACACACTGGCCAGCTTCGGTCTAGGGTAGTAGGGTGTAACACGTCTACCCATTGGGATAGCGGCAAGACAATTGAGGAATGGCTTAATACTTGGCACAATGGCTCACAATAACACAACACACACTTAAATAACTTCAATGAGAAATGATGGAAAGCTTGGGCATGCCTTCAGCATGGTAAACGGCTAAAATCTAGGGTTTTAGGGCCATTTTGGACAAGTACGGACGAATTGTCAGGCCAACTGTTCAAGGAATGTGATACCCTTTTGAACATTTCTCCACCATGCCTTCACGAACACTCACATCCCTTGTTTTACAAAAAATATGGTGCTTGGCCATGCACTTCTCACACTGGTCAGCTTCGGTCTAGGGTAGTAGGGTGTAACGCATCTACCCGTCAGGATAACAGCAATAAAATTGATGAATGGTTTCAAACTTGGCACAAGGGATCACAATTACACACCAAACACTTATATCACTTCAATGAGCAATGATGGGATGCTTGGTCATGCCTTCGGCATCGTAGACAGCTAAAATCTAGGGTTTTAAGGCAATTTTGGACAAGTACGGATGAATCGTTAGGCCAAGTGTTCAATCAATGTGCTCTCCTTTTGCACATTGATACACCATTCCCTCACAAACACTCACATCACTTGTTTTACATAAAAGATGGTGCTTGGCCATGCACTTCCCACACTGGTCAGCTTCGGTTTAGGGTAGTAGGGTGTAACGCGTCTACCCGTAGGGTTAGCGGCAAGACAATTGAGAAATGGCTTCACACTTGGAACAATGGCTCACAATGACACAACACACACTTATATCACTTCAACGAGCAATGATGGCATGCTTGGGCATGCCTTCGGCACGGTAGACAGCTAAAATCTAGGGTTTTAGGGCCGTTTTGGACAAGTACGGACGAATCGTCAGGCCAAGTGTTCACGGAATGTCATCTCCTTTAGCACATTTCTCCACCATTCCCACACAAAGAATCACATACCTTGTTTTACAAACAATATGGTGCTTGGGCATGCACTTCCCACATTGGCCAGCTTCTATCTAGGGTAGTAGGGTGTAACGCGTCTACCCGTCGGGATAGCGGCAAGACAATTGAGGAATGGCTTCAAACTTGGCACAATGGGTCAAAATGACACACCAAACACTTATATCACTTCAATGAGAAATTATGGCATGCTTGGGCTTGCCTTCGGCACGGTAGACGGCTAAAATCTAGGGTTTTAGGGCAGTTTTGGACAAGTACGGACGAATCATCAGGCCAAGTGTTCAAGGAATTTTATCTCGTTTTCCACATTGCTCAACCATGCCCTCACAAACACTCAAATCCCTTGTTTACAAACAATATGGTGCTTGGCCATGCACTTCCCACACTGGCCAGCTTCGGTCTAGGGTAGTAGGGTGTAAGACGTCTACCCGTCGGGATAGCGGCAGGACAATTGAGGAATGGCTTCAAACTGGGCACAATGGCCCACGATGACACACCAAACACTTATATCACTTCAATGAGAAATGATGGCATGCTTGGGCATGCCTTCGGCATGATAGACGGCTAAAATCTAGGGGTATAGGGCCGTTTTGGACAAGTACGGACGAATCGGCAGGCCAACTGTTCAAGGTATGTGCTCTCCTTTTGCACATTGCTCCACTGTGCCCTCACAAATACTCACATCCCTTGTTTTACAAAAAATATGGTGTTGGGCCATGCCCTTCACGCACTGGCCAGCTTCGGTCTAGGGTAGTCGGGTGTAACGCGTCTTCCCGTCGGGATAGCGGCAAGACAATTGATCAATGGCTTCAAACTTGGAAAAATGGCTCACAATGACACAACAAACAGTTATATCACTTCAATGAGCAATGATGGCATGCTTGGGCATGCCTTCGGCACGGTAGATGGCCTAAATCTAGGGTTTCAGGGCCATTTTGGACAAGTACGGACGAATCGTTAGGCCAACTGTTCAAGGAATGTGCTCTCCTTTTTCACATTGCTCCACCATGCCCTCACAAAAACTCACATCCCTTGTTTTAAAAACAATATGGTGCTTGAACATGCACTTCCCACACTAGCCAGCTTCGGTCTAGGGTAGTAGGGTGTAAAGCGTCTACCCGTCAGGATAGCGTCAAGACAATTGAGGAATGGCTTCAAACTTGGCACAATGGCTCACAATGACACACCACACACTTATATAACTTCAATGATCAATGATGGCATGCTTGGGCATGCCTACGGAATGGTAGACGGCTAAAATCTAGGGTTTTAGGGCTGTTTTGGACAAGTACGGACGAATCGTCAGACCAACTATTCAAGGAATGTGATCTACTTTTGCACATTGCTGAACCATGCCCGCACAAGTAATCAAATCCCTTGTTTTACAAACAATATGGTGCTGCGCCATGCACTTCCCACACTGGCCAGGTTCTGTCTAGGGTAGTAGGGTGTAACGCGTCTACCCGTCGGGATAGCGACAAGACAATTGAGGAATGCATTCAAACTTGGCAAAATGGGTCCCAATGACACACCACACACTTATATCACTTCAATGAGCAATTATGGCATGCTTGGGCATGCCTTCGGCACGATATACGGCTAAGATCTATGGTTTTAGGGCCATTTTGGACAAGTACGGACGAATCGTCAGGCCAACTGTAGAAGGAATGTGCTATCCATTTGCACATTGCTCCACAATGCCCTCACGAACACTCACATCCCTTGTTTTACAAACAATATGGTGCTTAGACATGCAGTTCCCCTACTGGCCAACTTCGGTCTAGGGTAATAGGGCCTAACGCGTGTACCCGTCAGGATAGCGGCAACACAATTGAGGAATGGCCTCAAACTTGGCAAAATGGGTCACAATGACACACAACACACTTATATCACTTCAATGAGAAATTATGGCATGCTTGGGGATGCCTTCGACATGGTAGACGACTAAAATCTAGGGTTTTAGGGTCGTTTTGGACAAGTACAGACGAATTTCAGGCCAACTGTTCAAGGAATGTGATCTACTTTTGCACATTGCTACACCATGCCCTCACAAACACTCAAATCACTTGTTTTACAAACAATATGGTGCTTGGCCATGCACTGTCCACACTGGCCAGCTTCTGTCTAGGGTAGTAGGGTGTAACGCGTCTACTCGTCGGGATAGCGGCAAGACAATTGAGTAATGGCTTCAAACTTGGAATAATCTCTCAAAATTACACTCCACACACTTATATCACTTCATTAAGAAATTATGGCATGCTTGGTCCTGCCTTCGGCACGGTAGAAGGCTTAAATGTAGGGTTTTAGGGCCGTTTTGGACAAGTACGGACGAATTGTCAGGCCAAGTGTTCAAGGAATGTGCTCTCCTTTTGCACAGTGCTCCACCATGCCCTAACAAACACTCACATCCCCTGTTTTACAAACAATATGGTGCTTAGACATGCACTTCCCACACTGGCCAGCTTCGGTCTAGGGTAGTAGGGTGTAACACGTGTACCAGTCGGGATAGCGGCAAGACAATTGAGGAATGACTTCAAACTTGGCACAATGGCTCACAATGACACACCACAAAATTTTATCACTTCAATGAGCAATTACGTAATGCTTGGGCTTGTCTTCGGCACAGTAGGCGGCTAAAATCTAGCGTTTTAGGGCAGTTTTGGACAAGTACGAACAAATCGTCAGGCCAAGTGTTCAAGGAATGTGCTCTTATTTTGCACATTGCTCCACCATTCCGTCACAAACACTCACATACCTTGTTTTTTAAACAAGATGGTGCTTGGCCATGCATTTCCCACACTGGCCAGCTTCCGTCTAGGGTAGTAGGGTATTATGCGTCTACCCGTCGGGATAGCGGCAAGCCAATTGAGGAATAGTTTAAAACTTGGCACAAGGGCTCACAATGACACATTACACACTTATATCACTGCAATGAGCAATGATGGCATCCTTGGGCACGCCTTCGGCATGGTAGATGGCTAAAATCTAGGGTTTTAGGGCAGTTTTGGACAAGTACGGACGAATTGTCAGGCCAAGTGTTCAAGGAATGTGCTCTCCTTTTCCACATTGCTCCACCATGCCCTCACAAACACTCAAATCCCTTATTTTACAAACAATATGGTGCTTGGCCATGCACTTCCCACACTGGCTAGCTTCGGTCTAGGGTAGTAGGGTGTAACACGTCTACCCGTCGGGATAGCGGCAAGATACTTGAGGAATGGTTTAAAACATGGCACAAGGGCTCACAATTACACACTACACACTTATATCACTTCAATGAGCAATGATGGCATGCTTGGGCAAGCATTCGGCATGGTATACGGCTAAAATCTAGGGTTTTAGGGCAGTTTTGGACAAGTACAGACGAATCATCAGGCTAAGTGTTCAAGGAATTTTCTATAATTTTTCACATTTCTCCACCATTCCCACAAAAAAAACTCAAATCCCTTCTTTTACAAACAAGATGGTGCTTGGCCATGCACTTCCCACACTAGCCAGCTTCTGTCTAGGGTAGTAGGGTGTAACGCGTCTACCTGTCGGGATAGCGGCAAGACAATTGAGGAATGGCTTCAAACTTGGCACAATGGGTCATGATGACTTTAATTAGCAATTATGGCATGCTTGGGCATGCCTTTGGCACGCTAGACGGCTAAAATCAAGGGTTTTAGGGCCGTTTTGGACAAGTACGGACGAATCATCAGGCCAAGTGTTCAAGGAATGTGCTCTCTTTTTGCACATTTCTCCACCATGCCCTCACAAACACTGACATACCCTATTTACAAACAATATGGTGCTTGGACATGCACTTCCCACACTGGCAAGCTTCTATTTAGGGTAGTAGGGTGTAACGCGTCTACCCATCGGGATAGCGGCAAGACAATTGAGGAATGGCTTCAAACTTGGCACAATGTCTCAAAATGACACCCCACACACTTATATCACTTCAATTAGCAGTTATGGCATGCTTGGGCATGCCTTCGGCACGGTAGACGGCTAAAATCTAGGATTTTAGGGCAATTTTGGACAAGTATGAACGAATCGTCAGGCCAACTGTTCAAGACATGTGCTCTCCTTTTGATACTTGCTCCACCATGACCTAGCAAACACTCACATACCTTGTTTTACAAACAATATGGTGCGTGGCCATGCACTTCCCACACTAGCCAGCTTCGGTCTAGGGTAGTAGGGTGTAACACATCTACACGTCGGGATAGCGGCAAGACAATTGAGGAATGGCGTCAAACTTGGAAAAATGGCTCAAAATAACACACCACACACTTATATCACTTCAATGAGAAATGATGGCATGCATGGGCATGGCTTCGGCACGGTAGACGGCTAAATTCTAGGGTTTTAGGGCTGTTTTGGACAAGTACGGACAAATCGTCAGGCCAAGTGCTCAAGGAATGTGCTCTACTTTTGCACATTGCTCCACCATGCCCTCACAAACACTCACATACCTTGTTGTACACACAATATGGTGCTTGGCCATGCACTTCCCACACTTGCCAGCTTTGGTCTAGGGTAGTAGGGTGTAACGCATCTACCCATCGGGATAGCGGCAAGACAATTGAGGAATGGCTTCCAACTTGGCACAATGGCTCGCAGTGACACACCACACACTTATATCACTTCAATGACCAATGATGGAATGCTTGGGCATGCCTTTGGCACCGTAGACGGCTAAAATCTAGGGTTTTAGGGCAGTTTTGGACAAGTACAGACGAATCGTCAGGCCAAGTGTTCAAGGAATGTCATATCCTTTTGCGTATTGCTCGAACATGCCCTCAAAAACACTCACATCCCTTGTTTTACAAACAAGATGGTGCTTCGCCATGCACTTCCCACACTGGCCAGCTTCTGTCTACGGTAGTAGGGTGTAACGCGTCTACCCGTCGGGATAGCGGCAAGACAATTGAGGAATGGCTTGAAACTTGGCACAATGGCTCACAATGACACACCACACACTTATATCACTTCAATTAGGAATTATGGCATGGTTGGGCATGCCTTCGGCACGGTAGACGACTAAAATCTAGGGATTTAGGGCAGTTTTGGACAAGTACGGACGAATCGTCAGGCCAAGTGTTCAAGGAATGTGCTCTCATTTTGAATATTTCTCCACCATTCCCTCAAAAACACTCACATACCTTGTTTTACAAACAAGATGGTGCTTGGCCATGCACTTCCCACACTAGCCAGCTTCGGTCTAGGGTAGTAGGGTGTAACGCGTCTACCCGTCAGGATAGCGGCAAGACAATTGAGGAAAGGCTTCAAACATGGCACAATGGCTCACAATGACACACCACACACTTATATCACTTCGGTGAGCAATGGTGGCATCCTTGGGCATGCCTTCGGCACGGTAGAGTGCTAAAATCTGGGGTTGTAGGGATTTTTGGAGAAGTACGGACGAATTGTCAGGCCAAGTGTTCAAGGAATGTTCTCTCCTTTTGAATATTGCTCCACCATGACCTGAAAAACACTCACATACCTTGGTTTTCAAACAAGATGGTGCTTGGCCATGCACTTACCACACTGGCCAGCTTCCGTCTAGGGTAGTAGGGTGTAACACATCTACCCGTCGGGATAGCGGCAAGACAATTGAGGAATGGATGCAAACTTGTCACAAGGGCTCACAATGACACACCACACACTTATATCAGTTCAATGAGAAATTATGGCATGGTTGGGCATGCCTTCGGCTCGGTAGACGGCTAAAATCTAGGGTTTTAGGGCAGTTTTGGACAAGTACAGACGAATCGTCAGGCCAAGTGTTTAAGGAATGTGATATCCTTTTGAATATTGCTCCACCATGCCGTCACAAACACTCACATACCTTGTTTTACAAACAAGATGGTGCTTGGCCATGCACTTCCCACGCTAGCCAGCTTCGGTCTAGGGTAGTAGGGTGTAACGCGTCTACCCGTCGGGATTGCGGCAAGACAATTGACGAATGGCTTCAAACTAGGCACAAGGGCTCACAATGACACACCCCACACTTATATCACTTCAATGATAAATTATGGCATGTTTGGGAATGCCTTTGGCACGGTAGACTACTAAAATCTAGGGTTTGAGGGCAGTTTTGGACAAGTACGGAGAAATCGTCAGGCCAAGTGTTCAAGGAATGTGCTCTCCTTTTTAACATTGCTCCACCATGCCCTCACAAGCACTCACATCCCTTGTTTTACAAACAATATGGTGCTTGGCCATGCACTTCCCACACTGGCCAGCTTTGGCCCAGGGTAGTATGGTGTAACGCGTCTACTTGTCGGGATAGCGGCAAGACAATTGAGGAATAGCTTCAAACTTGGCAGAATGGCTCACAATGACACACCACACACTTATATAACTTCAATGAGCAATGATGGAATGCTTGGGCATGCCTTGGCACGGTAGACGGCTAAAATCTAGGGTTTTAGGGCAGTTTTGGACAAGTACGGACGAATCGTCAGGCCAAGTGTTCAAGGAATGTGATCTCTTTTTGCATATTGCTCGACCATGCCCTCAAAAATACTCACATCCCTTGTTTTACAAACAAGATGGTGCTTTGGTATGACCTTGGATTGTGTAAGGATCCTAAGTCCCTGTGATTAACATGCTAGTCCCTGGATCATTAGCTAGCACTCATAGTCGATGAAATATCATGTAAAACACAAATCTTTATAACATGAATCGAATAATCCAGAGTTTACATTATTACAACAGAAGCGAAGCAAATACAACTTGGAGTCCCATTAATGCCACAGGCTAGTTGAGTGAAGACCCGCGATCCTAGCGCACCTTTCAACGCTGATCTCCAAATTCTGCACATAAAACGTGCAGCCAAACGAGTTGGTCAATACTTTGAATATATTGGCAAATTTCACCATGAAAGAAAATACTTGGCCTATTTCTACATGCAAGGCTAAGAGTAGGCTTTGGGGTTCATTTGCATAAAGCCAATTTTCTCTAAGTAAGAAGAAAATAGAAAGATTTTTACCCTACTTTGTAAACCTTTTCTTAAGTAAAATAGGGTCGAATGGAACACGAGGATATTACTCACCAAGTGCCCAAACAACCTAACACTTGGATATTACTCACCAAGTTCCCAAAATCCCACCCATTGGCGATATTACTCACGCCATGGGGTTTTGGAAAAACTTTGGAAAGAGAGAGGAAGATCCTTCAGAGGCTCCATCCTTCAGAGCCCATATGTATTGTGGTTGCACTGGAAGCTTCTGAATTCTGAGGCATGGCAAACTTCTTTGATTCCTGGGCGGCCGTCCTCCACCAATTATCCACTCGTTGACCCGACAACCATTCCGCCCAGAAGGAAAACTTAGTTTTATTTTGAAGGGGGTTTTGAGAAGAAAAGTTCGCTCGAGAGAGCTCTCGTACTTAGAAAATTCTTGAGTCTTTCGAACCCTCCTAACGGTACTCGATATATATAAGTATATAGCATAGCAAGCATAACTTAGAAAAACAGGATAACCTATTGGGATGGAAAATCCTAAGCATAGAGCTACTCATGGCATACTACAAAACCGCACTTGCAAAATAGTACTAAGAATATCTACCAAAATCCTACACATGCATGCTACGGAATTTGAAGAGTAAAACATGCATAGTCAAAACTGGGACATAAACATGAACAAGTGGTGTAACTTGCCTTATGTTAATAATATGTGTGACGATTGAATTTCTTCGCATCAACCACACTCTCCGCACAATCTAACGCAAGGACAAGTAGTTCCAATAAAAACAATTGCGTCTATAACAAACACAACAAAGATTATTATAACCATGCATAATGATTTAATATTAGTTCTTGGAATGGTATTAGATCATATGATGCATGTTGGAGATTATTTAATGCAACAGGGTATTTATTATTAAATATTGATGACTAAAAAAAGAGGTTTTAGTAGTTCCATTGTGACTTCTGTCCTAATTGTCGAATTCAATTTGGTTCTGGAGTTTACTAGATAGAGGACATTAATACGAACCAGTAGGAATTGGATTCAACCTAAATGGAGTTGTGGATCTTTTTCAATGATTTATTTACTCTTTAATAGAGTTTAAATCGTTTAAAATATTTACCTATTCAAAAATTATATCTAAGACCAGATATGTATTCTTCGTGAAATTGTGAATCTGGGGACATATTATATATATTTTTCGGATCTACGGATAATTTACTATGAATTTATTTACTCTAAAAGGGCTATTAAACCAATTAAATAAATACAGAAATGACATACTACGAAAAATAGATATGATCACGAAATAGTGTTCTAAGGTAAATTATCTTTCTAACGGTATATTATATGATGTTTTCGGAGTTACAAATCTTTTTACATGAATTTTGCAAGATCTAATAATATTCTGTTGATTTAAATCTATTTTCCAAAAAGAGTGAAATGTGGCGATGATGTGGCGTGATGCGATTCGCTGGTACCTCTTCGTTTAAGTGAATCATCTGCAGCTTCTGGATCCCGATTGGATGGTGCTGAAGAGGGCTCGATCCTCGGCTTGGCTTCGACTCGAGTTCCTGGCTGGTGGCTCGGCTCCACACGGCTTGGCTCAGCTCGAAGCGATATGCCCCGTCGATGCGAGATCCAACGGCTAGGGACGAAAGATTCTAGGTGGTGGCCGGGTTGACATCGACGACTGCGGCGGACGCTCAGGTGGTGGCTAAGGGCGGCGCTACGACGGTCTTCCGGCGTGGGAGAACAGAGGACGATGCTCGGGAGAGGACCGCGAATGTGATGGTGGGCCCTATGGCGTCTTCCGTGCCCAGGGGTGACGGCGGTGGGCAAAAGGAGATGTCGGGTGTCGGTGGAGCTCCGGCGATACTCCGGTGATGAATTCCGGCAGATGTGGTGCTCCTGCGAGAGGGAAACGGGGTTATGAGACGCGGTGATGCATGGGGAAAAGCTCCAGAGGGGTTAGAGGGCAAGGGGAGGGTCGGAACCGTGTCGGTGAGCTCGATCCAAAGCAGCGGTGGCGGTGGAAATCCGGCGAGATCGGAATTCGGTGGAGCGGCGGCTAGGGTTCGAGAAAATAGAAAAAACGAGAGGGGGCGGTTGGGAAAGAATATATGGAGTGGGTGTCGTGTTCAAGGGGGCAAGGGGCACGCGGATTCGACGTGGATTCTGTTCGAAATCGATCGGGAGGAGGAGGCGTGTGCGTGCGGGAGTTCGTCCCGAGCTAGAAGATGACCGCTGTGGGGCCCACACGTCAGCGACCGTGGGGAGGGAAGCGGGCTATGGAGAGTGCTTTGCTGGGCCGCTACTGCACGCGCGTGTGCGGTAGGTAGGTGGGATTGGGTTGGGCCGGCTCGGGCTGGCTAGGTTCGTTATTTTTTTATTTTATACTTTTTCCATTAGCTGTTTAGTATTTATTTTCTAGTATTAGTTTGGAAACTCTAAATTGAGTGAAACTTATTTCTAAATTTTTCGAAATTCAAGTAGAACATTTTAGGCTAGTGTCTTAACAAAGTTTGTTGTCTTATCAATAAAGGTTTTAATAAAGCCTATTTAATTCCCTTTAGGAATTTAGTGGCACACCGAATTTTGGGGTTTCAGTTCATTATTTCGATTTGAAAATTGTGTGTGATGCATCAGAAAGTTTTTCGATTTATACAAAAACTTCCAACATAATTGGACAATCATGCTAATCCATTTTTTTGTGACTTAGGAAAGTTTGAACAATCCTAAAAAGTTTCTTTTCAATCAAATTTCAACAAGGTCACACAACTCAATCAACTTATTTAACTATTTTAACATTCCAAAATTGAGGGAATTTTTGGGATGTTACAAGCTACCACCCTTAAAATGAATCTCGTCCTCGAGATTCGAGAAGGCTAGAAAGAAATAGGTTCGAGATACACTAGGGTACTACTACCCTTAAAAGATTTTATTTCATCGGGCATGCAAAATTTTGTGTGTACTTATTTGTGCTCACTTCTCGTATAGGTAAGCTTCTATCTATTGAGAACTTCTTCGAAGCTTCTAGCTTTTTGACGTCTTGTGCCACATATGGATGACAAAATGAGGGCATCTTGGTAACACATGATGATGATTTGTTCTCGTCGTCCTTAGAAGGTTTCATGTGTGCTTCGTCGTGTGAGGTTCATTAGGTGTTGATCGTTATGGTAGTCTATCTTCCTTGCATCCACATTAATGTTATCCTCTTTTCCATTGCCATAGTGTTTTCTTGAGCCAACTTTGGGAAGACGGTCATTCCTTTCATATGTCGAGTATCGTGAAGTGATGACTTTGGGTGTGGTGTCTAGAGTCTTGACTCCATCTCTAGCCCTTGTCGTAGACATTGTGTCCTCTAAGAGCTTCATGAGGCCTTGGCGCATTCTGTCTCTGACTTGATGATTCACTTGTTGTATCTTTAGGTAGAGGTGACATAGAGAAGGGTTGTGGTTGGTTCGAAGCATGTGACTTGAGAGGTGGGGAATTCTTCAAAGGGGTGACTTGCTTCACAGTAGTGGCACTGATCACTATGCTCCTTAGAGGTGTGTCCTCTTATTTCCCCATAGATTCTGCAAGCTAAATGTTTTGGGACTTCAACTCCTTAGGTTTTTGATATCGGAGTGATGAGATGAGATTGTAGTAGAACCACTTTAAATTATTCCTAGGATATCATCCCTTCATGATCATAAATGGTGTGTTGCATCTCCCTGCAAATTGCAGCGTCGTCCTTTAGGAATTGGGTGGCATAACGAACCATTCTATTGGCTTCAACCTCGTGCATTCATTGCTTTACATCGGCATGGCTCATTCGCTTGGAGAAGTTGAGTTCCTTTTTTCCTTGATGGTACGGCCATCTGTCGAGTTGACCAAGGTTTAGAGTAGGAACGAGTGGATTATAGATGAGGAATAAGAAGATTACCCCATACAAGCAAACAAACCAAACGAAATATCAAATCAAGCCAATTTCACTCAAACTATATTTTTTTTACCGCAAGAAATTGCTATGAGAGGGAACTACATTGGAGGTAAGCATTTATCCTTGTGTTTCCTAATCCTGGAGGCACTTGTGTGTTGTTTATCTTCAAGGACATGTAGCATCCTCCACCATGTGAGTGTTCTTCTTTTGATGGCGCCCTCATTCAAGTTCTTCGGTTTGTCTCCCTTCTTCCGTCTTCAAGATTTAAGGTAGGGAGGGTAAAGTCTATCAAGAAGGACATGAACAACCTAGACAAACAAATTTTGTATTGAAAATAAGTTTTATTTGCTGCTGTCAAGAAAACTACAAAAATGGCAGCTCACAAATCACCACATCTAATCGTAGTGTAGTCTATCCAACTTTGGTTCCTAATGGGTCACATGAAATCTTCATGATCTTCATAATCTTCATTGTCTTTGAGGTCTTCGGTCAATAACTTTAACTTAAGGCCTTCAATGTTTTTGGTACCTTCTTTGAAGTCTTCAACTCTCGTAGCTTCAGTCTTGGAACATCTTCTCTAGAGGTCTTCAAGTCCTAACTTGAGCAAGATGGTCTTCTCTAGAAAGGTAGTCTTGAGAGAAGTTTCTTCTTGAAGTTCATAGCAGTCATTTCTAATGTTGAAAAGAAGAGACTTAAGAAATTTTAAACTCCAAAGATAGATGATGAGAAGTATGAGAGTTTTTCTCAAATAACTTAGAAAATATTACTCCTAAGGTTTTTCCATGTCTAGGGTCACGATCTACAGTCAACTTATGCTATGATACCATCTGTTATGACCTTGGATTGAGTAAGGATCCTAAGTCCCTGTGATTAACATGCTAGTCCCTGGATCATTAGCTAGCACTCAACGTGGATGAAATATCATGTAAAACACAAGTCTTTATTACATGAATCGAATAATCCAGAGTTTACATTATTACAACAGAAGGGAAGCAAATACAACTTGGAGTCCCATCAATGCCACAGGCTAGTTGAGTGAAGACCCGTGATCCTAGCGCACCTTTGAACGATGATCTCCAAATTCTGCACATAAAACGTGCAGCCAAAAAGTTGGTCAATACTTTGAATGTATTGGCAAATTACACCATGAAGGAAAAGACTTGGCCTATTTCTAAGGCTAAGAGTAGGCTTTGGGGTTCATTTGCATAAAGCCAATTTTCTCTAAGTAAGAAGAAAATAGAAATATTTTTACCCTACTTTGTAAACATTTGATTAAGTAAACTAGGGTCGAATGGAACACGAGGATATTACTCACCAAGTGCCCAAAAGACCTAACACTTGGATATTACTCACCAAGTTCCCAAAATCCCACCCATTGGCGATATTACTCACACCATGGGGTTTTGGAAAAACTTTGGAAAGAGAGAGGAAGATCCTTCAGAGGCTCCATCCTTTAGATGCTCGATGTTGTTCTGTTTCCGTGAACACGGCTGATCGATCGGATTGCAATACTCTCGAGAGGTTGTGCACTTTCCCCGAAATCCACGATCAAGTCCTTTTACAGACAAGACCATGGCAAAGCCTTCCCTTAGTAGCCCCTCTACCAGCTGGATCCAACCGTGCCAAGAACCTCCAAATGTTGTTACCCCGGTGAGGTTTCCCACTAAGTACTAAGCCAAGACAGAGCCCATATGTATTGTGGTTGCACGGGAAGCTTCTAAATTCTGAGGCATGGCAGACTTCTTTGATTCCTAGGCGGCCGTCCTCCACCAATTATCCACTCGTTGACCCGACAAATATTCCGCCTAGAGAGAGCTCTCGTACCTAGGAAAGTTTGAACAATCATTATACAAAAACTTCCAACATAATTGGACAATCATGCTAATCCATTTTTTTGTGACTTAGGAAAGTTTGAACAATCCTAAAAAGTTTCTTTTCAATCAAATTTCAGCAAGGTCACACAACTCAATCAACTTATTTAATTATTTTAACATTCCAAAATTTAGGAAATTTTTGGGATGTTACATGCTTGGCCATGCACTTCCCACACTGGTCAGCTTCTGTCTAGGGTAGTAGGGTGTAACGCATCTACCCATCGGGATAGCGGCAAGACAATTGAGGAATGGCTTCAAACTTGGAACAATGGGTCACAATGACACACCACACACTTATATCACTTCCATTAGAAATTATGGCATGCTTGGGCATGCCTTCGGCACGGTAGACGGCTAAAATCTAGGGTTTCAGGGCCGCTTTGGACAAGTACGGACGAATCGTCAGGCCAACTGTTCAAGGAAAGTGCTATACTCGTTCACATTTCTCCGCCATTCCCACAAAAAACAGTCAAATCCCTTGTTTTACAAACAAGAGGGTTCTTGTCCATGCACTTCCCACACTAGCCAGCTTCTGTCTAGGGTAGTAGGGTGTAACGCGTCTACCCGTCAGGATAGCGGCAAGACAATTGAGGAATGTATTCAAACTTGGGAAAATGGGTCACAATTACACGGCACACACTTATATCATTTCAATTAGAAATTATGGTATGCTTGGGCATGTCTTCAGCATGCTAGACGGCTAAAATCTAGGGTTTTAGGGCCGTTTTGGACAAGTACGAACGAATCGTCAGGCCAACTGTTCAAGGAATGTACTCTCCTTTTGCACATTGCTCCACCATGACCTCTGAAACACTCACATCCCTTGTTTTACAAACAATATGGTGCTTAGACATGCACTTCCCATACTGGCCAACTTCGGTCTAGGGTAATAGGGCGTAACGCGTGTACCCGTCGGGATAGCGACAAGACAATTGAGGAATGGCTTCAAACTTGGCACAATGGGTCACAATGACACACCACACACTTATATCACTTCCATGAGAAATGATGGCATGCTTGGGCATGCCTTCGGCATGGTAGACAGTTAAAATCTTGGGTTTTAGGGCCGTTTTGGACAAGTACGGATGAATCGTCAGGCCAACTGTTCATGGAATCTCCTCTACTTTTGCACATTGATCCACCATGCCCTCACAAACACGCACATACCTTGTTTTACAAACAAGATGGTGCTTGGCCATGCACTTACCACACTGGCCAGCTTCGGTCTAAGGGAGTAGGGTGTAACGCGTGTACCCGTCGGGATAGCGGCAAGACAATTGAGGAATGGCTTCAAACTTAAAACAATCTCTCACAATGACACACCACACACTTATATAACTTCAATGAGCAATGGTGGCTTGCTTGTTCATGCCTTCGGCACGGTAGAAGGCTAAAATCTAGGGTTTTAGGGTCGTTTTGGACAAGTACGGCGAATCATCAGGCCAACTGTTCAAGGAATGTGCTCTACTTTTGCACATTGCTCCACCATGCCCACACAAACACTCACATCCCCTTTTTTACAAACAATATGGTGCTTCGACATGCACTTCCCACACTGGCCAGCTTCGGTCTAGGGTAGTACGGTGTAACGCGTCTACCCGTCAGGATAGCGGCAAGACAATTGAGGAATGGCTTAAAACTTAGCACAATGGCTCACAATGACACACCACACACTTATATCACTTCAATGAACAATTATGGCATTCTTGGGCATGCCTTCGGCATGGTAGATCGCTAAAATCTACTGTTTTAGGGCAGTTTTGGACAAGTATGGACGAATCGTCAGGCCAAGTGTTCAAGAATGTGCTCTCCTTTTTCACATTGCTCCACCATTCCCTCACAAACACTCACATCCCTTGTTTTACAAACAAGATGGTTCTTGTCCATGCACTTCACACACTTTCCAGCTTCGGTCTAGGGTAGTAGGGTGTAACGCGTCTACCCGTCGGGATAGCAGTAAGACATTTGAGGAATTGCTTCAAACTTGGTACAATGGCTCACAATGACACACCACACAAACACGGATGAGCAATGATGGCATGCCTTCGGCATGGTAGACGAGCAATAAGCAATGATGGCATGCCTTCGGCATGGTAGACGACTAAAATCTAGTGTTTTAGGGCCGTTTTTGACAAGTACGGACGAATCGTCAGGACAACTGTTCAAGGAATGTCCTCAACTTTTGCAGATTGCTCTACCATGCAAACTAAACACTCAAATCCCTTGTTTTACAAACAAGATGGCTTGGCCATGCACTTCCCACACTGGCCAGCTTCTGTCTAGGGTAGTAGGGTTTAACGCGTCTACCCGTCGGGATAGCGGCAAGACAATTGAGGAATGGCTTCAAACTTGGCACAATGGGTCACAATGACACACCATACACTTATATAACTTCAATGAGAAATTATGGCATGCTTGGCCATGCCTTCGGCACGGTAGACGGCTAAAATCTAGGGTTTTAGGGCCATTTTTGTCAAGTACAGACGAATCGTCAGGCCAACTGTTCATGGAATATGATCTACTTTTGCACATTGCTCCACCATGCCCACACAAACACTCAAATCCCTTTTTTTACAAACAATATGGTGCTTGGCCATAAACTTCCCACACTGGCCAGCTTCTGTCTAGGGTAGTTGGGTGTAAAGTGTCTACCCATCGGGATAGCGGTAAGACAATTGAGGAATGGTTTCAAACTTGGCACAATGGGTCACAATGACACACCACACACTTATATCACTTCAATGAGAAATGATGGCATGCTTGGGCATGCTTTCAGCATGGTAGACGGCTGAAATATAGGGTTTCAGGGACGTTTTGGACAAGTACTGACGACTCGTCTGGCCAACTGTTCAAGGAATTTTCTCTCATTTTGAATATTTATCCACCATACCCTCACAAACACTCAGATCCCTTGTTTTACAAACAAGATGGTGCTTGGCCGTGCACTTCCCACACTAACCAGCTTCGGCCTAGGGTAGTAGGGTGTAACGCGTCTACCCGTCAGGATAGCGGCAAGACGATTGAGAAAGGCTTCAAACTTAGCAAAATGGCTCACAATGACACACCACACACTTATATCACTTCAGTGAGCAATGGTGGCATCCTTGGGCATGCCTTCTGCACGGTAGAGTGCTAAAATCTAGGGTTGTCGGGCAGTTTTGGACAAGTACGGATGAATCGTCAGGCCAAGTGTTAAAGGAATGTTCTCTCATTTTCCATATTGCTCCACCATGACCTGACAAACACTCACATACCTTGTTTTACAAACAAGATGGTGCCTGGCCATGCACTTACCACACTGGCCAGCTTCCGTCTAGGGTAGTAGGGTGTAACGCGTCTACCCGTCGGGATAGCGGCAAGACAATTGAGGAATGGCTGAAAACTTGCCAAAAGGGATCACAATGACACACCACACACTTATATCAGTTCAATGAGAAATTATGGCATGGTTGGGCATGCCTTCGGCATGGTAGACCGCTAAAATCTAGGGTTTTAGGGCAGTTTTGGACAAGTACGGACGAATCGTCAGGCCAAGTTTTCAAGGAATATTCTCTCCTTTTGCATATTGCTCCACCATGCCCTCACAAACACTCACATCCCTTCTTTTACCAATAATATGGTGCTTGGCCATGCACTTCCCACACTGGCCAGCTTCGGTCTAGGGTAGTAGGGTGTAACGTGTCTACCAGTGAGGATAGCGGCAAGACAATTGAGGAATGGCTTCAAACTTGGAAAAATGGCTTACAATGACACACCACACACATATATAACTTCAATGAGAAATGATGGAATGCTTGGGCATGCCTTTCGCACGGTAGACGGCTAAAATCTAGGGTTTTAGGGCAGTTTTGGACAAGTACGAACGCATCGTCAGGCCAAGTGTTCAAGGAATGTTATCTCCTTTTGCATATTGCTCGACCATGCCCTAAAAACACTCACATCCCTTGTTTTACAAACAATATGGCGCTTGGTCATCCACTTCCCACACTGGCCAGCTTCTGTCTAGGGTGGTAGGGTGTAACGCGTCTACCGTCGGGATAGCGGCAAGACAATTGAGGAATGGCTTGAAACTTGGCACAATGGCTCACAATGACACACCACACACTTATTTAATGTGAAATTATGGCATGGTTGGGCATGCCTTCAGCACGGTAGACGACTAAAATCTAGGGTTTTAGGGCAGTTTTGGACAAGTACAGACGAATCATCAGGCCAAGTGTTCAAGGAATTTTCTCTCATTTTGAATATTTCTCCACCATACCTTCACAAACACTCAAAAACCTTGTTTTACAAACAAGATGGTGCTCGGCCATGCACTTCCCACACTGGCCAGCTTCGGTCTAGGGTAGTAGGGTGTAACGCGTCTACCCGTCAGGATAGCGGCAAGACAATTGAGAAAGGCTTCAAACTTAGCAAAATGGCTCACAATGACACACCACACACTTATATCACTTCAGTGAGCAATGGTGGCATCCTTGGGCATGCCTTCTGCATGGTAGAGTACTATAATCTAGGGTTGTAGGGCAGTTTTGGACAAGTACGGATGAATCGTCAGGCCAAGTGTTCAAGGAATGTTCTCTCCTTTTGCATATTGCTCCACCATGACCTGACAAACACTCACATACCTTGTTTTACAAACAAGATGGTGCCTGGCCATGCACTTACCACACTGGCCAGCTTCCGTCTAGGGTAGTAGGGTGTAACGCGTCTACCCGTCGGGATAGCGCCAAGACAATTGAGGAATGGCTGCAAACTTGGCACAAGGGCTCAGAATGACACACCACACACATATATCAGTTCAATGAGAAATTATGGCATGGTTGGGCATGCCTTCGGCACGGTAGACGGGTAAAATCTAGGGTTTTAGGGCAGTTTTGGACAAGTACGGATGAATCGTCAGGCCAAGTGTTCAAGGAATGTTCTCTCCTTTTGCATATTTCTCCACCATGCCCTCACAAACACTCACATCCCTTGTTTTACCAACAATATGGTGCTTGGCCATGCATTTCCCACACTGGCCAGCTTCGGTCTAGGGTAGTAGGGTGTAACTTGTCTACCCGTGGGGATAGCGGTAAGTCAATTGAGGAATGGCTTTAAACTTGGAAAAATGGCTCACAATGACACACCACACACTTATATAACTTCAATTAGAAATGGTGTCTTGCTTGTTTTTGCCTTCGGCACGGTAGATGGCTAAAATCTAGGGTTTTAGGGCCGTTTTGGACAAGTACGGACGAATCATTAGGCCAACTGTTCAAGGAATGTGCTCTACTTTTGCACATTGCTCCACCATTCCCACAAAACACTCACATCCCCTTTTTTACAAACAATATGGTTCTTGGACATGCACTTCCCACACTGGCTAGCTTCGGTCTAGGGTAGTAGGGTGTAACGCGTCTACTCATCAGGATATCGGCAAGACAATTGAGGAATGGTTTAAAACTTAGCACAATTTCTCACAATGACACACCACACAATTATATCACTTCAATGAGAAATTATGGCATTCTTGGGCATGCCTTCGGCTTGGTAGATGGATAAAATCTACGTTTTTAGGGTAGTTTTGGACAAGTATGGACGAATCGCCAGGCCAAGTGTTCAAGAATGTACTCTCCTTTTTCACATTGCTCCACCATTCCCTCAAAAACACTCAAATCCCTTGTTTTACAAACAAGATGGTTCTTGTCCATACACTTCACACACTGGCCAGCTTCGGTCTAGGGTAGTAGGGTGTAACGCGTCTACCCGTCGGGATAGTAGCAAGACAATTGAGGATTGGCTTCAAACATGGTACAATGGTTCACAATGACTCACCAAACACTTATATCACTTCTATGAGCAATGATGGAATTCTTGGGCATACCTTTGGCACGGTAGATGGCTAAAATCTAGTGTTTTAGGGCTATTTTTGACAAGTACGGATGAATCGTCAGGCCAACTGTTCAAGGAATGTCCTCTACTTTTGCAGATTGCCCTACTATGCCCACTAAACACTCAAATCCCTTGTTTTACAAACAAGATGGTGCTTGGCCATGCACTTCCCACACTGGCCAGCTTCTGTCTAGGGTAGTAGGGTGTAACATGTCTACCCATCGGGATAGCGGCAAGACAATTGAGGAATGGCTTCAAACTTGGCACAATGGGTCACAATGACACACCACACACTTATATCACTTCAATGAGAAATGATGGTATGCTTGGGCTTGCCTTCGGCACGGTAGACGGCTAAAATCTAGGGTTTTAGGGCAGTTTTGGACAAGTACGGACGAATCGTCAGACCAAGTGTTCAAGGAATGTTCTCTCCTTTTGCATATTTCTCCACCATTCCCTCACAAACACTCACATCCCTTGTTTTACCAACAATATGGTGCTTGGCCATGCACTCCCCACACTGGCCAGCTTCGGTCTAGGGTAGTAGGGTGTAACGTGTCTACCCGTGGGGATAGCGGCAAGACAATTGAGGAATGGCGTTAAACTTGGAACAATGGCTCACAATGACATACCACACACTTATATAACTTAAATGATCAATGTTGGCTTGCTTGTTCATGCCTTCGGCATGGTAGATGGCTAAAATCTAGGGTTTTAGGGCCGTTTTGGACAAGTACGGACGAATCATTAGGCCAACTGTTCAAGGAATGTGCTCTACTTTTTCACATTTCTCCAAAATCTAGGGTTTTAGGGCAGTTTTAGACAAGTACGGACGAATCGTCAGGCCATGTGTTCAAGGAATGTGCTCTCATTTTGAATATTGCTCCACCATGCCCTCACAAACACTCACATACCTTGTTTTAGAAACAAGATGGTGCTTGGCCATGCACTTCCCACACTGGCCAACTTCGTTCTAGGGTAGTAGGGTCTAACACGTCTACCTTTCAGGATAGCGGCAAGACAATTGAGGAATGGCTTCAAACTTGGCACAATGGATCACAATGACACACCACACCCTGATATCACTTCAATGAGCAATGATTTCATGCTTTGGTATGCCTTCGGCACGGTAAACGGCTAAAATCTAGGGGTTTAGGGCTGTTTTGGACAAGTACGGACGAATTGCCAGGCCAAGTGTTCAAGGAATGTTCTCTCATTTTTCATATTTCTCCACCATGCCCTCACAAATGCTCACATCCGTTCTTTTACAAACAAGATGGTGCTTGGCCATACACTTCCCACACTGGCCAGCCTCGGTCTAGGGTAGTAGGGTGTAATGCGTCTACCTGACGGGTAAGCGACAAAACAATTGAGGAATGGTTCAAACTTGGAAAAATGGCGCACAATGAGACACCACACACTTATATCACTTCAATGAGCAACGATGGCATGCTTGGGCATGCCTTCGGCATGGTAGACGGCTAAAATCTAGGGTTTTAATGAAGTATAGGACAAGTACGGACGAATCGTCAAGCCAAGTGTTCAAGGATTGTTCTCTCCTTTTGCACATCGCTCCACCATGCCCTCACAAACACTCACATCCCTTGTTTTACAAACAAGATGGTGCTAGGCCATGCACTTCCCACACTGGCCAGCTTCGGTCTAGGGTAGTAGGGTGTAATGCGTCTACTCATCGGGATAACAGCAAGATAATTGAGGAATGGCTTAAAACTTGGCACAATGGCTCACAATCACACACCACACACTTATATCACTTCAATGAGAAATGATGTCATGCTTGGGTATGCCTTCGGCACGGTAGACGACCAAAATCTAGGGTTTTAGCACCGTTACGGACAAGTACGGACGAGTCGTCAGGCCAAGTGTTCATGAAATGTGCTCTCCTTTTGCACATTGCTCTACCATGCCCTCACAAACACTCGCATCCCTTGTTTCACAAAAAAGATGGTGCTTGCCCATGTACTTCCCACCCTAGCCTGGTTCGGTCCAGGGTAGTAGGGTGTAACGCGTCTACCCATCGGGATAGCGGCAAGACAATTGAGGAATGGCTTCAACCTTGGCACAATGACACACCACACACTTATCGCACTTTAGTGATCTATGATGGCATGCTTGGTCATGCCTTTGGCATGGTAGACGGCAAAAATCTAGTGTTTTAGGGCCGTTTTGGACAAGTACGGACGAATTGTCAGGCCAATTGTTCAAGGAATGTGCTCTCCTTTTGAACATTTCTATACCATGCCGTCAAAAACACTAGCATCCCTTGTTTCACAAACAAGATGGTACTTGGCCATGCACTTCCCACATTAGCCAGCTTCAGTCTAGGGTAGTAGGGTGTAACGTGTCTACTCGTCAGGATAGCGGCAAGATAATTGAGAAATGGCTTAAAACTTGGCACAATGGCTCACAATGACACACCACACACTTATATCACTTCAATGAGCAATGATGTCATGCTTGGACATGCCTTCGGCACGGTAGACGGCTAAAATCTAAGGTTTTAGGGCTGTTATGGACAAGTACGGACGAATCGTCAAGACAACTGTGCAAGGAATGTTCTCTCCATTTACACATTGCTCCACCATGCCCTCACAAACACTCGCATTCCTTGTTTTACAAAACAAGATGGTGCTTGCCCATGCACTTCCCACACTGGCTAGCTTCGGTCTAGGGTAATAGGGTGTAACGCGTCTACCCGTCGGGATAGCGGCAAGACAATTGAGGAATGGCTTAAAACATGGCACAGTGGATCACAATGACACACCACACACTTATATCACTTCAACAAGCAATGGTGGTATGCTTTGGCATTCCTTTGGAACGGTAAACGGCTAAAATCTAGGGTTTTCGAGCCATTTTGGAACAGTACGGACGAATTGTCAGGCCAAGTGTTCAAGGAATGTTCTCTCTTTTTAAAATTGCTCCACAATGACCTCACAAACTCTCACATACCTTGTTTTACAAACAATATGTTGCTTGGCCATGCACTTCCCACACTGGCCAGCTTCGGTCTAGGGTTGTAGGGTGTAACGCGTCTACTCATCAGATAGCAGCAAGATAATTGAGGAATGGCTTAAAACTTGGCATAATGGCTCACAATGACACACCACACACTTATATCACTTCAACGAGAAATGATGTCATGCTTGGGTATGCCTTCGGCACGGTAGACGACCAAAATCTAGGGTTTTAGGGCCGTTGCGGACAAGTACGGACGAGTCGTCAGGCCAAGTGTTCAAGGAATGGCTCTCCTTTTGCACATTGCTCTACCATGCCCTCACAAACACTCGCATCCCTTGTTTCACAAAAAAGATGGTGCTTGGCCATGTACTGCCCACACTAGCCAGGTTCGGTCTAGGGTAGTAGGGTGTAACGCGTCTACCCATCGGGATAGCGGCAAGACAATTGAGGAATGGCTTCAACCTTGGCACAATGACACACCACACACTTATCGCACTTCAGTGATCTATGATGGCATGCTTGGTCATGCCTTCGGCATGGTAGACGGCAAAAATCTAGTGTTTTAGGGCCGTTTTGGACAAGTACGGACGAATTGTCAGGCCAAGTGTTCAAGGAATGTGCTCTCCTTTTGAACATTTCTATACCATGCCGTCAAAAACACTTGCATCCCTTGTTTCACAAACAAGATGGTGCTTGGCCATGCACTTCCCACATTAGCCAGCTTCAGTCTAGGGTAGTAGGGTGTAACGTGTCTACTTGTCGGGATAGCAGCAAGATAATTGAGGAATGGCTTAAAACTTGGCACAATGGCTCACAATGACACACCACACACTTATATGACATTAATGAGCAATGATGTCATGCTAGGAAATGCCTTCGGCACGGTAGACGGCAAAAATCTAAGGTTTTAGGGCTGTTATGGACAAGTACGGACGAATCGTCAAGCCAACTGTTCAAGGAATGTTGTCTCCATTTACACATTTCTCCACCATGCCCTCACAAACACTCACATTCCTTGTTTTACAAAACAAGATGGTGCTTACCCATTCACTTCCCACACTGGCTAGCTTCGGTCTAGGGTAATAGGGTGTAACGCGTCTACCCGTCGGGATAGCGGCAAGACAATTGAGGAATGGCTTAAAACATGGCACTGTGGATCACAATGACACACCACACACTTATATCACTTCAACAAGCAATGGTGGCATGCTTTGGCATCCCTTTGGAACGGTAAATGGCTAAAATCTAGGGTTTTCGAGCCATTTTGGACAAGTACGGACGAATCGTCAGGCCAAGTGTTCAAGGAATGTGCTCTCTTTTTTAACATTGCTCCACAATGACCTCACAAACACTCACATACCTTGTTTTACAAGCAATATGTTGCTTAGCCATGCACTTCCCACACTGGCCAGCTTCGGTCTAGGGTAGTACGGTGTAACGCATCTACTCATCGGGATAGCAGCAAGATAATTGAGGAATGGCTTAAAACTTGGCACAATGGCTCACAATGACACACCACACACTTATATCACTTCAATGAGAAATG
This sequence comes from Avena eriantha, assembly GCA_910589775.1. Lineage (NCBI taxonomy): Eukaryota > Viridiplantae > Streptophyta > Magnoliopsida > Poales > Poaceae > Avena > Avena eriantha. The sequence continues at coordinate 283,163,645 of OU342742.1, read as the reverse complement.
ATGTCATGCTTGGGTATGCCTTCGGCACGGTAGACGACCAAAATCTAGGGTTTTAGGGCCGTTACGGACAAGTACGGACGAGTCGTCAGGCCAAGTGTTCAAGGAATGTGCTCTCCTTTTGCACATTGCTCTACCATGCCCTCACAAACACTCGCATCCCTTGTTTCACAAAAAAGATGGTGCTTGGCCATGTACTTCCCACACTAGCCAGGTTCGGTCTAGGGTAGTAGGGTGTAACGCGTCTACCCATCGGCAGAGCGGCAAGACAATTGAAGAATGGCTTCAACCTTGGAACAATCACACACCACACACTTATCGCACTTCAGTGATCTATTATGGCATGCTTGGTCATGCCTTCGGCACGGTAGACGGCAAAATCCTAGTGTTTTAGGGCCGTTTTGGACAAGTACGGACGAATTGTCAGGCCAAGTGTTTAAGGAATGTGCTCTCCTTTTGAACATTTCTATACCATGCCGTCAAAAACACTGGCATCCCTGGTTTCACAAACAAGATGCTGCTTGGCCATGCACTTCCCACATTAGCCAGCTTCAGTCTAGGGTAGTAGGGTGTAACGTGTCTACTCGTCGGGAGAGCGGCAAGATAATTGAGGAATGGCTTAAAACTTGGCACAATGGTTCACAATGACACACCACGCACTTATATCACTTCAATGAGCAATGATGTCATGCTTGGACATGCCTTCGGCACGGTAGACGGCTAAAATCTAAGGTTTTAGGGCTGTTATAGACAAGTACGGACGAATCGTCAAGCCAACTGTTCAAGGAATGTTCTCTCCATTTACACATTGCTCCACCATGCCCTCACAAACACTCACATTCCTTGTTTTACAAAACAATATGGTGCTTGCCCATGCACTTCCCACACTGGCTAGCTTTGGTCTAGGGTAATAGGGTGTAACGCGTCTACCCGTCGAGATAGCGGCAAGACAATTGAGGAATGGCTTAAAACATGGCACAGTGGATCACAATGACACACCACACACTTATATCACTTCAACAAGCAACGGTGGCATGCTTTGGCATGCCTTTGGAACGGTAAACGGCTAAAATCTAGGGTTTTTGAGCCATTTTGGACAAGTACGGACGAATCGTAAGGCCAAGTGTTCAAGGAATGTGCTCTCTTTTTTAACATTGCTCCACAATGACCTCACAAACACTCACATACCTTGTTTTACAAACAATATGTTGCTTGCCCATGCACTTCCCACACTGGCCAGCTTCGGTCTGGGGTAGTACGGTGTAACGCGACTACCCGTCGGGATAGCAGCAAGACAAATTAGGAATGGCTTAAAACTTGGCACAATGGCTCACAATTAGACACCACACACTTATATCACTTCAATGAGCAATGATGGCATGCTTAGGCATGCCTTCGACACGATAGACGGCTAAAATCTAGGGTTTTAGGGTAGTTTTGGACAAGTACGAACGAATCGTCAGGCCAAGTGTTCACGAAATGTGTTATCCTTTTGCACATTTCTACACCATGCCCTCACAAACACTCACATCCCTTGTTTTACAAACAAGATGGTGCTTGGCCATGCACTGCCCACACTGGCTAGCTTCTTTCTAGGGTAGTAGGGTGTAACGCGTCTACCCTTCGAGATAGCGGCAAGACAATTGAGGAATGGTTTCAAACTTGGCACAATGGCTGTTAATGACACACCACACACTTATATCACTTCAATTACAAATGATGGCATGCTTGGGAGTGCCTTCGGCACGGCAGACGGCTAAAATCTAGGGTTTTAGGGCAGTTTTGGACAAGTACGGACGAATCGCCAGGCCAAGTGTTCATGGAATGTGCTCTCCTTTTGAACATTTCTAAACCATGCCATCAGAAACACTCACATCCCTTGTTATACAAACAAGATGATGCTTGGCCATGCACTTCCCACACTAGCTAGCTTCGGTCTAGGGTAGTAGGGTGTAACGCGTCTACTCATCGGAATAGCGGCAAGATAATTGAGGAATGGCTTAAAACTTGGAACAATGGCTCTTTCACACACCAGACACTTATATTACTTCAATGAGCAATGATGTCATGCTTGGGCATGCCTTTGGCACGGTAGACGGCTAAAATCTAGGGTTTTAGGGCCGTTTTAGAGAAGTACGGACGAATCGTCAGGCCAAGTGTTCAAGGAATGTGCTCTCCTTTTGCCCATTGTTCCACCATGCCCTCAAAAACACGAACATACCTTGTTTTACAAACAATATGGTCCTTGGCCATGCACTTCCAGCACTGTCCAGCTTCGGTCTAGGGTAGTAGGGTGTAATGTGTCTACCCATCGGGATAGCGGCAAGACAATTGAGGAATGGCTTCAAAGTTGGAACAGTGGATCACAATGACACACCACACAGTTATATCACTTCGATGAGCAATGATGTCATGCTTGGGTATGCCTTCGACATGGTAGACGGCTAAAATATAGGGTTTTAGGGCCGTTACGGACAAGTACGGACGAGTCGTCAGGCCAAGTGTCCAAGGAATGTGCTCTCCTTTTGCACATAGCTCCACCATGCCCTCACAACCACTCGCATCCATTGTTTTACAAACAAGACGGTGTTTGGCCCGCTTCGGTATAGGGTAGTAGGGTGTAACACCTCTACCCGTTGGGATAGCGGCAAGACAATTGAGGAATGGCTTAAAACTTGGAACAATGGATCACAATGACACACCACACACTTATATAACTTCAATGAGCAATGATGGCATTCTTCGGCATGCCTTCGGGATGGTAGACGACTAAAATCGAGGGTTTTAGGTCCATTTTGGACAAGTACGGGCGAATCGTCAGGCCACGTGTTCAAGGAATGTGCTCTATTTTTCAACATTGCTCCACCACAACCTCAAAAAAACTCACATCCCTTGTTTTACAAACAAGATGGTGCTTTGCCATGCGCTTCCCACACTGGCCAGCTACGGTCTAGGGTAGTAGGGTGTAACACGTCTACCTGTCGGGATAGCGGCACAGCAATTGAGGAATGGCTTAAAACTTCACACAATGTCTCACAATGAGATACCACACACTAATCGCACGTCAATGATCAATGATGGCATGCTTGGTCATGCCTTCGGCAGAGTAGACAGCTAAAATCTAGTATTATAGGGCCATTTTGGACAAGTACGGACGAATCTTCAGGCCAAGTGTTCAAGGAATGTGATCTCCTATTGAACATTTTTTTACCATGCCTTCACAAACACTCGCATCCCTTATTTTACAAACAAGATGGTGCTTGGCCATGCACTTCCCACACTAGCCAAGTTCGGTCTAGGGTAGTAGGGTGTAACACGTCTACTCATCGGGATAGCGTCAAGATAATTGAGGAATGGATTAAAACTTGGAACAATGGCTCTTTGACACACCACACACTTATATTACTTCAATGAGCAATGATGTCATGCTTGGGCATGCCTTCGGCACGGTAGACGGCTAAAATCTAGGGTTTTAGGGCCGTTTTGGACAAGTGCGGACGAATCGTCGGGCCAAGTGTTCAAGGAATGTGCTCTCCTTTTGCACATTTCTCCACCATGCCCTCACAAACACTCACATCCCTTGTTTTACAAATAATATGGTGCTTGGCCATGCACTTCCCACACTGTCTAGCTTCGGTCTAGGGTAGTAGGGTGTAACGCGTCTACCCGTCGGGATAGCGGCAATACAATAAGGAATGGATTAAAAGTTGGAACAATGGATCACAATGACACACCACACACTTATATCACTTCAATGAGGAATGATGTCATGCTTGGGCATACCTTCGGCACGGTAGACGACTAAAATCTAGGGTTTTAGGGCCGTTATGGGCGAGTCGTCAGGCCAAGTGTTCAAGGAATGTTCTCTCCTTTTGCACATTGCTCCACCATGCCCTCACAAACACTAACATACCTTGTTTTACAAACAAGATGGTGCTTGGTCATCTACTTCCCACACTAGCCAGCTTCGGTCTAGGGTAGTAGGGTGTAACACGTCTACCCGTCGGGATAGCGGCAATACAATTGAGGAATGGATTAAAACTTGGCACAATGGATCACAATGACACACCACGCACTTAAATCACTTCAATGAGCAATGATGGCATGCTTTGGCATGCCTTCGGGATGGTAGACGACTAAAATCGAGGGTTTTAGGGCCATTTTGGACAAGTACGGACGAATCGTCAGGCCAAGTGTTCAAGTAATGTGCCCTATTTTTCAACACTGCTCCAGCACGACCTCAAAAAATCTCACATCCCTTGTTTTACAAACAAGATGGTGCTTGGCCATGCACTTCCCACACTGGCCATCTTCGGTCTAGGGTAGTAGACTATAACACGTCTACCAGTCGGGATAGCGCAAGACAATTGAGGAATGTGCTCTCCTTTTGCACATTGCACCACCATGCCATCAGAAACACTCACATCCCTTGTTTTAAAAAATGATGGTGCTTGCACATGCACTTCCCACACTAGCCAGCTTTGGTCCAGGGTAGTACGGCGTAACGCGTCTACCCGTCAGGATAGCGGCAAGACAATTGAGGAATGGATTCAACCATGGCACAATGGCTCACAATGACACACCACACACTTATCGCACTTCAATGATCAATGATGGCATGCTTGGTCATGCCTTCGGCACGGTAGACGGCTAAAATCTAGTGTTTTAGGGCTGTTTTGGACAAGTACGGACGAATCGTCACGCCAAGTGTTCAAGGAATGTTCTCTCCTATTGAACATTTCTATACCATGCCATCACAAACACTCGCATCCCTTGTTTCACAAACAAGATGGTTCTTGGCCATGCACTTCCCACATTGTCCAGCTTCGGTCTAGGGTAGTAGGGTGTAACGCGTCTACTCGTCGGGATAGCGGCAAGATAATTGAGGAATCAATTAATACTTGGCACAATGGCTCACAATGACACACCACACACTTATATCACTTCAATGAGCAAGGATTTCATGCTTGGGCATGCCTTCGGCACGGTAGACGGCTAAAATCTAGGGTTTTAGGGCCATTTTGGACAAGTACGGACGAATCGTCAGGACAAGTGTTCAAGTAATGTGCTCTCTTTTTCAACATTGCTCCACCATGAACTCACAAACACTCACATACCTTGTTTTACAAACAATATTGTGCTTGGCCATGCACTTCCCACACTGGCTAGCTTTGGTCTAGGGTAGTACGGTGTAACGCGACTACCCGTTGGGATAGCAGCAAGATAATTGAGGAATGGCTTAAAACTTGTAACAATGGCTCTTTGACACACCACACACTTATATTACTTCAATGACCAATGATGTCATGCTTGGACATGCCTAGGCACGATATACGGCTAAAATCTAGGGTTTTAGGGCCGTTTTGGACAAGTACGGACGAATCGTCAGGCAAGGTGTTCAAGGAATGTGCTCTATTTTTCAACATTGCTCCACCATGACCTCAAAAACACTCACATCCCTTATTTTACAAAAAATATGGTGCTTGGAAATGCACTACCCTCACTGGCCAGCTTCGGTCTAGGGTAGTAGGGTATAACGTGTCTACCCGTCAGGATAGTGGCAAGACAATTGAGGAATGGCCAGCTTCGGTCCAGGATAGTAGGGTGTAACGCGTCTAGGGTTTTACGGTCGTTTTGGACAAGTACAGATGAATCGTCAGGCCAAGTGTTCAAGGAATGTGCTCTCCTTTTGAAAATTTCTACACCATGCCATCACAAACACTCACATCCCTTGTTTTACAAACAAGATGGTGCTTGGCCATGCACTTCCCACACTGGCCAGCTTCGGTCTAGGGTAGTAGGGTGTAACGCGTCTACTCATCGTGATAGCAGCAAGATAATTGAGGAATGGCTTAAAACTTGGAACAATGGCTCTTTGACACACCACACACTTATATTACTTCAATGACCAATGATGTCATGCTTAGGCATGCCTAGGCAGGGTAGACGGCTAAAATCTAGGGTTTTAGGGTCGTTTTGGACAAGTACAGACGAATCGTCAGGCCAAGTGTTCAAGGAATGTTCTCTACTTTTTCACATTGCTCCACCATGCCCTCACAAACAATCACATCCCTTGTTTTACAATCACATCCCTTGCTCCATCATTGCTCATTGAAGAATGGCTTCAAAGTTGGAAAAATGGCTCAGAATGACACACCACACACTTATATCACTTCAATGAGCAATGATGGCATGCTTGGGCATGCCTTTGGCATGGTGGACGTCTAAAATATAGGGTTTATGGCCATTTTGAACAAGTACGGACGAATCGCTAGGCCAAGTGTTCAAGGAATGTGATCTATTTTTTAACATTGCTCCACCATGACCTCACAAACACTCACATCCCCTGTTTTACAAACAATATGGTGCTTGTACATGCACTTCCCAGACTGGCTAGCTTCTGTCTACGGTAGTAGGGTGTAACGCATCTACCTGTCCGGATAGCGGCGAGACAATGAAGGAATGGCTTCAAACTTGGCACAATAGCTGACAATGACACACCACACAATTATATCAATTCAATGAGCAATGATGGCATGCTTGGACATGCCTTCGGCACGGTAGACGGCTAAAATCTTGGGTTTTACGGCCGTTTTCGACAAATACGGACGAATCTTCAGGCCAATTGTTCAAGGAATGTGCTACACTATTTCACATTTCTCCACCATTCCCACAAAAAACACTCAAATCCCTTGTTTGACAAACTAGATAGTGCTTGGCCATGCACTTCCAACACTGGCCAGCTTCTGTCTAGGGTAGTAAGGTGTAACGCGTCTACCCATCGGGATAGCGGCAAGACAATTGATGAATGGCTTAAAACTTGGCACAATGGATCACAATGACACACCACACACTTATATCACTTCAATGAGCAATGATGGCATGCCTTCGTCACGGTTGATGACTAATATCTAGGGTTTTAGGGCCATTTTGGACAAGTACGGACGAATCAGCAGGCCAAGTGTTCAAGGAAAGTGCTCTATTTTTCAAAATTGCTCCACCATGAACTCACAAACACTCACATCCCTTGTTTTACAAGATGATGCTTGACCATGCACTTCCCACACTGGCCAGCTTCCGTCTAGGGTAGTAGGGTGTAACGCGTCTACCCGACGGGATAGCGGCAAGACAATTTAGGAATTGCTTAAAACTTGGCACAATGGCTCACAATGATACACCACACACTTATATCACTTCAATGGGAAATGAAGTCATGCTTAGGCATGCCTTCGGCACGGTAGACGGCTAAAATCTAGGATTTTAGGGTAGTTTTGGACAAGTACGGACGAATCGTCGGGCCAAGTTTTCACGGATTGTGCTATCCTTTTGCATATTGCTCCACCATGCCGTCACAAACACTCACATACCTTTTTTAGAAACAATATGATGCTTGGCCATGCACTTCCCACACTGGCTAGCTTCGGTCTAGGGTAGTAGGGTGTAAGGCGTCTACCCGTCAGGATAGCGGCAAGACAATTGAGGAATGTCTTCAACCTTGGAACAATGACTCACAATGACACACCACACACTTATCTCTCTTCAATGAGCAATTATGGCATGCTTGGTAATACCTTCGGCACGGTAGACCGCTAAAATCTAGGGTTTTAGGGCCGTTTTGGACAAGTACGGACGAATCATCAAGCCAAGTGTTCAAGGAATGTGCTCTCCTTTTGAACATTTCTACACCATGTCATCACAAACACTCACATCCCTTGGTTTACAAAGAAGATGGTGCTTGGCCATGCACTTCCCACACAAGCCAGCTTCGGTCTAGGGTAGTAGGGTGTAACGCGTCTACTCATCAGGATAGCGGCAAGATAATTGATGAATGGCTTAAAACTTGGCACAATGGCTCAGAATGACACCTGACACACATATATCACTTCAATGAGCAATTATGTCATGCTTGGGCATGCCTTCGGCACGGTAGACGGCTAAAAAATCTAGGGTTTTAGGGTTGTTATGGACAAGTACAGACGAATCATCAGGCCAAGTGTTCAAGGAATGTGCTCTAGTTTTGCACATTGCTCCACCATGCCCTCACAAACACTCACATCCTCTGTTTTACAAACAAGATGGTGCTTTGTGTAACAATGGATCTCGCCCTCGAGATCCGCCTCATGGTACGGGGAAGAAGGCTGACGATCTGAATCTTCTCGCTTCATGTTGATCCTCGCGACACCACTAACAATGATCCTTGCTCCATCTTCAATTTGGCGACACCACCAACAAGGGGTCGTTGCTCACGTTTGTCGAGAGGACACTCCGGAGAAACAAAGACGAAGGCCAAAGGTTTCAAAAGATAAGGCCACCTTTAACTTCTGTGGAACGATTAAGATTACATCGATCCACCATTCAACGTACAAAAGCGAATGATAGGAGTAGTGGTATGGTAGCTACTCCATCCCGCACTCAAAGATTACTCTGTACATGAACAAAAGAATCGTGCAACCAACTCTCGGAATTCAGACTGAAGATCTTCACAAGCGACGTTTGGAACAAGGTGGTGATGCAGGCTCTTCATCGGATCTGGCATAGATGATGTTGTCACGTTGGAAACCACCGAAAGATACAAGAAATCGTATGAAAAGACACAATGATTAGGTTCTGTGATGGTTCCATTGGCATGAAAAACACATGCTCAAAAGGTATACTCCAATTTACCACTGCGCATCCTTCTCATATGCTTTTCAATGATACGGATATTCGTCCAGCTGTAGATACAGATAAAGAGTTCAGAGACCAAAAGGATTGGATGAAAGGTATAACAAACAAGATGCAGGTTTGATGATCGTAGCTCCACCATTATAAAAGGAAGGATGCGAAAACCCTAAAGATACGACAGAAACCCAACCTTGAGAAACACCTAGACTCGAAGAAAAGGTAAGAGAGCAGATTCAAAACACGTAGAGGTAAGAGGAGAGTAGCATTAGGGGTAAGGAGTAAAATCAGACCTAATCAGATCTATCCAACCGATTTTGCAAAAATAGTTTTGACTGTCTATATCGACCATTAGCTAGGTTATCCTATAGACTGGACCAGTGGGGTATCACAACTGCTGAGCTCTGATACCACTTTGTAATACCCTCGAATCGGCCCTATGCAAGTTTTAGCGCTTACCGCCAAATCCGCATAGAAACGATTCAAGGACACCCACCAGGCACTTTCGTGCGGGTGGAAAACGAAGTAATATCATTACACAATAGTCCATGATGGAACCCACAGAACAGATATATATATACAGCAACGACTCACTGAGTCAAGAATATAGATATACAGTACAAAGATCCAAATCACCTTGAAAACGATACAACATCCGAGTACGGATAAGAAGCAAATTGGGCTAAGAGCCCTGAAGAATAACCAATGGCGTCCATAACCCTGCCCAGGCCAGGCCGGAAGGGTAACCCTGCTAACAACGTCGATCTCAAACCTGCTAAAACAAAAGGGGTGCCGACAGAGGGCAAAGGAAAAAAGGAGCGTTAGTACCGAGGTCAGTACACGACGAGTCTAGAATTCGGCGGTCCTCGCCTACATAGGTATGGTGGACTAAAGCGGCAGCGCAACAGCACTAAACAACCTATAGAGACTCGGTAAAACTGGCGGCTATCAGAGAGGGATAAGAAAGACCTATTCGGATCCAACCTGATACTAACACCAAACATACCCATCCTGGAATTTCCCCACTACAAGAAATTTGTTGATACATGACCCTCCATATTGGTCACTGAAAGGTCATAGTTTTTAATTTGTGACCTTTTTGTGACCAAATACAGAAGGTCAAAAGCTGAGGGTCACTAGTTAAACATCACGACCTTTCTTCTGAATTGGTCATAGACGTCTATGACCAATATAGATGGTCACAGATTCTATGACCAACTGTATTGGTCACAGATTGTCTACCATGTCCATGTCATAGCCTACGTGGCTGATCCTACGTGGCAAATCTGTGATCAAATCAAATAGTCGTAGATCTAATTCAGCCCAGTCCAGTTCAATGCCTTATATGGGCCAAGCCCAACAATTTCAGCCTTTAAACACGGTCCGCTTGGCTATTCTCACTCAGTCGATTTTTTTTTGAAACACAGTCCACTTCTATTTGGGCCTTGGCCTTTCCATGATCCATATCTTTTTGGGATTTGGCCTTACACGGTCCTTTTTTGGATAATGTTTGAGACAATATTATTTGGGCCGTGGCCCTTTTTATAGCCAAAAAGGTCAATTCCGACCAGTCAGTTTCGGACATATTTCAATTTGCACATTTTAATACTCAATAATCAATAAAATCACCAATCATGCCAGATTTGTCTAATATTAAGCTCACTACATTACCATGATTACACAATACCTACTATCACTAGGAGAAGAACAAAAAATGGTTACGATTACAAGATACCATCTGCGTTAACAACCAAGATAGTAAGGTATAAAATGCTAAGTAAGTTACAACAAGCAGCACACACATCGGAGCACAAGCTACAACACAAGTTACACACAAGCTAGAAGAGCACCGCTCGGCTGCATCGGCAGCCTGTGGTCCAGTTATTCATTGGCTCCTCTCGACGGCCTGCGGCTGTTTGCTGCTACATGCTTCTTCAAAGGAACAAGTGAGTCTAGCATACATGGACCTGACATGGAATTAAGTGAAATATTAGCCTTGTATTGAAACAAGAACATGCAAACAATGCTACATGCTTCTTCAAAGGAACATGCAACTAATTATCTGATTGCGCATATGCTCTAGTATACCCAGATGAGCTTATGTACACTCCAGCACGGTCATATACATTTTTATTTACTGACTAAACTACAGAAGAAGATATCAAACTATACGGAGATACTAGATAGATACATAAATTTGTCAATCTTCATGCAGAACCTACATGACATCATAGCAAGCAGCACAAAGAGGACTGGCGAAAGAGGAATGATGTATATAGAGCACAGATGTACCTGCCAAGAAGACAAGAACAACAACCGTGCAAACTTCCAAGGAAGATGCATGAACCTTGACACCCTCCTAGCAGTAGTGAAGGAGCACAAAGTTACTCAAATAAATGTTTCAATTTTTATTCAAAACAGTAGTTGTGACTGAGAAGTAAATAACAAGTCTATGTATAGCAGATACTCAAGTGAAGAATGCATTTATGGATAGCAGATACTTTTATATAAAAGCAGAGTAAGACATGTACTATATATGTACACAGGTTGTCTTCTAAATGGAATGGATAAAATGAAGCATGGAAACGACTCTAAAGTCAATCAATGGAGGGGACTGTAGACATAGAAAAGCAAGCAGAGGCACAGGTAAGCATTAAACTTCTGACGCTGACTGATTATGTATCATAAGTGATCCAATATACTTGTCTTTTAAACAAGCATAAAAATGATTAAATATAGTAGTAGTTTTATAGATGTGTTATCAGGTGTTGGGAATATAAGGATGGACTTTCAAGTATAAGAGCATGCATGGAACTGTAACTGTATTTCTGGTACACAATTTCACTACTAGTACTACCGTTGTCTAGTATTAGTCACGTCGCCATTCAATTTTGTAACAGCTTATATAGAATCTATGGGTTGCAAAGATGTTGCCACAATAAGAGGAAGATCACCATCTCTAGTATAATATCAGAGTAAAATAAAAGCAATCAGGTAAGAAGAACAAAAATATGCTATAGGTGACTTCTAGAAGGCCGTCTTCGTTCCAGGAGGGATCAAATTTGTCAATCTTCATGATGCTGGCATTGCTCCTCCCATGGCAATAGCTGACCCTGTGAGACAATAATAAAAGAGAGGGATTAGAGAGATATCATAAAATATGCGTGACCCAACAAAATCAATAGAGTGACCATTAGAAGCGCTAACTAAGCAGAAAATTCAGGATGGCAACAAGCATCTTTCTCTGTGTTGGAAAGAGCTAGCTAGCACTAGTAGACATCCATGTGGAACACCACATGTTAACCTAGCAAGTATGCTCCTAGCCATCGAGTAGGGAAGCTAGCATGAGAAACCATTATGTATTATATACTAATATTAGAGTATATAACAACCATTGTTCAATATTCCCTCCATATGGAGGAAGGCAGTGAAGTTATCAACTAGAGCAAAGATGCACTACACAAATGCCTATCATCAAGCAAAGCTGCACTACACTTCCTAGAGAACAGCCATAGCTACTTATTGAGTATACATAGTCCTTGGAGTACATGGTAGCATAGCTACTGTTGTTGGAAGTAAGCAAATAAGAAACAAGTGCAAGGTACCAGATATTTATAAGAGAGCATAGAAGGTCTAATGTTGTAAAATGTAATAGAGAATAGAAGATACTGACTAGTGCAAGGTGTTATCACTTTGTTTCGGCACGCTGCAGATACACACATACTAATTACAGAATACACCAACTATAAAATATATGTAGCCAATAACTCCACCTGTGTAGTGTTTAGCTGAGATGAGTACTATTAACAAGGCAAGATATATCTCTAGTGGTTTTATGCTTGAGTGTTTTGATATATTTATGTCTATCATTGAAGCACAAAGTCAGTTCTAACTTCCCCAATAAGCTACTCTAGCATAGTACATTATTCAGGAGAAAATTACTGTGTGCCTACATATCTGTACAAACAAGCATATCTGTCACAATGAAGTTCTATAAAAAATGGTCAACCAAAATAAATATCTACCGTATAATCTCTAGTTCTCTACTTGTGACCAATGGATATCTATTTCCCACTTGCCAGAATAGATCAACCAAAATGTATAGCAAAAAAATATCCACTTGCCAGAATGGATCGGTAGCAAAAAAATATACCACAGCGTGAGGGCGGCCTTGCCCGGCTTCAGATCGATGGAGACGACATGCGGTGGGGACAGCGCGACCATGAGCTGGGAAGAGAGCTACAATCTACACGGGAGGGCACGAGATCAATGAATTTACTCTATTAATCGCTGCATTCTAACCAAGGGAAGGCACTAGATCTACACGGGGGGAAGGGGCTTACCTTGCAGGCAGTCGCAGTTCTCGGCCTGGTCGCAGGGAAACTGGGAAGGGGGCATTGCCGGCGCAGTTCTTGTCCTTTCGCGTGTTCATCTTCGACTCCGCGGACAAGCGAGCTCAACGGAGCGCCGCGCATCGTGGCGCTGATGCACGCACGCTCCGGTGAGCAAACCATCCGCGTTGCGATGGTTCCTTGGGTGGAGTTGTCGGTGCATCTGGTGTAGTGGAGGAGCATCACCGTCGGCGTGTTTGGTGTGGTGGAGGAGCAGGGCCGGGGCCGTCGGTGCGTCTGGTGTGGTGGAGGAGAAGAGGGAGGCGAGGGGATCTGGACAGAGGCGGCAGGGACAGGATCTCATGCTTTGAGGGGATTAGGGTTTGGGGCGCCAATGTCCCCTCGATCTCTACAGGATACAGGATCTCTGGTGTGGAGATTTCACCAAACTACCCCTTTATATTTGTGTGCAGCAAGACCGGAAATTATATTGCATTTTGGTCAATTCACGTCTGAAGAATGGGTGGACGGGGAGAAACTGGCATTGTGACAGCGAGCGTTGGATGAGGGCCATATGAACGGTTGCAATTTGCTTCAATGGGCCGATCCGTGGGTAGTCTGGTTCTCTTTTCTGATTGGTTGGCTCTATTCTATAGGGTTCAGAACAAACGACACGTGTTATGGTCACATTCGCGGCATAGTTTGTGATAATATGCCTGTACTGTGCACACACGTGTATCTTGGGATGGCGAACGACGTTGTAGGAGGAAGTTTTCCTTTTCGCCGCATAGAAAAGCCATTTTCTATTTTCCGAGTACCAAAAATGGGGCGTTATGTTAAGGAACTACCAAGTGGTAGTTTCAAAATGGTAACACCCTATTTTTCATAAATACTAGACCATGTTACATGACCAATGTCTCAACTGGGGTATCTAAAACCTTTTCGTCCACCCCTAGCGAAAAAGACAAATTACTGACGAATCGGTAGGAAGCGGGTCCGGTTTGAACTACAGCTACATGATCGGATGCTCTTGATTTTTTGAAAAAATCATTTTTAGACTCACAATATGTTGTTTTATCAGAGATCCAATGCAAGTTTAGCGAGGCTCGTCCCCTAACTAAGAACTTTCATGGCCGCTGTTTCGACCATAGATTGAAACGGGTATAAGAAATTCAAAAACGGTCCGAACAAGGTAAATCCTTCGCGTGGCATCGTATTATGTGACATGGTTGCAAGAAAAAATATTAAACTTGATATATTGTAGATATCTCGAAAAAAGCTTCACAGAAATGACCTATCATGTTCGAGGTTTCATGGCTTTTAGGCCAAAAGACCCATTTATGGTCTGAATCGCAGCATCGTTTATGATAATGTGCCCGTATTGTGCACACACGCGTATCTTGGGATGGCGAACAACGTTGTAGGAGGAAGTTTTCCTTTTCGCCACATAGAAAAGCCATTTTCTATTATCCGAGTGGCAAAAACGGGGTGTTTTGTTAAGCAACTACCAAGTGACAGTTTCAAAATGGGACCACCCTATTTTTCAAAAATACTAGTCCATGTTACATGGCCAATGTCCAAACTGAGATATATAAACCTTTCCATCCACCCCTGGCGAAAAAGACAAATTACTGCCGAATCGGTAGGAAGCGGGACCGGTTTGAACTACAGGTACATGATCGGATGCTCTTGATTTTTTGAAAAAAAAAAATTTAGGCTGACAATATGTTTTTTATCAGAGATCCAATGCTAGTTTAGCGAGGCTCGTCCCCTAGCTAAGAACCTTTATGTCGTTGTTTTGACCATAGATTGAAACGGACACAAGAAATTCAAAGACGATTGGAACAAGGTAAATCCTTCGCGTGGTGTCGTATTATGTGAAATAGTTGCAAGGAAAAATACTAAAATTGATATATTGTAGATATCTCGAACAAAGCTTCACAGAAATGACCTATCATGTTCAAGGTTTCATGGCTTTCGGGTCAAAAGACTCATTTATGGCTTGAATCGTGGCATAGTTTGTGATAATGTACCCGTATTGTGCACACACATGTATCTAGAAATGGTGAACAACATTGTAGGAGGAAGATTTCCTTTTTGCCGCACAGAAAAGCCATTTTCTATTTTCCGAGTACCAAAATGGGGTGTTTTGTTAAGCAACTACCAAGTGACAGTTTCAAAATGGGACCAACCTATTTTTAAAAAATAGTAGTCCATGTTACATGGCCAATGTCCCAACTGGGGTATCTAAAACCTTTCCATCCACCCCTGGCGAAAAAGACAAATTACTGCCGAATCGATAGGAAGCGGGTCCGGTTTGAACTACAGGTACATGATCGTATGATCGTGATTTTTTGGAAAAATCATTTTTAGGCTCACAATATGCTATTTTATCAGAGATCCAATGCTAGTTTAGGGAGGCTCGTCCCCTAGCTAAGAACCTTTATGTCGCCGTTTTGACCATAGATTAAAACAGGCATAAGAAATTCAAAAACGGTCCGAACAAGGTAAATCCTTCGCGTGGCGTCGTAATATGTGACATAGTTGCAAGGACAAATATTGTACTTGATATATTGTAGATATCTCGAAAAAAAGCTTCACAGAAATGACCTATCATGTTCGAGGTTTCATAGCTTTCATGTCAAAAGACCCATGTTATGGCCTGAATCGAGGTATAGTTTGTGATAATGTGCCCGTATTGTGCACACACGTGTACCTTGGGATGGCGAACAACATTGTAGGAGGAAGTTTTCCTTTTCACTGCACAGAAAAGCCATTTTCGATTTTCCGAGTGCCAAAAATGGGCATTTTGTTAAGCAACTACCAAGTCACAGTTTCAAAATGGGACCACCCTATTTTTCAAAAATACTTGTCCATGGTACATGGACAATGTCCCAACTGAGGTATCTAAAACCTTTCCATCTACCCTTGGCAAAAAAGACAAATTACTACCGAATCGGTAGGAAGCGGGTCCGATTTGAACTATAGGTACATGATCGGATGCTCATGATTTAAAAAAAAAGCATTTTTATGCTCACAATATGTTGTTTTATCAGAGATCTAATTCTATTTTAGCGAGGCTCGTCCCCTAGCTAAGAACCTTTATGTCGTCGTTTTGATTGCATTTTGAGAGGACTAGAACAAAAAAGATAGAGCATACACCCAGGATGACATAAAATGAGAAACTCGCCAACATGAAGGTTATACATATCTTTGAGATGAACCAAAATGATATTTATATCATCTTAATTCGAGGTCATATGCAAAATTGAAGTCGAATTTATATTTGTAGAGTTCCTAAAAAAATGGAAGCCCCTATAATTATGTGGGCTCAAAACTTATAAGAAGCCCACAATTCTCATCCAAAACTAACTTTCTAATGGTCTATGGGCCGCTGGCCCAGCCAAGGGAAAAAACCACCAGGAAAAAAAATTGGCTTTCTCCTGCCCAGGCCCAACCCGACTTTTATATGTCTAAATAGTTCGTGAGGGATAAATTGACACATATCATACAGTAGTGTGGTGGTTAAGTGACTTTGTTTAGAGAATGAGGTCGTGTGTTCGAGCTCTGGAGGGGTTCTTTTTTGCCATATTATTCCTGTGCTCGAATTTGCCTTGTTTACTGTAGCCGAAAATAAAACGTGTTTAAAGGAGGTCGAGATCCGGACTTAGCACAAATGATCGTGTGGGGAAGTGGTTATGTTCCTTTGTGTGCGTGTGTAGTGGGTGAGGTGTTGAGTTTGACCCCCACGTTTGTTATTTTTGTTGCAATAATTTTCATGCTATAACACTGCGGTGGTGATTAAAGTGCCCAAGCTCCCTTACTAGCACGAACGACACGATTGGTGTACTGGTTAGGATCCCATGGAAGTCGGTGAGGTGGCGAGTTCGATCTCCCCCAGTCCTTTTTTTAAATAATTTCCCATGCCAGCACCCCAGTGGTCCATGCCATGTAGACATGACAAGTAAGAAGAAAATGACAAATGGACATGATATGAAGGTGATATTGCTGAGTTGGCAATCCTGTAAATTTTTTGCATCAGAATTTAATCATAACGACCATTTAAATTGGTCATAGTCTACCAAATAGAAGGCTCCAAACCAGTCCTGTCCTTCTATGACCTTTCCGTGTTAGGATATCATGACCTTTTTGACTAAATTGGCCGTTATGTTTCAAGGTTTGGACCCTTCGAAATGCCTTACGACCAATTGGCTCAGAATGGTCATAGATCTATGACCAAAAAAATGCGTGGTCATTAAAAAAAGGTCACTAGTGAGCAGATTTCTTGTAGTGCCCCCTCGAGACCAAACGAGGAAGTCAAACTGAGGAACTCACATAGTTGGCAGTTTTATTCATTCCATTATTGTTGAAGCACTTACTAGTCAGATATAGATAGCATGTGACATCCCAAACCCAACAGTTATTGGCACTTTTATTTCATTCCATTGGAGTTGTGATACTTACTAGGCACGTATAACATGTCACGATACACCCTAGTTCCACCAGTTTTTGGCACTTTTATTATCCATTCCATTGTAGTGAAGCTGATTACTAGTCACATATTAAGTCAAATTTATAGCACTACTTTAGTTATGCTTGTCTATGATCGAGATACTGTGCTCCAAGTCGTCCATAACCACGGACAAGGCTTTCAGAAAGATTTACCCTACAGGGGTGCACAAATAGCAACACACACACGATCAACCTCGGAAAAACCAAATCAAAACCCAACGAGGCTTTCACGACAAAGAAATCACAAGATTCATAAATTATTCCAGGGGGCACCCCGCTAAGCTACCCGCAGCAAAGTTGGCTGGCTCCGAGACGGACCCAGGGTTTGTGTCAATGGCTGTAAACAACTGGGAACCTGAAAGTATGATTGGGCTTGTCGATATCGCGAACACATTCCACGTTCCAAAATAGTACAGGTGCTCCACGCACAATCGTAAATAAAGCAGTAAAGCATGGCATAAGTACAGGATAGTAATAAAGCATCGCGAGACAGATAGCAATAGATCAATAGGAGGAAATAGAGACTATAAATGCAAAATAGGTAGAAAGGAGGAGAATGCTCGTCTGGAAACACTTCCGAAGGTTCACCGGAGATCGGGTCGACACTCACATCCACTCATCGACCTAATCCGTGAAAAAGCAAAGCACTAGAAGAAACACCGGATGCACTATTTAATACTACGGCAGAAGATCGGGCATGATGCATGTATGATGTTTGACATGGCAAAGATGCGATGCGACTAGACAAAATTAAGCGGAACCGGGGTCCCGACAATTAATTAGATGGTTCATGTTGTTTAGTTACCCCGCAGTTTAAATGTTGACTTAACAAGGCAAAACATGGCTTCGGTTCGCTACACAAATTTAATGGAGTCAATATAAGACTAGAAAAGACCGCATATAGTCTCCATATTTAATTATTAGGTGAATCGATATAATACGCTCAAACCACACAATATGTATGCGACATGATCAAATTAATATGCAACAATTATATATAGCATTTATAAAATAGGGATAGGTAGGGGTCACACATCTAGGGTTGAAGATCTTGGGGTTTCGAAGGTTCGATGGGCTTCGGGCTTGGCGGATCGGTCTTCCGACTCTAGGAACGGGGCTCTAGGATCCGTGAGGAGATCTTGGCGTCCGGGTTCTCAACGTCTTCCGACTCCAGGTTGGAGAGCTTGGTGGTCTTCGGGTCTGAAATTCGCATCCGTGAACAGGGTCTTGGCGTCCATGAAGGAGAACATGAAGCCGGTGCCGGGGTTCGGTCTTTAGGGTCCGAGAGGTCCGGGTCTTCGAGGTTCCGCCTTCGGATTCCGGGAAGGAGCACTTGAGTTCCGACAATTGTCGGTGGCGAACTTGAGCATCAGGGTACTCCCATCTTATCGGAGTCTTGACGATCTTGTACAAAGTCTCCTCCTGTCTTCGCAGCACCAACACGACACGAAGACGAGCCATAGCATAACATCGCCAACACCTCCACACCACACTATCACCACATCAACAAACAATACATGGAACACACAGGGCCATGGAGAGGCACTAGAGCAGGGTCACAGGGCCGAGAGGATGCGGCGATGCAAGACGGAGGTTGTGGCTCGGCCTCAGCAGCGAGCTGAGAACGACATCCATGCGGTGCGCTTGGCGAGGATGGCATCCACAGCGCGGGGATCTCTGGTGGTGGGCTGGCAGCGACGACCCTCACAGGGAGGAGGTGGTGGTGCCTACGCGACGCGGGCGGTCGGCGCATAGGAGACCGAGGGTTGGCATGCGGAGAGGGACGGCAAGCGGCGCCGTCACTGTAGGGGAGCGGCCGCGGGAGACGGAGGCCGGAGGAGAGGCACTTGGCGCCTCAACCACGAACAGCGGCCGAAGCAGGAGGAGGCGCGCTGCAGAGGTCGCGAGGAAGAGGAAGGCCGCTGGTCGCAGGGCAAGGCCGGGTGGGGCTCTGGGCGGAGAGGGCCAGATCGCGGCGGCGCTCGGGTCGGGCTCGATGGGGCGCTAGGGACGTGTAGAGGCAGCGGTGGCTGTTGGCAGCGAGGCTGGCCAGCTTCGGTGAAGAGGAGGGTGACAACGAGGGAGACGCGCGGAGAGGGAGACGAGAAGCAGCGAGGCGGATAAGAGAGGAGAGGGTGGCGGCCTATGCCGGAGATGGGCGAGGCTAGCGACACGGTAGGTGGGGATGGGATCAAGGGAGCAGGGAGCGCATCGGTGGGAGGTTCTGTAGGGTGGGTCCGGCTTCGATCGAGAGGAGGTGGCGATCGAGTGCCACGAGCGCGTCGCAATGGGAGAAGTGTCGTGTGACCGACGTGCGGCATGCGGGGTGGGGCCAGGGTGTGCGAGCAAGGCATGGGTCGCGTGCGTGGGTCATACGCGGGGTGGTGGGGCCAAGAGCATACGAGAGAGGCATGTCGGGCCGGGCACGACGTAGCGTGCGTGAGGCGCTGCGGTGCACCACGGCGTGTGGGGTGGTAGGTGGAGCTGGCGGTGGTTGGGGTAGGACTAGGGTTGGGTTCAGGTAGGTTAGGGTTTAGTTAAGTTTTAGGATGCAGGTGGCCGGTTGGGCTTTTGGGCCTGGCTGGCTGCCTCCCAAAAATAATATAAATTTTGGTTATTATTTTAAAAGACTTTTGTATTTTGTTTTTAGACAAACAAAATATCCAGGAAGCCCTGGGTTTATACTTTGAAATAAGAAGGGGGATAATATAGACAACAAAATAGGGCCTTTGCAAAATAGTTTTAGGCAAACATATGAATGATGATATGGCGATGCTCAAATGCAATGTGACATGATGACATGAGCATGCGGTCATGATGTTGCACAAAACAGAAACAACAAGCGATTTTCTAGTAGTGGTTTTACCCGGGGTGCTACACTTGGCCATGCACTTCCCACACTGGCCAGCATCGGTCTAGGGTGGTAGGGTGTAACTCGTCTACCCGTCGGGATAGCGACAAGACGATTGAGAAATGGCTTAAAACTTTGCACAATGGATCACATTGACACACCACACACTTATATAACTTCAATGAGCAATGATGTCATGCTTTGGCATGCCTTCGGCATGCTAGACGACTAAAATCTTGGGTTTTAGGGCCATTTTGGACAGGTACCGACGAATGAACATGCCAAGTGTTCAAGGAATGCACTCTATTTTTCAATATTGCTCCATCATGACCTCAAAAACACCCACATCCCTTGTTTTACAAACAAGATGATGCCTGGCCATGCACTTCCCACACTGGCCAACTTCGGTCTAGGGTAGTAGGGTGTAATGTGTCTACCTGTCGAGATAGCGGCAAGACAATTGAGGAATGGCTTAAAACTTGGCGCAATTGCTCACAATGAGACACCACACACTTATATCACTTCAATGAGCAATGATGGCATGCCTTCGGCATGGTAGATGGCTAAAATCTAGGGTTTTAGGGTAGTTTTGGACAAGTACGGACAAAACGTCAGGCCAAGTGTTCACGGAATGTGCTCTCCTTTTGCACATTGCTCCACCATGCCCCCACAAGCACTCACATCCCTTGTTTCAAAAACAAGATGGTGCTTGGCCATGCACTTCCCACACTGGCCAGCTTTGGTCTCGGGTAGTAGGCTGTAAGGCGTTTACCCGTCAGGATAGCGGAAAGACAATTGAGGAATGGCTTTAACCTTCGCACAATGGCTCACAATGACACACAACAGACTTATCTAACTTCAATGATCAATGATGGCATGCTTGGTCATGCATTCGGCACAGTAGAAGGCTAATCTAGTGTTTTAGGGCCGTTTTGGACAAGTACGGACGAATCTTCAGGCCAAGTATTCAAGGAATGTGCTCTCCTTTTGAACATTTCAACACCATGCCATCACAAACACTAACATCCCTTATTTTACAAACAATACGGTGCTTGGCCATGCACTTCCCACACTAGCCAGCTTCGGTTTAGGGTAGTAGAGTGTAACGCGTCTACTCATCGGGATAGCGGCAAGATAATTTAGGAATTGCTTAAAACTTGGCACAATGGCTCATAATGAGACACCACACACTTATATCACTTCAATGAGCAATGATGGCAAGCTTGGTCATGCCTTCGACACGGTAGACGGCTAATATCTAGGGTTTTAGGGTCGTTTTGGACAAGTACGGACGAATTGTCAGGCCAATTGTTCAAGGAATGTGCTCTCACTTTAAACATTTATACACCATGCCGTCACAAACACTCACATCCCTTGTTTTACAAACAAGATCCTGCTAGGCCATGCACTTCCCACACTAGCCAGCTTCGGTCTAGGGTAGTATGGTATAACGCGTCTACTCATCGGGATAGCGGCAAGATAATTGAGGAATGGCTTAAAATTTGGCACAACGGCTCACAATGACACACCACACACTTATATCACTTCAATGAGCAATGATGTCATGCTTGGGCATGCCTTCGGCACGGTAGACGGCTAAAATCTAGGGTTTTAGGGCTATTATGGACAAGTACGGACGAATCGTCAGGACAAATGTTCAAGGAATGTGCTCTTTGTTTGCACATTTCTCCATAATGCCCTCAGAAACACTCACATCCCTTGTTTTACAAACAATATGGTGCTTGGCCATGCACTTCCCACACTAGCCCACTTAAGTCTAGGGTAATAGGGTGTAACACGTCTACCTGTCGGGATAGCGGCAAGACAATTAAGGAATGGCTTAAAACTTGGCATAATGGCTCACAATGAGACACCACACACTTATATCACTTCAATGAGCAATGATGGCATGCTTAGGCATGCCTTCGGCACGGTAGATGGCAAAAGTAGGTTTCGACAAGTACGGACGAATCATCAGGCCAAGTGTTCAAGGAATGTGCTATCATTTTGCACATTTCTCCACCATTCCCTCACAAACACTTGCATCCCATCTTTTACAAACAAGATGGTTCTTGGCCATGCACTTCCTACACTGGCCAGCTTCGGTCTGTGGTACAAAGGTGTAACACATCTACCCGTCGGGATAGCGCCAAGACAACTGAGGAATGGCTTAAAACTTGGCAGAATGGATCACAATGACACACCACACACTTATATCACTTCAAGGAGCAATTATGGGATGCTTGGGCATGACTTCGGCATGGTAGACGACTAAAATCTAGTGTTTTAGGGCCATTTTGGACAAGTACCGACGAATCGTCAGGCCAAGTGTTCAAGGAATGTACTCTATTTTTCAACATTGCTCCATCATGACCTAAAAAACACACACATCCCTTATTTTACAAACAAGATGGTGCTTGGCCATGCACTTCCCACACTGGCCAGCTTCGGTCCAGGGTAGTAGGGTGTAACGCGTCTACCTGTAGGGATAGCGGCAACAGTTGAGGAATGGCTTAAAACTTGGCACAATGGCTCCAAATGAGACACCACACCCTTATATCACTTCAATGAGCAATGATGGCATGCTTAGGCATGCCTTCGGCACGGTAGATGGCTAAAATCTCGTGTTTTAGGGTAGTTTTGGACAAGTACGGACGAATCGTCGGGCAAAGTGTTCATGGAATGTGCTCTCCTTTTGCACATTGCTCCACCATGCCCTCACAAACACTCACATCCCTTGTTTTAAAAACAATATGGTGCTTGGGCATGCACTTCCCACACTGGCCAGCTTCGGTCTCGGGTAGTAGGCTGTAACGCGTCTACCCATCAGGATAGCGGCAAGACAATTGAGGAATGGCTTCAACCTTGGCACAATGGCTCACACTGACACACAACACACTTATCTAAGTTCAATGAGCAATGATGGCATTCTTGGTCATGCCTTTGGCACGGTAGATGGCTAAAATCTAGTGTTTTAGGGCCGTTTTGGACAAGTATGGACGAATCGTCAGGCCAAGTATTCAAGGAATGTGCTCTACTTTTGAACATTTCTACAACATGCCTTCAGAAACACTCACATCCCTTATTTTACAAACAAGATGGTGCTTGGCCATGCACTTCCCACACTGGCCAGCTTCGGTCTAGGGTAGTAGGGTGTAACGCGTCTACCCATCGGTATAGCGGCAAGACAATTGAGGAATGGCTTAAAACTTGGCACAATGGCTCACAATGAGACACCACACACTTATATCACTTCAATGAGCAATGATGGCACAGTAGACGGCTAAAATCTAGGGCTTTAGGATAGTTTTGGACAAGTACGGACGAATCGTCAGGCCAAGTGTTCCCGGAATGTGCTCTCCTTTTGCACATTGCTCCACCGTTCCCTCACAAACACTCACAACCCTTGTTTTTAAAACAAGATGGTGGTTGCCATGGACTTCCCACACTAGCCAGCTTCGGTCTAGCGTAGTTGGGTGTAACGCATCTACCCATCAGGATAGCGGCAAGACAATTGAGGAATGGCTTCAACCTTGGCAAAATGGCTCACAATGACACACCACACACTTATCGCACTTCAATGAGCAATGATGGCATCCTTGGTCATGCCTTCAGCACGGTAGACGGCTAAAATTTAGTGTTTTAGAGCCGTTTTGGACAAGTACGGACGAATGTTCAGGCCAAGTGTTCAAGGAATGTGATCTCCTTTTGAAAATTTCACCACCATGCCGTCACAAACACTCACATCCCTAGTTTTACAAACAAGATGGTGCTTGGCCATGTACTTCCCACACTGGCCAGCTTCGGTCTAGGGTAGTAGGGTGTAACGCGTCTACTCGTCGGGATAGCGGCAAGATAATTGAGGAATGGCTTAAAACTTGGCAAAATGGCTCACAATGACACACCACACACTTATATCACTTCTATGAGCAATGATGTCATGCTTGGGCATGCCTTCGACATGGTAGACGGCTAAAATCTAGGGTTTTAGGGTTGTTATGGACAAGTACGGACGAATGATCAGGCCAAGTTTTCAAGGAATGTTCTCTCCATTTGCAAATTGCTCCACAATGACATCACAAACACTCACATCCCTTTTTTAGAAACATGATGGTGCTTGGCCATGCACTTCCCACACTGGCCAGCTTCGGTCTAGGGTAGTAGGGTCTAACGCGTCTAGCCGTCGGGATAGCAGCAAGATAATTCAGGAATGGCTTAAAACTTTGCACAATGATGTCATGCTTGGGCATGCCTTCGACACGGTAGACTGCTAAAATCTAGGGTTTTAGGGCCGTTTTGGACAAGTATAGACAAATTGTCAGGCCAAGTTTTCAATGAATGTGATATCCTTCTTCATATTGCTCCACCATGCCCTCAAAAACACTCACATACCTTGTTTTACAAACAATATGGTGTTTTTCCATGCACTTCCCACACTGGCCAGCTTTGATCTAGGGTAGTAGGGTGTAACGCGTCTACCCGTCGGGATAGCGGCAAGAAAAATTAGGAATGGCTTCAAAGTTGGCACAATGGATCACAATGACACACCACACACTTATATCACTTCAATGAGCAATGATGTCATGCTTGGGCATGCCTTCGACATAGTAGACGGCTAAAATCCAGGGTTTTAGGGCCATTTTGGACAAGTACGGACGAATCGTCAGGCCAAGTGTTCAAGAAATGTGATATCTTTTTCAACATTGCTCCACCATGACCTCACAAACACTCACATCTATTGTTTTACAAACAAGATGGTGCTTGGCCATGCACTTCCCACACTGTCCAGCTTCGGTCTAGGGTAGTAGGGTGTAACGCATCTACTCGTCGGGATAGCGACAAGGTAATTGAGGAATGGTTTATAACTTTCCATAATGGCTCACAATGACACACCACACACTTATATCACTTCAATGAGCAATGATGTGATGCTTGGGCATGCCTTCGGCAGGGTAGACGGCTAAAATCTAGGGTTTTTGGGCCATTTTGGACAAGTATGGACGAATCGTCAGGCCAAGTGTTCAAGAAATGTGCTCTCCCTTTTGCACATTGCTCCACCATGACCTCACAAACGCTCACATCCCTTGTTTTACAAACAATATGGTGCTTGTCCACGCACTTCTCACACTGGCCAGCTTCGGTCTAGGGTAGTAGGGTGTAACACGTCTACCCGTCAGGATAGCGGCAAGACAATTAAGGAATGGCTTCAAACTTCACATAATGGCTCAGAATAACACAACACACACTTATATCACTTCAATGAGCAATTATGGCATGCTTTGTCATGCATTCGGCACGGTAAACGGCTAAAATCTTGGGTTTTAGGGTAGTATAGGACCAGTACGGACGAATCATTAGACCAAGTGTTCAAGGAATGTGCTCTACTTTTTAACATACCTCCACCATTACCTCACAAACACTCACATCCCTTGTTTTACAAACAAGATGGTGCTTGGCCATGCACTTCCCACACTGGCCAGCTTTGGTCTAGGGTAGTAGGGTGTAACGCGTCTACTCGTCGGGATAGCGGCAAGATAATTGAGGAATGGCATCAAACTCAGGACAATGCCCCACAATGACACACAACACACTTATATCACTTCAATGACCAATGATGGCATGCTTGGGCATGCCTTCGGCATGGTAGACGGCTAAAATCTAGGGTTTTAGGGCTGTTATGGACAAGTACGGACGAATCGTCAGGCCAAGTTTTCAAGGAATGTGCTATCCTTTTGCACACTGTTCCACAATGCCCTCACAAACACTCACATCCCTTTTTTAGAAACAATATAGTGCTTGGCCATGCACTTCCCACACTGGCCAGCTTCGGTCTAGGGTAGTATCGTGTAACGCGCCTACCCATCGGGATAGCGGCAAGATAATTGAGTAATGGCTTCAAACTCGGCACAATGGCTCACAATTACAGACCACACACTTATATTACTTCAGTGAGGAATGATGGCATTCTTGGGCATGCTTTTGGCATGGTAGGTTCCTAAAATCTAGGGTTTTATAGCAGTTTTCGACAAGTATGGACGAATCGTCACGCCAAGTTTTCAAGGAATGTGATCTCCTTTTGAACATTGCTCCAGCATGCACTCACAAACTCTCACATCCCTTGTTTTACAAACAAGATGGTGCTTGGTCATGCACTTCCCAAACTGGCCAACTTCGGTCTAGGGTAGTAGGGTGTAACGCATCTACCCGTCAGGGTGGCGCCAATCAAATTGAGAAATGGCTTCAACCTTGGAAGCATTGCTCAAAATGACTCACCACACAGTTATATCACTTCAATTAGCAATAATGGTATGCTTGGGCACGCCTTCAACACGGTAGACGGCTAAAATCTAGGGTTTTAGGGCTGTTTTGGACAAGTACGGACAAATCGTCAGGCCAAGTGTTCAAGGAATGTGCTCTATTTTTGCACATTTCTCCAACAATCCCTCACAAACAATCACATCCCTCATTTTAAAAATAAGTTGGTGCTTGGCCATGCACTTCCCACACTGGCCAACTTCGGTTTGGGGTAGTAGGGTGTAACATGTCTACCCGTCGGGATAGCGGTAAGACAATTGAGGAATGGCTTCAAACTTGGAAAATGGCTCACAA
Source organism: Avena eriantha (assembly GCA_910589775.1). Taxonomy (NCBI): domain Eukaryota; kingdom Viridiplantae; phylum Streptophyta; class Magnoliopsida; order Poales; family Poaceae; genus Avena; species Avena eriantha. Next base: position 283,136,684 of record OU342742.1, on the reverse strand, counting down.
TGACACACCACACATTTATATCACTTCAATGAGAAATGATGTCATGCTTGGCATACCTTCGGCACGGTAGACAGCTAAAATCTAGGGTTTTAGGGTAGTATAGGACAAGTACGGACGGATTGTCAGGCCAAGTGTTCAAGGAATGTGCTAACCTTTTGCACATTACTCCACCATTCCCTCACAAACACTCACATCCCTTGTTTTACAAACAATATGGTGCTTGGCCATGCACTTCCCACAATGGCCAACTTCGGTCTAGGGTAGTAGGGTGTAACGCGCCTACCAGTCGGGATAGCAGAAAGACAATTGAGGAATGGCTTAAAACTTGGCACAATGGCTCACAATGACACACCACACACTTATATCACTTCAATGAGCAATGATGGCATGCCTTCGTAAAGGTAGATGTAACATTCCAAAACTTTAATCCAAGGTTATTAAGATCCAAATCACCAAAATTAGGGTTAACAAAAACTTTTCCAATTAAAATTATTAAAGCATTCATATGTGTGTGCATTTAAAATAGGAGTTGTTTGAATTGCCATGATTAAGTGATCCATTGCTTGTAAAATGATTCTTGGGTGAAATAAACATCATCTAGATCATCCCCAAACAAATCCCAAAGAAAAACAAATCAAAATGAATAAAAGAAGTGAATGGTCATTTGTGCCATTTTAATCAGCATGCCTACTTTGGCTATTCCTCGTACTCAAAACCTAACAGGAACAATTATGGATCATTGCACCCCGTGCTAATACACATAATGATGTACACGGTCCCACTTTGTGATCTGCCAAAAACATTCAAACTCTAAATTTAAATGGCAGTTAAAAATTGAATCTATTTCATATGGGAAGATCCCACTATTTCAAAAACCACTCAAATGAGCTCAAATTGCAAAACCCAAGCATCCACAGAGTCTCAAGCTTATACCTAGCACACCCACCAAAAATCTTTTCAAAATTCAAAAGTATTTTTCTTGCGGCCATTTTTACAAACACATGGCAGGCAGGGTTTACACTCTAAACATAGCTCACTATTTTGTACAGGGTTTTGCACCCATTTGTCCTCAAAACACTCCCTCTGTCTCCAAATGATCTAACCAGGCCATTAACACCCCATCCCCTACCCCCTAGTGGCATTGCCATTCCATGTCGAGCACCATGTTGCCGGCCGACCATGCCATCGCCGCAGAAGACCACCCCTCTCCCTCTCACCATGTCTGGTAGCTAGCCCAGACCTCACCGCCACTCTATGTCCCCTTCCCAAGCCAAGCCAGAGCGTGGACCACCCCCAATGCGCCGCGCCCAGTGCGTCTGCACCATGCCGAGCACGCGCCGGAGCGCCACGCCCAACACGCGTGTACACTCCGCCCCTCGGGCGCAGCCCGCGCCCACCGCGTCGCCACGACCCCAGGAACACCGTGGACATGCCGGTTCGCCGCCCCTTGCACCATGGCCACCGCTGTTGAGACCGCCGCCTCTGCCGCTCAGAGCATGCACACCGCCCGACCGCATACCACCGTCCCTAGGCCCGAATTTATTCCGTAGAGCACCGCAAGGAGACCAGCCACCGTCCGCTAGCTCAAGCCACGCCGCTAGCACATTGTGCAGCCCTCGCCGGAGCCGCCCGCCCATGCCTTTCGGTCGCATCGTCGGGCTATAAATAGAGGCCACCCTAGCCATTTTCTGCACACCACTCATCTCCACTCTTGCCACTGATCAGTTCCCACTTCTCCCTGGAGCCGCTCGAGCTCGCAGTCGCCGGAATTTCACCAGAGCTAGCTGCCTCTGGAGGAGGAGGGCCCCGCTGATTCCGACCACCCCAAGAGCTGCCTCGACCGTCTCTAAGTTCGTCGTCGACCACCAGTTCATTTGCCCCCATCACCGTCATTGCTGGAGCCCTGGTATGCCCCCTGAGCACCCGCACCGAGCCGCTAGGGTTAGAGTTCGCCGGCGACCTGTTCGTCGTCGACGACGAGCCCCAACCGTTGATCCCCATTCTAATCTAACGGCCCACATCGCCCTGTACCACTTCGCCTGTTATGAGCCTCTGACCGGTAGACCCCCCCTGTCAGTTGTGTCGCGTGTCGCGTAGTGTCACTGGGCCGGCCCGTTTTCTTTCCCGCGCGACCCATTTAGTTTGAATTCGGATTTTTCTATTTTAGTTAAACCTAGTTCTATCACCTAGTTTGAAATTCAATTCAGAGAGATTTACAAATCCAAATGGGGTGATTCCAATTTTGTTAGAAAGCTATTGAAAAGATCTACCCAAGCCCGTTGGATTTAATTCAATTAGAGTTAGAGATCTCTCCTAGTAAAAATAACAAAACAGAAGCATTTGCACCTTGCAACATTTTTATAAAATCAACCATGATAGCTTTTGAGTTGATTCCTGTTGGGCCACGTAGAGATAAACAAAACTTTTTCCCTACGCAGTGATCCCAAGATCCAGCTCAGGTAGAAGGCCACGAGGATTACCTCTAGACGCGTAGTTGCAGAATTGATGAAGCACGTCGCTTGATGCAGTGCAGCCCTCGCGATCCGTTCCGGTTCCACGATCCACGATCAGTACTTTCTTAACGATCGTCGAAGTGCTGAACGTACAGCACCTCCGTCGGTATCCACATGTACGAGGAGAACCGACGGCGATGGACTGCTAGGTCTGTTACGGCGGCGACAGGACGGACTAGGGCTAGGGTTTCCAACACATGGAGTGACCTAACCTTGTTCTCTAAGCACCTGCGCCCTAGCTTATATAGGGAGTGAAAGTGGGCTCCACTCACTTGTGGCCCATTCACTAAAAAGGCCTATATTAGCCACTGCAAGTCTCACTTGCTGACTAAGTCCATGTCTCTATTTGGGTCCAACCCAAATAGGTTTCCTATTTGGGTCTAACCCAAACTTGCTCGCGCTCTTAAGTGTGTGACCCGACAGGCTCATGGTAACCCGAACACGATTCCGAGTCTCACTCGTGATCGATCAGTTGGTAGCGGTCCTAGCAGACGTGCCAACTCCCAAGTACCAATAAGTCATCACGACATACCTTCCAATGCGACTTTCGTCTGAGTCCCTTTTGCCTCACGATATACCTTGTCGGACTATAGGCGAATGATCGTCATCCCTTAAATAGTCCGACTCTCTTTCTCGATCCGAGATAAGTGATTCATCCTACTAACTCTTAGTCGGCTGCCTCGGTTAACACTTAACCGTGACGCGCATGGCCATGCTTTCCGAATCATATCTTCCGAGAGGGCCCTGAGAATATCTCTCCAGATGGAGGGGCAAAATCCCGTCTTGGTTATTCATATCACGCTGCTTGATTCTTGGACAACCCGAAGTACGCCCTTATAACTGCCTAGTGACAGAACAGCGTTTGACAGAACCTAAGTCGGAGATCCTCAACTCGGATTGTGCAATAACCTCAGGTCTAAGGATTACATCGATTGAGACATGCAAATGACGACTTGTTCGTTGCATCTCAATATGGGTCAGTCCGACTCGCTAAACTCTTTAGTCGAATCCGTGTAAGTCGGAATAGCATCTCCATGCCCATGACAAGTGGAACCTAGTCATCTGCCGACTTTCACATTGGTCTAAGTTGTGTGTTCGGCATAACCTCAATGACCAAGGACAATTAGTATGAACAACATGAATATGTAGTTCCACAATCAAATCACATATTCGATGATACACATCAACAGTTCATACATGGACCATAACCTTATGAATACACAGGAATATCATCATACATGATTGCCTCTAGGGCATATTCCCAACAGTCTCCCACTTGCACTAGAGTCAATCTTCCGACATCACATGTCCAGGCATCTGATGGCCATTGCTCTCAGGTGCGCCTCATGCTTCGGCTGTGGAAGTGGCTTTCTCAATGGAGCCACAATGTTTGCATCCGTGTGTACCTTGCATAACTTGATATTAGCTTGATCCACGAACTGGCGGATAAGGTGGTACCGCATGAGTATATGTTTGTTCTTGTGGTGTTGTCTAGGTTCCTTGGCTTGTGCAATAGTACCATTGTTGTCACAATACACGTCTAACGGATTGAACGAGCCCTGAACCACACCAAGATCCATGAGGAAATTCCTCATCCAAACGGCTTCCTTTGCCGCCTCCGAGGCAGCAATATACTCAGCCTCTGTCGTAGACGCAGACACCGTTTCTTGCTTGGAACTTTTCCAGCTCACAGCCCCTCCGTTTATCACAAACACATATCCGGATTGCGAACGAGAATCTTCCGAGTTAGTGAGATAACTCGCATCCGTGTAACCCTTTACACTGAGTTCATCCTCACCTCCATAAACCAGGAACATATCCTTAGTCCTTCTCAAGTACTTGGATATTTTTAGCCGCTGCCCAGTGGATCTCTCTAGGGTCAGCATGGTATCTGCTCACAACACTTAGAGCATAGGAAACATCCGGCCTAGTACAAATCATAGCATACATGATGGATCCGATTGCAGAAGCATACGGAATCGCACTCATCCGACTTCGCTCATCAGTTTTCGAAGGACACTGAGTCTTGCTAAGTTTTAGCCATGGGTCATCGGTAAGAACCCCTTCTTAGACGATTCCATGTTGAACTTCTTCAACACTTTGTCCAAATATGTACTCTGACTCAATCCAATGAGCCGCTTTGATCTATCTCTATAGATCCGGATTCCTAGTATGTAAGTCGCCTCACCCAAGTCTTTCATCGAAAAACTCTTTTCCAATGATTCCTTGGTCTCTTGCAACATATGGACATCATTTCCAATCAGTAATATGTCATCCACATATAAGATCAGAAAGTTTACTTTGCTCCCACTAAACTTCTTGTATAAACAAGAATCATGATCACTCTTGATGAAACCAAACGATTTGACTACCTCATCAAAGCGAATGTTCCAACTCCGAGATGCTTGCTTCAACCCATAAATGGATTTCCGAAGTTTGCATACCTTGTTAGCATTAGCCGGATCGACAAAACCCTCGGGCTGTATCATATACACGTCCTCGGTTAAATTTCCATTAAGGAAAGCCGTTTTGACATCCATCTGTCATATCTCATAGTCGAAATAGGCTGCTGTAGCTAACATGATCTGAACTGATTTAAGCATCGCTACAGGAGAGAAAGTCTCATCGTAGTCAACTCCTTGAACTTGTCGAAACCCCTTCACGACAAGCCGTGCTTTATAGATAGAAACGTTTCCATCCATATCAGTTTTCTTCTTAAAGACCCATTTGCACTCGACGGGTCTTGCACTGGCTGGCAAATCAACCAAGTTCCAAACTTGATTTTCATCCATGGACTTTAACTCGGATCTCATGGCTCCAAGCCATGACTCGGAATCAGAACCCACCATCGCTTCCGAATAAGTTGTCGGCTCATCACTGTCCAACAGCATCACATCACGAACACTTCGCAATCTAGCCGATCTTCGCTGTGTCGGTGCAGTTTCCGGCTCAGGTACCACGTCCGGTTCAACCTCTAAGGCATTTGTCGACTCGCTGCTAGCCGGCATCTCTCGAATTTCTTCGAGATGCACCGTACTCCCACTGACTCCCCGACTAAGAAACTCTTTCTCAAGGAAGACACCGTTTCGAGCGACAAACACTTTGCCCTCTTCTCGGTTGTAGAAGTAGTAACCCAAGGTTTCCCTAGGATATCCCACGAAAATACACTTATCCGACTTAGCTGTAAGCTTGTCCGACTGAAGTCGCTTGACAAAAGCTTCACAACCCCAAATCTTAAGGAAAGACAAACTCGGCTTCTTACCAGTCCACATCTCATGTGGTGTCTTTTATACCGACTTTGATGGTACTATGTTTAGTGTGAACGCTGCAGTTTCTAGACAATAACCCCAAGATGATAAAGGCAGGTCGGTCCGACTCATCATTGATCGTACCATGTCCAACAAGGTCTGATTCCTCCTTTCCGACACACCGTTTCTCTGCGGCGTTCCTGGAGGAGTGAGCTGGGGAACTATTCCACAACTCTTTAGATGGTCATCAAACTCATGGCTCATGTACTCGCCTTCTCGGTCCGACTGAAGAAACTTTATTTTCTTGCCAAGTTGATTTTGTACCTCATTCTGGAATTCCTTGAACTTTTCAAAGGCTTCCGACTTATGTTTCATCAAGTAGATATATCCATATCTACTCAAATCATCAGTGAAGGTAATGAAGTACTCATAACCACCTCTAGCTGTCGTGCTCATTGGGCCACATACATCACTATGTACTAGTCCCAATAAGTCGGACACCCTTTCACAACTCTTTGCAAAAGGTGTCTTGGTCATCTTGCCGAGAAGGCATGATTCGCATGTCTCGAACGACTCCAAGTCGAACGAAGTTAGGAGTCCATCATCATGGAGCTTTTTCATGTGTTTCCAACTTATATAACCAAGCCGACAATGCCAAAAGTAAGTCATATTTAGATCATTTGGTTTTTACCTTTTCACATTTATGTTATAGACAGATTCACTATCAAGATTCAAAATAAATAACCCGTCCCGGACGGGTGCAAAGCCATGAAACATATCATTCAAATATAAAGAACAACCATTATTCTTAATATTCGACTCATAGCCCTGTCTCATTAAACATGAGGCAGAAATGATGTTTCGACTAAGCACTGGAACAAAATAACAATTATTTAGCTCCATTATGAATCCAGAAGGTAAATGAAGTTGCATTGTGCCGACTTCCAACGCAGCGACTCTCGCTTTGTTTCCGACTCTAATGTCAACCTGGCCTCTTGCCACGCTCCTAGTTCTTACCAGTCCCTGCAACGAGTTGCAGATGTGAATGACTGATCTGGTATCATATACCCAAGAACTACCAGGTTCATCACCAAGATAAATGTCTATAAGATTGCAAACAAGCGTACCTGAGCCGGAAGTCACACCTCCGCTCTTGGCTTTATCAGCCAGATACTTGCTGCAATTCCTCTTCCAGTGGCCATCCGACTTGCAGTATAAGCAAGTGGATCCGGCTGTAGGAGATGGCTCAGTCCCTGAGGAAGCGCTTTGGACTGGGTCCTCCGCCTTACCTCCTGACTTTGCCTTCTTCTTCTTAGTCCAAGAACTCTTCTTGAACTTAGCCTTGTTTTGTACCATCAACACTTGACTGGCACCTTTCTTGAGATCCGCCTCAGCCTGCTTGAGCATCCCGTGTAATTCAGTGAGCTTCTTATCCATACCATGCATGTGGTAGTTCGATATGAACTGGCCATACACACTAGGAAGAGAGTTCAAAATTATGTCCGTAGCGAACTCTTCGCTAATGGGGTAGTCAATCATTTCCAGAGACTGCACATAACCAACCATCTTGATCACATGCGGACTCAGTGGATCGCCATCCTTAAGCTTGCAGCTCAACAAAGCTTGAGAGACTTGATACCTCTCAGTCTTTGCCTGAGCCTGGAACATACTTTTGAGGCTTTCGATCATATCGTAGGCCTCAACATTCTCGAACTGCTGCTGCATGTCCGGTTCCATGTGAGCAAGCATAAGACAGCTAATCTCCGTGGATTCATCACAAATCCAATGGTAGGCATTGGTGGCTGCGACAGTCGCATTCTCATCTGGCTCAGCTGGAAGTGGGTTGTCTAGGACACGATCCCTTTTTTCTTGTTTGAGAACAATTCTCAGATTACGATACCAGTTGGTGAAATTAGTTCCATTCAGCTTATCTTTCTCTAAGATGGTTCTCAAAGCAAAACCGGAAATCTGAGGAAGACTGCTAGGTGCCATTGATCTACAACAGAAAATATGCAAAACACTTAAGACATGTATCCATAAAGAGCAAGCATATTAAACACTTTAATATTTATGCTCCCACTAGAACCAACACCCCTCCGATGGTTACTTAGTGATTCAGGGCCCTAAATAAGCAAGTCGACTAGTGAGCTTTAGCATCACCACTAGCCATCAAGTGATCTAGGTAGACAACTCCTTGTCAATCGTATCTCATACGACTCCCGTTGAATGGGTGGCATCACATGCCCCGGCTCCCATCTGACTTTTCCCCAAGTCCCACAACCGTTGTGATAGACCTATCTAGATTACCAAGTGCTTCCACTGTAAGAGTCCGACTCGAACCCACCTAGTCGGAGAGAATTGATAGCACCTCAATTTTATGAGCCCACTACCAAAAATGTCCGACTTGTGATGGTGCAGCACTGGCGAGGAAACCGACTAGACCTTCTTTGAGGGATTATATTCTACCAACTATCTAATAGATGTAAAACAGAGACATAACAATAACACAAAATAAAAGCAATTATAATGTGAAATGGTATGGCTCTTTTCATGGTGATCTCCATCTCCATAAAGCCTGTAATCCGACTCGTGTCAACTCTTGTCACGTGCTGTCTTACACCATGTAGCTGACTTGTACACCGACTTGCATGCCATCCAGATTCTCCAAACAGCTACACTAGCTAGTAATCCAAATTACACAGAGAATCCGACACTCAGGCTGTTATGCAATAAGATGACAGCACCTAGGCTCCAGCCGGCTGACAAAAACCATGATACGGAGATCACGTATGGATTACACACATCACATGCACATAAGCCATACCATTCACAACATCATCCTGCAAAAACAAGTTATGCATAGATACGGTATCTACCGGCGTTGTGAAACTCGCAACGACATATAAGGCGCTACGACAGGGCGAAGACAGCGGTCCTAAACATGGATTTCGTCATCGGATAAAACATTTTTACCCAAATCCGATCCGGACTCCGATTCGATCAAACCCTTTGATCTTCGATCACCGCATCTGGGTTTACGTGTCACAGTCTACCCCGATGGCGGAAACCGACCGGTAGGGGTATGTAGTTCCACGACCTTAGCAGTTAGATTACGGAAACCAGATCATCCATTCCCCCGAGTACAGTTGATCCAATCAACTTTGTACAAAACCGATCTATCTCATAGATCGACCACCAAAACTGCAATTAGATCCAATCTAACGCCAACTGTATATCACATATGCGCGATCTCGAGCCTAAAACCAGAAGCTAACGCTCTGATACCACTGTTGGGTCACGTAGAGATAAACAAAACTTTTTCCCTACGCGGTGATCCCAAGATCCAGCTCAGGTAGAAGACCACGAGGATTACCACTAGACGCGCAGTTGCGGAATTGATGAAGCACGTCGCTTGATGCAGTGCAGCCCTCGTGATCCGTTCCGGTTCCACGATCCATGATCTGTACTTTCTTCACGATCGTTGAAGTGCTGAACGTACAACACGTCCGCCGGTATCCACATGTACGAGGAGGAGCGCCGACGATGGACTGCTAGGTCCGGTACGGCGGCGACAGCACAGACTGGGGCTAGGGTTTCCAACACATGGAGTGACCTAACCTTGTTCTCTAAGCACCTGCGCCCCAGCTTATATAGGAAGTGAAAGTGGGCTCCACTCACTTGTGGCCCATTCACTAAAAAGGCCTATATTAGCCACTGCAAGTCTCACTTGCTGACTAAATCCATGTCTCTATTTGGGTCCAACCCAAATAGGTTTCCTGTTTGGGTCTAACCCAAACTTGCTCGCGCTCTTAAGTGTGTGACCCGACAGGCTCATGGTAACCTGGACACGATTCCGAGTCTCACTCGTGATCGATCAGTTGGTAGCGGCTCCTAGCAGACGTGCCAACTCCCAAGTACCAATAAGTCATCACGACATACCTTCCAATGCGACTTTCGTCTGAGTCCCTTTTGCCTCACGATATACCTTGTCGGACTATAGGAGAATGATCGTCATCCCTTAAATAGTCCGACTCTCTTTCTCGATCCGAGATAAGTGATTCATCCTACTAACTCTTAGTCGGCTGCCTCGGTTAACACTTAACCGTGACGCGCATGGCCATGCTTTCCGAATCATATCTTCCGAGAGGGCCCTGAGAATATCTCTCCAGATGGAGGGGCAAAATCCCGTCTTGGTTATTCACATCACGCTGCTTGATTCTCGGACAACCCGAAGTACGCCCTTATAACTTCCTAGTGACAGAACAGCGTTTGACAGAACCTAAGTCGGAGATCCTCAACTCGGATTGTGCAATAACCTCAGGTCTAAGGATTACATCGATTGAGACATGCAAATGACGACTTGTTCGTTGCATCTCAATATGGGTCAGTCCGACTCGCTAAACTCTTTAGTCGAATCCGTGTAAGTCGGAATAGCATCTCCATGCCCATGACAAGTGGAACCTAGTCATCTGCCGACTTTCACATTGGTCTAAGTTGTGTGTCCGGCACAATCTCCATGACCAAGGACAATTGGTATGAAAAACATGAATATGTAGTTCCACAATCAAATCACATATTCGATGATACATATCAGTAGTTCATACATGGACCATAACCTTATGAATACACAGGAATATCATCATACATGATTGCCTCTAGGGCATATTCCCAACAATTCCAACTCTCAAAAATCACATTTCACCATACCTATCTAAATATGTCATAATATTAAGGTTTACATGTAGTGACTCTGGACTAGTACCAAAATAATGCTATATAGGCACTTCTAGTCACTTTAAATCATTGAATGATGAACTTGAACCAAAGTAATTATGATCCAACCTTTAAATCACATTCCCACATGTTAGAATATGTGGTGATGACATGTGTCCACATGATCCCATATTTTAAGTGGAGAATATTAAATCTTAGTTAATTTTCAATGAGTAGAAATTACTTCTCTAAAATAAAAAGGATGGAACTATTGAATAAAACTTGTGATGCTTGTGATGATTATAGATAATCAAATGTATGCCTTAGAGTGTTAATTACACTAGTTAAGTATTGTTTGGTGATTGTGTACTCCGTATGTATTTATAGATGATAGTACTGACCAAGCTTTCGAGGAGGAGGAGTTCTACCAAGAAGAAGAAGAAGAAGAAGAAGAAAACTTCAACCACTGCACCAACCAAGGCAAGCTAGCACTATCCAAGTTATCCCTTGAAAGTTGTACTTGTAAGCCACCATTAGCAATGCAAGCTAACCCTTGCAATCTAGATAACCCAAGCAAAGATGCTTGAGGCATGCTTTGGTTATACCTCTTTGACTAGTATTTACCCCAAGTCTTATTTTCAAGCTTTACTTCCTTTACTTTACACAAAGTTCTTTACTTGTTTTGAAGGTAGGATAAAGAGTACAAATCTTGACCTATAGAGATAACTTTCGATGTCATTCTATGGCATGAGATTGATCCCATCATTTTTTCCACCTTAGTGAACACTCTTAATTTAGTAGTTTAGAGTAGATAAAAACTTAAGTCACTCTAGATGGGAATACTTGGTGAAAATGAATTATGAAAACCTTGGAATGATGAGTCATTCTATTGAGATGATTTGACATGTGTTGAGAAACACAAATGGTTTATGATGATGATGTTGAGGCATGAGCCTTAAACCCTTTTACAAAACTGATGGTTGGATTCGGATGTGATACCATTCCAAATTTACCGTACAACCACAATACCTGAATTGGGTAAGGCTTAGCCGGAAGTTTATATGCATTAGTATTAGTTCCCTCGCGGGAGAGGTTTGAGCTGAGGCTACCTCTCAATGTTTTCCACCTATGCAGTGCCCAAGATGACAGATGGTCATGGTTGGGAGGCCATGCTCATAGAAGAGGTGCTTATACTAGGGTGTGTAAAGGGAAGGTTATGTTTGATTATCTGCATACTAAGTATGATGATTCAGGGTTATCCCTAACAGATGTATCGAATCTTGTGGTGAAAGTGTACCTCCTCTGTAGAATGTCAAACTATTCGAATAGCCGCGTCCGCAGTTATGGACAGTTGGAATGGCCATACTGTTTCGTTGTCAGATGTTTTCAAAATAACTTATGAAATGAATGATGAATCTTGACCTGACCACAACAGGGTTGTGTTTATGAAACTAGCTTCCCAACTTAAGTGATTCTAGAACTTTATTTTATCTTTCTTTGCTTCATAACTCATCTTAGGTTTCAAACTTAACTTTACAATTAAACATAGAGTTAGCACTTTAACTTAGAACTATACTACTTGTTAGTGGTAGTTTGCGAGTACTTAAAGAGTAGTCATGGATTTTGTCCCTCGCTATTCTCATGGCCAGACTATCAAGGAGACTACCAAGATGATGGCCAGCAGGACGACTATGATAACTAGGACTATTTGCCTTTTTCAGCATTGCATGTGCCCCTGAAGATGGACCCCACCGCTACGCTTATCTTTTATTTCTGCTGCTTGTTGTATTAAGACTGGATCATGAGATCCTAATTTTTCTAAGACCTTATGTATGGTTTGTAATGGATGATGTACTATGATATCCAATCTGTTATGTCTCGCAAAAATGGTAATCCTTGGATTGCGATGGATGACATAACAGGCATCTGGGATTAAAAATCCGGGGTGTTGACAAGTTGGTATCAGAGCCATCCTGACCATAGGAGACCCTAGTTAGAATGGACGTCCAAACAAAAACTTAGTTTCAAAACCAAAGTGAGTATTTATGAAAACTATTTCCTCTCTTATCCTTGGGAATTCATTCTTTCTCAGAAAATTCATGTCCTCAAATTTCTTACATTACTACTTAAAATTTGACACACTTGATCACTTCACTAATTTCCTCATCCTTAATTCTTGTAGATGGAGACTCGGTTCAGCAAGTTCTACCAGTTGGGAAACGGAGGTCAGCTAATCTTCGAGAGGAATCTGGATTCACTGTCAGAGTTACTAGGACGCCCACATCCGTAGTTTCTTGGAGCTCAACTTCCAGGACCCCCAGGAGGAGATTTAAAGTGGCTAGTCACCGCGGATCTTAGAGGAAGCATAGAAGCACCAACGTCCGGGAGAATCCAGTTCTCCGTGCTAGAGAACAACTGGCTAGATGGATTAGCCAGGGCAATGCATGAAGCTCTCGCACGTCTATGTGCCCTTAGCATCAACCAAATCCAAGGAACCCATTTTGCCCACTATGCAAGACGTGACTTCATGGGAATGCCGATGGAGATGCCAAGTCACCCAGAGTTGAGGCGTCAAGTGGAGAATCTTGACTTCCTGCTGCACGACAGATAGCAGGAACTAGACAATGCTAGAGAGTTACCCAACCAGAACCGTGCAATTTCCGACCAGAAGGCCCAGACTTTTGCACTGCTCGTCCAGGATCGCTAGTCTCTTCGCCGCCAGCGTGCAAAGAAGGATCACACCATAGCCCGTCTTTGCAAGAAGGTGGCCGACCTCGAGAGGACCGTCAAGGAGCAGGAAGCTCAGCTTATAGCAAAGGAGGAAGAAGAGGAGGGTGAAGACATCCAGGGAGACATGGATTCGTACCTCAGCAATGATGATGACTTTCTGGAGGAGGATGCCATGGACTTCTACACTGACGATGAGGACTCTGACTTCATCGACGATGAGTAGATGCACTAGAGCACTGTCGTAGCATGAGATGTATCGGTCCCACTGTATCGTAGCTTGCAGAATGGTTCTTCAAACCATCTGTTTTCCTTTATTGTTGTGGTGTGTGTTTGTATCGTGTGCTTTTTTGCATGAATGAAATGAAGTTAGTTGCAAAACCTGAGTCAAACTCAAAGTTTTAGCTTTGAAACCAAAACAATGAACCTTAGAACATTCCTTCTTATCCCTTTATCTACCTTAATCTTCAGATGACTCGTGGAAACCAAGGAGGGAGCAGCTCGTCGCAAGACCCAATATTGCAGATTATGCAGATGTTAGTTGCAGATAGCGAAGCAAGCAGGGCAGAGTGCTAAGCCAACTTAACAACATTGCAGCAAATAGCTTAGATGGCCCAAAACAACCAAGGACATGGAAACCAGGATCACCATGGATCCAAACTCAAAAACTTTCAGAACACAAATCCCTCAATCTTTAACCAAGCTGAAAATCCATTAGATGCTGATGAGTGGTTGCAGACAATAGAAAACAACTTAGAAGTTCAGGCGTTGATGACAACGAGAAAGTTCTCTTTGCCGCCGACTATCTGGCAGGAGATGCAAGAGCATGGTGGACTAGTATCCGTAACATGAACCATGGTCAAGTGATGACATGGGAAGCATTCAAAGTGAAGTTCAGCCGCACCCACGTGCCGCAAGGTCTAGACACCAGAATGAGGGATGAGTTCCGCGACTTGAAGCAAGGCAGAATGACTGTGGTGGAGTACCGTGATCGATTCCTATCCCTTGCTAGATATGCACCTGATGAGATCAACACGGAGGCCATGAAGAAGGAGAGATTCTTGAACGGACTGCATGATGAGATGCAGACTGTCCTCGTCAACATCCGCTTCAAGGATCTCAAAGAGCTAGTCGACTCTGCCATTCAGATGGAAGGGAAGATTAACCAGGCAAATGACAACCGCAAGCGTCGTATGATGCAGCAATCTGGATCCAGCAGTCACCAGAAGTACCGTCCCAACCCCTCACCGAGATATGCACCAAGGAACAATCGACCCCCAATGTCTCGCCCAAGCTACCCCAACCGTAGCGGAGGCAATGTGAAGTCCGGAGGAAACAACCACAACTCCTACAATGCCAACAATTTCAACCGTGCACCTCCCAAGAGCAACAACAACACAATTGCACCCAGAACTGGCATCAATGTTGTGCCTGTCGCAGCAAAGGACAAGTCCTAGATCACTTGTTTCGGGTGTGGAGTTAAGGGTCACTATTCCAATGAGTGTCCAAAGAAGACTGCAGCCACTACCAATGTGAATGCCCCAGCTCAATAGCAGCGTCGTGTTCAACCAGGAAGGAGATTTGCCCCAGGGAATCCTCACAACCGCAACGGTTGTCTCTTCCACATGAACGCCGAAGAATCCCAAGAAGCGCCAGATGTAGTGCTGGGTATGTTTTCTGTCAACTCAGTTTTAGCAAGAGTGTTGTTTGATTTAGGAGCATCACATTCATTTGTCACCGAAGAATTTGCATGCACTGGTAAGATTCACACAACCAACCTGAAGCATGTCATTATAGTTCAAATCCCTGGTTCAACAACCAAAGCTAGAAAAATTTGCAAAGTTGTGCCTATCAGAATACATGGGATAGATTTTTATGCCAACCTAATTGTACTTGGAACCAAAGGATTGGAAGTAGTACTAGGTATGGACTGGATGTCAAGGCATAAAGGACTGATAGACTGTGCTAATAAAGCCATCACCATGACCAGTATCTCTGGAGTCATAGTAGAGAATATCTCTGAAACCTTAACTCGTCAATTCAAGTGCAACAAGAGTCTAGCCCTACCCACCATAGACCAAGTCAGAGTAGTCTGTGAATACCCCGACGTATTCCCAGATGAATTGCCAGGTATGCCCCCGGATAGGGATATTGAGTTCATTATCGAACTAATCCCCAGAACCAGACCCATAGCCCAGAGACCCTATAGCATGAAACCCTCAGAGTTAGTGGAACTGAAGGAGCAGTTGGATGCCATGTTAGAAAAAGGCTTGATTCAACCCAGCACATCGCCATGGAGATCACCAGTGTTATTCGTCGACAAGAAAGATGGAGGCAACCGTTTGTGCACAGATTACAAAAAGTTGAATGACGTCACCATCAAGAACAAGTACCCCTTGCCAAAGATAGAGGATCTATTTGATCAACTAACTGGAGCCCAGGTATTCTCAAAGATTGATCTTAGGACTGGTTATCACCAACTTAAGATTCGTGCAACGGATATTCCGATGACCGCCTTTACTACTCGCTATGGTTTATACGAGTATACGGTTATGTCTTTTGGATTAACCAATGCCCCTGTTTATTTCATGAATCTCATGAATAAGATCTTTATGAATTTCCTAGATAAGTTTGTAGTTGTGTTTATCGACGACATCCTTATCTACTCCAAGTCAGAGTAAGAGCATGAGCAACATCTGAGAATCATCCTAGAAACCCTGAGAGAGCATCAGTTATATGCCAAGTTCAGCAAGTGTGAGTTTTGGCTGAAAGAAGTAGGATTCCTAGGACATATTGTGTCTGCCAAAGGAGTCTCTGTTGATCCCGCCAAGATCAAATATGTCGAAGAATGGGAATCCCCAACCACTCAAAACCAAGTCCGTGCATTTCTCGGATTAGCGGGATATTACCGCAAGTTCGTAGAAGGATTCTCGAGCATCGCCAGACCCATGACCCAATTGTTGAAGAAGGACAAGAAGTTCGAATGGACCAACAAATGTGAAGACAGTTTTCAGGAGCTGAAGAAGAGATTGATATCAGCCCCAATATTGATCATTCCAGACATCAAGAAGCCATTTGATGTATATTGTGATGCATCCAAGATTGGTCTCGGATGTGTATTGATGCAAGAAGGCAAAGTCATCGCGTATCTGTCTCGACAACTGAAGCAGCATGAGCAGAACTATCCAACCCATGATCTTGAATTAGCAGCCGTAGTTTTGGCATTGAAGACATGGCGTCATTATCTGATGGGTAATCGATGTGAGATTTACTCAAATCACAAGAGCTTAAAATATATTTTCACTCAGAAGGAGCTGACTATGAGGCAAAGGAGATGGATAGAGTTAATCAAGGATTATGACCTTGACATTCACTATCACCCAGGCAAAGCCAATGTGGTAGCAGATGCTCTTAGCAGATTGCCGTATAGGCTAAACACCATGATCAAGGAGAAGCAGCCAAATTTGTATGAGGAGTTGGAGCAGTTCAGAACTGAATTGGTTAGCAAAGGATTCTTAGCTAGCATTGAACTTCAACCCACGTTGATCAGCCAAATCAAGGAGGCCCAGAAGAGAAATGAAAGTATCGACGGCATCAAACATCATATTGGTACAGGAAAGGTACCTGGATTCATTGAAGACAAAGAAGGTGTTATGTGGTACAAAGGACGTATCTGTGTGCCAGCAGATTCGGAGCTGAAGCAAGTAATCATGCAGGAAGCTCATGATACTCTTTATTCTATCCACCCCGGAGGAACGAAGATGTATCAAGATTTGAAAGAGCAATTTTGGTGGCACAAGATGAAGAGAGAAATTGGAAGCTACATCGCCAAGTGTGACATCTGTCAAAGAGTGAAAGAAGAGCATCAGAGACCTGCAGGACTGTTGCAACCATTGCAGATTCCGGAATGGAAATGGGATTCCGTCAGAATGGACTTTATCACCGGTTTTCCTACTTCTAGTAGGGGAAATGACTCAATCTGGGTCATAGTTGATAGACTGTCCAAGGTAGCTCACTTTATCCCAATCAAGACTACCTACCAGAGTTCGAAGCTAGCAGAGCTGTATATTGCTAGGATTGTTAGTCTGCATGGAACCCCCAAGACCATAGTTTCAGATCGAGGAACCCAATTTACCTTGAGATTTTGGAAGAAAGTTCAGGAAGGATTGGGAACCAAGTTAAATTTCAGCACCGCTTATCACCCACAAACTGATGGACAGACTTAGAGAGTCAACCAGATCCTAGAGGATATGTTAAGAGCTTGTGTGTTGGAACACGGATCAAAATGGGAAGACAGCCTGCCTTTCGCAGAATTCTCATATAACAACATTTATCAAGCTAGTTTGCAGATGGCACCATTTGAGTTCCTATACGGAAGAAAGTGTTGTACCCCTTTGAATTGGTCGCAAGTAGGAGAGAGTCAGATCTTTGGACCCGACATTCTCTGAGAAGCCGAAGAGAAGGTTCACAAAGTCCGTGAGTACCTCAAGACCGCCCAATCCAGACAGAAGAGTTATGCTGACAAGAGAAGGAGAGACCTGACTTTCAATGTCAGAGATTTTGTATAACTCAAAGTTTCACCATTGAAGGGAACCCAACGCTTTAGTCTGAAAGGAAAGTTAGCCCCCAGATATATCGGGCCCTTAAAGATTTTGAACCGCCGAGGAGAAGTATCTTATCAACTGGAACTACCTAAAGAGATGGCAACCATCCATAATGTGTTCCATATCTCGTTACTTTGCAAATGCCTGGAAGTGCCAGAGAAGACAGAAGTTTTCAAGAACATCGATCACAGAGCTGTGGAGATCAAAAATGACCTGACCTATCGTGAAGTGCCCATCCCTATCCTAGAAGAAGCTTACAGAACCACCAGGACCAGGAGTATCAAGTTTCTCAAGATTCAATGGAGCAACCATACTGAGGAGGAAGCCACTTGGGAGCGAGAAGATTACATTAGGATAGAGTTCCCAAATCTCTGTAGTTCCTAGTTTTCTTTGTAAATCTCGAGACAGGATTTTGTTTAAGGGGGGAAGATTTGTAACATCCCAAAACATTAATCCAAGGTTATTAAGATCCAAATCATCAAAATTAGGGTTAACAAAAACTTTTCCAATTAAAATTATTAAAGCATTCATATGTGTGTGCATTTAAAATAGGAGTTGTTTGAATTGCCATAATTAAGTGATCCATTGCTTGTAAAATGATTCTTGGGTGAAATAAACATCATCTAGATCATCCCCAAACAAATCCCAAAGAAAAACAAATCAAAATGAATAAAAGAAGTGAATGGTCATTTGTGCCATTTTAATCAGCATGCCTACTTTTGCTATTCCTAGTACTCAAAACCTAACAGAAACAATTATGGATCATTGCACCCCTTTCTAGTACACATAATGATGTACCAAGGCCCAATTTGTGATCTGCCAAAAACATTCAAACACTAAATTTAAATGGCAGTTAAAAATTGAATCTATTTCATATGGGAAGATCCTACTATTTCAAAAACCACTCAAATGAGCTCAAATTTCAAAGCCCAACACCCACAGAGTCTCAAGCTTATACCTAGCACACCCACAAAAATCTTTTCAAAATTCAAAAGTATTTTTCTTGCGGCCATTTTTACAAACACATGGCAGGCAGGGTTTACACTCTAAACATAGCTCACTATTTTGTACAGGGTTTTGCACCCATTTGTCCTCAAAACACTCCCTCTGTCTCCAAATGATCTAACCAGGCCATTAACACCCCATCCCCTACCCCTGGTGGCATTGCCATGCCATGCCGAGCACCATGTTGCCGGCCGACCATGCCATCGCCGCAGCAGACCACCCCTTTCCCTCTCACCATGTCTAGTAGCTAGCCCAGACCTCACCGCCACTCTCTGTCCCCTCCCCGAGCCAAGCCAGAGCGTGGACCACCGCCAATGCGCCACGCCCAGTGCGTCTGCACCATGCCGAGCACGTGCCAGAGCGCCGCGCCCGACACGCGTGTACACTCTGCCCCTCGACCGCAGCCTGCGCCCACCGCGTCGCCACGAGCCCAGGAACACCGCGGACATCCCGTTCGCCTCCCCTTGCACCACAGCCACCGCTCGCCATTGAGACCGCCGCCTCTGCCGCTTAGAGCGTGCGCACCGCCCGACCGCATACCACCGTCCCTAGGCCCGTATTTACTCCATAGAGCACCGCAAGGAGACTAGCCACCGTCCCCTACCTCGAGCCACGCTGCTAGCACGTTGTGCAGTCCTCGCCGGAGCCGGCCGCCCATGCCTTTCGGTCACATCGTCGGGCTATAAATAGAGGCCACCCCCAGCCATTTTCTGCACACCACTCACCTCCCCTCTTGCCACTGATCAGTTCCCACTTCTCCTCAGAGCCGCTCGAGCTCGCAGTCGCCGGAATTTCACCGGAGCTGGCCGCCTATGGAGGAGGAGGGCCCCGCTGATTCCAACCACCCCCGGAGCTGCCTCGACCGTCCCTGAGTTCGCCGTTGATCACCAGTTCGTTTGTCCCCATCGCCGTTGTCGCTGGAGCCCTAGTACACCTCCTAAGCACCGCCCCCCCCCCACCGAGCCGCTAGAGTTAGAGTTCGCCGGCGACCTGTTCGTCGTCGACGACGAGCCCTAGCCATTGATCCCCATTCTAATCTAACGGCCCACATCGCCCCGTACCGCTTCGCGTGTTATGAGCCTCTGACCAGTAGACCACCCTGGCAGCTGTGCCCCGCACCGCGTAGTGTCACTAGGCCGGCTCGTTTTCTTTCCCGCGCGACCCATTTAGTTTGAATTAGGATTTTTCTATTTTAGTTAAACCTAGCTTTGTCCCCTAGTTTGAAATTCAATTTAGAGAGATTTACGAATCCAAATGGAGTGATTCCAATTTTGTTAGAAAGCTACTGAAAATATCTACCCAAGCCCGTTGGATTTAATTCAATTAGAGTTAGAGATTGCTCCTAGTAAAAATAACAAAACAGAAGCATTTGCACCTTGCAACATTTTTATAAAATCAACCATGATAGGTTTTGACTTGATTCCAACTCTCAAAAATGACATTTAACCATACCTATCTAAATATGTCATAATAGTAGGGTTTACATGCAGTGCCTTTGGACTAGTACCAAAAAAATGCTATATAGGCATTTCTAGTCACTTTAAAACATTAAATAATGAACTTGAACCAAAGTAATTATGATCCAACCTTTAAATCACATTCCCACATGTCAGAATATGTGGTAATGACATGTGTCCACATGATCCCATATTTTAAGTGGTGAATATTAAATCTTAGTTAATTTTCAATGAGTAGAAATTATTTTTCTTAAATAAAAAGGATAGAACTATTGAATAAAACGTGTGATTCTTGTGATGATAATAGATCATCAAATGTATGCCTTAGAGTGCTAATTAGACTAGTTAAGTATTGTTTGGTGATTGTGTACTCCGTATGTATTTATAGACGATAGTACTGACCAAGATTTTGAGGAGGAGGAGTTCTACCAAGAAGAAGAAGAAAACTTCAACCCCTGCACCAACCAAGGCAAGCTAGCACTATCCAAGTTAACCCTTGAAAGTTTTACTTGCAAGCAACCATTCGCAATGCAAGCTAACCCTTGCAATCTAGATAACCCAAGCAAAGATGCTTTAGGCATGCTTTGGTTATACCACTTTGACTAGTATTTACCCCAAGTCTTATTTTCAAGCTTTACTTCCTTTACTTTACACAAAGTTCTTTACTTGTTTTGAAGGTAGCATAAAGAGTATAAAACATGACCTATAGAGATAACTTTAGATGTCATTCTATGGCATGAGATTGATCCCATCGTTCTTTCCACCTTAGTGAACACTCTTGACTTAGTAGTTTAGAGTAGATAAAAACTTGATTCAGTCTAGATGGGAATACTTGGTGAAAATGAATTATGAAAACCTTGGAATGATGAGTCATTCTATTGAGATAATTTGACATGTGTTGAGAAACACAAATGGTTTATGATGATGAAAATGTTGAGGCATGAGCCTTAAACCCTTTTACAAAACTGATGGTTGGATTCGGATGCGATACCAGTCCAAATTTACCGTAAAACCACAATACCTAAATTGGGTAAGGCTTAGCCGGAAGTTTATATGCATTAGTACTAGTTCCCTCGCGGGAGAGGTTTGAGCTGAGGCTACCTCTCAATGTTGTCCACCTATGCAGTGCCCAAGATGACAGATGGTCATGGTTGGGAGGCCATGCTCATAGGGGAGGTGCTTATACTAGGGTGTGTAAAGGGAAGGTTATGTTTGATTATCCACATATTAAGTATGATCATTCAGGGTTATCCCTGGCAGATGTATCGAATCTTGTGGTGAAAGTGTACCACCTCTGAAGAGTGTCAAACTATTCGAATAGCCGCGTCCACGGTTATGGACAGTTGGAATGGCCATACTGTTTCGTTGTCAGATGTTTACAAAATGACTTATGAAATGAATGATGAATCTTGACCTGACCACAACAGGGTTGTGTTTATGACACTAGCTTCCCAACTTAAGTGATTCTAGAACTTTATTTAACTTTCTTTGCTTCCGAACTCAGCTTAGGTTTCAAACTTAACTTTACAATTAAACATAGAGTTAGCACTTTAACTTAGAACTATACTACTTGTTAGTGGTAGTTTGCGAGTACTTAGAGAGTACTCATGGCTTTTGTCCCTGGCTATTCTCATGGCCAGACTATGAAGGACACTACCAAGATGATGGCCAGCAGGACGGCTATGATAACTAGGACTATCTGCCTTCGTTAGTTGCCTGTTTCCCTGATGATGGACCCCACCGCTACGCTTATCTTTTATTTCCGCTCCTTGTTGTATTAAGACTGGATCATGAGATCCTTATTTTTGTAAGACCTAATGTATGGTTTGTAATGGATGATGTACTGTGATATCCAATCTATTATGTCTCGCAAAAATGGTAATCCAGGGATTGCGGTGGATGACATAACAGGCATCTGGGATTAAAAATCCGGGTCTTGACAGTAGACGGCTAAGATCTAGGGTTTTAGGGCAGGATAGGACAAGTACGGACGAAATGTCAGGCCAAGTGTTCAAGGAATGTGCTCTAATTTTGCACATTGTTCCACCATGCCCTCACAAACACTCACATCCCTTGTTTTACAAACAATATGGTTCTTGGCCAGGCACTTCCCACGCTAGCCAGCTTCGATCTAGGGTAGTAGGGTGTAACGTGTCTACCCGTCAGGATAGCGGCAAGACAATTGAGGAATGGTTTCAACCTTGGAACAATGGCTCACAATGACACACCGCACACTTATATCACTTCAATGAGCAATGATGGCATGCTTGGTCATGCCTTCGACACGGTAGACAGCTAAAATCTTGGGTTTTAGGGCCGTTTTGGACAAGTACGGACAAATCGTCAGGCCAAGTGTTCAAGGAATGTGCTATCCTTTTGCACATTGCTCCACCATGCCCTCACAAACACTCAAATCCCTTGATTTACAAACAAGATGGTGCTTGGCAATGCACTTCCTACAGTGGCCAGCTTCGGTCTAGGGTAGTAGGGTGTAACGCGTCTACCCATCGGGATAGTTGCAAGACAATTGAGGAATGGCTTCAAACCTGGCAAAATGCCTCACAATGACACACCACACACTTATATCACTTCAATGAGCAGTGATGGCATGCTTGGGCATGCCTTCGGGACGGTAGACGGCTAAAATCTAGGGTTTTAGGGCCGTTTTAGACAAGTACAGACGAATCGCCAGGCCAAGTGTTTAAGTAATGTTCTATCCTCTTGCACATTGCTCCACCATGCCCTCACAAACTCTAACATCCCTTGTTTTTCAAACAAGATGGTGCTTGGCCATGCACTTCCCACACTGGCCAGCTTTGGCCTAGGGTAGTAGGGTGTAACGCATCTACACGCCGGGATAGCGGTAAGATAATTTAGGACTGGCTTCAAACTTGGCACAATGGCTCACAATGACATGCCACGCACTTATATCACTTCAATGAGCAATGATGGCATACTTGGGCATGCCTTCGGCACAGTAAACGGCTAAAATCTAAGGTTTTAGGGCAGTTTTGGACAAGTACAGACGAATGGATAGACCAAGTGTTTAGGGAATGTAGTATACTTTTGCACATTTCTCCACCATTACCTCACAAACACTCACATCCCCTGTTTTACATACAAGATGGTGCTTGTCCATGCAGTTCCCACACTGGCCAGCTCCAGTCTAGGCTAGTAGGGTGTAACGCGTCTACCAGTCGGGATAGGGGCAAGCCAATTGAGGAATGGCTTCAAACTTGGCACAATAACACGCCACACACGTATATCACTTCAATGAGCAATTATGGCATGCTTGGGCATGCCTTCGGCAAGGTAGATGGCTAAAATCTAGGGTTTTAGGGCAGGATAGGACAAGTACGGACGAATCGTCATCCCAAGTGTTCAAGGAATGTTCTCTCCTTTCGAACATTTCTACACCATGCCCTCACAAACACTCACGTCCCTTTTTTACAAAAAAAAATTGTTCTTGGACATGCACTTCCCACACTAGCCAACTTCGGTCTAGGGTAGTAGGGTGTAATGCGTCTACCCGTCGGGATAGCGGCAAGAAAATTGAGGAATGGCTTCAAACTTAGCACAACGGCTCACAATGACACACCACACACTTATATCACTTCAATGAGCAATGATGGCATGCTTGGGATGCCTTTGGCATGGTAGACGGCTAAAATCTAGGGTTTTATGGCCGTTTTGGACAAGTATGGACGAATCGTAAGGCCAAGTGTTCAAGGAATGTGCTCTCCTTTTGCACATTGCTCCACCATGCCCTCACAAACACACAAATCCCTTCTTTTACAAACAATATGGTTCTAGGCCATGCACTTCCCATAGTGGCCAGCTTCGCTCTAGGGTAGTAGGGTGTGACGCGTCTGCCCCGTCAGGATAGCGGCAAGACAATTGAGGAATGGCTTGAAACTTTACAAATGCCTCACAATGACACACAACACACTTATATCACTTCAATGAGCAATGATGGCATGCTTGGACATGCCTTCGGCATGGTAGACGGCTATAATCTAGGTTTTTAGGGTCGTTTTGGACAAGTACAGACGAATCGTCAGGCCAAGTGTTCAAGGAATGTTCTCGCCTTTTGCACATTGCTCCACCATGATCTCACAAACACTCAGATACCTTATTTTACAAACAAGATGGTGCTTGGGCATGCACTTCCCACACTGGCCAACCTCGGTCTAGGGTAGTAGGGTGTAACGCGCCTACCCGTCGGGATAGTGGCAAGACAATTGAGGAATGGCTTAAAACTTGGAAAAATGGCTCACAATGACACACCATACACTTATATCACTTCAATGAGAAATGATGGCATGCTTGGTCATGCCTTCGACACGGTAGACGGCTAAAATCTAGGGTTTTAGGGCAGTTTTGGACAAGTACGGACAAATCGTCAGGCCAAGTGTTAAAGGAATGTGCTCTACTTTTGCACATTGTTGCACCGTGCCCTCAGAAACACTCAAATCCCTTGTTTTACAAACAATATGGTGCTTGGCCATGCACTTCCCATAGTGGCTAGCTTCGGTCTAGGTTAGTAGGGTGTAACGCGTCTACCCGTCGGGATAGCGGGAAGACAATTGAGGAATGGATTAACACTTGGCACAATGCCTCACAATTAAACACCACACACTTATATCACTTCAATGAGCAATGATGGCAGGCTTGGCCATGCCTTCGGCACGGTAGACAGCTAAAATCTAGGGTTTGAGGGCCGTTTTGGGCAAGTAAGGACGAATCATGAGGCCAAGTGTTCAAGGAATGTGCTCCAGTTTTGCAAAATTCTCCACCATGGCCTCACAAACACTTACATCCCTTGTTTTAAAAACAATATGGTGCTGGGCCATCCACTTCCCACACTGGCCAGCTTTAGTCTAGGGTAGTAGGGTGTAACGCGTCTACCCGTCGGGATAGTGGCAAGAAAATTGAGGAATGGCTTAAAACGTGGAAAAATGGCTCACAATTACACACCATACACTTATATCACTTCAATGAGAAATGATGGCATGCTTGGTCATGCCTTCGACACGGTAGACGGCTAAAATCTAGGGTTTTAGGGCAGTTTTGGACAAGTACGGACAAATCGTCAGGCCAAGTGTTAAAGGAATGTGCTCTACTTTTGCACATTGCTGCACCATGCCCTCAAAAACACTCAAATCCTTGTTTTACAAACAATATGGTGCTTTGCCATGCACTTCCTATAGTGGCCAGCTTCGGTCTAGGGTAGTAGGGTGTAACGCGTCTACCCGTCGGGATAGCGGCAAGACAATTGAGGAATGGATTCGAACTTGGCACAATGCCTCACAATTAAACACCACACACTTATATCACTTAAATGAGCAATGATGCCCGGCTTGGGCATGCCGTCGGCATGGTAGACAGCTAAAATCTAGGGTTTTAGGGCCGTTTTGGACAAGTACGGACGAATCGTGAGGCCAAGTGTTCAAGGAATGTGCTCCACTTTTGAAAAATTCTCCACCATGGCCTCACAAACACTTACATCCCTTGTTTTACAAACAATATGGTGCTTGGCCATCCACTTCCCACACTGGCCAGCTTTAGTCTAGGGTAGTAGGGTGTAACGAGTCTACCCGTCGGGATAGTGGCAAGACAATTGAGGAATGACTTAAAACGTGTAAAAATGGCTCACAATGACACACCATACACTTATATCACTTCAATGAGCAATGATGGCATTCTTGGTCATGCCTTCAACACGGTAGACGGCTAAAATCTAGGGTTTTAGGGCAGTATAGGACAAGTACGGACGAATCGTCATGCCAAGTGTTCAAGGAATGTTCTCTCCTTTTTTACATTGCTCAACCATGCACTCACAAACACTCACGTACCTTGTTTTACAAACAAGATGGTTCTTGGCCATGCACTTCCCACACTAGCCAGCTTCGGTCTAGGGTAGTAGGGTGTAATGTGTCAGCTCGTCGAGATAGCGGCAAGACAATTAAGGAATGGCTTCAAACTTATCACAAGAGCTCACAATGACACACCACACACTTATATCACTTTAATGAGCAATGATGGAATGCTTGGGATGCCTTTGGCATGGTAGACGGCTAAAATCTAGGGTTTTATGGCCGTTTTGGACAAGTATGGACGAATCGTCAGGCCAAGTGTTCATGGAATGTGCTCTCCTTTTGCAAATTACTCCACCATGGCCTCACAAACACTCAAATCCCTTCTTTTACAAACAATATGGTGCTGGGCCATGCACTTCCCATAGTGGCCAGCTTCGCTCTAGGGTAGTAGGGTGTAACGTGTCTGCCCCGTCGGGATAGCGGCAAGACAATTGAGGAATGGCTTGAAACTTTACAAATGCCTCACAATGACACACAACACACTTATATTACTTCAATGAGCAATGACAGCATGCTTGGACATGCCTTCGTCATGGTAGACGGCTATAATCTAGGTTTTTAGGGCCGTTTTGGACAAGTACAAACGAATCGTTAGGCCAAGTGTCCTAGGAATGTTCTCTCCTTTTGCACATTACTCCACCATGACCTCACAAACACTCACATACCTTGTTTTACAAACAAGATGATGCTTGGGCATGCACTTCTCACACTGGCCAGCTTCGGTCTAGGGTAGAAGGGTGTAACGCGTCTACCCGTCGGGATAGTGGCAAGACAATTGAGGAAAGGCTTAAAACTTGGAAAATGGCTCAAAATGACACACTATACACTTATATCACTTCAATGAGAAATGATGGCATGCTTGGTCATGCCTTCGACACGGTAGACGGCTAAAATCTAGGGTTTTAGGGCAGTTTTGGACAAGTACGGACAAATCGTCAGGCCAATTGTTCAAGGAATGTGCTCTGCTTTTGCACATTTCTGCACCGTGCCCTCAAAAACACTCAAATCCCTTGTTTTACAAACAATATGGTGCTTGGCCATGCACTTCCCATAGTGGCCAGCTTTGGTCTAGGGTAGTAGGGTGTAACGCGTCTACCCGTCGGGATAGCGGGAAGACAATTGAGGAATGTATTCAAACTTGGCACAATGCCTCACAATTAAACACCACACACTTATATCACTTCAATGATAAATAATGGCAGGCTTGGGGAAGCTTTCGACATGTTAGACGGCTAAAATCTAGGGTTTTAGGGCCGTTTCGGACAAGTATAGACGAATCGTGAGGCCAAGTGTTCAAGGAATGTGCTCCCCTTTTGCACAATTCTCCACCATGGCCTCACAAACTCTCACATCCCTTGTTTTAAAAACAATATGCTGCTTGGCTATTCACTTCCCACACTAGCCAGCTTCGGTCTAGGGTAGTAGACTGTAACGCGTCTACCCGTCGGGATAGCGGCAAGACAATTGAGGCATGGCTTCAAACTTGGCATAATGGCTCACAATGACACGCGAAACACTTATATCACTTCAATGAGAAATTATGGCATGTTTGGGCATGCCTTCGGCACGGTAGATGGCTAAAATCTTGGGGTTTTAGGGCAGTTTTGGAAAAGTATGGACGAACCGTCAGGCCAAGTGTTCAAGGAATGTGATATCCTTTTGCACATTTATCCACCATGCCTTCAAAAACACTTACATCCCTTGTTTTACAAACAAGATGGTGCTTGGCCATGCACTTACCACACTAGCCAGCTTTGGTCTAGGGTAGTAGGGTGTAACGCATCTACCTGTCAGGATAGCAGCAAGACAATTGAGGAATGGCTTCAAACTTGGCACAATGCCTCACAATGACACACCACACACTTATATCACTTCAATAAGCAATGATGGAATTCTTGGGCATGCCTTCGGCATGGTAGACACGGCTAAAATATTGGGTTTT
The DNA here is from genome assembly GCA_910589775.1 of Avena eriantha. Lineage (NCBI taxonomy): Eukaryota > Viridiplantae > Streptophyta > Magnoliopsida > Poales > Poaceae > Avena > Avena eriantha. The sequence continues at coordinate 283,108,596 of OU342742.1, read as the reverse complement.
AGGGTAGTTTTGGACTAGTACGAACGAATCGTCAGGCCAAGTGTTCAAGGAATGTGCTCTCATTCTGCACATTTCTCCACCATGACCTCACAAACATTCACATCCCTTGTTTTACAAACAAGAAGGTGCTTGGCCATGGACTTCCCACACGGGCCAGCTTCGGTCTAGGGTAGTAGGGTGTAACGCGTCTACCCGTCGGGATAGCGGCAAGACAATTGAGGAATGGCTTCAAACTTGGCACAATGGCTCACAATGACACACCACACAATTATATCACTTCATTGAGAAATGATGGCATACGTGGGCATGCCTTCGGCATGGTAGATGGCTAATATCTGAGGTTTTAGGGTTGTTTTAGACAAGTACGGATGAATTGTCAGGCCAAGTGGTCAAGGAATGTGCTATCCTTTTTCACATTGATCCACCATGCCCTCAAAAACACTCACATCCCTTGTATCACAAACAAGATGGTGCTTGTGTTGGGTCCACGTCATAGAAAACAAAAAATTTCCTACGGTGTGAACTAGACGCCAAGATCTATCTACTAGGTACAAAACAACGGGTGGACATACATCCAACGAGAACTTACCCTCGAAGACAACGAGTCTTGTTAATGGTTAGGAACTCGTGGTTGGTGTAGTCGTACACTTGCCGATCTCAAGATCATGAGGAAGTCCGAGCGCCGCAACTCAGCAATGCATCCGTACTCGCACACACGTTCAAGCCACCAGACAACCTCCACCTCCTAGCTCCAGCGATCCAGTGGAAGCAGCAACTCCTTCCAGACGAAATGCCACCGGGAACATGTATCTCGCAAATCTGAGACCATGGGGAATAATTCTAGAGGGAGAGAGAGATCCTTCACAAGGAGGTGTGAGGATGAAGGAGGGAATGGGTGGCCTTTTATAGGAGGAGGGGGTACCCCCTCACTCCATGGCCGGCGCATGGGGGGGTGACCCGTCACCTCCCCCATTCATGTGGTGGTAACCCCTCCACATTAAAATGCCTCCTAACATTCCCTTTTAAAGTCTCCACTTTAAATGCATTAAAATTCTCCAAGTTTAATGCTTTCTCATTTAATAAAATTCTTTTATTAAATTTAATCATAATTTTGTTAATTACTTTAATTAACAAACATTCACATATATCCCCTTGCAATATTTCAATATCACATGCAGAACCACTTTCTGCAATTTCACCTGAAACAATTTCCGGTTTCTATTGAAACAATTCCTGCGCTTTGCAATTCTTTCGTCTGAAACATATGTGCTCCAAAATGGTGTCCGATAACTCTTAAGTGTGTCACCCTACAGTTCGTGAATAATGCAGACATGATCGAGACCCTTCTCCGATCAATAATCAGCAGCGGGACCTAGAGATCCGTACTGACTCCTACACATTCCACGATGACTTCTGTGATCGTGAGAAACTTTAACGCTTGTAACTAAATCCCTTTGTCTCGCGATATATTACATGTCTAAGATTTGATCATCGTTATCCCCATACCTAGTTTTATCTCGTTACCAACATGCACTCTTTTCTAGTTCCCGTGATATAACATTCTAGTGATCACATCACTTTCTTGCAAGCTATCTCAATGTGATATCACCGAGAGGGCCCAGAGTATATCTATCCGTCACCGGGATTGACAAATTCCACTCTTGATCCATGAGCCTCAACATAACACCTTCGTAGTACGGAACCCATCTTTATAGTCACCCTGTTACGGTGTGACGTTTGATGTTATCAAGATACTCTTCAGGTGTTAGCAATTAACATGATCTCATGGTCTAAGGATAAAGATTACTTCGTATGATGTTATAGCAATATAAACATAATGACTTGATCATAATGCTATACTTCGGATGAATGTTCATCACATCATTCCACCAATGGTGTGACCTTGTTATTAACAACATCCAATGTCCATGATCAGGAAACCTTGATCATCTTGTTAATCAACAAGCTAGTCTATAAGAGAGGCATAACTAGGAAACCTTTTTGTTTATTAAACACACATGTATTGATGTTTCTGATCAATACAATTCTAGCATGCAAAATAAACATCTATCATATATAAGGAATACATAATAACAACTTTATTACTGCCTCTCACGGCATATTTCCTCCAGTCTCCCACTTGCACTAGAGACAATAATCTAGTTCACATAGTGATAAATCTAACACCCATGGGGATCTGGTGTTGATCATGTTTTTCCCGAGGGAGAACTTTAGTCAACGGATCCGCTACATTTAGGTCTGTGTGTACTTTACAAATCTTTATATCTCCATCCTTGACATGCTCGCGGATGGAGTGAAACCGGCGCTTAATATGCTTGGAATTCTTGTGAGACCTCGGTTCCTTTGTGTTGGCTATGGCTCCATTGTTGTCACAATAGATCACCATTGGGTCCAATGCACTAGGAACCACACCTTGTTCCGTAATGAACTCTTTCATCCAAACCGCTTCCTGCGCCGCTTCTAAAGCAGCAACATATTCCGCCTTCGTCGTTGATCCAGCCACCACAGGTTGTTTGGAACTCCTCCAACTAAATGTCGCTCCGTTCAAGAGAAATATGTATCCGGATTGAGACTTAGAGTCATTCGGATCGGTGTCAAAGCTAGCATCGACATAACACTTAGCGACTAGCTCTTCTTCACCTCCGTATATAAGAAACATATCCCTAGTTCTTCTCAAGTACTTGAGGATGTTCTTTACCGCTATCCAGTGTTCCGAACCTGGATCAGATTGGTACCTACTAGTCAAACTAATAGCATGTGCCACATCCGGTCTTGTACATACATTGGCATACATAATAGAGCCTATGGCCGAGGTATAGGGGATCTTATCCATCATCTCTCTTTCTTCCGCCATAGCCGGACTTTGAGTCTTACTCAATGTCTTGCCTTGCAACATAGGTAAGAACCCCTTCTTACTTTCATCCATATTAAACTTCTTTAATATCTTATCAAGGTATGTACTCTGCGATAGCCCAATTAGGCGCCTTGATCTATCTCTATAGATTTTAATGCCTAATATATATGACGCTTCACCAAGGTCTTTCATCGAAATTTTGCTGTTTAGATAACTTTTAACACTGTTTAAAAGATCTATATCATTTCCAATCAATAATATGTCATCCACATATAATATCAGAAATGCTACATTGCTCCCACTCACTTTCTTGTAAATACAAGCCTCTCCATAAGTTTGGACAAATCCAAACTCTTTGATCACCTCATCAAAGCAGAGATTCCAACTCCGGGATGCTTGCTTCAGTCCATAGATGGATCGCTGAAGTTTGCATACCTTATTAGCATAGGATCGACAAAACCCTTAGGTTGTATCATATACAACTCTTCTTCAATATTACCATTGAGGAACGCAGTTTTGACATCCATCTGCCATATTTCATAATCGAAATATGCAGCAATTGCTAACATAATCCTAACTGACTTAAGCATCGCTACGGGAGAGAATGTCTCATCGTAGTCAACTCCTTGAATTTGTCGAAACCCCTTTGTGACAAGTCGAGCCTTATAGATGGTCACATTACCATCAGCATCAGTTTTTCTTTTGAAAATCCATTTATTCTCCACGGCCTTTCGATCATGAGGTATGTCCACCAAGGTCCAAACTTGGTTCTCCTACATGGATTCCATCTCGGATTTCATGGATTCTAGCCATCTGTTGGAATCCGGGATCATCATCGCTTCTTCATACGTCGCAGGGTCATCCATTTCATCAACCATGAAATTCACAACAGAATTGCCGTACAGTTCAGGAGTTGCACGTGTCCTGCTTGACCTGCGAGGTTCGGTAGTTTCCTCTTTCAGAGTTTCATGATCAATATCATTAGCTCTCTCTTCATTAGGTGAAGTCAACTCCGAAACAACTTCCGGTGCTGCGCCACTCGCCATTTCATGAAGAGAAGGTTCAATAACCTCTTCGAGTTCTACCTTCCGACTACTCACACCTTTCGCGAGAAACTCCTTCTCAAGAAAGGATCCATTCTTGGAAACAAAAACCTTGCCATCGGATCTATGATAGAAGGTATACCCATTCGTTTCCTTAGGGTATCCTATGAAGACGCATTTTTCCGCTTTGGGTTCGAGTTTATCCGGTTGAAGTTTCTTCACATAAACATCGGATCCCCAAACTTTAAGAAATGACAACTTAGGTTCGTTTCCAAACCATAATTCATACGGTGTCGTTTCAACGGATTTAGATGGTGCCTGATTTAAAGTGAATGCAGCTGTTTCCAGTGCATAACCCCAAAATGATAGTGGCAAGTCAGTAAGAGACATCATAGATCGAACCATATCCAATAGGGTACGATTACGACGTTCCGACACACCATTACGTTGTGGTGTTCCGGCAGGCGTGAGTTGTGAAACTATTCCACACTCTTTCATGTGTGTGCTAAACTCGTAACTTAGATACTCTCCTCCACGGTCAGACCCTAGAAATTTGATCTTTCTATTACGATGATTTTCTACTTCATTCTGAAATTCCTTGAACTTTTCAAAAATTTCAGACTTGTGTTTCACCAAATAGATATACCCGTATCTACTCAAATCATCCGTGGAAGTAACAAAATAACGATATCCACCTCGCGCCGACACACTCATTGGTCCACACACATTAGTATGTATGATTTCCAATAGATCTGTCGCCCGTTCCATTGAACCGGAAAATGGTGTTCTAGTCATCTTGCCCATAAGGCATGGCTCGCATGTATCAAATGATTCAAAATCAAGTGATTCCAAAAGTCCATCAGAATGGAGTTTATTCATGCGTTTAACGCCAATATGACATAGATGGCAGTGCCACATATATGCAGATATATCATCATCAAGTTTAATCTTTTTAGCATTAACATTATGAATGTGCGTAATATTACTATCGATATCCATCAGAAATAAACCATTCAACATAGGTGCATGACCATAAAAGATATTATCCATATAAATCGAACAACCATTGTTTTCAGATTTAAACGAATAACCACTTTGCATCAAACACGATCCGGATGCAATGTTCATGCTAAGTGCAGGCACGAAATAACAATTATTTAGGTTTATGACTAATCCCGATGGCATATGGAGAGGCAGCGTTCCGACGGCGATCACATCAACTCTTGATCCATTGCCGTCCCGCATTGTGACATCATCCCTTGCTAGTTGTCGCTTGTTCCGCAGCCCCTGAATCGAGTTCCATATATTAGCAACTGATCATGTATCAAATACCCAGGTGCTACTGCGAGTACTAGTCAAGTACACATCAATAACATGTATATCACATATACCTTTGTTTGCCTTGCCGGACTTCTTGTCCGCCAAATACTTGGGGCAGTTGCGCATCCAATGGCCAGTCCCCTTGCAATAGTAGCACTCGGTATCGGACTTAGGGCGAGCTCGGGGTTTCTTTTCAGGCGCGGCAACAGATTTGCCACCCTTCTTTCCCTTGTGCTAGCATTTCTTGTCCTTCTTGAAACCGGTAGTCCTATTGATCATCAACACTTGATGTTCTTTCCTAATCTCCACTTCTGCAGTCTTAAGCATTGACAGAAGCTCGGGAAGAGTCTTCTTCATGCCCTGCATATTATAGTTCATCACGAAGCTCTTGTAGCTAGGTGGCAGAGATTGGAGAACACGATGTATGCCGAAGTCATTGGGAATCATTATTCCCAAGGACACAAGCTTATCGGCGTACCCAGACATTTTGAGTACGTGCTCACTAACGGAGCTGTTTTCCTCCATTTTGCAGCTGAAGAACTTTTCAGAAGCATTATAACTCTCTACGGCAACATGGGTATCGAAAATCATTTTCAATTCTCCCATGGTATCAAAGGCGTTGCCATTTTCGAAACGCTTTCGAAGTTCTGGCTCTAGCCCATACAGTATGCCGCAATGAACTAAGTTGTGGTCCTCCTGACGAGTCACATAGACATTTTTTCCCTCGTCAGGGGCATCAGGAGCTGGTGGGGGGCCTAGCGGCACATCTAGCACATACTGCTTTTGTGCAGCAGTGAGGAGAATCCTCAAATTCATAGCCCAGTTGGTGAGTTGCTACCATTCGCACCAAGTTTCTCTTTCTCCATGAACACATTGAAATTAAAAGCAGGTGGTGCCATCTACAACAGAATTTGTAAAGTTTATTTAGACTAAGTTTATGATAGATTGAGTTCAACTAATCCAAATTACTTATGAACTCCCACTCAAAAACGACATCCCTCGTGCCTTTTTGGTGAATACATGAACCAAATCCACTACACCAAGTCCGATCATCAGGTGAGTCGGTGTAGCTTCAAAGGCGAGCATCTATACGGGCATCATATCAACCATATGACTCATGCTTAACCTTTTGGTCCGTGTTCGGAGGCCATGTCTGTACATGCTAGGCTCGCCAAGTAAGAACCTTAGTACTCGCGTGTGTAAAACTGTCTTATACCCGTTGTATGAAAGCGTAGAGTCAAGTACACCCGATCATCACGTGATGTCTCGAAACACGATCCATAGAACGGTGCATACTCAAGGAAGAACACATTTTATCTTGATATCTAAATGAGGGATCATCTTACAATGCTACCAAAAGCGCCAAACTAGCAGTATAAGATGCTAACATCTAATGTGTAAAGTGAGATGATATGGTCCATGCATTTGATCTCTATCATTTGCATCGTGGTATGATCTCTAGCATTCCTTTGTGTGTAAGGCCAAGGTCTATGGAACTTACATGTTGAATGTGTTGTAAGAGTATCTATCATACATCTACTTACAACAATACCTAGCCCAACAACGATCTAAACTAGACGCCTCTAATTTATCAATTGCAAGTTTTACGTGGCTTAGGGCTTTCGGAGATAGAACCGTTCTCACCTACGAACATGAACCACAACGAGGATTACTAAGTTATTAGCAACTCGTTGTAAATCAGATATTGACTATAGTAGGAGAGGCAGACACCCGCCAGCCACTTATGCAAAACAAGTTGCATGTCAGTCGTGGAACCGGTCTCATGTACGATGACATGTAAGGTTGGTCTGGGCCGCTTCATCCCACTATGCCACCAATATCCAAAATACATAGAAGATGCAATAAAATGATCATGATCGCCCACATATAAACATATGTGTACTCCCCGTGCAAAGCACCTACGCATAGATCAGGCTCTGATACCATTGTTGGGTCCTGAGCATAGAAAACAAAAAACTTCCTACGGTGTGAACTACACGCCAAGATCTATCTACTAGGTACAAAACAACGGGTGGACATACATCCAATGAGAACTTACCCTCGAAGACAACGAGTTTTGTTAACGAGTAGGAACTCGTGGTTGATGTAGTCGTACACTTGCCGATCTCAAGATCGTGAGGAAGTCCGAGCGCCGCAACTCAGCAGCGCATCCGTACTCGCACACACGTTCAAGCCACCGGACAACCTCCACCTCCTCGCTCTAGTGATCCAGCGGAAGCAGCAACTCCTTCCAGACCAAATGCCACCGGGAACATGTATCTCGCTAATCCGAGACCATGGGGGAATAATTCTAGAGGGGGAGAGAGATCCTTCACAAGGAGGTGTGAGGATGAAGGAGGGAATGGGTGGCCTTTTATAGGAGGAGGGGGGTACCCCCTCACTCCATGGCCGGCGCATGGGGGGGTGAGCTCTCACCTCCCCATTCATATGGTGGTAACCCCTCCACATTAAAATGCCTCTTCATATTCCCTTTTAAAGTCTCCACTTTAAATGCATTAAAATTCTCCAAGTTTAATGCTCTCTCATTTAATAAAACTCTTTTATTAAATTTATTCAGAATTTTGTTAATTACTTTAATTAACAAACATTCACATATAGCCCCTTGCAATATTTCAATATCACATGCAGAACCACTTTCTGCAATTTCACCCGAAACAATTTCCGGTTTCTATTGAAACAATTCCTACGCTTTGCAATTCTTTCATCTGAAACATATGTGCTCCAAAATGGTGTCCGGTAACTCTTAAGTGTGTCACCCTACGGTTCGCCAATAATGCAGACATGATCGAGACCCTTCTCCAATCAATAATCAGAAGCGGGACCTGGAGATCCGTACTGACTCCTACACATTCAACAATGACTTCTGTGATCGTGAGAACCTTTAACGCTTGTAACTAAATCCCTTTGTCTCGCGATATATTACATGTACGAGATTTGATCATCGGTATCCCCATACCTAGTTTTATCTCGTTACCGGCATGCACTCTTTTCTCGTTCCCGTGATATAACATTCTAGTGATCATATCACTTGCTTGCAAGCTATCTCAATGTGATATCACCGAGAGGGCCCAGAGTATATCTATCTGTCATCGGGATTGAAAAATTCCACTCTTGATCCATGAGCCTCTACATAACACCTTCGTAGTACTGAACCCATCTTTATAGTCACCCTGTTACGGTGTGACGTTTGATGTTATCAAGATACACTTCAGGTGTTAGCAATTAACATGATCTCATGGTCTAAGGATAAAGATTACTTCGTATGATGTTATAGCAATATAAACATAATGACTTGATCATAATGCTATACTTCGGATGAATGTTCATCACATCACTCCACCAATGGTGTGACCTTGTTATTAACAACATCCAATGTCCATGATCAGGAAACCTTGATCATCTTGTTAATCAACAAGCTAGTCTATAAGAGAGGCATAACTAGGAACCCTTTTTGTTTATTAAACACACATGTACTGATGTTTCCGATCAATACAATTCTAGCATGCAAAATAAACATCTACCATATATAAGGAATACATAATATCAACTTTATTATTGCCTCTCAGGGCATATTTCCTTCTCACGTTACAATCAATCGCTACCAGTAGCAGCGACTGTCGTGGCCATTTCCATGACAGTGGCGCCCACCGTGGGGCATAGCAGGACTGGCCTGAGATATGCGGTGAGACCTTATTCGCCGATCGATCGGCCGCTCGCCACCGGCCGCATGATCGCCATCGGTGGGATCTTACAGATCCTACCCAGCAGCTACATCCTGGCGTCACGCTCGGTCACTCACGGCATGGTGATGTCGGTCGGCTCCATCAACCTCTTCGTCGGCTTCACCGGTGCAGTCGACCCAGCCGCGATGATGATCGTTGGCGGATCGCCGCCGCATCGCGATCTCCTCTCGGAGGACCAGGTCTGCTCCATCAGGAGCCTCGTCACCGAGTACGATTCGGCCGCCAGCGATGCGGCCGAGACCAACGCCGCCACAAACGATGAGCCCCTAAACAACGACACCGACTCTGCGACCTCTGCCTCGGTCGACGGATCAATCACCGCGGCATCACGAGAGGACTCCATCACGCGAGTCTCCAACCCGGAGCATTTCGAGGACTCCTCCATCCTCGGGATCTTCGACTCCGATTCCGGCTTGGAGTCGCCTAAAGACTTCCGCGCCACATCCAATCGCTTTAACGCGATCTACATGGTGAGCAGCACGGCCGCCCCGCCAGATCCGTTCTCCACGCCGATCCCGCCGACTGCCACGGCCATAGAGGTGGAGGAAGCCCACCTGCGACTCGCGGAGGCGCAACACAACGAGCTCGCCGAGCGCAAGAAATACCGCCTCGAGCGAGAAACAGCACGGGTGCTATCGCTCTATCACCAGCGCCGCATCAGGACCCGCCTAAACTCCAACGTCCAGGGCCGTGTCCTAAACTTCAACGACGAAAGCGACCCGCACGTCTGGCCGAGCGTGAATACTGCGAGAACACACTGCCAGGCGGAAGCAACCCTGCGAGACCACCACCCGGCACACCGGCGACTGGAGCCCCTCCACCACCCATTGGCTGCATACCCCCGCCTGATCAGTCGCGGATCATCATCTCGCCACAAGCCCGCGACGCTAATGGACTCCCACTCTACTCCACCCCGATGGACAACATCATCGCGGCCGATGCCGCGGTCGCCAACCTCGACGTCCAAGGCGACGGCGCGCTGCAGATCCAGTACGCCAAGGCCCTACTTGCCAGGGCCGTCGAGCAACAAGCTGCGGGAGTCGACCCGCGGGGACGGATGTACTCCCGCTCCTCGGCATGTAGAGCGGCATCAAGCGGTCACCCCACCGTCGCCAACGCATTGACCAACCCTCCACCGCGGCCCCTAGCGAATCAACCACGGGCCGCCAACCCTGCGTTGTCCACCAACGAGCCGCGGCCGGCGAATAACACGGTTGCCGCCAACATGCAGCCCATTGATGCCTGAACGCACATTGTCAACAACTAGGCTTGGCGGGCGCGCCAGCCCAACGACTTGAGGCACACCTCACCAACCGCGGCGACCCCGAACCAAGAGGCTCGCTCAGTCGAGTCGGACCACAATGCTTCGGGCCCATGATTCATGGGGAAAAAATACCCCACCAACTTCAAGGCACCCAAGGAGATCGAAAAGTACGACCCGACATACGATCCAGCTGTCTGGCTGGACACATACCTCATGGCGATGGGAATCGCCGGCCACACCGACCTGCTCGCTGCTCGCTACCTCCCCCTGATGATGGAGGGTGCGACTCGGCAATGGATCAACAACCTCCCCAACGACAGCATCGATTCATGGGAAGAAATGCGGGATGCCTTCATCAGGCACTTCGAGGGATCCTACACCCGCACCACCACCATAGAAGACCTGGAGCAATGCATCCAGGGACAACGCGAGTCGACTCGCCGTTGGATTCAAAGGTGGCTAGAACTATGGATCAACGCCTCTAGCATCCACCCACATACGGCGATACATTGCTTCAAGAACGCGTGCCGGTATGAACCGCTGGTCGCTAAGATCAAGAGGGTCTACCGAACGCTCGACAACGTCCCCGACCTCCTCGATATCGCCAAGCGCTACACGGAGGAGGACCATACCAAGACTCCGACGACGAGTCGGGAGGAAGACGCTGAACCAGCATCCACGACAGCGGGCGCTTACGCGACATGCGCTGCAGCAACACCCGCATCACCAGCAAGCGCCGCACGGACGGGCGAGATGACTTCGTCGCCAATCCCGGCTACGGCCAATGCGACCCCAAGATCTACCGCCGCGACGGAGGAAATTACCGCGACAGCGGAAACTACCGTTCCAACAATACAGCAAGGCTGAAATTCGACCCCGCTGCCCTGCTCAATCGGCCCTGCATCTACCATAGCAGGGAGGGAAAACCCGCCAACCACACCACCGCGGATTGACACTCTCTCAAAGAGATTGAAAAGGTGAGGCGAGTGAGGGAGGACCCCAACAACAACCCGCCAAGGGACAACAGCAACGCCGGCGGCTTCGGACACGCAGCCGGCTCGCTACACACCTTCACCGGACTCGGCACCAGGCGCGAGAAGCAAGTGCTCGCCCGCGCGGTCGCTGTCAACACGGTGACCCAAGTAGACATCCCTCGCTTCCTCAACTGGTCCGAGCAGAGCATCACCTGGAGTCGCCTGGACCACGCGCCAAGAATCGAATACCCAGGGCGAGTCGCCCTGGTGGTCAGGCCCAAGGTGGCCGACTATTGGCTGCCCAAGACACTTATGGACGGTGGGAGCTCCATCAACATCATCTACCTGGACATGTTCAAGAGGCTCTAGCTCCCAGAAACAGCCATCGAGCCAACCCTGACGACCTTCCACGATATCGTCCCTGGTCGGAAGGCGTACCCGATCGGAAAAGTGACGCTGCCAGTCACCTTCGGCACACTGGCAAACTACCGCACGGAGAGGATCGTATTCGAGCTGGTCAGCTTCCGTAGCCCCTACCACTATGTCCTGGGCCGCCAAGCGTTTGCAAAATTCATGGCGACCCCACACTACGCCTACAACATGATGAAGCTCCCAGGGCCAAGCGGCATCATCACCGTCCACGGCGACCCTGATATGGCCATGGAATGCGAGGATAAAGGAGCCGAGCTCACTGACGCCGTCATCCATGCGGAGACCGAGTACGCGGAGGAGCTCGCGAAATACGCAGGCAACATCAACAAGGACGACCCCACCATCCTAAAGAAGCCAACCGCCGCGAACTCCATGTTCAAGGCGACCACGCACACCCGCATCGTCGAGCTCGTCCCGGGCGACTCCAGCTAGATGGTCACCATCGGGGCGCACATGAGCCCCGCATAGGAAAGCGCGCTCACTGCGTTCCTCCATGAGAACCGCGACATCTTCGCATGGAAGCCATCTGACATGCCAGGTGTCCCGAGGGAACTCGCTGAGCACAAACTAAACGCAGACCCCAAAGTACGACCAGTAAAGCAGTCGCTACGGCCCTTCAATGAAGAGCACCGTCGAGCAATCACCGAAGAAGTACAACGCCTGCTAGCCATAGGCTTCATTCGGCCGATCAAATACCCCAAGTGGTTGGCAAACCCAGTCCTGGTTCTGAAAAAGAAAAACACATGGAGAATGTGTATCGACTACACCAACCTCAACAGCGCCTACCCGAAGGAGGAGTTCATCCTACCGCGCATCGATTAGATCATCGATTCGACCGCGGGATCGGAGTCGCTGTGCTTCCTCAACACATATTCTGGCTACAACCAGATCAAAATGGTGGTCGAGGACGAGGAGAAGACGGCGTTCATCACGCCATTCGGCGCCTTCTGCTACACGGCCAGGACGTTCGGCCTCAAGAACGTCGGCGCCACATACCAAAGGTGCATGCAGAAGTGCCTCGTGAGCCAAATTGGCCGCAACATCCACGTCTACATCGACGATGTGGTGGTAAAATCCACCCGCCAAGACGACCTGCTCGCCGACCTGGCTGAGACCTTCACTAATTTGTGGAGGTAAAAAATCAAGCTGAACCCAGGAAAATGCACCTTCGGTGTCCCCACAGGACAGCTACTGGGATATGTAGTCTCCAAGCGCGGCATCGAGGCTAACCCCACCAAGATCGACACCATCACACGACTCAGGAAACCCGAGTACCTGCGCGACATCCAGAAGTTGGTCGGGCGAGTCGCGGCCCTCAGTCGCTTTATCCCCCGACTAGACGAGAAGGCAATGCCTCTCTACCACCTGATGTGCAAGAACCCCACGTTCCAATGGGACGCGGAGGCGGACGATGCACTCAAAGCGCTCAAAGAAGTGCTACTCGTGGCTCTACTCCTCGCTGCTCCACTCGACAAAGAGCTAATGCTCGTCTACGTGGCGGCCTCCACTCGAGTCGTCAATGCCGTGATGGTCTTCGAACGGCCGGAGTAGGGCAAGGAGCACCCCATACAGCGCCCTGTCTACTACATCAGCAAAGTCCTGATGGATTCATGACAGCGCTACCCCCAGTACTAGAAACTGGTGTACGTGATATTCTTAGCTCAGTGGCGACTCCCGCACTATTTCCAGGAGCACCCGATCACGGTGGTCTCCTCCGCACCCCTGCAGGACATAAAACGCAATCGCGAGGCGACCGGGCGAGTCGCCAAGTGGGCCGTCGAAACCGGCGTCCACAACATCAAATACGAGCCCCGCAAAGCGATCAAGTCACAAGCCCTAGCTGATTTCCTCGCAAATTGGGAAGAAGCACAGCAGCCGGAGAAGCTCACGTACATCCACTACTGGTCGCTCCATTTTGACGGCTCCAAGAACGCTGACGGCGCAGGGGCCGGGGTCATACTAACCTCTCCCAAAGGAGACAAGCTCCGCTACGTGCTCCACCTCAACTTCAAGCCTTGCACCAACAACATGGCAGAATATGAGGCCCTCCTCCATGGCATGAGGGCCGCTAAGGAGATGAACATCAACCGCCTACGATGCTATGGCGACTCTGACCTAGTCGCCGGCCATGTCGCCGGGACATGCGACACTGTCTCTCCAACAATGATCGCGTACCGCCAAGCGGTAGACCAGCTGGGAGGACACTTTGATGGCTATTCCATGGAGTGGATCAACAGACGGAAGAACAAGGAGGCAGATGCCCTTTCCCGCATCGGATCGGCCCGACAAGCGCCACCAGCAGGCGTCTTCCTCGACATCATCCACAAACCTTCGGTTAGCCCAATAAAGGAGATTGACGTCGGGATACCACTACAACTAGAGCCGGCCCTAGTCGCCATGGTTGTGGATCCTATCGACTAGACGGCACCATATGTCGCCTTCCTCGAGCACACGATCCTACCAAGCAACGAGACAGAGGCACGAATGATCGTGCGCCGCTGCAAATCCTTCATCATCATCAATGGCGAGCTCCACAAACGCAGCATGACTGGCGTGTTCTAGCGCTGCGTACAGCCAGAAGAAGGCCGCAAGATCCTCTAGGACATTCATGCCGGCGACTGCGGCCATCACGCTGGCACCAAGTCGCTGGTCGCCAAGGCCATGCGGCACGGTTTCTACTGGCTCACTACACACACCGACGCCACCAACATCGTCCAAGTGATACGTCGGATGCCAGAAGTACGCCCACCAGACGCACCTCCCTAGTTCGGCACTCAAGACCATCCCCATCACATGGCCATTTGCCGTATGGGGCATGGACATGGTAGGCCCGTTCAAGAAGGCCCCATCCGTCTTCACCCATCTCCTGGTCGCGATCGACAAGTTCACCAAATGGGTTGAGGCCAAGCCAATCAAAAAGTGCGACGGCAAGGCGGCCACCAAGTTCTTACGCGAGCTCATCTACTGGTACGGCTACCCGCACAGCATCATAACGGACAACGGCACCAACTTCGCCAAGGGGGCCATGGTAGAATTCTATGAAGAACATGGCATATGACTCGACCTCGCTTCGGTCGCCCAGCCGGAGTCGAACGGCCAAGCAGAACACGCCAACCAGAGCGTCCTCCACGGGATCAAGCCGCGACTCTAGGTGCCCCTCGAGCGCACCCTAGGATGCTGGGTCGACGAGCTCTCCTTTGTAATATGGGGGTTCCGCACGTCCATCAACCGCTCCACCGGATTCACACCCTTCTTCATGGTGTATGGTGTCGAAGCCGTAATGCCAACTAACCTGGAGCACGATTCACCTCGAGTTGCCAATTACGTCGAGGCGACCAATGAGGTCGCCAACCAAGACAGCGTCGACCAACTCGATGAGGCACGTGACCTGGCCCGCTCCCGCACCGCCATCTACCAGCAAGGACTCCGCCACTACCACAGCCGCTGAGTCCGGACTCGCACCTTCCAGGAGGGCGACCTAGTCCTACGACTGGCCCAGGACAAGAAGGGCATGCACAAACTCTCCCCACCCCATGGGAGGGACCATTCGCCATAGGGCGAGTCCTCGGCAACGACGCCTACTACCTCATCGACATACGGGGTGACGGCCAGCTCGAGGTCAGAAGGCCTTGGAATGTAAACCTTCTCCGAAAGTTCTATACATACAACCCCAACTTGTACTTAGCTAGCATATATAATGAAATTCATTCGGATCACACAAATTGTGTCTACTTGCCATATTCTTGTGCCACTCGCACTCGTACAAATTAGCAATACGCTACCCACGGAAGTCAACCCTTGGTCGAGCGACCGACACGGCTAAGTAGTGCGGCCTAAGGGCACTGAAAATATTCGGGCCCTAGGACATCCACGAATACGCCAATCCGGAGCCACCATCGGAGTCGCCTAGCTCAACTGGCCCACCGGGCCAAGCCGACCAGTATACGCTCCTCACAACAACCCGTCCTTCCCATCCTCGTGCAAAGCGACTCGAACGGTTAAGTACCACGCATGGGGACTCCGCAATAATGGAATCCTCACGCGGCTCGGGAACACACCAAGTAAGAGAGCTGCCTTATACTCGCCCAGTGACTGGCTTTCCGAGCCAGGGGAAGAGACGCGTTACAAACAACACATTAAAACAACCTACAATAGGAACGCGCCAATACGGTTGAGCACCACGCTCGGGGACTCGCCTACAAAACAATCCCACTCGTGCTCGGGGACTCGCCCCTCAGAAGACGCAAGGGAAAAACAGTGCACAACCAAAAGAAAACACTTAAGTATACAATCGAGTTATACCCCATTAAAGGGCGGATGCGCTTGGGGACTCGCTCAAACAAAAATAAACAAACCACACGATTACGGTCGCAATACGAGTCGATTGACTCCCCTTACTCAAAATATTGTTCACATTATAGCAGTCGCCACTTGGCATATATTACAAATTGCCCAACGATACTATCTATTCCGCAGGTCCTGACGAAGAAGCACCACCACCTCCCTTGACACGAATGAACGGCTGCCACGGATTCGTTGGGTAGGTCGTCAGCGACTTCGACAACACCAACCGGAAGGGCTACTCTGACTTCATGTCGCGATGCTCCGGCTCAGGGTCGCCAGGCTCCGGTACCATTTCCTAGTATGGTAGAAGATCCCCCATCACCAACACCCGATCAGCAAAAGGGGCAGCCTTGGCAGTCAGCTTCAGCACCTCTGACATCTCCACCCTGCCAGTCGCCGATGGGTAGCCGCTGGTGACGTCGTCAATGTCGAAATCGTCAGGGAAGTGGGCGAGACCCAAGCTCAATGTCGTGGTGGCCCCGCGCTTGAAAGCCGAGCGCGCCATCCACTCCACAATGACAGGCGCCTCCTCTAGATAGCGCCACACTTTCGTAAGCCCCCAGGAATAACCTCGGTGGGGGACATGCCTTGAAGGACTGCTTGGACACATAACGTCGAAGCTATGGCCGCGTTCACCACGGAAGTCATGCACTGCGAGGCGTTGAAGGTCTAAACCACCGGGTCGCTTTGCCCTATCACAGCTTCAAAATCAGACGTAGGTGAAACTACGGACTTCCCCAATCAGGGATTCACCAAAGGAGTTAAGCAAAAGACGGAGACTCACCGAGAAGCTTGCGAAAGTTCTCCGTGACATGCTTCTCCAAGGCGGCAAAATCATTCTACAGCCCCACGATGATCAAGTCCGTGGCCTTGTGTTCCTCCTCAGTCACAGCGACAGCAGCCTTCGCTCGATCCTCAGACGAAATTGAGGCCGCTTTCGCCTCCTCCAAGTCACGGATCAGCGAGGCAATTTGCTCATTCGCTGCGTCTAGCTCGGCGACTGGAACATACACTTCACGGGCCTTGGAAATTGCAGCCGGAAGACCATCTGAAAAGGAAAGGGACAAATCATCAATGCGCCACACACCAACAGTTCACAGCTGAAAGAGAAAAAGGAAAAGAAGCAATTACATACCAACAGTTTCCTGGAGTCGACGGTTTGCCTCCTATGCCACGCGCAGATCCCACTCCAAACGCTCCATGGCTGCCTGTCGATCGGTCAACTCCCTCTGCAAACCCTGCAAAAACAACAAAGTTCAGTACTTACAAAGAGCAATATCAAGTTCCTAGCCGCTGAAATTCAGCGACTAAGAACTCGGGGACTGGAGAGTAGAAAGAAATTCAGTTCCTAGCCGCTGAAGTTCAGCAACTAGGAACTCGGGGACTGGAGAGTAGAAGCAACTCAGTGCCTAGCCGCTGAAATTCAGCAGCTAGACACTCGGGGGCTGGACGTACCTGTCTGGCAGCGCCAAGCATTTTGTGAAGCTCGTCGGCGTCACTCGACAGGACTGTGAAGGAGGTGCGCCCACGACGAGACCCAACATCTTCATCGACGATCTCAGGGATCTTTGGAGACTAGTTGTCTGCCATGCTTGGGAACCTCTTCGCCATGAAGCGCGGGGAACGTTGCTGACGCTCTAGCCGGGGCGTTGGTCGCCGGAGCCAGCGCTTCCGTCGTAGGGGCGACCGTGACTAGATCTGACCGTGCATCCGCCACCTCTTCGACGACTACGGCAGGATCGCTCCCCTTGGCGCTAGCCATCGCCATGAAGTCGACGGCACCGCCTTTCTGCCTCTTCGTGCCCTCCATTGTCACCGCGTCATCAGCAGATTTCCTCTTCTTAGGAAGGTCGCCCTCTCCGGCGGTGGTGATCGGTGGAATCTTCGCCACTGAAGGGCGACCGATCTTCTTGACTCTAGACCTGCCAAAACCCCAAAATCAACACAGATACAGCACAAAAACGGAAACACGACTTGGAATGGAGAATTCGAGGCTAACTTGGCGACTGGGAGAACGCACAGCCCGGTGCTGATGTGGGCGGGCTTGTCCAATTCTGGCCCTAGCTTGCGCGTGAGCCCCCTTTCGAAGACGTCTGAAGCCCATGACACCGCGGGCTTCCTCGACGACGAAGCCGCGGTCGCCGGAATTTCCGGCTCTAAAGGCGCGGCCGCTCTTGACGGCTACGGCGACTTCGACGACGCTGCCTCAGCCACCTCCTGGCTTGGTACCTTCGAGACCGTTGGTGCAATCACCGCCAGAGGAACCTCTACCGCCGCCTCGGTGTCCTCGCCCTCCAACCCCTTCATTAGAATCGCATCCTCCGAGGCTTTGTGCCATGTTTCGGGGGTGTCTTCATCATCAGATTCATCGTCTGACTCAAACACCACCGATGACCTAGGTGGCGATGCTGGTTTCTTCGCTTGCAACTTCGGTTTGTGCGCGGGCTTCGACTACGTGGCCATGCGCCGGGATGTGTGCTCTTGCACGATCTTATCGCCTCCTTCGTGTTCATCGAGGCTGCGGATCACTTCGAACTCGCGTTGCTTCTGCATGCGAGTCTTGCAAGCCGTAGGCGCTGGGGGGAACCTCCTCCTCTTCCTCGTCGCTTTCAGAGGAGCTTCCTTCGGACGCCTCTTCGAGCTCCCGGGGGACCTCTTCGTCAAGCGGAGGAAGCCAGCCCTCCAACACCTGGAATAGCTGAGAACAACCACGAGTAAATAACAAATGCTGTGACTACAAATTACATTGCGGAAATGGCGACTAGAGGGAAAACTTACAATGGGGGCTTCATTCTTCACGGGAGTATACGGGGCGAGCCCGACCGATACGGTGGTGAATTCTGCATCTGTGATCTTCTTCAGGGCGGCCTTGTAATCCTCGGCCTCCCAAGACTCTTGGCTGGTTCGGGAGGGGTCGTGCTTCCTGCTATACTCATACATCCAAGGCGGTCGAGCCGCTAGCGGAACCAGACGCCGCCCGAGCCAGCAGTTGTAAAGGATGATCGAAGTCAACCCCAGGTCCTTCAACCTCTAGATCTGGTCCATCATCTCCACGACGGCCATCTTCTGGTCTTCCAGGAGCTTCTTTGGCGCCAGACGACGAGGCTCGCTCCTTTCGGCGACGAACTAGGGAAGCGCCACCTCGCCGGAGGGAGTGGATTCCTTCACATAGAACCAGCTCTTTTTCCACTCGCTGGCGGCTTTCTTCGGCAGAAGGAGCTTGATGAAGTTGTCCTTCGGCTTCAATTGAAACGTGACACCGCCGGCCGCCAGTATCAACCCGTTGGACGCCTCGCGCCCGATGTGGCCATGGAAGAGCTCTAGCCACAGCGGGAAATACGGCCTACAGCCGAGGTAGCACTCGCAGAAGGCGACAAAGATCGCCAGTTGCTCGATGCTGTGCGGGCCAAGATCCGATGGTTTGATTGCGTAATACGCACAGAAGCGCCGGAAGAAGAGAGAGGTGGAAAACCCCAAACCTCTCTCTAGGTGGCTGGGGAAACAAATGAATTCGCCGGATCGCGGCTTTGGCTCGGTCTCGGAGGAAGGGGAACCTGCCAGTTCCCCTTACGTAGGACTCCGGTGTCCTCGAAGGACTTGAGCTGGGCCGTGGTGCACTTGGATTTCCCCCCATGAGCCTTTGGGAGGCGGCATCGGGAAGGATGTGGAGTCGCTCGGTGCGGAAGGATCGAATTGAAGGAAGGCAGAAAGAATGAATGTGGGAGAATGAAGAATGAGGGGAAGGATCTGTAGAGCTAATTCGCCACTCCCCTTATAGAGGACTGCTACCCGCCAAAATCAGGGTAGTCGTTACCTGCGGTAATTATGCCGAAGTTACCGTTGGAATATCCAATAGATAGTTTGACCAGGTTGAAGGTCCAACTCCTCCATTCCACTCGCTAGCAGCTAGTCCTGTCCACTCGCCGAAGCAGCGACTTGGCAGCCATGACATTTGCCGGAGCAGCGACTGGGAGCCTGGGGAAAATTTCCTCGGTTTTACTGGAGTACATCATCGATTCGGCTGGGCGTCCAAATTGGGCTCGCCTACTCCGACCGCCAAAAGGACACCTGCGCCTAAATCAACATTGGCCTCGGGGACTACTGATGGGGATATGCCGAATGGGGTATGCCCAGCAGGACGTTCCGATTGGGCCAAAGGGTCTGCGAGTGGGCCTACAGGACGGCGACTGGAATGCGACTGAGGAGAAGGCTTGGCGACTGGCGACAAAAGGCCCAGAAGCGTACTTGAAGCCCAGTCGGATTAGGTCAAAAGCCTCCGAATCCATATCTTGTTCGGTGCTAAACTATAAACCCTAGCGAGGTGCCTCATATATAAACCTCCCTAGGGTACCTTGAGGACTTACGTTCTATCATACACCCCCTCAAGTGACTCGATGCTTAGACGCCGAGCTCGCCACCCATGTAACTCACTCTCCATTAATCCAATCTAGCAGGAGTAGGTCTTTACCCTCCGGGGGCCGAACCTGGGTAAACCATGTGCATCAATCCCCATATCGCACCGCAGATGGCCACTAGCTCTTCCTCATGTTACAATCAATCGCTGCCAGTAGCAGCGACTGCCGTGGCCATTTCATGGACAGTTCTTCAACAAGATTGGGCTCAGCTTTACCTGCAAATTTAGCTAGAATGAGAGTTTGACTTTCAGTTATCTTACCTAGCTATGCCTTAACAATCCTTATTCTTTCTTGAAGGGCATGTCAATCATTTCTCAAACTAACATCTTGGTTAGATAATTTACCAAGGATAGCATCATGGTTCTCTGTAATTGACTAGAATATTGTTTTGTTCATTTTGCGAGTCTATGAAAGACTTAAGCATTTCTTGGAGACTACCATTACTAGTTCCCATATTTTTAGAATTCCCTTGTGTTTTTATCGAACCAGTAGCTTGCGTCTTTTTGTTGTTGTCGGTGATGGAGAGAGAGGGCCTAGGGCATTCGGTTTCACCTGTAGTTGTGCAAAAACATCTGATGGAAATAAAAGATAGAAATAAAGTATGCGTCTACTTGTTAGAGCAAGATAAATTATATGTGGGCAGTGCATCCATAATTGCTATTGCCTCCGCAACCGCTTATAGCAATAACCTACTAGTCTCATCCATAGAAGAAGGAGAATTAATGATATACATAGTGATGTCACCGTTAATGCCAAGCAAATCCCTCACATACAGCTGTACTACCCCTTCTATCACTTGGGTTCCCAAACTGCAGATCAGTCATCACTCACACTCCCTATACCTGGCTCAACCGTCGGGGTCTTGGGTACCTGACAAGTACTTGGATTGAGGCAAGAGAGGATACAATAATCATCATGTCATACAAACTAATACACGATCCCATCTATGATAAATCACATGCACAATTGCTACATGGCTAGGTCGAAGCCCTTAGCCCAAGGAGAATTACTCACACATATAGATGATATCAACAATCACAAATATTGTAATGAAAATCATAAGATTGATAGCAATAGTCTTACAATGTCGCCAATCGGAGAAGAGATCTACTATTACAAGTGGTGGAAGATGGCTATGGAGATGGAGAAGGGTTTTGAGATATGAGATGGCTTTTTGGTGGAGTCTGGCTTCTTTGGGGCGAGGTGGTCATTGTTTTCCTATTTCCTTAGGCTTCTTTATATAGGGGTCCCTTCACTAAAGTTGTACAATTTGACCTAAAAGTGGCGGTGCTAACTATACGACTGGAGCTATACGGTCAGAATTTTCGCTCCGGCCATATAGTTGGTCGTTACAGTGTCTGCCTTCGTTGGACGGCTCCTATCTTCTTGTCGAAGGAAATATCGTATCTTTGACTTTAATGTAGTGATTGCCTCCTTTAAACGACATTATATGCGCAGGAAAAATACAAGAACAAGAGATTGCATATCCCTCTGAATATTAGCATTAGTGGCAGGGTTTAGAGAGATATTTCATGAAAAATATGATTAATATCCAGTTTAAATGTGGACGTATATGGCTATATTTTAGAGCCATCAGTTTTACAAACAAGATGTTACTTGTCCATGCACTTCCCACACTGGCCTGCTTCGGTCTAGGGTAGTAGGATGTAACGCGTCGACCCGTCGGGATAGCGGCAAGACAATTGAGGAATGACTTAAAACTTGGCAAAATGGCTCACAATGACATATGACACACTTATATCACTTCAATGAGCAATGATGGCATGCTTGGGCATGCCTTCGGCACGGTAGACGGCTAAAATCTATGGTCTAGGATAGTTTTGGACATGTACAAACAAATCGCCAGGCCAATTGTTCAAGGAATGTGCTTTCCTTTTTCATTTTGCTCCACCATGCCCTCACAAACACTCACAACCCTTGTTTTGCAAACAAGATGGTGCTTGGCCATGCCCTTCCCACACTAGCCAGCATCGGTCTAGGGTAGTAGGGTGTAACGTGCCTACCCGTCGGGATAGCGGAAAGACAATTGAGGAATGGCTTCAAACTTGGCACAATGGCTCACAATGACACACCCCACACTTATATCACTTCAATGAGCAATGATGGCATGCTTGGCCATGCCTTCAGCACAGTAGACGGCTAAAATCTAGCGTTTTAGGGCAGTTTTGGACAAGTACGGGTGAATCATCACGCTAAGTGTTCAAGGAATGTGCTCTCCTTTTGCACATTGCTCCACCATGCCCTCAAAAACACTCGCATCTCTTGTTTCACAAACAAGATTGTGCTTGGCCATGCACTTCCCACACTGGCCAACTTCGGTCTAGGGTAGTACGGTTGTCGTGGTGTGTAACACGGAAGTGCCATCGGGGATGGAATGAAGGGGACAATCAGGGTGCTATCGGTGGCTACTCGCAACGGGTTGGGCACAGATACTGCAAACACAGCAATGTACCCAGGTTTGGAGCCCTCTTGGCGAGGTAAATCTCCTCCTCCTGCAAGGATCTACTATCAAGGGGCGAATGCCTAGTAAAGATGCTCCTTGAGCTGTTTCCCTGGCTACTCCTTTCTAGAAGAAGAAGAAGGAACTACTCAACTTGTCCAATGTGTAGAACTTCTAACTTGTCATTGTCTACCTAGAACCCTAGGACTGCCCCCCCCTTATATACTGGTTGAGGAGGCAGTTTACAAGATGGGTTCTAGGGTTTACTATTTGGATTTGGGCCTTACAAAGTGGGCCCACTAGACAGGGCCAAACGGTAGGCCCGGGCCCAGTCAAGCCTCCAGTACAGGGAAGGACAGTGCTACAGTCTCCAGTGCCCTTGCTTTACTCGTCAGTCAACTCTTTCTCCATCAGCCGGCTCTTTATGTGTAAGCCAGAGCCTTACTCGTTAGCCCTTGCTTTCCTCGTTAGCCTCCAGCTTTGGCACCTTCGTCCGGTAGCGCCGGCCAGGCCAGCCAGCCTGTCCGGTCAGAGGCGCGCTCAGCGGGGAGCATCATCCCCATCGTACCATGGCCAGCAGATCCGAGGCGGCCGGCTAGGAGCGGCCTCCCAGCTAGTTCTTCAGGCCACCCGGCTAGACGGGCTAGCCGGGGAAACTTGGATGTGGACCGGGTGGGGAATTCCACCCAGCTGTGGTTCCTTGTTCTGGGTCCAGACGGCTAGAGCTCCTTGGATCCGGTTTGTTTCTCTCGTCTTGGCCTACCTGGGGTCATCCCCCCAACACTAGTTCCCGAGTGCGTTAGGACTTCGCCCTGTAGAGAAGTTCTTGAATTCTCATTTCGAATGATTGATAATGCAGGGGCCTTGTCGTTTTTGTTTTGTCTTGTAGTCTATGTCTAGCACCGGCTTGAGATACTTCGCCGTTTCCTGGCTGGGGTTTACCGGCTACGGAGCCGATGGCCCCACCCATAAAGTGTGTGTGGTGATCTTCTGGACCGGCTACCGCACCCCGCCAGGAGAGGGATTGCCAGTTTGCTGATGTCTCTGCTCGCGTCAGCCGCACCTGCCATTTCTGGCGCGTGTCACATCAGTTTGACCTCTTGGCCTACCGCGGCAGTTTTTGGTAACGGCGCGTGCTCATCATTGCGGTTTCTTAGAGATTGTGGGTGCGGTTTGCCTCCCGCAATAACTCCTGCGGGATCTTCTGTGCATCTTGTGCGGGCACACATGATCCGCCCCGAACCATCGCCTAGGGATGGGGTAGTTGCTGGCCACGTGGAAGAGAGGGAGGACAACTGCCGCAGTTTTTTTTATCCGATAAATAGGGGTGCCGGGGAGCAGGGTCTCCCCATATCTTCTTCCTGCGCTTGTTTCTCTTGCCCTCCATTGCGCCCTAGCCTTCTTCTGCTTTCTTGTGCCACCACTTCTTGGTCGCTGGCGCTGCTCTTCTCTTGCCGCGACGATGGGCCCCGCGCTTCCAACACAGCTACCTTCCCTAACAGCAAGCTGCCGGACATCACCGGCGGGTGGTGTGGCTCTTATGTCACCGAGGAGCTGGTGCAGAAGTACCAGCGGGGGAGGTTCCTACCGTCGGAGCGCCTGGTGAAGCACCGCCTCGCACTGGAGGGCGAGCGAGTGCCCCACCCTCAGCCCAGCAAGGCTGTCGTCTTCCTCGCCCACTTTGCTCGCGGCCTAGGGCTGCCGCTAAGTCGGTTCGTCTTGGAGCTGCTCGTCTCCTTTGACCTTTAGCTCCACCACCTCAGAGCCAATGCTGTGGCGATGCTGACGCATCACGCGGCCTACTGCGAGGCATATCATGGCGTCCGCCCCAACGCCGCGAATTTTTTGAAGTTTTTCTACTTCAAGGTACAGGTGGTGGGGAAGGGCGGCCCGATGACAGAGACAGGCTGCTGCGCCATCTACCCGCGGCCATCGGCGGGGATGCCACGCCCGGAGCTCCCGCACACCGTCAAGTTGTGGTAGTGCTCGTATTTCTATGTGCACAACGCCACCGAGGTGGACTGGATAAAGATTCCGGTCTTCGCCAATGTCCCTTCCACTCGGAAGGCCTGGAGCGTCCAGAACTTGGGTGCCCAGGGCGACATCGACCGGATGGCCGGCCGGCTAGCGATCCTCGTGGAGAAGGAGCGGCTCACCACCAGGGACATTCTGCTGTCCTGGATGGCATGTCGTGTGCTCCCGCTGCAGCACCGGTTGCACAAGATGTGCCACCTCTCCGACCATTTGGATCCCACCCGGGTATCCCGGCTGGACGTGTCGTATGCTACCCTCCGTGAGTGGCTCGCCACCATCTTGAAGGAGGCGCTGGAGGAGGACTAGGAGTTCTCCTGCTGGCCATACCACCATGACTAGCTTCCGCCGAAGTTATTTTCTTCCTCCTCTTTTCCGGGTGGATTTTCTCGAGGGATTCCTGTTTCATGCCTCTTATCTTCCCTTGTTGAGTAGATTTTTATGGCGCAGCTATCGGAGGATGGCATGGGGGATAATGAGCTCCCCAACTTTGCTGCGGACCACAAGCCCAAAAAGGCTCCACCGGTGGAGCCGGAGCGGTTCCCCATTTGGGCCGACGAGGGCTACGAGTTCCCACCCGGTGAGAGTTTTTTCCTTTTCCTTGCCTGCTTTGCTCCCGCTGTGCTCTAGCCGCGAACTTGATATTTTGGTCATGTTGGAACATCCACGCATGGCGAGGATGTGGATCCGGCTGAGGCCGCCGCGCCCAGGGCCAGGGGAAGCACGCCGCCTCGACCAACGCCGCACCGGCTGGGGGGCCGCCAAGAAGAGCCACCGCCCTAGAGCCGCGGCCACCATGCCAAGCATCGCCGGGTAGGTGCTTCTTTACTTCTTATATACTTGTACTAATGGGCTCGCACTCGCTTAGTTCGCCCTTGTCTTTCCCGTAGTGAGGCGATGGCTTTGCCTGGCTCCGCGACCGTCGCCACCGCGTCCGCCCCTTCGCCTGCCAGGGATAGAGGTGCGCCGACTGCGACGCCCGAGGCAGCACATTCTGCGCCATCTAGGGCCGACGCGGTTGCGGCGGAGGTGGTGCCGTCGGCTACACCCATGATGCTGCACTGAGCCGACGCCGTCTCCCGCCTTGCCGAGGCTCTCCTTCCTAGGCATGGTGGTGTGGCCGCACCGCCCTCTGGCCCGACGGCGGATGCTGACCCCGGCGCCTACTGGGTGGAGGAGCCGGTGGAGATGCCACCACCAGAGGTCCCCGGCCAACCGGCGGGTAGGCCCTCTACGGCCCCGGGGAGCAACGATGACCTCGAGGTCACCGGCTGGACGCCGGCTCGGGGTGCACCGCCGATGGACGCCACCTTGGCACAGTTGTCGGGGACAGTTCCCTTGGCTATCGGCTAGGCCCGCCAGCTGGTGGAGGCGCTGGAGCAGGGGCTTGGCCAGGCCAAGGCGCTGGGGGCCTCCGTCGAGGTATGTGTCCTTTTGCCGATTTTGATATTTTTTATCCATCCCGTGTCGCAGCCGGTTCTCTTGATTCTCACTTCTCACTTTTACGCAGAGGGCTCTTATAGACGCCGCCAAGACCTCGCGGGACCTAGGCTGTAATATTGCTTGCTCTGCCGTGTCTTCCCGACTGCGCGATTTCTCGCACTTCTTGTTGAACATTGGTTACCCTCCTGCAGCTCTACTGGCGGACCGGGACTGTGAGGTGGCCCGGCTGACGAGGTAGGTGGCCCGGCTGGACGAGTCCAACAGGGCTCACCAGGACCAGATCGCCCAGCTGGCTACGCATCAGCAGCAGATGGAGATCAAGGCCGGCCAAGCCAAGAAGGTGGCGGACACCCACACCGAGGCGTTGAAGAACCTGGAGGTGCTCTATGCCACCCAGGAGGATGCTCTCAAGGATTCAAAGGCCAAGGAGGCAGCGGTGCTGGGAGAGCTTTGTCAGATCGCCGAGATTGTCGTTAGTAAGTGCTCTCAATCTAGGTCAATATTGCAGTTTTGCCTTTTGCAGCCAACATTGATTATTATCTCTTTTCCCGGGTGCAGCTCATTATCCTGAGGCGACTAATTAGGCGCTGGCCCGCACTCGCGAGACGGATCCAGAGCAGGATCTCTACCTAGGTGAGCTAGTGGCGGTTGTCAGCAAGGAGGCGAACCGGCTTCGTGTCACCGCTCTCGAGGTCTACGACTATGTCTGGCCTAACACCACCCAGCCAGCCACCATGGACGCCTTGGCCGAGAGGCTTTGGGGTGCTCCAGACCTCATGAACGTGCTCAGGAGTGGGCGGCTCGTGGCAGCACGGAGATGGTGCTTGCGTTGCTGAAGTCCTGGTACCCGGACGTGGATCTGCGGAGCCTTTCCCGCGGATTTCACCAAGGGACCAGCTATGAACAGCTTCGTGTCGAGGTTCGTGACATCCGCTCCTGTGGCGTGATGATTGGGATCTTCGTCATGCTAGACCGGGACTTAAGCGATCCGGCTGGCACGGAGCCGTATCATCATAGTCTGGATGCGTCACGCATTGAGGCCCCGGCTACGCCACAGACCGCCTCAGCTGACATCAACTCTAGCAGCCAAGCTCCAGCTAATGTCTTCGGCCCTTCTGCCAACCAGTCAGCTTGATCCCCGGTATGCTGGGAGTATTTGTAGATGAAGAACTTGTGTCTTTCCATTTGTTGAACAGTTGTCTCTGCTCTGTTATTGAACTCTCGTGGGAGCATCGCCTCCCTCTGGATATTTGCTCGTGCTTTTTCATTTGCACTTCCTGCTTTGCATTTGCTGCATGCTTGTTTCTTTATGGGGGCGTGCGAGCGCACCCACAGGGTGTAGTCCCCGAGGTTCGAGCCGGCTGGAGAATACAGCCGGGTCGAAGCTCCGTTATGTTGTTGTCTATTTGCAGGTTTCTATGTGGGGGCGCGCAAGCGCACCCACAGGGTGTAGTCCCCGAGGTTCGGGCCGGTTGGAGAATACAGCCGGGTCGAATCTCCTTGACCTGCTCTACTGCCGCCTGGAAGCTGCTAGCCTCCGGCTTGGGTGTTTTTCGTGGGACTTTGGCTCATGCAAAGATGAAAAACAAACAAGTTGTTTGCCTGCTTAAACAGATGCAAGTTGAATTGTAATCTTAGATTCACTAGTCTTGAACTTTTGCTGTTTCACACGAAGCCAACGACTTTGACCTTTTCTCAGTGAGCATTGGCCAATTTGATGATGTTCCCTTGCCGGCTTCGAGCCAGAGTCGAAGGGGTAGCTTACTAGGGGTAATGCACGATACTTCTGGTTTGGGTCATTGGCTTTGGGCGAGTGAGCGCGACCGGAATGTCCAAATGTCTTTGTTTTCCTCGTAGCTTTTTGGTGTAAGGGTCTTCGAGCGTTCTGCTTTTGCTAGATCTGTCAGCCGGCTTGCGGTCTGCAGCCAGAACCGAAGAGGAAGCCCTAGGAGCCGCATACAGTACTTTGCCGCATAGATTGCGCGGCCGTCTAGGCCAGCCGGCGAGTCCCTGAGACGGATCACCGGCTCCGGGGTTAGAATAATGCAACCGGAAAAACCAAATTGTGCAGCATGACTTGCTAATTTATTGCGGAGTCCCCGAGACTATGTCGAGTCTCCCATGCTTTTTCATTACATAAAGGTAAGATACATACACTTATTGTTCAAGTGTAAAAGGGGCGATGCATGCTTGCATTCCATGGGCGCTCAGTTTCTTTGCCCGAACGGTCCATCTTGTTCTTTTCCGGCTGGCGGGTGCTGATGAGATAGTATGAGTTGTTCTGTAGTGCCGGGCTGATGATGAATGGACCCTCCCAAGGTGGAGATAACTTGTGCCTCCCCTTGGTGTCTTGTACCAGCCTTAGTACCATATTGCCCTTGCGGAATGAAACGCTGCGGATCCGGCTGGAGTGGTAATGGCGTAGGTTCTGCTGGTAGATGGCGGAACTGGACAAGGCCAGCTCGCGTGCTTCTTCGAGGAGATCGACGCTGTCCTTTCGTGCTTCTTTGGCTTGCTGCTCTGAGTATAGAAACTTGCGAGGTGCATCGAACTCGATGTCTGTTGGCAAGACCGCCTCCGCCCCATAGACGAGGAAGAAAGCGGTGTAGTCGGTGGACCGGTTTGGCGTGGTGCGTAGGCTCCATGGCATAGCCGGTAGGTCCTCAATCCAGTAGCTAGGGGATCCATCAGTGGCTCGATCAGCCAGGGCTTGATTCCGGCTAGGACTAGGCCATTTGGTCGCTCGCACTGCCCGTTGGACTAGGGGTGTGCCATAGATGCAAGGTCCAGGCGGATGCCCTTGTCTCTGCAAAAGCACACGAAAGCTCCTTTGGCAAAATTTCTGTCGTTGTCTATTATGATGTTGTTGGGGTGGCCAAAGCGCGTGATTATGTCCGTGAAGAACTTGACCACTGTAGGTCCATCTAGCTTCTTTATTGGCTTTGCCTCGATCCACTTGGTGAATTTGTCTACCGCCAGCAACAAGTGCGTCATGCCGGATCGGGTCGTTTTGAAAGGGCCGACCATATCCAGCCCCCAGACGGCAAAGGGCCAAGTGATGGGAATCGTCTTGAGTGCCGCAGATGGGGTGTGCTTCTGCTAGCTGAACCGCTAGCAACCATTGCACGCCTTGACTATTTGTTTAGTGTCTTCAAGTGCTGTGGGCCAGTAGAACCCATGGCGAAATGCCTTTTCCACTATGGCCCATGACGATGCATGGTGTCCGCATTCTCCCTGGTGAATGTCAACCAGCAGCCAGATCCCCTCCTCATGGCTCACACATCGCTTATAAATGCCCCCAGCGCTGTGCTTGTAAAGCTCATTGTTGATGATAGTATATGCGGTGGCTCTGCGCTTCACCTGCCTTGCTTCTACCTCCTCTTCGGGCAGCTCTCCTCTGGCTAGGAAATTCATGAACGGCTTGGCCAATGTTGGGGTTTCCCAGATGGCGCATACCACCTGCATTAGTAGATTTACTTCTGCGCGGATAGCCGGGTTGGGCTCGTCTAGAGGCCGACTAGGTGGAGTAGTGGAGTCGACAGCCTCTAGGTTGGATGCGGCGGTCCCCAGTGTGGTGAAGCCGTCGCGGAGGTCTTGGAGCCGGCAGTCCTGGGTGCGGTGAAGCAGTCCCCGGGTGCGGTAAAGCTATCGCGGAGGTCTTGGAGCCGGCAGTCCCCGGGTGCGGTGAAGCCATCGTGGAGGTCTTGGAGCCGGCAGTCCCCGGGTGTGGTGAAGCCGTCGCGGAGGTCTTGGAGCCGGCAGTCCCTGGGTTCGGCGAAGCAGTACCCGAGTGCGGTGAAGCCGTCGCGGAGGTCTTGGAGTCGGTAGTCCCCGGGTGCGGTGGTGTAGTCCACCAGCCAGTCCTCCGGCTTGACCGAACCATTGTACTTTGGTGTATCCCTTTGGAGCGAAAATCCCTTTGGAAACGGTTCATTCCAGATTCGCGGTCCGAAGCATCTTGGACCGGCTGGGCATTCTTCTTCCAGCGCGCAAGCCTGGACTAGTAGGTCGATGCGTGCGCGCGCGTCTTGTGGTTCTTCCGGCTCGAGCGGTCCCAGCCAGCCGAATAGGTGGGAGTTGGGCAGCGCTTGGCCTTTTTTGGCTTCGTCGGCCGGCTCACGGTTTTTGCTGGAACAGCTGCTGCGTTGCAGGCATTAGGCCCACGACCTGCTAATCCACCACGTGGGTGGTTGCTTCGCCTTGCTCCGTTTGGGGAAGATGCCTTGTGATGGCCCAAAATATATCGAGCTCGTTGGGGAACCCCAAGAGGAAGGTATGATGAGCACAGCAGCAAGTTTTCCCTCAGTATGAAACCAAGGTTATCAATCCAGTAGGAGCAAGGAAACACCCCAAAGGTGTTGCTAGCTGAACATTTGTAGGGCGCACTACCGGTGCCAGCAGCAACGTGGAGACCTGCACAACACAACCACAGAACTTTGCCCCCAACTTGCGATGAGGTTGTCAATCTCACCGGTTTTGCTGAAAACAAAGGATTAAACGTATCGAATGGAAGGAAGTAATAGTTTGCAGAAAGTAAACACAAAGCAGTAAAGAGTTGATTATAGATTGTATGTAAAATAAAGGACTGAGGTCCATAGTTCACTAGAGGTGGCTCTCCTTAAGATAGATAACATGCTGGGTGAACAAATTACAGCGGAGCAATTGCCAAACATCGAGAAAGCATACAAGCATATACTAATCATCTTAACTCCTTTGAGATTCGATTGGGCATTACAACATTATACATAGACCACCATCTAACTGCATCTATGACTAATAATCCACCTTTAGGTTTTCATCCAAACCCCCTCCAGTATTAAGTTGCAAGCAATAAATTATTGCATAACGAATTGTGTGTAAGTAAACAATACGATTGTTCTATGAACAAAGGATTGTTGTTTTCTCCCGAGTAGCAACAACACATCTAGTACCTTAGAGATTTTTGTCACTTCCCCAGATTACCAGAGGCATGAACCCACTATCGAGCATAAATACTAACCCTTGGAGTTGCTAGCATCTACTTGGCCAAGATAGCTACTAAAAACGGAAAGCATGCACGATCACAAATAACAAAGACATGATAGAATCAATAATCAATCTGAAATAGCATCTCAATATCCATCGGATCCCCGCAAAAACAACATGCAGAATTACAAATAGATGATTTTGATCATGAACGTAGCTGATACATTGCAAATGTATCTATAATTTTTGATGTTCCATGCTTGGTTTTATCTACTTTCTTATGTTTTGTCCACACTTTGGAGTACTTTCCATATACTTTCTTGGACTAACCTGTTAACAAGATGCCATAGTGCCAGTTGCCTGTTTTCTGTTGTTTGTGGTTCCAGGAAAGTTAGAAAATCAATATTCTCGAAATTGGACCGGACAAAAGCCAAAGTCGATATTTTATAGAAGACTCACGGAGCCAGAAGACGAGACGGAGAGGGGCCAGAGGGTGGCCACACCATGTGGTGGCGCGGGATAGCCCTGGCCGCGCCACCAGGTGGTGTGGGCCCCCTGGCCGCCCACCGACCTTGCCTCTTCGCCTATAAGAAGCCTCCCGATGCATAAACCCTAGATCATCAAGCCTCCATCCACGAAAAGTTCCACAGCGCCGCCGCCACCGAAGGGGAGATTCGGGGGACAGAAAGTCTCTGTTCTGGCACCCTACCGGGACAGGGAAGTGCCCCCGGAGCCATCTCCATCGATCTCCACCACCATCTCCATCGCCATTGCTGATTCCCATGATGAGGAGGGAGTAGTTCTCTCTCGAGGCTAAGGGTTCTACCGGTAGCTATGTGTTCATCCCTCTCTCTCTCTATGCATGATCTTATTGAGATCATGAGCTTGTAATCTATAGATCTATTCTGCTACTCAAGTGCTTTAATGAATCTCTGCTCTCCCCATGTGTGTGAAAGTGACAGCGTGCTCACCATGGTGTCACTTAGGCTAGAGATTACAAATACTTGTTATGAGTTATATTTGGAGTTGGATGTTTCTATGAAATTGTGGTGTTTGTTGGACTCATCTAGTACTCAAGGTGACAGTGTGGGGTTTTCTAGATGGGAAAAGCTTACTTTGAGGTGTGCTATTATAACCCTACCATCGATTAGAGTGTCCAACCGGAGAGTAGTTAAGAGTAGTATCATAAAGAGAATATATTTATATGAGAGTGTTCACTAGTGAAAGTATGATCCCTAGGCCTTGTTTCGAAGCATTGATACACTGTTTGCTATTAGATCTGTTACATGTTTGCTTGCTTCCATCTTTATTTTAGTTTGCCTTTAGCCTCTTCCATGCCATCAAGCTATTTTCTATCACTATTACCACTTATAATTATCTTTACCACTTGTATTTCACTATCTCTTCGCCGAACTAGTGCACTTATACACCTAACAAGTGTATTGGGTGTGTTGGGGACACAAGAGACTTCTTGTATCTTGATTGCAGGGTTGCTTGAGAGGGAATACCTTTGACCACTTCCTCCCTGAGCTCGATAAACCTTGGGTGATCCACTTAAGGGAAAACTTGCTGCTATTCTACAAACCTTTGCACTTGGAGGCCCAACAACTGTCTACAAGAATAGAAGTGTGTAGACATCAAGCTATTTTCTGGCGCCATTGCCGGGGAGGAAAGGTAAAAGGTATTCACACCGGGGGATTAAAGAAGAAGAACCTCCCACGGCAAACGCCTATTTTCTGGCGCCGTTGCCGGGGAGGTAAGGTAAAAGGTACTCACATCCTCCGGTATGAGTGCTCGAAGTTATTTCCTTTAGATTCTGCAATTTTGTCTTTTTGTTTCTTGTTTTCACTAGTTAGTCTTAATGGAAAACAACAAAAAAATTAGAGAGCTTTTTAGTATTTTTCCTAAGTTAGAACTTGAATTCCTTGAAAAGAAAATTAAAAACCCTTGGAACCTTCTTTGCATGCTAATAACAATGTTATTAGTATGAATCTTTTGAACACCTTTGTTACTAATGCTATGGAAATTTCTAAGCTTGGGGAAGTTAGTTCTTATGAAAATGATCTTTTTACTTCCCCAGTTTTAAAGAAGAAAATTTGCTCTGATGATACTTTATCTCCCATATGTGGTAATTCTAATGAAACTTGTGATACTTTAAATCCACATACCGAAAGCATCCCTTTTATAATACCTATAAAAATTGTTGAACGTGTTATGAATTACTCTTATTTTGGAGATGGAACTGTCCATCCTGGTGATCATTTACTCTTTATACATGAATTATGCGGGTTGTTCAAGTGTTTAGGTATTTCAATGGACCAAGTTAAGAGGAAGCTATTCTATTTATCACTTAAGGGCCAAGCAAGGGAGTGGTATGAGCTACTAG
Organism: Avena eriantha; assembly: GCA_910589775.1. Taxonomy (NCBI): domain Eukaryota; kingdom Viridiplantae; phylum Streptophyta; class Magnoliopsida; order Poales; family Poaceae; genus Avena; species Avena eriantha. Next base: position 283,074,879 of record OU342742.1, on the reverse strand, counting down.
ATGATCCTCATCATTTGGAGTGGAAGGAACTTGAATCTCTCTTTTACTCTAAATTTTATCCTCCTCATGAATTTCATAAAGATAGGAATTATATTTATAATTTTCATCCTAATTATGGAGAAAGTATTTCCCAAGCATGGGGGAGATTGAAGTTACTAATGCTCAAATGTCCCATTCATGAGCTCCCCAGGAATATTGTTATTAATAATTTTATGCGAGGCTTTCAGGACATTACAAGGACTATCTAGATACTTGTTTAGAGGGATCCTTCACGAGTAAGGAGGTCAAAGCTAAGTGGTATCTTCTTGAAACAATTCAAAGCAATACCAAAGATTGGGATAACAACAAAGGTAAAGAACCAGGTATAAACTATGAGTATGATTGCATTAAGTCTTTCATTGAAACTGCTGATTTTCAAGAGCTTAGTGCTAAATATGGTCTTGATCCTCAAATTCTTATTGATTGTTTTAAAACCTTTGCTTCTCATATTAATGCTCCTAAAGAAAAGTGGGACATGTATCATGAGCCTTTTAAAGACACTTGCATGGAAAATGAAATTGTTGTTAATGATAGCAATAAACATGCTCAAACCTCTGAAAGTACTATTTCTTATAAGCATGTTAATTTTTGTGGAATACATAGACCTTGTCAGAATAATCAAATTTAAGAAGAATATTGTATCACCCACAGGAATGAAAAAACTAGAATGTGGTATAGGGCTTTAAATGATCTTGGTAAAAAAGTTTGTGCCCTTTATCCTTTTATTTGTGAACTTTGCTTCGAAGTGGGTCATTTCAATTTTCAATGCTCGGGCCATAATAATAGCCCTTCTAATCCAATGAGTACTGCAAGTTTGTATTGTGATGACATGATCAATCCTAATCAGCATGATGAACTTACATTATTTTTGGGGTGTGAAGAGTTATCAAGAAAAACCTCTTTGGTAGATATGGGCGCTTTTGATATGAATAGTGTCCTGCATGGTTGTCATCTTTATTGTGTTGATAATTGCCACACAAATACTTACATACAAAATATTATAGAAGTTGAGATTTTACCAAAATATGATAGGACTAATATGTGTTTTGATCTTATTAATGAAAAGAAGGAATCCTCCAAAGTTTCTTCTATTGTCTCTAACAATGAACCAGGGTATATGGAGAAGCTTCCTTTCAAGCCTCTCCCTCCTAAAGAGAAGAAGATAAAGAAGAGAAGGAGTAAAAGGAGGGACAAAACGGTATTTTCCCCTAAGCATGTTGCTCCCATTATAGTTTTTGATGAGTCTGAACTCGATGATGTTCCTATGCCTATTACTTATAGTAGTGATCATGATTGGGAAAAGCACACTACTTTTGATATTGATAATCTCTTCGATACCAATTCTGAAAATGATGATATTAATAATTGCTATACTATTAGTGTTATCCATGATCTTTCCAATGATGATATGTTTACAAATGAACACACTTTGGAGGATAACTATTCTATTTCTTATGAAGATACTATACCTCCAATTTATGATGCTTGCAATGATGAATATGATATTTTCAGTCCACCTACTATTGAGGAGGAAATTAATTATGATTATAATATGCCTCCTATATTTTATGATTATGGTGATGAAAATAATAATGATAGCTATTTTGTTGAATTTTCTCCGACTACAATTAACAAGAATGACTATGTTTATGTGGGGAGTATTAATTCTTTTATGCACGTGACTCATGATAAGAATGTTTTATGTGATAGTTATATTATTAATTTTATTCATGTTGCTACTGAAAGTTATTATGAGAGAGGGAAACATGGTTTTATGTTTCTCAACAATATTAAGTTTCCCCTCTTTATGTTGAAAATTTTGAAGTTGCACTTGTTTTGCTTTCCTATGCTTGTTGCTTTGCGCTTTCATGACTTGTTTCTTTACAATATTCCTATGCATAGGAAGTGGGTTAGAATTAAATGTGTTTGGAATTTGCTTCTTGATGCTCTCTTTTACTTCAATTCATATTTCCTATGTGAGCCTCTTTTCAAACTATCATGCCTAACTTAAAGGCGTTAAAGAAAAGTACTTATTGGGAGATAACCCAAAAGTTTTAGATGAGTCTTGGAAATTATTAATTCTGTAATAACCTCTCCTTATCATTTTTATTTTCTTTTTGTGCCAAGAGTAACCTCTAATCAAAGAGAAGTAATGATTGGGAAAGTTGCTGTCCCGTAACAGATTTCTGTGATTCACCGTAAAAATTCGTGTAAAATCTCTATACGTCTTTTTGAGGCGTGAATTTTTGTGCTTCTGCCCCAGGTTGTTATCTAACTTACGTTAGTTCAACACTTTTTTATTTGAGCTACAGAAGGTCTTCGAACAAATTAGTCTTTACTTTTTGGTATGTTTTGACAGATTTCTGCCATTTTCTGCATTTGCTTCTTGTTGGTTCCTTCTTGAGTTCTTTTGGGGAATTGAGATTTTTCAGGGAAGTGCTAAAGTAGCTAGTGTTCTAATGGAAGTTTATTTGGTTTTATAACTGAACCTTAGGACTTATTTATCTTAAGTGCACTAATGTTGCTAATAAAGATTGTGTGAAGTTTTGTATGAAGGAAAAATTTCAGGTGTATGGATGGAATGAGTAATGAGATGAAGAATGGACTAAAGCTCAAGCTTGGGGATGCCACGCGTGTCACCCCAAGAAATATCCAAGAAGTACAAGCGTCAAAGCTTGGGGATTCCCAAGGCATCCCCTTCTTCATCAATAAAAATCCCAGGTTTCATCCAAACAGTTCATTTTTATTGTTTCATGCACAGTTGTGTTTTTCTTGGAGTGTCTTCTTTTTCGTTTTCATTTTGGTTTTTAGTTTTCTTGGTTTGCTTAGTTTTCTAAATAAATTGGTTGGACCCCCTCTTTCATACATTGGTTTGCCAATAGTTTGGTTTGGTTTGGAAAAGAGTAGGAAAGTTCATACTTGTGTGGTAAAAAGAGCTTGTTTTTACTGTGGCCTATGCTTTGTCACGCCATGCTTGATATTGTTTTGGCTTTATGCTTAGTATTCTTTGTCGTAGCATGACTTGTTAGAAACAATTGAGATTGCTTAATGTGCCTTGGATGAATCGTGCGTTGTTTTAGCATATTAAAGCATAGTATAGTGGTATTCTCCTTTGATGCTTTATTTGGGTTGGCTTGGCACATGCTCACACCATGCTATGACTATCTCAAGTCACCATAGCCTTTATGATCCTTTAGTTTCCAACTTGTAGTATCACTTTATGCTTTGAACAATGATGTTTTGACGCTCTGCACTATTATGGCCATTATTGCTCTCTTAGTTTGTCGCTCCCAGTCTTTTGCTAGCCTCCACAACAAAGTATGAGTTCCGCTCATGCATCCAACTCCCTAAACCAAGTTATTCCAAACAGTCCACCATACCTACCTACTAGCTTATGCTATTCCAAGTATATTCATGCTTTTGTTTGCCTTCCAAATTAAACTTGTTATGAGAAAACTAGTGATTAAAGCTCTCACGAACTTGATGGCACACTTTACTTTTTGCATCTAATAAACTTGAACCATTGGGTACTTCTTTGTTGCGTATATGCTTGCGCTTTATAAGTTGAAATTAGCAGAACCATGTATCATGGGGAACACTATCAACATTGCACTTGTACTTTGCACCCCATTGATATCATGTTCTTTTGCTTATGGATCCCGGCGGTGTGAAGTAAAAGTGGAACTTGTAAGATCATGGAGTTTGTATGTGTGTTAGAGAAACGCCTGGGCCGCTAGCCTAAGCCATGCCTAATCATGGTGTAAACTTGCATCATCACCATAATGAGCACTCTATGAAGCATCCTCAATAAAAACCTATGCAAATAGCAAATAAAAAGATTGCTGAGATGCTCATTGTCTTCTTGCCTTATCATTTTGATTATGGGAAAGCTCCCGTATCATGTGCAAGGGGTACCCCGTTGGCGGTTCTTAATGATACACATATACTTACAATGACAAGAGCTTACTCGTGACTGAAGTTGAGTAGCATGAGGATCGGTCTTCGTAAGTAAGGGGCATGAGATTTCGGTTTATAACTTGTCAAGGATATCCTCTTAGTTGTGTCACTTTAACCTTAATCACCATCAAGATTCTTATGATAGGGGCAATGAGAGCTGAAAGCTATAAGTACCATAATTTTTGGAAGCTCTTTATGAGACTTGAATCCCTACTTCCTTTTACAAAGGCTTTTCTTCCACCATTACATTGAGTCTCCACCTTCTATCTTTATGCACTTACTTTGAGAGCATAGTGACCATTCTTAGTTCTATGTGCATTGTCCGAAGACTTGTTGATTGATGCATAACTTTGATATTGCTTGTTTTAAACTATTTGTATCTAGTCACTCTTATGAACTTTGAAGGTTTCCTATGCATTTATATTTGCTACTCTATGAGGGACAAGCTGAATACTATTATGCTATGTTTTCTTCATGTGAAACAAACAAACGTCTTGCAAAACATTGTTATTCATGAATCTTTTGTTTGTGCCTTTTCATGTTGTATCATAGTTTCATTGTCTTATTGTTAGAACTTTATATTTCATGCTATGTTAAAGTACTATGATCCTAGCTTTCAATGCTTTACAAATACTTTGATCAAGTCTTTGATGGTGCATGTCACCTCAAAAATTATTCTTTCTTTTTATCACTTACCTACTCGAGGACGAGTAGTAGTTAAGCTTGGGGATGGTGATACATTGCAAATGTATCTATAATTTTTGATGTTCCATGCTTGGTTTTATCTACTTTCTTATGTTTTGTCCACACTTTGGAGTACTTTTCATACACTTTATTGGACTAACCTATTAACAAGATGCCACAGTGCCAGTTGCCTATTTTCTATTGTTTTTGGTTCCAGGAAAGTCAAAAAATCAATATTCTCGGAATTGGACCGGACAAAAGCCAAAGTCGATATTTTACCGGAAGACTCACGAAGCCAGAAGACGAGACGGAGAGGGGCCACAGGGTGGCCACAACATGTGGTGGTGCGGGCTAGCCCTGGCCACGCCACCAGGTGGTGTGGGCCCCCTGGCCGCCCACCGACCTTGCCTCTTCGCCTATAAGAAGCCTCCCGATGCATAAACCCTAGATCATCCAGCCTCCAGCCATGACAAGTTCCACAGCGCCGCCGCCACCGAAGGGGAGATTCGGGGGACAGAAAGTCTCTGTTCCGGCACCCTGCCGGGATGGGGAAGTGCCCCCGGAGCCATCTCCAACGATCTCTACCACCATCTCCATCGCCATTGCTGATTCCCATGATGAGGAGGGAGAAGTTCTCTCTCGAGGCTAAGGGTTCTACCAGTAGCTATGTGTTCATCTCTCTCTCTCTATGCATGATCTTATTGACATCATGAGCTTGTAATCTATAGATCTATTCTGCTACTCAAGTGGTTTAATGAATCTCTGCTCTCCCCATGTGTGTGAAAGTGACAGCGTGCTCACTATAGTGGCACTTAGGCTAGAGATTACAAATACTTGTTATGAGTTATATTTGGAGTTGGATGTTTCTATGAAATTGTGGTGTTTGTTGGACTCATCTAGTACTCAAGGTGACAGTGTGGGGTTTTCTAGATGGGAAAGGCTTACTTTGAGGTGTGCTGTTATAACCCTACCATCGATTAGAGTGTCCAAGCGGAGAGTAGTTAAGAGTAGTATCATAAAGAGAAGATATTTATATGAGAGTGTTCACTAGTGAAAGTATGATCCCTAGGCCTTGTTTCTAAGCATTGATACACTGTTTGCTATTAGATCTGTTACATGTTTGCTTGCTTCCATCTTTATTTTAGTTTGCCTTTAGTATCTTCCACGCCATCAATCTATTTTCTATCACCATTACCACTTATAATTATCTTTACCACTTGTATTTCACTATCTATTCGCCGAACTAGTGCACTTATACACCTGACAAGTGTATTGGGTGTGTTGGGGACACAAGAGACTTCTTGTATCTTGATTGCAGGGTTGCTTGAGAGGGAATACCTTTGACCACTTCCTCCCTGAGTTCGATAAACCTTGGGTGATCCACTTAAGGGAAAACTTGTTGCTATTCTACAAACCTCTACACTTGGAGACCCAACAACTGTCTACAAGAATAGAAATGCGTAGACATCAGTAGCTCACAAGATCTAAACATGAAAGCACGAAGGAGGAGAACCAGCCATCTAGCCACTACATGGACCCGTAGTCCAGAGATGAATTACTCACGCATCACACCAGAGGCTTGCATGGTGATGAAGAAGGCCTCCAGGGTGAATTCCCCTCTCCGGTAGGGTGTCGGGAAGAGCTTCAGATCCCTCCCGATCTAGGGATGGAGACGACGATGGCTACAGACTCTTTCGTGGATTTTAGATCGGGTACTTAGGGTTTCTGTATCGGAGGCATCTTATAGGTAGAAGGAGAGGCCGAGGGGGTGCTGGAGGCAGCCACACCACCCCCTGGCGCAGGCCAGGCCTGGCCGCGCGGCCAGGTGGTGTGGCGGCCCCCTAGCCCCTCTCCGTCTCGTATTCTGGCTCTGTGTGTCCCCCCGTAAAATAATGACTTTGGCTTTTGTCCCGTCCAATTCCGAGAATATTAATTTTCTGACTTCCTGGAACCAAAAACAGCAGAAAATAGGCAATTGGCACTATGGCTCTCGTTAATAGGTTAGTCCAAGAAATCATATATAAAGTACTCCAAAGTGTGGACAAAACACAAGAAAGTAGATAAAACAAAGCATGGAACATCAAAAATTATAGATACATTTGCAATGTATCACCAAGCTTAACTCCTGCTTGTTCTCGAGTAGGTAAGTGATAAAAAGAAAGAATAATTTTTGAGGTGACATGCACCATCATAAACTTGATCAAAGTATTTGTAAAACATTCAAAGCTGGGATTATAGTACTTCAATCATAACATGAAAGACAAAGTTCTAGCAATAAGACAAAGCAACTATGTTACAACATGAAAAGGCACAAAAACAAAAGATTCATGAATAACAATGCTTTGCAAGACGTTTGTTTGTTTCACATAAAGAAAACATAGCATAGTAGCATTCAGCTTGACCCTCATAGAGTAGCAAAACATAAATGCATAGGACACCTTCAAAGTTTACAAGAGTGACTAGATACAAATAGTTTAAAACAAGCAATATCAAGTTATGCATCAATCAACTAGTCTTGGGACAATGCACATAGAACTAAGAATGTCCACTATGCTCTCAGAGTAGGTGCATAAAGATAGAAGGTGGAGACTCGATATAATGGTGGAAGAAAGGCCTTCATAGAAGGAAGTAGGGATTCAAGTCTCATAAAGATCTTCCAAAAATTATGGTACCTGTTAGCTTTCAGCTCTCATTTCCCCTATGATAAGCATTTTTAAGGTGATTAAGGTTAAAGTGACACAACTAAGAGGATATGCTTGACAAGTTATAAGCCGAAATCTCATGCCCCTTACTTACGAAGACCGAACCTCATGCTACTCAATTCTAGTCACGAGTAAGCTCTTGTCATTGTAAGTACATGTGTATCATAAAGAACCGCCAATGGGGTACCCCTTGCACATGATACATGAGTTATCTCATAATCAAAATGACAAGGCAAGCAGACAATGAGCATCTCGGCGATCTTTTTATTTGCTATTTGCATAGGTTTTTATTGAGGATGCTTCATAGAGTGCTCATTATGGTGATCCTGCAAGTTTCCACCATGATTAGGCATGTCTTAGGCTAGCGGCCCTGGCGTTTCTCTATCACACATACAAACTCCATGATCTTACAAGTTCCACTTTTATTTCACACCGTTGGGATCCATAAGAAAGAGAACATGATATCAACAGGGTACAAAGTACAAGTGCAATGTTGAAAGCGTTCTCCATGATACATGGTTCTGCTAATTTCAACTTATAAAGCGCAAGCATATACGCAACAAAGAAGGACCCAATGGTTCAAGTTTATTAAATGCAAGAAAAGTAAGGTGTTCCATCAAGTTCGTGAGAGTTTTAATCACTAATTTTCACATAACAAGTTTAATTAGGAAGATAGACAAAAACATGAATATACTTCCAATAGCATATGCTAGTAGGTAGGTAGGATGGACTCTTTGTAATAACTTGGTTTAGGGAGTTGGATGCATGAGTGGAACTCATACTTGGTTGTGGAGGCTAGCAAAAGACTGGGAGCGACAAACTAAGAGAGCAATAATGGCCATAATCATGCAGAGTGACAAAATAACATTGATCAAAGCATAAAGTGATACTACAAGTTGAAAACTAAAGGATCATAAAGGCTATGGTGACTTGGCATAGTCATAACATGGTGTGAGCATGTGCCAAGTCAACCCAAATAAAGCATTGATACGTCCATTTTGCATCACTATTCTATGTCTTAATTCACTATTATTCATTGATATATTTCGTATTGAGAGGTGATACTTATGTTATTTCATCTATTTTTGCATGGTTAATGACTTTTGGAGCATGGACCGCTGTAGTCAGGATTCTAATGGAAAAGGTGCTGTTTGGAGGCAAAATTCATGAAGATCAGAAAATCTGGGAAAATATACAGAAAATTCTATTTTTCTAGAAGACTCGGGATGCCAGAAGATGGAGTGGAGGTGGGCCACAGGGGGCCCACACCACCCCATGGCGCGGGCAAGCCTAGGCCGTGCCAGGGAGTGGTGTGGCCGCCCTGGCCCACTCCAGCCTCTCACCTCTGGCGTATATCATCTCCACGAAACCCTAAGACTCGGGGAGCAACCACAGAAAGATTCCGCCGCCTCTGCGGGGCGGAAAACACCGAGAGAGAAAGATCTCTCCGGCAGACAGATTTCTGCCGGGGGAATTCCTTCCCGGAGAGGGGAGATCGTCACCATCAACACCACCATCAAGCTGGACTTCATTGAGATCATCATCATCATCACCATCATCATCACCATCAGCACCCTCATCACCATCTCCATATTGCTGTAACAATTGCGTTGAATCTTGCATAGTTCATAGGGGAAACTTTCTCGGTGTTGATTACTCTTTGTAGTTGATGCTATTGAGTGAACCATTGAATTATTGTTTATGTTTAGATTGTTATACATCATTATTCCATCTCTGATCATGATCCATATGATGTCTTGTGAGTAGTTCGTTTTGTTCTTGAGGACATGGGAGAAGTCTTTTTGTTAGTAGTGGAGTTGCGTTGAGAAAGATTCAATAGTTTGATATTTAAGTTGTGGTGTACTTCTTCTAGTGGTGTCATGTGAACGTCGACTACATGACACTTCACCTATATGGGCCTAGGGGAATGCATTGTGTATTTGGCTACTAATCGTAGGGGTTGCCGGAGTGACATAAAACCTGAACCCCTGTTAGGAAACCATTGCACAAGGGACGTAAGGGTCTTAGAAGTTAAAGTTGTGGTTAGGTTTCTACCTTAATTACTTTCTTGTACTTACGGATGTTTGCAAGGGGGTTTAATCACAAGTATGTATTTAGTCTTGGATAGGGCGGTACATTAGCACAGGTTCACCCACACAGCACTTAGCAAGCTAGAGAAGATTAATCGACTATATGAAGCGAAAGCACTTGACAGTCTTCCCATGTGTCCTCTAGAACGTTTGGTCATCTATAGAAATACAACTGGCTTGTCCTTTGCCGCATAAAGGATTGGGCCACTTGCTGCATTCATTCTTACTGTCTTTTATTTACTCGTACTTTGTTTACTTGCTTTATCGAAAACCCCTAAAAATCCGTTTGCTAAGTATTTGCAGAGAATTCCTGATCCATACCACTAGCCAGCACCTTCTGCTCCTCGTTGGGTTCGACACTCTTACTTATCAAAAATACTGCGATACACCCCCTATACTTGTGGGTCATCAAGCATCAAAGGAGAATACGACAATACTATGCTTTAATATGCTAAAACAACGCATGATTCTTCAAAGGCACATTAAGAAATCTCAATTGTTTATAACATGTCAAAGCTACATCAAAAATCACTAAGAATAAGGCCAAAACAATATCAAGCATGGAATTTAAAAACATAGGCCACACTCAAAAACAAGCTCTCTTTACCACTTAAGCATGAACTTTCCTACTCTTTTCCAATCCAAACAAACTATTTGAAAACCAATGCATGAAAGAGGGGGTCCAAGCAATTTATTCAGCAAACTAAGAAAACCAAGCAAACGAAAAACCAAAACGAAAACGAAAAAGAAGACGCTCCAAGAACAACACAACTGTGCATGAAACAATAAAAATGAAGCGTTTGGAAGAAACCTGGGATTTTTATTGATGAAGAAGGGGATGCCTTGGGCATCCCCAAGATTTGACGCTTGTACTTATTGTGTATTTCTTGGGGTGACACGTGTGGCATCCCCAACATTGAGATTTAGTCCATCCTTTATCTCATTACTCGTTCCTTCCATACACGTGAAATTTTTCCTTCATAGAAAACTTCACACAATCTTTATTAGCAACATTAGTGCAATCAAGATAATAGGTCTTTAGGTTCAGTTCCAACACCAATAAAACTTCCATTAAAACACTGGCTACTGTAGCACTTCCCTCAAAAATCTCAATTCCCAAAAAGAACTCAAAAAGGAACCAACAAGAAGCAGATGCAAATAAAGGTTGAAATCTGTCAAAACAGACCAGCAGGTAAAGACGAATTCTTTCGAAGACCTTCTGTTACTCAAATCAAAAAGTGTTGAACTAACGAAAGTTATATAACAACCTGGGGCAGAAGCACAAAAATGTACGCCTCAAAAGGACGTACAGAGATTTTACACAAATTTTTACGGTGAAGCACAGAAATCTGTTTCGGGACAGCAACTTTCCCAATCATTACTTCTCTCTCATTAGAGGTTACTCTTGGCACAAAAAGCAAATAAAAAGGATAAGGAGCGGTTATTACAGAGGTAATAACTTACAAGACTCATCTAAAACTTTTGGGTTATCTCCCAATAAGTACTTTTCTTTAACGCCTTTAAGTTAGGCATAAGAAGCAAGAAAAAGAATCAAGTTTTCTCAAATGAAGAAGCATTAAGAGCAAATTTTTTTTTATAGGAGAGGCAATAGAAATCTTCTCTCTCATCTTAGGGAAGTGTTCTATACCTTTCTTGAGTGGGAGTTGATATTTAATGGTGCCTTCTTTCATATCAATAATGGCACCAACAGTTCTAAGAAAAGGTCTTCCCAAAGTAATAGGACAAGAAGCATTGCATTCAACATCCAAAACATAGAAATCAATGGGGCATAGGCATTGTTAACCATAATAAGAACATCATTAATACTCCCCATGAGTTTCTTTTTAGCATTATCATCAAGTGGGACATTCAAATAACAATCTTCAAGTGGAGGCAAGTCAAGCATATCATAAATCCTTCTAGGCATAATAGAAACACTACTATCAAGATCACATAAATCTTTGAAATCAAAATCATTCACTTTCAGATTAATGATGGGTTCCCAACCATCTTCTTGTTTTATAGGAATAGAAGCTTTATGTTTCATCTTTTCTTCTTTAATTTTTATGAGAGCATCAGTAATGTGTTTTGTAAAGGCCATATTCATAGCACTAGCATTAGGACTTTTAGCAAGATTTTGAAGGAACTTAATAACTTATTGCAACCATCAAGATCAAAATCAAAATTATCATCTAGAGTGGTAGAACTATTACTAGCCTTAATTCTAGTGGTAGTGAGAGTAGAAACACTGACGTTTCTAGCAATTTCATCTTCTCTTTCCCACTTAGCATGCAATTCAGCTAATAGTCTAAAATTTTCATCAATTCTAACTTGTATGGCATTAGTGGCTGCAAAGGGATTATCATTAGTTTTAGGTTTAGCAGCCATTTTATTCAAGGAAGATTGAGCTTCAGCAAGTGATGTTATATTTCTTTCATCATTAGAGAGTTTTTCCTAAATAGTTTTGTTGAGAGAAGTTTGTTTGCTAATAAAGTCCTTAAGCATAACATCAAGTTCAGAGGGTCCACTCCTATTATTGTTGTAGGAATTTCCATAAGAATATGGCTTATAATTGTTGTTACCAAAATTATTCCTGTAGGCATTGTTGCTAAAATTGTTAATGCTTATAAAGTTCACATCAACTTGCTCTTCTTGAGCAACCAAAGAGGCTAAGGGAACATTATTTGGATCAATATGGGCTTTCCCATTAACAAGCATAGACATAATAATATCAATCTTATCACTCAAGGAGGAGGTTTTTTCAATAGAATTTACCTTCTTACCTTGTGGAGCTCTCTCAGTATGCCATTCGGAGTAATTAACCATCATATTATCTAGAAGCTTTGTTGCAGCACCCAAAGTAATGGTCATAAAGGTACCTCCAACAGCAGAATCCAATAGGTTCCTCGAAGAATAGTTCAATCCTGCATAAAAGGTTTGGATGATCATCCAAGCAGTCAGTCCATGAGTGGGACAATTCTTTACCAAAGATTTCATTCTTTCCCAAGCTTGAGCAACATGTTCATTATCAAATTGTTTAAACTTCATTATTTCACTTCTCGTAAATATAATCTTAGCAGGAGGATAGTATTTTCCAATAAAAGCAATACTATTCCTAGTTAAGGAGTTCAACCATTCTTTAGCTTTTCCTCTCAAAGAGAAAGGAAACAATTTAAGCTTAATAATATCTCCATCTATATCCCTATGCTTTTGCATCTCACAAAGTTCAACAAAGTTATTTAGATGGGCAGCAGCATCTTCGTTACCAATACCAGAAATTTGTTCTCTCATAACAAGATTGAGTAAAGCAGGTTTAATCTCAAAGAAAGTAGCTTCAGGATAATGTGGAGCAATAGGTGTGCTCCTAAAATCATTGTTGTTGGTGCTAGTGAAGTCACACAACTTAGTGTTTTCAAGAGTAGTCATTTTTTGTGTTTTTAATAAAGAAAGAAAAACTTGTAAAACTAATTTTTTTGTGTTTTTGATAAAGAAACAAGCAAACAAAACAAAAGTAAACTAAGCAAAACAAAAATAACAAAGTAAAGAGATTGGTTATGAGGGACTCCCCTTGTGAAGATGTCCTCGACTCCCCGACAACGGCGCCAGAAAAAGACTTTGATGGCGCGTTGTTAACGTGGGAGCTTCTTCTTCTTCAGTTCCCCGGCAACGGCACCAGAAAAAGAGCTTGATGGCCCAAAATATATCGAGCTCGTTGGGGAACCCCAAGAGGAAGGTATGATGAGCACAGCAGCAAGTTTTCTCTTAGTATGAAACCAAGGTTATCAATCCAGTAGGAGCAAGGAAACACCCCAAAGGTGTTGCTATCTGAACGTTGGCAGGGCGCACTACCGGTGCCAGCAGCAACATGGAGACCTGCACAACACAACCACAGAACTTTGCCCCCAACTTGCGATGAGGTTGTCAATCTCACCGGTTTTGCTGAAAACAAAGTATTAAACGTATCGAATGGAAGGAAGTAATAGTTTGCAGAAAGTAAACACAAAGCATTAAAAAGTTGATTAAATTGTATGTAAAAGAAAGGACCGGGGTCCATAGTTCACTAGAGGTGGCTCTCCTTAAGATAGATAACATGCTGGGTGAACAAATTACAGCGGGGCAATTGACAAACATCGAGAAAGCATACAAGCATATACTAATCATCTTGACTCCTTTGAGATTCGATTGGGCATTACAACATTATACATAGACCGCCATCCAACTGCATCTATGACTAATAATCCACCTTCAGGTTATCATCCGAACCCCCTCCAGTATTAAGTTGCAAGCAACAAATTATTGCATTATGAATTGTGTGTAAAGTAAACAATACGATTGTTATACGAACAAAGGATTGTTTTTTTCTCCCTAGTAGCAACAGCACATCTAGTACCTTAGATATTTCTGTCACTTCCCCAGATTACCAGAGGCATGAACCCACTATCGAGCATAAATACTAACTCTTGGAGTTGCTAGCATCTACTTGGCCAAGATAGCTACTAACAACAGAAAGCATGCAAGATCACAAATAACAAAGACATGATAGAATCAATAATCAATCTGAAATAGCATCTCAATATCCATCGGATCCCCGCAAACACAACATGCAGAATTGCAAATAGATGATCTTGATTATGAACGGAGCTCACAAGATCTAAACATGAAAGCACAAAGGAGGAGAACCAGCCATCTAGCTACTACATGGACCCGTAGTCCAGAGATGAACTACTCACGCATCACACAAAGAGGCTTGCATGGTGATGAAGAAGGCCTCCAGGGTGAATTCCCCTCTCCGACAGGGTGCCGGGAAGAGATCCCTCCCGATCTAGGGATGGAGACGACGACGGCTACAAACTCTTTCATGGATTTATGATCGGGTACTTAGGGTTTCTGTATTGGAGGCATCTTATAGGTGGAAGGAGAGGCCGAGGGGGTGCTGGAGGCGGCCACACCACCCCTTGGCGCGAGCCAGGCCTGGCCGCGCGGCTAGGTGGTGTCGCAGCCCCCTGGCCCCTCTCCGTCTCGTATTCTGGCTCCGTGTGTCCCTCGGTAAAATAATGACTTTGGTTTTTGTCCCGTCCAATTTCGAGAATATTCATTTTCTAACTTCCTGGAACCAAAAACAGCAGAAAACAGGCAGCTGGCACTGTGGCTCTCGTTAATAGGTTAGTCCAAGAAATCATATGAAAAGTACTCCAAAGTGTGGACAAAACACAAGAAAGTAGATAAAACCAAGCATGGAACAACAAAAATTATAGATACATTTGTAATGTATCACCTTGCTACCGCCTGCAGCTAGATCCGCCATCCGGTGAGCCGGTTGGGTCCAGCTGTTGCTGGCCATGCTGAGTTCTGCCTCAGCCTGCTGTTTATTTGCCGTTACCACGAGGAGCTGGACATGTTCCTTCTAGCGGAGCAGCTCCTTCCCTCTAGGTTGCTTAGCTCTGCAACTGCCACCTCCGTGGCTCTCATGATTTTGGCGGGAGTGCTGTAAACCGGCTGCATCGCGGGTGTACGCGGATCAGCAGCGTGATCCATCTCCGAATGGAGGTTTCGGCCTTGGGGTTGGGCCAGGCGGCTGGTGCCGGGTAAGCGGGTGAAGCCGTGCAGGATGTTGTACTCGCGCATGGTTGCATTCATCCTCCATTGGGCGGCTGCCACTTTGCCATCTTCTTCCAGAAGGCTCTAGCGAGTAGCCTCTAGTGTTGCCGCAGTTGCAGCTAGATCTGCCTCGATGGGGGTGATGGGGTTGCGGAGGTGCTCGATGGACGCGTTGAGCAGGTCTAGGTTCGGGAGGCGCGAGTTAGCGGCGCGACTTTCCCCGTTGCGCTCCAGAGGTGGGTGACGGTTTTCGCCCGAGCCCGCCATCATGACCGCGATGCTGCCCCTGGCGACACGTGAAGCGGAGAAACCTGGAGGCACGGGCCAGATATGGTGATGATCTCGCGAGGGAAGGCCTCGGCGATGGTGGCGACATAGACGCGATGCTCGCCAAAGTGCATGATGGAGCCGCCGCTTGGGAAGGTTCCCCTGGCGAAACAGGATGCGTTGTCGAGGACACAGTCAAAGGAGCCAAAAGTGAGGACGAGGCCAGAGGCGACTCGCTCATCGGCAATGAGCGGAAGTCCCGTGCGAAAGATGATCCCAGCCGAAGCGTTGTGCCCACGGTGGGCGCCAACTGTCGTGGTGTGGAACACGGCAGTGCCATCGGGAATGGCATGAAGGGGACAATCGGGATGCTATCAGTGGCTACTCGCAACAGGTTGGGCACAGATACTGCAAACACAGCAATGTACCCAGGTTTGGAGCCCTCTTGGCGAGGTAAAGCTCCTACTCCTGCAAGGATCTACTATCAAGGGGCGAACGCCCAGTACAGATGCTCCTTGAGCTGTTTCCCTGGCTACTCCTTGCTAGAAGAAGAAGAAGAAGGAACTACTCAACCTGTCCAATGTGTAGAACTTCTAACTTTTTATTCTCTACCTAGAACCCTAGCACTGCCCCCCCCCTTATATACTGGTTGAGGAGGCAGTTTACAAGATGGGTTCTAGGGTTTACTGTTTGGATTTGGGCCTTACAAAGTGGGCTGGCTGGACAGGGCCAAACGGTAGGCCCGGGCCCAGTCAAGCCTCCAGTACAGGGAAGGATAGCGCTACAGTGTCCAGTGCCCTTGCTTTACTCATCATCTAGCTCTTTCTCTGTCAGACGGCTCTTTATGCGTAAGCCGGAGCTTTACTCGTCAACCCTTGCTTTCCTTATCAGCCCTTGCTTTCCTCATCAGCCTCCATCTTTTGCACCTTTGTCCGGTAGCGCCAGCCAGGCTAGCCAGCCTGTCCGGTCAGAGGCACGCTTAGCGGGGAGCGTCATCCCTACCGTACCATGGCCAGCGGATCCGAGGCAGACGGCAAGGAGCGGCCTCCCAGCCGGTTCTTCTGGCCACCCGGCTAGACGGGCCACCCGGGGAAACTTGGATGCGGACCTAGTGGAGAGTTCCACCTAGCTGTGGTTCCTTGTTCTGGTTCCAGACAGCTAGAGCTCCTTGGAGCCGGTCTGTTGGTCCCGTCTTGGCCTACTCGTGGGTCATCCCCCGACAAGGGTGTAACTCATCTACCTGTCGGGATAGCGGCAAGACAATTGAGAATGCCTTCAAACTTGGCACAATGGCTCCCAATGACACACCACACACTTATATCATTTCAATGAGCAGTGATGACATGCTTGGGCATGCCTTCGGCACGGTAGACGGCTAAAAACTAGGATTTTAGGACAATTTTGGACAAATACGGACGAATCGTCAGGCCAAATGTTCAAGGAATGTGCTTTACTTTTGCACATTGCTCCACCATGCCCTCACAAACATGTACTTCAAAATTGAGGCAAAATTAAGAATGTTGAAAAATCACATGTCTACAAAATAGACCGTTTATGCCTACCTGAGAGGGCCATTTCTCATAAGTCAAGTTTTTCAATTATTTTTAAATATTCTCGAAAAAATACTCTAAGATGTCCGTATTATTAGAAACACAATCGTATATTTTTTTGTCATTTTCAAACATATGGTTATATGATTCATATTTAAATTCAAAATTTAATATATTAGGTTGGGCCGGCCTACTTGGAGGATCCTTAGGTAAACTAGGCCATTAGGGTAACTACCTTATTGTAATACCTTAGACATTACGCTCTAAGTTCAAGCCTGGACAAACCAAAAGTGGACAAGGGATTCTAAATTCAAAATGAGTTTGTATGTCTACGACTTACAATAGACATCAGAGTCACACCATCTAGAAACAATGAAAACATAAAAATTCAATGTCATACGACAAGATCCAAATATCCTAGATAGATATAATAGTTTAGGATACATCCTCATACATCACCCAACAGAGTATCAAGCGAAAGCGGAAAACATGATCCGAGTACGGATAAGAAGCAAATTGGCATAAGATGCCTTGAAAGTAAGCACATCCCGCCCATAGATCTCATGAATCTCCAACCCCGGAATCTCTACACCGGATAGTCATTGCCACCATCATCCGTCTCCTCAACCCAGTAACATTCCTGAGAGTATACATGTCTATCTGAACCAAATATTTATCGTGTGAGACCCTAGGGGTACTCACCAAGTCTTAATGCATCTAAAGGGTACAACCTGGGAGTGACGCAATTGCAGCTAAATATAATATTTACAAAGAGCTATAGAGACTCGCTACACATCCACCCAACCAGAGATGGACGGACACCCATTAATTAATAGCAACAGTTATATAAACAACATAAATAACCTCGCTCGCCCTCCTTCCCGTTTTCAGACGAGAAGGCGGAAGAACATCCCATCTGTTGGCAATTTCATTAATCATTCCATGAGTGTTGTACTAATTACTAGTCATGTCTTAGTCAAATTAAGGGCGGTACTTTAGTTATGCTTGTCTATGATCGAGAAACTGTGCTCCAATTTGTCCATAACCGCGGACACGGCTTTCAAAAAGATTTACCCTGCAGGGGTGCACAAATAGCAACACACACACGATCGACCTCGGGAAGAACCAAATAAAACGCAACGAGGCCTCACGACAATGCATTCACAGGATTCATAAATTATTTTAGGGGGGCACCCCAATAAGCTACCCGCAACAAAGTTGGCAGTCTCCGAGACGAACCCGGGATTTGCTACGACGGCGGTAAACGACTGGGAACCCAAAAGTGTAACTGGACTTGTCGATACAGCATAAACATGGCGCGGGATCTTAAACAATACAGGTGCTCCACGCACAATCATAAATAAAGTAGTAAATCATGGCATAAGTACATGATAGTAATAAATCCCCAAACTAGTTTGTGGCCCCAAGAAATAAAGTGTGAATCAAGCTCAGGCAAAAGGGGATCCATAGAGTCTCCCGTATGTGGATAGTGTGAATAGTCAAGCAACAGGAATCAAGCAGTCGGGGTCCTACGGGACACAAGTGAGCTTAACGAACCAAATAGTAGATAATGTTCACCGATTCCTCTTTCCTTAGTTATCCCATTACTACTCAGATTAAGTTGTTTAGGTACCTCATTACCAAAGACTCACACAAAGCCTACACATGCAATTCTACGACTCGCATGGCTCAATCAACTCCTATAGTAATGGCTCATGGGATTGAGATACAAGCTTAAGTGGGGTGTAAAAGGAAAGGCTATGGAATACTTGGATTCAATTTAATGCAATCGTGACTCAATGATGCAAGAGTAAGATAGAAGCATTTGTACTATATGTATGCAAGCATGGGAAATTGCTTGCCTGATAGTTCTGTTGACGAATAGGAAGGATCCGGGTAATACTCCTGAGACTCCTGGTATTCTCCTTGCTCAGTGTCTATTCGAATAAAAACCAAACACACAAGGGACCGAAATAAATACATTGCACAATCATATAAATAATATGTAATAAGCAAACAAGTATGCCATGATGGAATGATGCACAATTTACATGGCATAGCATAGCATGGCATGGGTCAGGTGTGGGGTACAAGAACAAAGCATTTTATTAAGTTTTTAGTCATGTTTTGCACTCATAAACATTGTTGTATACTTAATATTCATATGATGCATGCTTCAATTCATAACATAGATTGCATATTTAGAACGGGCTCATTGCTCTGATCGATTTAAATATATTATTTGTTGAATTTGGAATTACGAAATTAAAGTTATGCAATATTTAAGAAATAGCCATTTATTAACATTTATTAATTCGAAAATTTTGAAAACCTCAAATGATATTGTAAATAGCATAAACAGATTCCTCACATTTTTTTATTCAAAAACATATATTATATGAATTATTTGGAATTATGAATTTAAGTCCATGTTAAAGT
This sequence comes from Avena eriantha, assembly GCA_910589775.1. Taxonomy (NCBI): domain Eukaryota; kingdom Viridiplantae; phylum Streptophyta; class Magnoliopsida; order Poales; family Poaceae; genus Avena; species Avena eriantha. Next base: position 283,055,553 of record OU342742.1, on the reverse strand, counting down.
TAATTATATTAAAAAGGAATCAAAGTCAAAGGTTTGACTAGTTTGAATGAGTTTTTAAAACATTTGAATTAACAGTGGGATTCACATTTGAAAACTAACCACTTTCATGTTGAGCAAATATTCAAATTCGATAATATTTCAAAAATTATTAACAGATTTCATTTAAACAGATTATTAATTCAGTTTTGAATTTGATTTTAGGTTGGGCTAGGATTTTGTCACACAGAGGAAAGCTACCCACCGCAGCTGACGAGCGGGTCCGGTCCTACTGCAGGGCCACACGCGTGCACGGACAGCGCAAGGGCGACACGGGCGATCCGGAACAGGGAAAAGGATGGTGGGTTGAAGAAAGAAAAGTCCAAGGACCTTGCTGTAAAAGGACATGAGCTGATCGGATGGGTTCCCCACGAAACGGACTTTCGATCGTGCAAAAATAGCTAGCTAGACAGAACTTTGGACCAAAATTTTACGATGGGGTAAAAATGAAAAGTGTAGGTCTCACTTGGATCTTCAACTCTTGTGTTCAAGGTTTCCCCAACGGAGGTCTATAGAGGACGGGATCTGGCGAGGAACAGAGGTAAAAAGCACAACAAAAACTGAGGGATTTAGTGCAGTTTTGACAGTGTGTTCAGCTGATCTTGCACAGATAATATCAAGCAGCTCTGAGCTCTGATTGAAGCATCGTTTGATGCATTGGGCAGGTGGTACATCCAGCTTCTCAAAGATGAAAGAAATTCTGAGAATGTGCCTTGTGCCGGAAGTGTGCTTGCTCGAAAGTTGAAGGAAAAGCAGGAGGTGCCAGCGGTTGTTGTTGTCTGCGCACACGCTTGTAGCAGTCTGCGGCAGCGCCGGAGTCAACTGCGAGATGGCTAGCTCCGGTGGCGGGTTTTGTCAGAGGCGAGTTCCAGGAGGTAGGCGTCGAGGATGCGGAGATGATGGGCATGGTGGCGCGTCTCGACGGAGATGGGATCAGTGGCGAGCGGAGTACATGCGATGGTCACGACGGAACAGACCAAGCAGAGGCGGTGTCCGACGAGTCAACGGGCTAGCTAGTAAGGATAAACGAGATAGGGAAGAGAGAAGAACAGAAGCAGTGCTCACCGCGGAGCTGCCGGTGTCCTTGTTGTGCTTGGGGAAGGACGAGATCGACGATGACGGCAAGGTGCTGCGAGGGCGAGCGACGTGGTGCGCGGGGACGGTGTCGGTGAACTGCATCTGCTCCTGGCCCAGGTGTAGCAGCTCCTCGTGGTACTCCTCCTCGTCTACTTGGCTCCAGTGGCGTGAAATAGCGGCGGGACGCAGTGGCATGGGGTTGTCTTGCTGGAGAAGAAGGGACCGGAGGAGGATCTCAATCTTGTAGGTTTTGATGGGGCTCTAGGGTGTTGTTGCTCCTTTACCCCATGGAGAGAGGAAAGGACCAGAGAGAGAGTAGGAGGGGGTCACGAGGCAAGCATGCCCCTGGGTGTGTGCAAGGCTGGATTGGATTTGAACCATCTGAGATTGATTCATATCTAGAGGCTTCAGGTCGGGGAGCAGGAGATGTTTTTTTTATTTTGTTTATGTTTGTTTGTTTGAATTCAAAATCGAGCAAAGGTCAACAAGTAAAAAATCTCACAAACCCCAAAGGGAAAACAAGGAGGGATGAGGTACATGGCCTTGCATGGACCATGTGTGTCGCCATGATGTAGTTGTAAAAACAACTTCACTCTCCCATTAGCATTTGAATTATTCCCTAATTGAAAACCCTTGAAATTCCCTCTCCTGATTCAATTTAGTTGATGGGCATATTTGAATTAACAAGGCCAAGTATAGTGTGTATGTACCACTATGGATAGATGTAACCTTATTAAGTCAAATATACTCACAATTGGAATAAAACCATGGGATGAAAATAAAATGGCTTCTACTTGTACATAGCATGCAAATGTGGCCATGTAGGCTTCCATACAAATATTGTGAAAACAATATTAGACCACATATGGGAGCATGTAGAGAATAGAAGGAAACATTCCCAATTATTTATGAGCTAGATTTGAATACCAAAAGAAAAACATGGGCTCATATATAATTAAGATGGTGGAGATGATGGATGAAACTAAAGGAAAATGGCAATGTAGATGGTGGAAGTATAAGAGATATGCCCCCAACTCAACTTGGGCATCAAACAATATATAAAGAAGCAAATACAATATATCAAGAAGCCAAAAACAATTAATAAGGCAAATGCAATATGAGGAGAACCAAATGAAAGGGGTTTAATATGATGCTCAAATTCAATGTGGCATGGTGACATGAGCATGATATTATGATGATGCAATAAATTATATGTAGGAAGTAGCAATATACAGATTAGGCAAGTAGCATTGCAATTGTTAGACAATTGGGATGCTACAACTCTCCCCCACTAAACGAGAATCTCGCCCCGAGATTCCTAGGAAAAATAAAACAACACAAGGAGAGGCGAGTGTTCTGAACGAAGGTGATCCTCATGTTCCCAAGTTTATTTATTAACGAAATGGTGCGATCACTACACCTTGAAAAACTTGCTAGACTTGTTGCGAGTCTTGCGTTTTGCTTCTTCGAAACAAAGGACTTTAAGAACTTGGAGGATTGTTGTGAGACCAGAAAGATAGAATGACCATAGCTCCGATGCTCTCGAGAAACACAATACAAGAATAGAACCACTTCTTGAAATATTTATGGAAGGACATCAAGGAGAGGAAGAAAGGACACATCGTTAGGATTCAAGATCAAAACTTGCAAGTGAAGATGATTCTTTGTTTTGTCAGAAGGAGAGAATGACTTGGAGAAGTTATCTAGTACTATGAAATAGCCTTGTTTCTTCCCTCGGATTTAGGAAATGAAGTTTGGGAAACAACGTCACCTTCAAACAACAGAGTTCCTTGATATCAATGGAAAAGATTTGGGTTAGCAGTTTTCGGATTATATTCTTCCTACGCCGGTAAGAACTAAAGGATCACGCAATTGAGGTGCACGGATCTATCTTCACGAGAAGGAGGTGACCAAGTTTTATGGTGAAATCTTGAGAAAGGAGCTGAATGTTGAATATCTGGAGATTATTGTTGAGATGCTTATTGCTTTCCTTAACCAAAGGGGTTATTGCAATAGATTTTGCGATTGATGGCATCGACCACAATTGGCTTTACCAAGAGAGTGAAATTTTGACAATTCCAGTAACAGATATAACTTCCATCTATCTTGTTTGATGATGTAGAACACCGACAGAAAAGAAGAGGAAGGAGAAGATTTTGCACTTGCTTCCACCAGATCATTGAAGATTTTCTCCATCTTGAAATAGATGATACCTCCAAGAAGAGATTACTGATTATGTTCTTCAAGAGAACCCTCTAGAAAACAAGGACGGAAGTAAAAATCTCGAGGGATAAAGGCCACTTCTAACTTTCGTGGAATGAGTAAAATCGCATTATTCCACCAATTCAATGTACAAGAGCGAATGATATGAGTAGTCAGATGGGGATCAGTCCATCATGCACCCAAAGCATTACTCCGTATATGAATAGGAAATCGTGCAACCCAACTCTCAGAATTTAGACTGAAGATCTTGATAAGAAGAATTCATGAAGCTCCGTAAGAAAACAAAGATTGATGCAAGTGATTCGTCAGATCCAAAGTAGATGAACATGATAATGTTGTCGTCGTGTAAGAAGTCCCAAGCCATCGGAACAGATATGAAGGAAGATTACAGAGAAAAACTGCAAGATTCAACAGAGAAAAGATTGCACCAACTTGAATAGAAGGATTACAAAAGATCTTAAAAGTCTTCATGGCATCCACCAGATCAAGCATGGAATATAGAGAGAGGGTTTCAAATGGTTTCTTACCGAGCAAAAGACCAAAAGAATTTCTCATCCTTCTTAAGAATATTCGAGAGAGATTTAGCAGTCTAGAGAATCTTCAGCGGAAAGACGATGATAACTTGCCCAAACAAGGAAAACTCCAGATTTGATTGAATGCGCATGATGGAATTAACAATGGGCTTGCTGATTCTAGAATTGTAGCGATGTATTTAGTAGAAGGACATGGTCGAGATAGGTGACTTCAAACAGTTGGAATTCACACTTTGAGAACTTTGCACAGATGTGGTGTTCCTGAAGCTTGAGAGAATGAAAATAAGATGTTCTTCACGTTCTTCCATTGATATAGAATAGGCAAGCATATCGTCACAATATACCACCAAGAATTTAACAAGATATATCAAGAATACCAAGTTCATGAGGCGAGAGAATGGACGAATGCTCGAAACACTTTGTGAGCTCAATGCTCTTCGAAAGATCACATTAAGAGCAAAAGAGATGCATTGGACGAATGGATTATATGGCCCTTCGAATGATAATAGATATGTCGAGTTATCCACATAGTTGATCGGATCACCGATTGTAGAGATTAGCAGATCTTGGATAAAAAAGTGTTGATAACTCATATATTAAGTAAAGCTATCAGAGATGCAAAGAATGAGATTCTCTTGTAAGAGAACCTTTGCAGATATGGAGTTCAAAAAGATGTGAAGCATGATGAACAAATGATAGACCACCGTAGTGCCTTAAGAAACCTCTAGATTGCCAAAGATACTTGAATATGATATAGATATGATCACGGAATAACTAAAAACCACAAGAGGTAACCGCCATCATTTGGAGGATTAGATTGATAACATTGACCGTATTCCACTCATGATATGTGTCATAGAGATATACTGAGAACACAATCGCAAGCATCGGATCGACGCAAGCTATGTATTTGGCCCCAAAAGAATTGAAGATAAAGTACAAACTCCAGATGGAAGCGCCGATAGCAAAAGATCGAGTTAACATGAATATGCCATCAAAAGAAGATAGATAGGATATAACACACGAATGAAATGAGTGTGGAAACATAGATGTATCAAAAAATCCGTATTTTTTGGCATTAAAATACCAACTAGATGCGTAAAACCACTTAACGGATAGGGATTAGCAACTCCACATTATGTGAAAGCATGCTGAAAGGAAGAACACCCTTAGCAAGATCACGTCGGTTGACAAAGAGTCAGACAGATCGCACCAGTTTACAAAGAGTCGGATAGATCACGTAGGTTTACACATAAGCTTGTCGGTATGGAATGAACCAACAGTTGATAACAAAAGACAGATTGTGACAACAAGGTTAGATGCAACATATAGACGAAGAATTACACACACATTCTATGGTACTACGGAAACCCCAAACACGTGAATCCTAGTTTGAATTTTTAAGAAGAGGATAGACAAACATTACACTTCCTTACCAGAAAAGGATTGGTGGGTGGGTAATAAGAAAAATGGAAGCAGTCCTACTCTCACGTTTAGTTTTTTCCTAGTATAAATAGCTACCAAAATATTTTCTAGACTGACAACGACCATTTAACTGAGACCCTGAAGGACGGAATGGCTCTGATACCAATTGTAATACCTCGAACATTATGCTCTAAGTTCAAGCCTGAACGAACCAAAAGTGGACAAGGGATTCTACTACGGAGGCCCAAGGCCACCCACCTGTAGCCCCGTCGAAGCGGAGCAGGGCACAGTACTGGCATACCCCTTATCCACTTTCAAAAACATCAGGACAAGAGCGAGCGGCGTAAGCAACAGGTAGCGCGACCACGACATACACAAATGAGTATGTATTTCTTCGACTTACAATAGACATCAGAGTCACACCATCTAGAAACAATGGAAACACAAATATTCAACGCCATACAGCAATATCCAAATATGCTAGATAGATATAATAGTTTAGGATACATCCTTATACATCACGCAATAGAGTATCAAGCGAAAGCGGAAAACATGATCCGAGTATGGATAAGAAGAAAATAGGCATAAGATGCCCTGAAAGTAAGCACATCCCGCCCACAGATCTCATGGATCTCCAACCCCGAAATCTCTACACCTGATAGTCGTTGCCACCATCATCTATCTCCTAAACCCAGTAACCTTCCTGAGAGTATACATGTCCATCTGAACCAAATATTTATCGTGTAAGACCCTAGGGGTACTCAGCAAGTCTTAGTGCATCTAAAGGGAACAACCTGGGAGTGATGCAATTGCAGCGAAAGATAATATCTACAGAGAGCTATAGAGACTCGCTACACATCCGCCAAACCAGAGATGGACAGACACCCATTAATTAATAGCAACAGTTATATAAGCAACATAAATAATCTCGCTCGTCCTCCTTCCCGCTTTCCGACGAGAAGGCGGAAGAACATCCCATCTGTTGGCAATTTCATTAACAATTCCATGAGTGTTGTACTAATTACTAGTTATGTCTTAGTCAAATTAAGGGAGGTACTTTAGTTATGCTTGTCTATGATCGAGAAACTATGCTCCAATTTGTCCATAACTGCGGACACGGCTTTCAGAAAGATTTACCCTCCAGGGGTGCACAAATAGCAACACACACACGATCGACCTCGGGAAGAACCAAATAAAACGCAATGAGGCCTCACGATAATGCATTCACAGGATTCGTAAATTATTTCAGGAGACCACCCTAATAAGCTACCTGCAACGAAGTTGGCCGTCTCCGAGACGAACCCAGGGTTTGCGACAATGGCGGTAAACGACTGGGAACCCGAAAGTGTGACTGGACTTGTCGATACAGCATAAACATGGCGCGGGATCTTAAACAGTACAGGTGCTCCACGTACAATCGTAAATAAAGCAGTAAAGCATGGCATAAGTACATGATAGTAATAAATCCCAAACTAGTTTGTGGCCCCAAGAAATAATGTGCGAATTAAGTTCACGCAAAAGGGGATCCATAGAGTCTCCCATATGTGGATAATGCGAATAGTCAGGGAACAGGAATCAAGCACTTGGGGTCCTACGGGACACAAGTGAGCTTAAAGAACCAAATATTAGATAATGCTCACCGATGCCTCTTTCCTTAGTTATCCCATTACTACTCATATTAAGTTGTTTAGGTACCTCGTTATCCAAAGAATAGCACAAACCCTACACATGCAATTCTACGACTCGCATGGCTCAATCAACTCCTATAGTAATGGCTCATGGGATTGAGATACAAGCTTCAGTGGGGTGTAAAAGTAAAGGCTATGCAATACTTGGGATTCAATTTAATGCAATCATAACTTAATGATGCAAGAGTAAGATAGAAGCATAGGTACTATATGTATACAAGCATGGGGAATTGCTTGTTTGATAGTTCTGTTGCCGAATAGGAAGGATCCGCGTAATACTCCTGAGGCTCCTGGTATTCTCCTTGCTCAGTGTCTATCCGGATAAAAACCAAACACACAAGGGACCGAAATAAATACATTGCACAATCATATAAATAATATGCAACAAGCAAACAAGTATGCCATGATGAAATGATGCACAATTTACATGGTATAGCATAGCATGGCAAGGGTGAGATGTGGGTTACAAGAACAAAGCATTTTATTAAGTTTTTAGTCATTTTTTGCTCCCATAAACATTGATGTATACTTAATATTCATATGATACATGCTTCAGTTCATAACATGGATTGCATAGTTAGAACAGGCTCGTCGCTCTGATCGATTTAGAATTACAGAATTAAAGTTATGCAATATTTAAGAAATAGCCATTTATTAACATTTATTAATTCGAAAATTTTGAAAAGCTCAAATGATATTGTAAATAGCATAAAAAGATTCCTCACATTTTTCTGATTCAAAAACATATATTATATGAATTATTTGGAATTATGATTAAGTCCATGTTAAAGTCAATTATATTATAAAGGAATCAAAGTCAAAAGTTTGACTAGTTTGAATGAGTTTTTAAAACATTTGAATTAACAGTGGGATTCACATTTTAAAATTAACCACTTTCATGTTGAGCAAATATTCAAATTCGAAAATATTTCAAAAAATATTAACAGAATTCATTTAAACGGGTTATTAATTCAGTTTTCAATTTGATTTTAGGTATGGCTGGGATTTTGTCACGCAGAGGAAAGCTACCCACCGCAGCTGACGAGCGGGTCCGGTCCTACTGCAGGGCCACACGCGTGCACGGACAGCGCGAGGGAGACACGTGGGCGATCCAGAACAGGGAAAAGGAAGCTGGGTTGAAGAACAAAAAGTCCAAGGACCTTTCTGCAAAAAGGACACGAGCTGATCGGATGGGTTCCCCATGAAACGGACTTCCGATCGCGTAAAAATGGCTAGCTGGACAGAACTTTGGAGGAAGATGGCGATCAATATACGCAAAATTTTACGATGGGGTAAAAATGAAAAGTGTAGGTCTCACTTGGATCTTCAACTCTTGTGTTCAAGGTTTCCCCAACGGAGGTCTACAGCGGACAGGATCTGGCGAGGAACAGAGGTAAAAAGCACAATAAAAACTGACATATTTATTGCAGTTTTGACAGTGTGTTCAGTTGATCTTGCACAGATGATATCAAGCGGCTCCGAGCTCCGATTGAAGCATCGTTTGATGCGTTGGGAAGGTGGTACATCCACCTTCTCAAAGATGCAAAGAAATTCCAAGAACGTGCCTTGTGCCGAAGTGTGCTTGCTCGAAAGTTGAAGGAAAAGCAGGAGGTGTCAGTGGTTATTGCTGTCTGCGCACACGCTTGTAGCAGTCTACGGCGGCACGGGAGTCAACAGTGAGACGGCTAGCTCCGGTGGCAGGTTTTGTCAAAGATAGTTCGGGGAGGTAGGCGTCGAGGATGCGGAGCTGATGGGCATGGTGGCACATCTCGACGGAGATGGGATTAGTGGCAAGCGGAGGACATGTGATGGTCACGACAGAACAGACCAAGCAGAGGCGGTGTCCGATGAGTCAATGGGCTAGCTACTAAGGAACAACAAGACAGGGAAGAGAGAAGAACAGAAGCGGTGCTCACCGCGGGGCTGTCGGTGTCCTTCGTGTGCTTGGGGAAGGACGAGATCGACGATGACGGCAAGGTGCTCCGAGGGCGAGCGACGTGGTGCATGGGGACGGTGTCGGTGAACTGTATCTGCTCCTGACCCAGGTGCAGCAGCTCCTCGTGGTACTCCTCCTTGTCTACTTAGCTCCGGTGGCGTGAAATAGCGGCGAGACGCGGTGGCATGTCGTTGTCTTGCTGGAGAAGAAGGGGACGGAGGAGGATCTTGATGTGGTAGGTTTTGATGGGGCTCTAGGGTGTTGTTGCTGCTTTACCCCATGGAGAGAGGAAAGGACCAGAGAGAGAGTAGGAGGGGGTCACGAGGCAAGCATGTCCCTGGGTGTGTGCAAGGCTGGATTAGATTTGAACCATCTGAGATTGATTCACATCTAGAGGCTTCAGGTCGGGGTGCATGAGATGTTTTTTTCGTTTATGTTTGTTTGTTTGAATTCAAAATTTAGCAAAGGACAACAACTAAAAATCTCACAAACCCCAAAGGGAAAACAAGGAGGGGTAAGGGACATGGCCTTGCATGGGCCATGCCTGTAGCCATGATGTAGTTGTAAAAACAACTTCACTCTCCCATTAGCATTTGAATTATGCCCTAATTGAAAACCCTTCAAATTCCCTCTCATGATTCAATTTAGTTGATGGTCATATTTGAATTAAGAAGGCCAAGTATAGTGTGTATGTACCACTATGGATAGATATAACCTTATTAAATCAAATATACTCACAAATTTGAATAAAACCATGGGATGAAAATAAAATGGCTTCTACTTATACATAGCATGCAAAGGTGGCCATGTAGGCTTCCATACAAATATTGTAAAAAATATTAGACCACATATGGGAGCATGTATAGAATAGAAGAAACCATTCCCAATTATTTGTGAGCTATATTTGAATACCAAAAGAAAAACATGGGCTCATATATAATTAAGATGGTGGAGATGATGGATGAAACCAAAGGAAGATGGCAATGTAGATGGTGGAAGTATAAGAGATATGCCCCCAACTCAAATTGGCATCAAATAATATATAAATAAGCAAATACAATATATCAAGAATCCAAAAACAATTAATAAGGCAAATGCAATATGAGGAGAACCAAATGAAAGGGGTTTAATATGATGCTCAAATGTAATGTGGCATGATGACATGAGCATGATATTATAATGATGCAATAAATTATATGTAGGAAGTAGCAATATATAGACTAGGCACGTAGCGTTGCAATTGTTAGACAATTGGAATGCTACACTTATTAAACTAGGACTATTTACCTCCCGCACATACACATTCACCCCATTAAATCTACTCGTCACCTCCTCACATCGCCTCCTCTCATCTAAAACTGGACGGGAGAGAGCTTCGTCAACAACGGTCGTTAGGAAGTAGTTCGGAGATCCTCGATCGCGATGGTGCAGGTACGTAAAATCGAAGCCCTGTCAATGATCTATATTTAGGTTAACTTACAGCCCACGACAGCACGAACACACGATAGATCTAAGAGGATGTAATCTAATCCTCGCAATTTTTGTTTCGTCGTGAAAAAATCGGATTTTAAATTACCCGATGTGTTCGAAAATATAGATCTAAATGTGTTCGTCGTAGATCTAGTATGGGCTGATCATGCTGGTCCATTTTAGCGTCGGTGCTATTTTAGCCGCCAGTCGCTCTATCTCCTTTTTCACATAGGCGAATGGACGGTGTTATCGCATGCGGACTGTGTCCTAGGGAGCGAAAATCAATTGGGTGATGGGATGCTCGGCTACTTTTGATTTTACTAGGAGAAGTTGGTGATCGTTGATGATCCTACTTATATTCCCCCTATGTCCACTCGACCACTAATGAAAAAATGGACAGAAGACGAAACAGAAAGGAGATGTTCCTATGATTATAAGAATGGTCGAGACCTCAGAAACAACGCTAAAGTAATGGTAGTCAGTTTAATCATTCTTTTAATATGCAACCATACATAGCTCGTGTTTGTATTTGTAATTTGTATAATTTTTTCATTTTTGTAACATGCAGATTCATAATAATATTGGGGAGAAATATAGAGAAAAGAGTGTGCAAAAACCATCAATGAATGGTGAACATTCAAGTTCAGACAAACGGGTCAGTCAAATGCATATTCTATTCGAACGTATGACGACAGATTTGAAAAATCACATGGACATGAAGATGGCACTTATACTCCAGATATGTGCAGAGGTGATACGATCTATATTTTATGTGTTATTTCATGTTGATGATAACGATACTACACTATGAATGAAAACTCAGTACTCAATATTTTTTGTTATGCAGGAGGTTCTAAAAATTTTAAATACAAATGGTATCATGTACAAACCAGCTGAAGCATCACAGGTAGACAAAGGAGGAGATGGTGAAGATGTAAAATCTGTTCCCAGTGAATCACAATCAGCCAAAGAATTTGTCTATAAACATGGTAATAAAGAAGCCAAGCTTGATGACATATTGAGAAAAAAGTCGGTTAATTCTGAAGCAGCCCTTGCGGATGATCCATTTCGTGGTGACAATTACGTCACACCCTTGAAAGACAAATGTATGCTGACGACTGCTGTTGATATGTCAATGAATAACACACTAGACCACCTTCGGAAGATGGATGGTATAGAGGAGAATTCGTGGGACGTAAATGAAAATACCAAGTTTGTATTGTCATCGGAGGTACCGTCATGCATTTTTGGTACTCAGAAGGATACACCATGGTGCACAGAGCGGTGTCATGCAGAATGATACACACAATGATATGACTTCTACCGCGGGGAAGGAAGATACAACAAAGTGTGCTAATTCTATTGATAGCGGCAAAAAGAAAATTCATAAAGGTCTAGGCAAAAGGAAACACGTACCCAAGGGTAATAGTAAGTATAGTTCCCCATTATTTGAGCAATAGAAACAATCGAAACATAAATCAAAAAATATAAAAGGTATGATGTTTTATAGATTTCATTACTTATTTTTATTCAGCAAACAAAATGGTTCAATGTGGTAACTTGTGTGTTTTCATAAATGTTATGCAGCGATATTATTTAAACAGCATGATATTGGGAAATGTTACACTATGTTAAGACCTGCTGAAATAGAAGGTGCTGTGAAATATGTTTCAACAGCAGCGAAGATCCCCAAAGAAGCTATAAAAAGGGCATATCAGAACACAGATGAGGCCATCTTGTATTTAAAAAATCTTAATGATGTTCTTATAAAAGAATGGCTTAGTACTACTATAAGTAATTCGCTAACCTATTATTGTTATTTTACAACAAAGCAATATGAACCTGCAATCATTGTACAATTATTATTTTTAGATACTTGATACCTACATTCTAGAGATGGCTTCCCGTTTTGACTATGATCGGCACATATGTGGACCATTGAGGCCAAGCTATCTTATCAATGAAGCCATTAAAATGTACAAAAGGAAAAAAACTTAAAAACTTTTAACGTAGAAGACATGCCAAGACCAGGAGCTGTAGGAAAGGTTATGAATGAATATTTTGCGCGCGACAAGGTAAAGAGCGTTTTTTTATAAAGTTAATGTTGTTGTTAACTATTTGGAATCCTATATAGTACATGTTAGTGATCTTATTTTGTAGGCATATTTCCCTCTGAATATACGCGGAGAACATTATGTGATAGTTGTAATGCATAACATCAAGAAGGAGTTCCAAGTCCTTGACCCTAAGTACAATTTAACCTATTCGCATGCATTGTGGATGACTTGGCATTATCTACTTTTCTCATTAAAACCGTGTTATCTTTTGGCGTTTCACTAACTCTTAATCTTTTGCAGAAAGGATAAATTGCACTAGACATATGGTGGACAAACAAAACTACACCCAAAAATTTAGCTGACATCGAAAATTGGCCTATTAAAAAATATGAAATTAGAAAGCAAGATGATGCGTAAGTACTTGTGAATCATATCACTTTCTTACTACTGATGTCGTAAATGAATTTTATTTCATCGTATGCCAGCAACTCATGCGGATTATGGGTATTGCAATGTCTAGAGCACTAGGGCAGATATCGTATGACTAAGAACATTTCTCAGGTTCTGTACACTATTCCTTTGTATAGTCGCAAGAATCAATATGATTATAATTCAATTTATAAACTCTTCTATATAGTACTATAGACAACAATTGAAGAATCAAGAGGACCTACTATTGCAATGATTCTTCTGTCTAGAAGAAACAGGCTAGAGGCTGTGAAAAAGAAAAGTCAGATCAGTGATTAATAACAATGTACCTTGAGAATTTACTAGTGCCTATAAGTTTCCATACCTGGTTAATTCATATGAGATTTGTAAAACAGTTTATTGTTTCCATTTTACGACAACAGTATGTATCCTGTTGTGTCGGGTTAACTCAAAACTATGAAATTATTTGGTTATTTAACTTGTTTCTTTTGACCCAAATTAGTTGTTTAGAAGCTCCTTTTAATATACATAGCATGCTCTGCATATTTTAATATATTTAGCTTGATCTGCATATTTTGGTGAAATCAAACTAGATGAGCACGAATAAAGTATAAGCACAAAAAAATGACATAGATATAATATAGGAGGGGGATCCCTTACAACATAGAAAACATACATAAAGAGCGGAATATATGCCCAAGCAAAAAACATGAAACTAAAAATTGTAGATGGAGGGGTTCACTACTTGGACTCTCGCCTCCCTCTTGCTCTTGCTCCCCTCCTCGATCCCATCTCCTAGGCGTTGCCCCGGCCCTCACTCTTCCTTAATGTTGTACGGGAGAGTGTGCGTCCCGTTGATGGTGAGGAAGATATTGTCGAAGTTCGTGAAGATGTTGAACGTGGTGAAGAAGATCGACTCGCACCCACACTAGTAGACCTCGCCGAGGAGATAGTATGCATCGTAGTGGTTGGTGAAGTGCACCGTGAGCCCAACCACAAGGCCTCCAAGGGCATAGTGATCTTCGAGGCGGAACATGGCCAGAGAGCCAGGTCAGGGGTGGCGATAGCTGGTGCTAAGGAAGGCGTGGGCCAAATCCCTCGGGGACCTCAACCTTGAGTTCGCCCATACTCGGAGGGACCCCTCAACAACAACCCCGGTGGGGTAGGTCATCTCTGGCACGGTGTGAGGCAGACGAAATGTAGCACCGTTGAACTGCATGGCGGCGGCGGGCGATGGACCTTAGTAAAGAAGAAGGGCTTGGCAGATGGATGTGGTGGAGTGTGGGAGAGGATGTTATGGAGATAGGGTAGTTTAAATCGCCTGGAGAGCCGCTTGAACAAGATCGGTGAGTAACTCCACGACGCGTCGAATACTCTGCATATATTGGTGCGAAACAAGGTGTGGAAGTATCCATCACGCGCGTCGTCTCGTTTTCCATTGTCTCTAAATCGCCGTATCGTTAATTGATGCACTGATTCAACGTGTCTGAAACGAGCGTAGTCGCTGTGTCGTAAAATATGAAATGAGTGATGCATGCTACATCGATCGACGTGTCCGCTCAGCTGCGCGCGCATGCATGCATCCATGGTGACGACAGGGCCTAATCAGGAATCTCACGGCCCAACGGTCCAACCACTGCTCCATTTCAACGTGTATTAATGAGGTGTTTTCAGGGTCTTTTCCATGCATGCGCCGAGCAGCATCGTGGCCTGTCTATTGCACATCGTCGCAGCGTCACAGCGTTACAGCCTCATAGTGTAGGTACTTGTACATCTTTATTTCACTGCGAATTCACGCCCCTGTGTCGCTCGGTCGGTCACGCGCCAAACAATTTTTTTACTAGCTTACGGTAAGGGAAACCCCCCTATTGTGTAAAATTTCTATTAAAAATTAGGAGAGGACAATGTACATCAAAGAGGGTACATCAAGGGGGAGGAAGTGAAAGGAGAGTAACCAAAGCATAGCTAGATAAAAACAGTAGACACCCAAGAGTGGTTCAACCACCAGATGTTTCACCTGATATCGGTGAAGAAGAAGATCGTGTTGAAATCTCACTTTCCATCTAGCAAAAGAAGGAGATTTTCCTTGAAAAATAAGCTCATTTCTTTCCTTCCATATGTTCCATGTGGCACATACTATAACTTCCATAAAACATGGGCCCGCAAAATCTCCTTTGGCCACCAGAAATCTTTGTGAGGCTGTCAAAGAGCAATCCCACTTAATATTCAGCAAGTCTCAACATGTCAGAGCAAAAGGACATGTGAAAAACAGATAATCTCTGATTTCAGTAGTACGCAGAGAACATAACACACAATCAGGCCCCTCCTCAATCTGCCAGTGTCATCTGAGCATCATATCTTTTGTATTCAGTTTATCCTTAAATAGCAACCATGCAAACACACGTAGCTTAGGCAAGCAATTAGATTTCTAGATCTCCTTCAAAGACTCATCTTGTGGTCTCTGGGAAAACATCAAATGGTAGAATTTAGCTGAAGAGAATTCCGTCAAGCCCCACGAAAAACCCTGACATCTTTGGCACCCCAATCAGTGGAAAGAGTTTGCATCGTATTTTGGACCTGCTGTAATTCCAAGAAAGCTTCAGTCAATAGGGGTAGGGCGAGCAAGGTGCTTAAATCTTGCATACTCACCACTTGTGCAACTGAGAGATCCTCATTCAGAGCAAAAGAATATAGTCGTGAGAATTTGTCACATAGAAGCTCCCTGTCATGCCAATAATCCTTCAAAAAAAGGACCGATTCACCATCACCGATTGTGCATTTAGTGATACTACGATATTCAAATATCGAACTGAAAACATCTCGCCACCAGAGAGATCCACGTTTGCTTTGTGCATGAGGGGCACCTGGACCATAAAGCGACCAGACCAATTAAACCCAAGGTACATCTTCTTTGTAATAAAATTTATGAAGGTGTTTCATAAGAAGAGCTTTATTTTGAAGTTTCAGATTTATCACGTCAAGCCCTCCATGACTTTTTGGTTGACAAACAGTCGACCAAGCAGCTAAGGAAACCACAGACGAAGCATCATCTTTTTTAGCCCATAGGCAGTGACCTCTTGTTCTGTCAAAAAATTTGATTACAGTTTTATGCACCTTGAGTGAGCAAATAAAATGAGTGGGCAGAGAGGAAAGCACTGAGATCACAAGAGTTAATCTCCCCCCATAGTCGAGAAAATGAGCGCTGGCATTTAATCTCCTCTCAATATGATCAACAATAGGTGACATATCCTGGATCGTAGGCTTAGTGGTGCCAAGCGGAAGGCCTAGATTAGCAAACAGGAGAGAACCAACATCACACTCAAAAGTGGCAGCGAGTAATCTTGGTTTCCGGTCATCAATGTTGACTGGCATTAAGCATGATTTTGCATAGTTAACTCTGAGGTCAGTCGCCGCTGCAAAAACGCCTAGCAAAATTTTGAGAGCAAGCAGTTGGCCCAGACATGCCTGAAGAATTAAAAGAGTGTCATTGGCGTATTGCACGATGGGAAAATCATTATTGGGAATAGGCAAAGGAGGTGTCAGTACTCCGGAGAGAGCCAAATTATTGATCATCGATTGAAGCAAATCAGCTCCAGCCACAAACATAGTTGGAGAGAAGGGATCTCCTTGGCGCACCCCCCTTTTGCACGAGAATTCATTACCAACAACACCATTTAGAAAAACCACATAAGAGGCTGAAGAAAATATAGATCTGACCCAACTAATCCAACGGTCATCAAAGCCCCAACACCTCAGAATTTCCGATATGGATTTATGTTCGATAGTGTCAAATGCCTTGGCAAAGTCAAGCTTAAGGATAACCACTTCTTGCCCAGATTGCTTACACTGGTGAATGTATTCATAAGCCCAAGCAACACAATCCTGAATTGTTCTGCTCTTAGGAAAGCGTATTGATTTTTATAAACTAAAGAAATGATTTTCTTTTGAAGTCGATTGGCAAGCAGCTTGGTTAGGATCTTCAAACTAGAGTTGAGTAAAGAAATTGGCCGAAAGTCATTAGGTACCATTGGAGCATTATTCTTGGGGATGAGAGTAATGCAGGCATCATTGATACTCTGTAAGTTAACATTCCCAGCCCAAAACTCATGGCAAAGGTCATAAAAATCAAACTTGATAATAGGCCAGCACGATTTGATAAACAATCCAAAGGAACCGTCTGGCCCTAGTGCTTTACAATTGAGCCAATCTTATCATGGGAAAAAGGTGCAGACATATCCCCTAAATCCTCCCTCCTGTGCACAAAAAGAGAAATTAAAATTGGCATCGATGGGTTCTGAAACACCCAACCTTTCTATGAAGAAATGTCGTAGGAGGCCTGCTTTTTCATGATGCTCATATACCATAGAACCATCACCTCAATTTAAAGAGGAGATAGTATTTTTGTGGCATCTGATTGTTGCCATTGAATGAAAATAAGCCGTGTTTTCGCTACCGAATTTAGTCCATCGAGCAGTACAACGTTTTTTTCAATATTCTTGTTTGCATTGAAGGAGATGTTGTAGTCTGTGTATCACAATACGACGAAAATTCCACTCTAAAATATGGAGAATGCGTTGCTCTTCAATCTCATCCATCATCAATATTATCTCATTAGAATTATCAATAAGTTTGTTAATGATTGAGATATTAGTGCTCCAAATTTTAAGACCCTTCCGAAGACGTTTGAATTTAGCAGATAGACAGCGAGCACTATCCCCAGGACAATCCACTTCCCAAATTCGCTTAACGACCTCCATAAACCCCGACATTTGAATCGAGTAGTTTTCAAAATGAAAAATGTTCGCTTTATGTATAGATGTTTCCACTGAGACGACTCAAGGCACATGATCAGAAATAGGACGTGTAAGAGGATTAATCATAGTATTGGGATATTTAAGCGTCCAAGCCGAAGAAGTAACAAACTAGTCAATTTGTTCTAACAAATGTTCAGATTGCATGTTGCTCCAGGTGAACTCACGGCCTTTAATTTGCAACTCAACAAGCCCCGGGTAACTAATGACCTCACTGAAAGTAGCCATGTCCTCCACATTGGCCCCAGGATGATTTCGATTATAGGAGAAATGATAAAAATTGAAATCACCAACGAGAAGCCAGAAACAACCATCCGGGATATTTAAGTGAAATAGCCAAGCGATGAAATTCTCCCGATCGATCCCCTCACATGGCCCATAAACATTAACTACCATGAAGTGATCATTAGAGATAGATGACTGGAAAGAAACAATCAGACCAAATTTTTCTTGAAAAAACATATTCCCCATGAAAATATTGCTAGCCCACAGTACAAGAATGCCCCTAAACGCCCCCTCAGCAGGAACATAGGAAAATTGGTCAAAACGACGAGGTGCAAAGCCTTTAATAAATTTCATATCGAAGTTATCACGCTTAGTCTCCTGAAGGCACACGATTGCAGCAGCACTTTCATCGATTTTGTTATGCAGCAAGGGCTATTTTTCTTCCCCATTTTCCACGGATATTCCAATTTAACACACACCAAGTACGATTCAAGCCACGCATTAAAACACAAAAGATTCAGAAGGTTCAACTGAAATCCCTAACAGATGGGACGAAATAATTATTAGAAGCACCGAAGCAGCTGTAAGCTAGTTACGGCGCTCCTGGAGCAGACGCTCCTCCGAGAGATCTTCAGGATCAATGTGGCACTTCTCGACGCCCAGCTTCTGCATCTCTGCAATTTGCAGAACCGGCGGAGTAGCAGCTTTAGGAACAGAAGAAGCGGCGCGAAGCACGATCAGGTAAAGCAACATGCATATAACTCAAACAATTTCACACGGGGTGCAGCTTTCTCGTCATGCGCCCGCGGAAACGAGTCAATGCTCCTCGATACCGTGCGCCCGCGCCTCCTCGAAACAGTGTGCCTTAAACACGAGGGGAGAACGAAGCAACCACAAGCGCCCATTTATCTGCCCCTGACCTCTCCCTATCTCACTCGCTCGCACCCGTCCATCTAACCGCTAGCCGTCGAGCCCCGCCACCACTCAAGCAACCACTAGCCACCGCGCCCTGCCACCACTCAAGCAAGCGCTCGCCGGCCCCTTCCCCGCCACGATGCAATTCAACGGCCCAACGTACCGCCACCCCGCCACCGTGTCGGAGAGAAGTGGGTGCACTGCCGGGTTGTGGAGAACCACCTCCACATCTAGGCCATCTCGAGGTGGAGGAGGCTGCTGGAGCTGGCCCGCTTCTTCCTTGCCACCGGCTACCGCCACCTCCCTGCTGGCACTCCACCCATGTTCAGATCGAGCAGCAATACGACGGCGCCAACGGCAACAACAACTTCGACATAGGCCTCTTCGTCACCTTCGTCAACCACTATGATGCCTACCACCTCCTCGGCCAAGTGTTCTGGCGTGGATGCGAGTTCATCGCGTTCACGACGTACAATATCTTCACCGACTTCCATGACATCTTCTCTATCAACAGCGCGGCCCACTCTCTCCCGTACTTCATGGCGAAGGATGATGAGGGGTATGACACATAAGGAGCGGCCAAGGAGGAGCCAGGGAGAAGCCGGGCCAGAGGAAAAAGAAGACGGTGTCGTGTCGTGTCGTGGTCTTTGCTTGCTACTATCTTGTAAGGTTGGTACTATGGTGTCCGTGGACTTGCTTTGCTACTATGTAAAGTTGTTAATCATGTTTTATTAATATATGTGCTTATAGTTTGTGCAAAAACATACTTGTGCATACTACCAAAATGGGTACACAAGTGCATAAAACAAAAGGCTCAAAATGTGATAACAGCTCGTGCATCAAAAGGTTGGAAAAAATATCGCTACAATTATCATCGAAAAGGAACTACACAAGTGCATAAAACAAAATAGTACGATCATACACTAGCTAGAGTGTGTTGCACATCGTAGAGCAATAAAGTTTGGATTATAAAGTCGGCTTGTAAGCACGAGCCTTAATTAATATATTTGGGCTAATTGTTTTGTCTTAACACTGAACTTTCTAACCCCTCCCCTAGACATCCCTTGCACACTGATGAACTGAAGAAGCAAAACAAATCAGCTAATTTTTTTCTTGAATTTGAGTTGATTTTATTTAAGACAAACCATGAACCATAGCATCCAATGACCAGGAGATAAACAAAACCGAGATAAATTACAAGGACGTCGCTCTCCTTCTAATTCTATGAAAAAATGTCGCACAAGAGCTATTTGTCCAAACAAACATAAGCAGACTATAAATGTACATCACAAATACATATTTTTACACGAACTACCTAAAAATTAATCTCCGTGTATGATACTTGAAAAATGACTACCCTTGCTGTTGTAGGACATTCTTGCACGAGATGACACATAATATTAGATAATAAAGTCTAATAAAAATGCAGGCAATATATCAAGCTAATTTTCAAAACCATACTTCGGATGATAAATGTATTTTGGGTTCTTCCTGTTATGCTCCTCCTGTTGGCAAGCACTGCACAGCCGCTTCTTCGGCTCTTTGTATCCTGGTGGTCGACCGTTTTTGGTCATGGGTGATTGTTTCTTGACTAGAACTTTCTTGTTTTACTTAGGCGCATCCTTGGTGGACACTTTTTTAGGATCACCAATATCAAACTAGCTTGTTTGAGTTGCATCTGCATTTTCATTAACTTAACTACGAGGACCATATGATCTGCATTTATCATACCCCTGTCTTCTAGAAATAATTCCATCGACGGTATTCTTTAGAAGATCGTACTCTAATGTGTCATCGTATGCAATATGCATAGCTTGTAAGGCCAACACATTTATACTGCTGTATTTTTTCCGCTCCTCTAGCCCAGACCAACCCTAACCAAACATATCGCTCGTGCATCTCGTAGCCAACCCAAACCTGGCGTTTTTAGTGAAACGCTGCAGAGCACAGCAGTCTGGTATTGCAGTAAATTTTAAGTGATTGAGCATGCGCAGTATGTGCTTGCAAGGAATCCCTTTGCGAATCATCCTTCGACAGCTGCACCTTATAATTTCCAACGAGTTGGGAGTGTATTCCACGTAAAACTTGCTGTCAATATTATTTTTCCATGCGACGACAAAGGTGTACGAGTCAAATCCTAGCTTTCTTTTTAAAATCTGCATGCCGTCAATTTTAAAATATCACCTTGCAAAATATAGAACACAGCTGGAGTGAAGACTATCGCAGCAGCTACCTCTAGTTCTCTAAAATCTGTAACTGGCACCGAAAAGGTATGTGAAGGCGTGCAGTCATCTTTGGCCTCCTTCTCACGGAGACGTGCGATGACATTCTCGTAGTGACTAACCATGTCCACCAAGTTCATTTCCCCAACAAGGTGAAGGTGAAGAAACGAGTTTAAACTTTCACTCCTCTGGTTGCTTTTCATACCTAGCTAGAACCCTTCTGAAAGATACGCGGATGCCCATAATCTTTTCTTCGTGTACATTCTCTTAAGCCAATTTGTAGTTTTAGGTGACGTCCAATTCCTAACAAAAGCGTGTTATTGCTGCTCGAATACTTGCTCCGACGTGGTGTAATATAGAAGAGTCCTAAACTCGTTCAGTGACTTGTTAGGTAGGTGCATCTCCATATTTTTTTAAACGTGAAAACTGCGAATATGATGGTATACACAAGTAACTACTTCATCCATAGTGTTGATCATCGCGGCATCCGCATCCGTGATTACTGCCTTTGGCTTCTACAGATACATTGCTTTCAAGGAAGTCCGGAGCAACCAGGCATATGTTTCTTTGGCCTCGTTTGATAGGATGGCATAGCCAAATACCGTTGTTTTACGGTGATTGTTCAAGCTAACAAAGGGAACAAATGGCATTCTATACTTATTCATCTTGTATGTCCTGTCAAATACAACAATGTCGCCGTAGTCCTGGTAGTCCCGATGTGATTGACAATCGCACCAGAACAAGTGCTGTAGACGGCCTTCATGTAGCGTGTAATCATAAAAAATTCAGGGTCCCTCTTATTTCTCTCCACCATGATGCCTAAGGCTGTGTTAGCATCACCCTTATAAAGCAGCTTCATCTTCTCCCTTGAGCACATGTTGTACAAATCCTTTCTTGTAAATCCCACACCAACATATGAACCACCCGAGTTGCTAATCATTGATCGCACGATGATATGCTTCATAACCCCCATGTTACACTGTGATAATATCTCAGCTCTTTGGAAATCGTTGATCTTCCTATGGGACCAAAGAAAAGGGACTTCATCCGGTCTCAACACATGATTGTGAGTGTCATCAAAACTCTGAATGATCTAAAGACCAGTTTTTTCATCAAACTTCACCACCATACGCACCTTATAGTTGTACCTAGACGCACCTCTGAGCCTATATTTACAGCCTTCCATTTTCAATAACTTCTTGTCATGTTTCCCTTGCTTGCCACACACAAAGCGCCTTAGACGAACAAGTCCATCATCAAACCGCCTCACTTGGTGCTTCCTCATGCTAAACCCATGATTTTGGGCATATCTGTTGTAAAAAGAATAGGTTGCTGCTTCACTATCAAATGTCATTTCCATTATCTTGTAGTACAGTTCTCTCTTATCATCAGGATACCCAGTATCATTGCTACATTAATTTGAACTCTCAGTCTGATTACATGGTGTCTGCTACAAATTCAATACCTAGCCATTAGAACTATAGTAGTATGCATGTCGGTCCGTTGATTGCTAAAAAACAGCCTATAAATAATACCTCACTCGTGTCAACAAACATATCAAAATTTGGTACATCTTCACAATCATCATAATTACCCGCCTCTAAGTCTGATTCACCAAAATAGTCATAGTCCATACTAGAGTCATTTAGTACCTGAACAATTTAGCAATATTTAGTATACAATTGCATCGTCCGGTGCATGACATATAAAGTTTTACACCACTACACATACCTCACTATCGACGAACATGTCTGTCTCTTCATGGTTGTTAAGGCTATTGTGGAAATCGTCGTCATAGACAATCTAAATAAATCAAGCCATGAGATATTATTTAATATAACATTTAAATATCCACGAAGAAGTTAATGTGTCCTCACATAAAACTCTTCTTCGCTCCAGCCATCTTCGGGATGCGTATTGACGGAAATGGAATAATCACCAACATACCCGGTTTGATCATCATTCATACTAGATCTAGAGTCCTTCATCTCCTCTATGAGTGATTGCGCCACATTGTTAGAATCACCAATGTTACGTGTATCTAATAATTACTAGAGACGAAGCATGATCATGGGATGAACTTACAAGATCGGAAGATGAAGCCGACGATTTGGATTAGAAACCCTAGTGACGAAGACGCCGAGTCGTTGGCGCGCCTTCTACCTTCGAGGATCTGCGGCGGTGGACGCAAGGATCTGCAGCGGCGGGCGCAGGGTAGATCGGCAGCGCTGAGGGGAAGCAGATCCGCGGGTACGAGCGACCGAGTTTTATCAGGCGGTGAAGAAGAGAAAGTTTAAGTTACGCCAAACAATGGTGCATGCATGGACGTGAGAGCTAATCGCGGTGATTATGTCTAGGTGGGCCCCACGTGGGGTCGTGCCGTACGGTATCTTCAGTCCCTGTATACAGATACGAGACTATACTGGGCTTGGATATGGGTTCCGCCTGGGGAAAAAAACGAAGCCAACAAAACACGCCAGATTAAAATTCCCCTAGCAGTTCGGACTTCCTCGTAAACGAGGTGCGCTTTGAAGCACTTCTCTGGGAGGAAAACGAGATGGAGAAAGATGAGAAGTCCGCGAAGAATACTCGTGGCGTGGAAGCCTCTAAGAAAGCGGCGTGGAGAGCCATCCACGAAGAGCCTGTGCGTGCGGCTAAGGCTGCGTCTTTGGGAAAGGCGGCTACCGAAGAAAATTGTAGAGCTACTAATGCAGATATTTTAGCGGCGAGCGTTGCTCTGTCTCTGTGGCTCGGGTAGTCTCAAAATCTCCGCCTATGGACGGGAAGGACGACCCAAATCATGAGTCGTTTTGGCAGAACCTGATGTTGGACTCCGACGATGAAGACGAGGACCTGCAAACCGATGTGTCTACGTAGATCGTAATTTCTATGAATAATGAATAATATTTACTTTCTATCTTTACATATTGTTTCTTTCTTTCTTCTAGTGTTTTACTTAGATTGTGTCTACTTAGGAGTCATCCGTCAATATAATGTTAGCTATCAAAACATGTACGATCAAATCTTAGACAATATTAGCGTGACGGATTTATCGAACTGTTGACCCTACTGTCGTGTAAGTCTGCCTACCGGTCGCACCCCGGGGCGCAGAGAGAAGTCTAGTTACGATAATTGTTTATTAATTTAGAACAAGTACTTATTATGGTTTTATTTTCATGATCAATCAGGAACGACGAGTTCAACGCCGGAACGTAAAGTTAGAGTGTGATATCTAAGTATAGTCCAATCAAATTTTTTTCTTATTTGTATGGGACAACTCTTGCAAAGTACCGTGTTTCAATCCAGTTACCGGATGAGTTAGAAATGAGAGTAATAATGCCTTTTGGTGAACCGTGAAGCAGCGATTTGGCTTTATCAGATAGCTGTGATCGAAGCAATCGCTAGTCTATCTATCTTCTATCTATCTATCTATCTTCTTTATATATCTACTATAATTTTGCTTAGCGTAGGTTTGTTGCACAAAATTTTCCGTCCGACATTTTTTGGACGTTTTTGCCCATGGCTGTTCGAACAAATTACAAGGATCTGCCACCGCCAATTACCTGTTCGGTGACCGAAAAGAAAAGGGCAACGAACTAAAAAAGAAGGGCATCGCCTCGACCGAGCTCCGCGCCCCGCACCTGCCCCTTTCAGCCGCCACTACTGCCCCGTGCTCCCGCGCACAGCTTGGAGTGGCCACCCCCATCGCCCTACTATCAAGATCCGGCCGCCGTCTGCCCGCTCCCGCGCGCCTCGATGGAGCAGGACGGCGGCGACGGAGATCCTAACCAGCGTTGGGCACATGCGGCGGCGTACCAGCTCGTTGGAGGCAGATCGGGCCGGGCTGTAGTCTGTCCCAACGACGTCATGGCCATGGACGTTGCGCTAGCTGCCCTCGGGCTTGCCTGCATTGCCACCCGGATTCGGAGGCCAGATCGGCGACCGTGGTGGCCAAATCGACAGGCGCGCGTACCGGTCAAGCGGAAAAGGTCGAGCAGCGCGTCGACGCGGAGAGAGCCGGGACGCGTGGTCGTGCAGCCGGCGACGTCGTGAGGAAGAGGTAGTAGAGGCGTACGAGGCCGTCGACGGGGCGAGGTGGAGCCGAGCAGCGAGGTCGAGTTCCCGAGTAGGGTGACGTAGCTCGCGCGGCCAGGGCAGAAGGAGGGGCTCGGCCGACGGGGGGAGACGAGCGAGGCGCTAAGAGGGGGAAGTCGAGGACGCGCAAATCCTGTAATTAATCTGTGCCCCACAACTCAACCTTGTCCTCACGAAGGAGACGCCTCCGTAGTTCGGGCTCGACCGGAGGAGGGTCCTAGGCTCCTAGCACGCGGCCTCCAACGCCCAACTATCACAGAGCGTCGGGCTCTCTCCTAGTGGAAATTGGGGATGTCGTCGGGCTCTCTCCTAGTGGAAATTGGGGATGGGCTGGATCAGGAGTTACGGTGATGTGGCCGACCCGGTCGTGGACCCCTCCGCGGGTACGGTGAAGCTGGGATCGACACCAACTTTGTGGTCTTTCATGCTGCCTGTATGTATAGCAAGGAATCTGTTTTGCGTCTAGGCTATGGTTTTATTGGGCTTGCGGATGAGCGGAATTGGGAGATTTGGGCGTGTTGTAGGCCTCTGAGAATTGGGAGATTTGGGTCAATCTTGCCTCCATGTTCCTCCACCGGGCTGCCCCGCTCCTCTGCCTCCCAATCTGCAAAGGCGATGTCGGGCGAAGAGCTTATTCCTAACCGCAAACTGCAGTCATGAATTCTTGGTTTTCCATCCAAATCTTGCCATGTGAGCCCTATCTTATTTCCTTTGCACCCATCTGATCCGATTGTGCCAACATTTTCTATTTTCTCTAGCTTTTCTCACCACAACATCAACAAATCTATTCCCATTTCTAATTGGTCTTTTCTGTTTAATTCTTTTGACATATCGTTTTTTTTAATTCTTTTGTCTTCTCCTTTTCCAGATCATAGTAAAAGTCAACCAAAGGCCAGAAGCCTGTACAGCGATGGTGTTGCTTTCATTTGTTCCGTTCGTTGTTTGCCAAAAAGAATGTCTAGATAACTCCCATTATCTCTTTCTGTACTTGTGAGCCCGCGGCAAAAAAATAAAAAGGCAGAATCCTTAGCAACATGACTTACCCAGTGCAGTCTAAATATGGTTTGGGATAATTATGTAGAAGAAAGCAATGAGATAATATGATTGGTTAAACTGCAGTTTGTTGAATGGTCATTACTCCCTCCGATCTATATTAGTTAACTCAGATTTGGTCCGTTCTACACATATTTTAATATTAGATACATCTGTATCTTGATAAATCCAAGTCAACTAATATAGATCGGAGGGAGTACTATTTTTTACCATTCCTACCAATTTCTATAATTTTGTCCTGGAAGGATGGTAAATTTTTGCTCTCATGCTTTATAGGAATTTATTTTTCAATAACAGAGCATGGTCCATGTTTCAGCTTTGGAAATGAGATACATTACTATATTTAATTCTAGCTTTTAACACTTTTGGTGTAATTTACTCCCTTGGACTTGCATGTTGCTAGAAGATGATCGCTTACTACACATATTTTGAAAAAATTACTACTTTCCTCTTTGGGACTAAATTCAACGATCACTCCATGTATCACGGAGGGAGCTATTCAATAGTGTAACGGGTAGAGGAGGAAGACAACACACTTTCTCTTCTTGAAAGGTGAGGATAAAAAAGATGTGAAGTGAAGGCTAATAACATGGTAATCGATGTACACGGGTATTCAACTAGGAAATGATTGGTGTCAAAGTTGTGGAGTCTTGCCCGTAAAAAAAGTTGTACGGTCTTAGTTAACTGACTTATGGAAGAAGTTCATAGAAATTGAAAACAAAAAGGTAATAAACTATATTTGAAGGTACATACTGTTTTGGGGAAAATGCACACGTCTATACACATGCACTACATACGTTGTATGTGGAGCATGGCATAATACTAATTGCTTGATTTTTCAAATTCAGATGTACAACCTGAAATTATGGTGTCTCATTGTTCAAAATGTGTGTTACACACTAAATATTGTTATTAAAAGGGACAAATTCATGGATGCCAAATACCTCCAAAGGCAAAAGAATAACTATACCAAGTTCTAAAAATAAGATCAATAATTAAAATATTGAGTTATGCAAATGATTGTCTACATCAGAGTCCTCTGGTAGTAAAATTCTCCAATGTCTAAAAAATATTTTTTAAAATCAATCTATAGCAACCGCATGGCCACATTTATACAGTCGGAGCTTACTTAAAAAAAGGAAACACTGAAAAATATCAGGACTAAAATCAATATATGTACAGTCTATCAATGGCTAATCAAAATTATGATTAAATTGTTAAGAAAACTTAGCTTCGCTCGAGTGGAGGTTCACAAAATATGACATTCCATCTATTTTTCGATGCATTTTTTATAGCAACACACGGACATTCAGCTAGTATTTGAGATTTTAAGTCAAAGATGTTGTTTGGGTTAGTATTTACACCTCTGCCCTACGGTGAGTAAGACGATCACGATGAAGTAAATCATCTCGCATTCATTAATGTTAGCTTTGCGACAAGTAAATAATGAAGAACGAAAATAAAATCGTAGCAAGGGGACACAGATTTAACGTGGAAAACCCTCTCCAACAAAGAGAGGGAAAAAATCACGGGCGCCAGCCAGCGAAACTTCACTATAACGGAGAGTGTTTACACAACGCCGGGGATTTCACAGATGCAACTTATCCCAGCCGGCGGCTTACAAGAAGTATATATTCGGCCTAAGCCTCCGGCGACGAGCCTCGCTCCGCTTCGTCAGAAGTTGGCTTCTACTTTGTAGAATTTGGATCAACATATAACAATTAAGGCAGATTCTGACATATATATAGCTCGGTATATGGACGACTGTGTGTCATTGATCAGTTCTTTCTTCAATGCCCATTAAACTTTGGTGGCTAGAGTAGAAACAACGTTGGAGGATTTCACTGATCCAGATAGAGTTGTAGGATTGAGGAATAGGATAGAGAGTGAAGTAAAAAAAAACTATGAACCCGTAATTCCGTGTAATAACCCCACTATTCCATATAATCCATGTTTTCTGAGTAGTGGACTTCGCCATAACAAGGAAGAGTGGGAGATTCCAAGTGCTGATACACCTAATGATCCACAATGCTGGAGTATGGGTATTGAGAGTGACATAAGGATGAGTAGTGAACCCACTACATGTACCATAGAAGATATTGAGTTATCCGCTGAGTTCTACACGCTTTCTCGTGAAGCTATGGAGGAACTTTGGTAAGTGGATCGATGTTGAAGTAGAAAATACTATAACACCATATAGTCCTATTTACCCAGTGGTGAGTGAGGAGAAGACCAGCTAGTTTGAGATTAGGACTTCCCGAGTGTTTGAGTAATATCGAGAAGGAAAAGGGATTTGATGATGTTGAGGAGGCACTAAAGTATGTGAGCAGTTACTTTACAACGACGGACCTGACACTTGGGCAAAGTTCCGACCCTGAGTGTAAGCCTGGTGGAAAAGTTTTTTCCGGGCATTTTACGACGTACTTCCCGATACATTTTGGATGGGTACCTGCGAAGTATTTAGATGTGATGAACTAGAGAGTAGGATTATGATAGTAGTGTGTATGTGTAGCACACACTAAAATCAATAGTAGAAAATCACGTGTAGTTTTATTTGTGCATCATCATGACCATATGATCATGTATCATGTCACATTACATTTAAACATCGTCATGTTTGTCTGCATATTGTTTGCTTAAAACTATTTTGCGAAAACCTTATTTTATTTTCTAAGTAATCTCCTCCTTTTATTTCAAATTATAAAACTCTGGTTTTTTCCGACCTTTTGTTTGTCTAAAAACAATTTGTAAAAGTCCTTTAAAAATAAAACTTTGAAATAAAAATATCTTAGCGGGAGGCAGCCGGCCGGGCCAAAAGGCCCAGCTAGCCACCTACTACCCGGCCCAATCTAACCCTACCTAAACCAAAACCCTAACCCTAGAACTCGCTGCACTCAACCCGCCGCAGCAACGCCGCCGCACGCTTCCCAGCCCCGCTCCCCGACCAACCCTGCCGCCTGCATCCTCGTTGCCTTGCGCCCCAGCGTGCCCCCTCCTTGGCGTCGCCGCTGACCCCGCTGGCCACCGCCTCCTCTCTGATCCGGCCCCGTAGAGTCCGCGCCCGGCACCCCCCTCAAGCCCCGCTTCAAGCTGCCGCAGCGCCACTCTCTCTGCCCACCGTCGCCCGCCTCCGGTTCCCCGGCCGTCGCCTACGCTCGCGACCCGGCCGTCGTCACACGCCTTCGCCGCCGTCGTGTTCCTCCGGTCCTTCCTCAAGCTCCGCCGCCTCCGGTCGACGACCCTCGAGCTCGCCCTTCCCTGTTGCTCGCGCCCTCGCCCGTAGGCCCGTCACCGAGCTCTGCATGTCCCCGTCGTGTAGGCTCATCTTCGCGTGTTCTTGCTCATCCCGTGGCCTACTATAGTGCTCGCCCTCGCCTATGGCCTCCCTTCCTTGCTCGCTGTACGAGTGCTGGTGTTGAGGTTGTGTGGAGATGTGCCGACATAGTGTTTGAGACGTGGTGTCCTCGACGTGAGGAAATAGCACGTTACACCACTTGGTAACTTTTTTTCCATAGAACCACAACAATGCTTTGGTTTTGCATGGAACACCACATTTTGCTGTAATTATTTGCACAAAACACAAAACCGATCGTTAACAGGTTTAATAGTTAATTAGTCAATCGAGCCCACTGTCAGGAGGTCCAGCGTGGCAATTCCGCTCCAGGTTGACCAAACCAGGTGTGATCGATCCGGAGAACAGCGCCGGCGGCGGGGGGTGGTGGTGCGCCGACGGAGGCGGGGATGGGACAGCGTCCTAGTGCTAGTCGTGCTCCTAGAAAGCAGCCTACTGCGGCCTCCTTCCAGCGATCTGGGGAGCGCGCGCTATGGACCTCTGTGTCAGGTGCGGACGTGTGGCCTCGTGGGAGTGGTGGCGGCGCATGGTTGGTGGCCACCGACCTCCCCGTCTACCTCAGGATTCTCTAGAAGAACCTCGCCTGATCGATGTGCGAGGCTCGGCCACGGTGGCGAAGCTCGCGGGGCAACGATGGCCCCTACCTGGAGCTGCTATACCGGGAGGTCGTGCTATACCGGGAGGTCATGCTAGGCTTCGATTGTGTACAGTGAGGAGGCGGTGGATTACCTGATCCGCAATGGTGAGTAGTAATCCTTCTCATTCAGCCGCCTGGAGGACTTCGTGACCCCCCATCATGGTGAACCACTCCTTGTGATCGGGATGAGGTAGATGCCTCCCAGCTGGGGGGCGGACCGAATCGGAGTTTCCTTAGGTAGCCACCGACCTACAGTTCTCCTTAAACTTCTATGCTTGGTGGAAAAGAAGCAAACAAAGATACCCTCGCTTGCTGTCTTGTTCTCTGCCGTGGACTGGGATCGCTCGCCAGCTAGGCCCTCTAGAAAAAAGAAGAAGAAGTGGAAGCATGATTTCCGCGGCGAGTGGCCATCTTCATCCTTGTCAAGATAAACGACCACCTGAATAAATCACATGGTTGGAGAACACTGTCCATCGGGTCTATGAGGTTCGAATTTCCAAACAGATGTCCTCGTGGCTGGAGCGTCGTCGTCGTGTCGGATCGTGGCCGCCTCATCTCCTAATCAATCCTGACAGTGGTCCTTGCTGACTAATTAGCTATCAAGGCTGTTGACAACGGATTATGTGTTCTATGCAAATAATTACAACAAAATGTGGTGTTCTGTGCAAAATCAAACTGTTGTTGTGCTTCTGTGCAAAAGAGTTCTCAACAAGTGGTGTAATGTGCTATTTCCTCCCTCGACGTTAATGTGAAGATCGTGTGCTACAGCTACTCGTGGATCCCCTCGGTGTTTGATGTACCACTACGACACCTACAGAGTGAAGATTCATTTGTGACCTACCTTGAGTCTAGCGGCAAGGTGGTGGTGTTGTAGAGCAATACAATTAGAGCAAGTACAATAAGGTATAGTTGCTATAAGAAATAAAATAGTATAGTTTGAGTGAGATGGAGGAGAGAGAATGTAAGCCGGCTGTAAGTTAAGAGCCGGCTCTAGTACGTACTCCTAGACACTTTATAAGAGTGACATGTGGGGCCACGTATTAATTAAGTAGTACACTTTTGTAGTCAACTATTGTACATATTGGCTATAGCTGACGTGTCACTTCCTTATAGTCAACAACCGACTATATTATGCTCTTAGGCTACCTCATGCTAAACAAGTTGGACAAACACCTCGTCAAGGTCGATCGACAAAAAGGGCCGACAAGATGCACCAAGATCGACACGAGTCGAGACCCCAAGGGCTATGCAAGACCATCGACGTCGGCCCAAGTCTGACATCGACACTGAAGTCGGAACCCCAAGGTCGCCACCGACATCGAAGCCGCTGAGCCCCGTGCCCTCCTTCACGGACCTGAAGACCCCGACCCCGAGGATCCGAAGACCGATCCTCCCGCCAAACCCAATCCCGTCAGACCCTCGGAACCCAAGATCGTCGAGTCCCCTATGTGTGACCCCTATCTGAGATCTCCTTATTTTTATAAAATATGATATTCATCTGTTGCATATTAAATTATTCATGATGGCATACATATTCATGTGTTTGGGATAATTTTGTCGACTCACCTAATAATTAAATGTGAAGAGCATATGCGATCTTTTCTAGTCTTATATTGGCTCCATTAAATTTGCATAGTGAACCGATGACATGTTTTGCCTTGTTAAACCAATGTTTAAACTGCGGGGTATCTAAACAACACGAAATTCTCTGGGCCCCAGTTCCGCTTAATATTTCCTAATTGCATCGCATCTTTTCCATGTCATATATCATACATGCATCATGCCCGATCTTCTGTCGTAGTATTAGATGGTGCATTCGGTGTTTATTTTAGTATCTTGCTTCTTCACGGATTAGGCCGTTGAGTTGATGCGAGTGTCGACAAGTTCTTCGGATAATGAACCTTTGGCTATGTTTTTCAGGCGAGCAATCTCTCCCGTTCTACCTATTTTGTATTTATAGTCTTTACTTCCTTCATATTGATCTATTGCTATCCGTGTTGCGATGCTTTAGTTTACGTGTATCATTATATTCCTTGCAGCCTCTATATTGCCTTGGACACATCCTATTGCCTATTGTTTGATAGACAGTCGGCCTTGCGAGTCATAGTTGCTTGCTCAGGTGCTGCTTTGCGTCGTTGTTATTCCACCGTTGTTGGAAGGTTGGCACATGCTTAATGGTAGAAATGATCATGACTATAATTTCAACTAATAATTAAAATGATGGGAATAGATATAACTAATGTAGAGGCACCCGTGGGCAATAGCTAATATTTGGTTTTTAACCGCTCACTTGTGTCTCGTAGGCCCCGAGTAGTTGATACATGTTTCTTGACTATCACACTATCCGCATGTGGGACAACGAATCCCCTTAGCTAGAGCTTGATTTATTTCTTATTTCTTGGGGCCACAAAATAGTTTGGGGCTTTATTACTATCCTGTACTTATGTCATGCTTTACTGCTTTATTTACAATTACGCGTGGAGCACCTGTACTGTTTAGAAATACGGAATGTTTTCACGGTATCAACTAGCCTAGTCACACTTTTGGGTTCCCAGTCGTTTACAGCCATTGTCGCAAACCCTGGGTCCGTCTTAAAGCCGGCCAACTTCGATGCGGGTAGCTTATTGGGGTGGCCCCCTAAAATATCTTATGAATCTTGTGATTCCTTTATCGTCATGCCTCGTTGGGTTTTATTTGGTTTTTCCGAGGTTGATCGTGTGTGTGTTGCTATTTGTGCACCCCTATAGGGTAAATCTTTTTGAAAAGCCGTGTCCGCGGTTATGGACAACTTGGAGCATAGTGTCTCGACCATAGATAACTATAACTAAAGTAGTGCTACAAATTTGACTTTGGCATGACTAGTAATGAGCTCCACTATAATGGAATAGATAATAAAAGTGCCAACGACTGATGGAATCGGGGTGTCTCATGCTATCTATACATGCCTACTAAGTAATGCAACTACAGTGGAATGGTTAATTAAAAGTGCCAACTGCTTGTGATATGGGAATGTCTTATACCATCTATATCTGATTAGTAAGTGCTGCAACTATAATGGAATAAATGAATAAAACTGCCAACTGTGTTAGTTCCTCGGTTTGACTTCCTCGTTTGGTCTCGAGGGGGAAATGCCAAGATGGGTATGATTGGTTTTAGTATCAGGTTGGTCCTGCATAGATCTTTCTTACCACTCTCTAATAGCCAATAGTTGTATCGAGTCTCTATAGGTTGTTTAGTGTCTGCTCCGCTGCCGCTTCAGTCCACCATACCTATGTAGGCGAGAGCCGCCGAATTCTTGTCTCGCCGTGTATTGTGTAGCACCCCAGTAAAACCACTACTAGAAAATCGCATGTTATTTTTATTTTGTGCATAATCATGACCACATGCTCATGTCATCATTCCACATTGCATTTGAGCATCATCATGTCATCATGCATAAGTTTGTCTAAAACTATTTCGAAAAGCCTATCTTTGTTTTCTAAATATTCCCTGTCTTTATTTCAAATCAAAACCTCGGTCTTATCCAGATCTTTTATTTGTCTAAAAAATAATTAAAAAACCTCTCTAAAAATAAAACAAGTAAAATAAATGTTTTGTGGGGGACTCAGCCAGCTGCCAGGCCCAAAAGCCCAGCAGCCAGCCAACTACCACCCCACGACCTAAACCCTAATTCCCTAGCGCGCGCAGCACGCACCGACACGCCCCGGTAAAATGGATCGTATGGGCACCTAGAGGGGGGGGGGTGAATAGGTGCTACACCAATTTTTAATTCTTTTTCAATTTTAAGCTTAGCACAAAGGGTAAATTCTCTAGATAAACTATTGGGTGGAATTTCCCTATATGCAAACCTATCTACTAGCGAGTAAAGAGCGAGTGGAAGAGGAACGAGTAAACCGAAGTGAAGCACGCGGAGACACATGATTTGTTTGACCGCAGTTCCTTTCTTGTTAAGGGAAGTACGTCTGCGTTGGAGGGGTGGGCGGTACTAAGACCACCACGCCACAAAAGGCCTCACCCTGTTTTCTGATGGATCTCGCCACAACAGGCCTGTTCCACCTTCCACTATAGGTACCCTTCGAGGCGGGCACTGGCGCCTTTACACAACTAGCGGGGCAACAACTCCACAACAACTTGGAGGTTCCCGAAAAGACAACAAGCTGCCACAAAAACAAACTTATCAAATACAATAAACAAGATCTAGGTATTGACAAGAATACTAGATCAAAGATTTCTCCAAGTGAATGGAGAGGAGTTGAAGCGCTTGATTCTTGATGATGATGATGAACTTCTCCTCCTTCAATTCCACCAAAGGTCAAGACGTTCGGGTGGTTGAAGTGGGAGATCGAGAATGAGAGCTCTTGCACAAAGTCTGGTCAATTTCGAATGAATCAAGAGTTCTGAATGTTGGGGAAGAAGGGGTATTTATACCCCCCTTCAGAAGCCAGCCGTTGCAACCTTTGGGGGCCGGATTATCCGGCCCAAGTGAGGGCCGGATTATCCGTCTGGGGAAACACCACCCCAGACTCGGAATATCCGGCAGATAATCCGCCCCCCCTCAGAGCGTCGCACCGAGCTTGCCCTTGATCAACTTCTGGGGGCCGGATTACCCGGTCCTATGCGAAGGCCGGATTATCCGGCCTGGGGAAGAAAAACCGCCCCACTTCGGATTTTCCGGTGGAAAATCCGACCGGACACCGAGTGACGCGCCTTGGCTCCTTTTGCTCAAAAACTGGGGGCCGGATTATCCGGCCCATGCGACACCCGGATTATCCGGCCTGGGGAGGAAAAACCGCCCCAGTTCGGAATTTCCGGGAGAAAATCCGACCGGGTACCGAGCGATGCGCCTTGGCTACCTTTGAGCAATGAGGTTGGCCGGATTATTCGGCCCTTGGTGGGGCGGATTATCCGGCCCCCCTCAAAGCTTCCTGCACACTTAGCACACATGAAAAGTCTCCATAGTATTGTTATCTAACATGCAAAACATAGGAAAACATGAAATGTTCTTTCAATCTCTCCCTTTTTGGTGTTAGATGACAATACCAGGATTTGCAGGAGAAAGACACAAGACAGACAGAGATAACTTATGAAAGAGACTCCCCCTCAATGTGTGCATAATAGAGTTTTGCATTGGAATACAAATACACACAAATATGTGAATCTACTCCATAGACATATGATCAAAAACACATACCACCGAAGTAGAGAATAGGCATCCTTGACATAAATCACAATTATTATCGGATAACCAATATGAGCGTGCCGTCCGTGATATACCTCCAGCAATAGGATATGAATAGATAGATCCAAAAGCATAATCCATGATATGAAGTCCATAGGCATAGCATAATCCAGTCAACCACAAAGAGTCTCAAACAACCACAAATCACGAATTTAAAGTTCAACGCTAAATGGGCATAAGCAAGAAATAACGAATAGAAAAGTGCAAGTGCTTATGCCCGACCCATGCAAATCCACGGACAACCTAATAGAACTACTTCTCCCCCTTTGGCATCGAGACACCAAAAAGGGAGAAGAGCGATGCTAGCGCCCCATGGGATCACTCATCATAGTCCTCGTCCTCGTCCTCGTATTCATTTTCTTCTTCGTCCTCATCTTCAAGTTCCTCAGTGTCACCTTCCTCATATTCATCATCAGCAGCGGGCGCAGAGGGGAACAAGTGACACTCCAGCTCACCATAGTTCATCCCGGAGGAAGAGTTCCACCGAGCATAGGGAGTGGGAGGCGTAGGAGCCAGAGGAGCACCCGAAGCGCCGGACACATGGTGGAGAATGAGCTGCCGGGAGTGAGCCAACTCATGGCGCTGCCTATATGCCTCGTACTGACCCTTGCGCGTGTCCACGCCCATAGGGGTAGGGAAGGCTTGGGATTAAGAGAGCCAAACTGAGATGGTACTAGACACTCAAACTTGCAAAATCCAAATCAAATAAAAGCCAAGAATGAGTGTGATTCCCATAAGAACATGAGAGAGCAAATAACATCCAAAAAGATCCAATTCTCCTCAAGGGAGAGGGTGGTGGCCGAAGCCACCTTGTTGGAGTGTATGGTGTGACACCGCGAAGATATATCTTGGGTTCACGACCAATACTCATCAATAAGCTCACATATCACAAAATATATTAAGACAAATGATTTATCTTGCTTTTGGCATTATGGGGGGAGGGTTAGCCCAATGAGTTAGAACCACACTCCCCCTATATCCATGCCCACACCTAGACCAAACAAGGATTTAGATGTACGAGTGAGTGCATGGGTAATCAAGATAAGCTCCCGGAATCAATGGTATTTAGCTCATTCCTCAAATAGCAGAATCTTGCTTCATCAAGTGGCTTTGTAAAAATATCCGCCAGTTGGTTCTTCGTGCTCACAAAGGATAGATCAATATCGCCGCGAGCAACATGGTCTCGAATAAAATGATTCCGAATCTCAATATGCTTCGTCCTAGTGTGCTGAACAGGATTGTACGCAATTTTGATTAAAGAATTGACAAGCTCTAGAAGTGGATTTCCGATCATCCTTATCACTAGCCCAATCTGAGTCAGTATAACCACATAAAGAGAAACTGGAGCCCTTGGGATACCAGAGACCAAATTTGGGGGAATGAACAAAATATCGAAAGATCCTCTTGACCGCCACTAGGTGGCTTTCTTTAGGAGCTGCTTGATACCTTGCACACACTCCCACACTCAACACAATATCGGGTCTAGATGAACAGAGGTAAAGAAGAGAGCCGATCATGGACAGGTATACCTTTTGCTCCACATCTTTACCATGAGGGTTAAGTTCAAGATGACACTTTGTTTGCATCGGAGTGACGACACCATTTAGATCCGTCATCTTGAATCTCTTGAGCATGTCTTGGATGTACTTTGCTTGATTAATAAAGGTTCCTTCTCTAAGTTGCTTGATCTCGAATCCAAGAATGAACCGTAATTCCCCCATCATAGACATCTCAAACCTGTCAGTCATAAGCTTTGAAAATTCATCGTTAAAAGCTTTTTTAGTAGAACCAAAGATGATATTGTCTACATATAGTTGGCATACGAAGAGATTCCCCTTAACCTTCTTAGTAAAAAGAGTGGGGTCAATTTGCCCAACTTCGAAGCCACGATCTAACAAAAGCTCTTTAAGGTGCTCATACCACGCACGTGGGGCTTGTTTAAGGCCACAGAGTGCCTTATCGAGTTTGTAGACATGGTTCGGAAAGTTAGGATCCTCAAACCCCGGGAGTTTCTTTACGTATACCAAGTCATCTAGAGGACCGTTAAGGAAGGCACTCTTGACGTCCATTTGCTGCAACTTAAAATTGTTATGTGCAGCAAAAGCAAGTAGGATACGGATGGACTCAAGGTGAGCCACTGGAGCATAGGTCTCGCCGAAGTCGATGCCCTCAACTTGGGAGTAACCTTGTGCCACAAGTCTTGCCTTGTTCCTCACAACAATGCCATTCTCATCTTGTTTGTTCTTGAAAATCCACTTGGTGCCGATAACATTGCGGCACTCTTTGGGTTTCTCCACGAGTTTCCAGACTTTGTTGCGCTCGAAATTATTCAATTCTTCATGCATAGCAACAACCCAGTCTGGGTCTTCAAGAGCTTCAAAGACCTTCTTAGGTTCCACCATGGAGATATGAGCTTGATGCTCACCAAAACTGGCCAATTCTCTTCTTGTAGACACCCTTCGTCGAAGATCACCAACAACCTTGTCGAGGGTGTGACCCCTCAACTCAAGGTTATGATCAGCCCAAGCCTTGCGACGAACTTCAATAAGTTTGTTGTCTCTTGGAGGAGGAGATTCATCACTTGAGTCTTCATTGGAAGCATGTTCTCCGCCTTGATCAGTAACTGGAACATCAGTAGCAGGTGGTGGAGACGCATGCCCTTGAGGTGAATCTGTAGCCGTAACAGGAGGCTGCAGAACTGGAGAGTCAGGGCTGGATAATCTGGCCGATGGAGAGGCCGGATAATCCGGCCTGGGAGTACTTACAGCAGCTTCATCAGGAGGCCTGGGACTTGCTTGAACTGGTGAGGGGCCGGATAGTCCGGGGCTAGCCGGAAAATCTGGCCTGGAGCTTGCGTTGGAATCTTCTCCAGCAGGAGCAACATTGTCAGCTATAGCGGGGTGGCCGAATAATCTGGTGTCAACCGGAAAATCCGGCCTGGAGCTTTCTGGAGCATCTTGACCTTCAGCAGTTGATGGAGATGGTGTAGGAGTTGCCCCCGTGGTTGGAGCATGTTGAGTATGTGTAGATGAGGGCTCTATATGAGTAGAGCATTGTCCTTCCCGGTCCGCCACAAGGGGTTCCTCAATGGGGCGGAAGAATCCCACGCCCATTCTTCTTATGGCATCTTGGGGTATTTCAACATCTGCATCACAAACACCAACTTGCTCCGCACGGGAACTGTCATTTTCCTCGAACACCACACTACAAGATTCTACAACAGTTCCGGAGAGCTTAATGTAGACTCTATAAGTGTGGGATTCGGCACCATAACCAACAAAAATACCTTCTAAAGCCTTAGATTCAAACTTAGATAAACGAACTCCATTAATAAGAAAGAAACACTAACACCTGAATACCCGAAAGTATGAGATGTTTGGCTTGTTACCGGTAAGTATTTCATACGGAGTCTTGTCCAAAATCTTGCGGAGGTATAAACGGTTGGATGAATGACAAGAAGTAGAGATTGCTTCAGCCCAGAAGTTATATGGAGATTTAAATTCGGCTAACATTGATCTTGCCATGTCCATTAGAGTTCGATTCTTCCTCTCGGCTACACCATTTTGTTTAGGGGTGTACGCAGCGGAATATTGATGTCTTATCCCTGACACATCCATTTTGCATCACTATTTTATGTCTTAATTCACTATTATTCATTGATATATTTCACATTGAGAGGTGATACTTATGTTATTTCGTCTATTTTGCATGGTTGATGACTTTTGGAGCATGGACCGCTACAGTCAGGATTCTGATGGAAAAGGTGTTGTTTGGAGGCAAAATTCACGAAGATCAGAAAATCCGGGAAAATATACGGAAAATTCTATTTTTCCAGAAGACTCAAGATGCCAGAAGATGGAGTGGAGGTGGGCCACAGGGGGCCCACACCACCCCATGGCGCGGGCAGGCCTAGGCCGCGCCTAGGAGCAGTGTGGCCACCCTGGCCCACTAAAGCCTCTCTCCTCTGGCGTATATCATCCCCACGAAACCCTAAGACTCGATAAGCGACCGCAGAAAGATTCCACCGCCTCTGCGGGGCGGAAAATACCAAGAGAGAAAGATCTCTCCGGCAGACAGATTTCTGCCGGAGGAATTCCTTCCCGGAGAGGGGAGATCGTCGCCATCAACACCACCATCAAGCTGGGCTTCATCGGGATCATCATCATCATCACCATCATCATCATCATCACCATCAGCACCCTCATCACCATCTCCATATTGCTGTAACAATTGGTTGAATCTTGCTATAGTTCATAGGGGAAACTTTCCCGGTGTTGATTACTCTTTGTAGTTGATGCTATTGAGTGAACCACTGAATTATTGTTTATGTTCAGATTGTTATACATCATTATTCCATCTCTGATCATGATCCATATGATGTCTTGTGAGTAGTTCGTTTTGTTCTTGAGGACATGAGAGAAGTCTTGTTGTTAGTAGTGGAGTTGCGTTGAGAAAGATTCAATAGATTGTTATTTAAGTTGTGGTGTACTTCTTCTAGTGGTGTCATGTGAACGTCGACTACATGACACTTCACCTATATGGGCCTAGGGGAATGCATTGTGTATTTGGCTACTAATCGTAGGGGTTGCCGGAGTGACAGAAACCTGAACCCCCGTTAGGAAACCATTGCACAAGGGACGTAAGGGTCTTAGAGTTTAAAGCTGTGGTTAGGTTTTACCTTAATTACTTTCTTGTACTTACGGACGTTTTCAAAGGGGTATAATCACAAGTATGTATTTAGTCTTGGATGGGGCGGTACATTAGCATAGGTTCACCCACACAACACTTAGCAAGCTAGAGAAGATTAATCGACTATATGAAGCGAAAGCACTTGACGGTCTTCCCATGTGTCCCCGAGAACATTTGGTCATCTATAGAAATACAACTGGCTTGTCCTTTCCTGCATAAAGGATTGGGCCACTTGCTACATTTATTCCTACTATATTTTATTTACTCGTACTTTGTTTACTTGCTTTATCGAAAACCCCTAAAAATCTGTTTGCTAAGTATTAGCAGAGAATTCCTGATCCATACCACTAGCCAGCACCTTCTGCTCCTCGTTGGGTTCGACACTCTTACTTATTGAAAATACTGAGATACACCCCCTATACTGGTGGGTCATCAAGACTATTTTCTGGCGCCGTTGCTGGGGAGTGAAGCGCTATTGGAGAGTGGAACTAGTAAAGGAAACTTCTACTGTGAGTATTGTTTACTTCTGCTAGTTGCTTTATTTTCGTTATGGAAAATTCGCTGAGTTTCTTATTTGGTAATGCTACTACCACTGCTAAGGTAGTAGATAAGCCACTACCTACCGAGAAAGATGTTTTCAAAATACCTACAAGAATTATTGATCGTGTTATGGATAACTACTATGTTGGGGATGGAACTGTCCATCCCGGTAATCATTTACTCTTTATACACGAATTATGCGGGTTGTTCAAGTGTGCAGGTATTACTACAGATCAAGTTAAGAAGAAATTATTCTCATTATCACTGAAAGGAAGAGCTGAGGAATGGTATAAGCTGCTGAAGAATGGTCAAGCTCTGGAATGGGAGGAAATAGTGCCTCTCTTTATTCAAAGTTTTATGCTCCTAGTGAGATTCATAAAGATCGGAATCAAATATACAACTTTTGGCCTCTTGATGGAGAGAGTACAACTCAAGCTTTGGGGATATTGAAGTTACTAATGCTCAAATGTCCTATTCATGAGCTCCGCAACAATATTATTATCAATAACTTTGATGCAAGGCTCCCTCTACATGATAAGGATTTATTGGATGCTTCTTGTGCTGGATCATTCACTCGTATGGAAGAAGAAGTTGAATGGGATCTTCTGGACCGTATTCAAGACTATGCTGAAGCTTGGGAGAATGACAAAGGTAGAAAGTCAGGTATAAATTATGATTATGAATGCATTGAAACTTTTATGGGAACTGATGACTTTCAAAATATTAGTAATATTTATGGTCTTGATTTGCAAGTTATTACGCATTTCTTTAGAGCTTTTGCTTCCTATATCGAAATTCCAAAAAGGGGATGGAACAAGTACCATGCACCTTACAAAGATATTGTTGACTATGCTATTATTGGAAGTGCTGAGTATTGCATTATTGACCCCATCTTACCCGAACCTTATATCGAGAAGATTCCCTTCCCTGAAAAGGTAAAGGACCATCCTATGATAACTAATGTAATCACCAAAAGTGAAAAAAGAACTGTAAAACCTGATGAACAAATAAACATTGAACCTGTGGTAGCAATTGTGAAAGACCTTGTCACTAAAAGCGTAGAAGATGGGCACATAGTCTTTTGTGAGGACGCTTCTAATATTGTTTCACATCCCAATAGAACTAAAAAGGCTAGTGTTCCTGTGCTTTCTGTTAGAATTGGTGATCATTGCTATTATGGTTTATGTGATATTGGTGCAAGTTCTAGTGCTATTCCTTATGAGCTTTACAGATAAATTATGCATGAAATCAGCCCTTGCGAGTTGGAAGGTATTGATGTGGTTATTCACCTTGCTAATAGAGAGACCATCTCTCCAATTGGTATTGTACGAGATGTGGAAGTTCTTTGTGGTAAGATTAAGTACCCTGCTGATTTTGTAGTACTTGGTTCGGCTGCTAGTAAAACCTACCCTATCATTTTTGGTAGACCTTTCTTGAGTACTTGTGGAACTATTATTGATTGCAAGAGGGAGAAAATCTTGACTAAGTTTGATGGGGAATCTTACGAGTTTAATTTTTCGAAATTTGCTAAAGAACCTTGTGAAAAGGAAACCCATAGTGAAGATTTTAGGGTTGAACAACTTGCTTCTATTTCTCTTGCTCCTAACAATGCTTTGCAGAAATTTATGGAAGATCATGAAAGTGAAATCTTCATGGAAGAAAGGAATGAGATTGACAGGATTCTCCGTGATCAACCTATGATGCTTAAGCACGACTTGCCTGTAGAAGACTTGGGTACCACGATTCCACCTAAAAAGGATCTGGTTTTCGATCTAAAACCTCTCCCTGATGATCTTAAATATGCTTTTATTGATGATAAAAAGATATATCCTGTTATTATTAGCACTAAACTTTCATGGGAGGAAGAAGAAAGATTATTGGAGGTTTTGAGGAAACACCGAGGAGCTATGGGCTATACTCTGGATGATTTAAAAGGGATTTCACCCACTATATGTCAGCATTCTATCAACATAGACCCAGGTGGGAAGCTAGTAGTGGAGCACCAATGACGTTTAAATCCTAAGATGAAGGAAGTGGTAAGGAATGAGGTATTGAAACTCCTTGATGCTGGTATTATTTACCCTATTGCTGATAGTGAATGGGTTAGTCCTGTTCATTGTTTTCCTAAAAAGGGAGGTATTACTGTTGTCCCTAATGATAATGATGAGCTTATTCCTCAAAGAATAGTGGTAGGCTATAAGATGTGCATCGATTTTAGGAAAGTCAATAAAGTTACTAAGAAAGATCACTACCCGCTTCCTTTTATTGATCGAATGTTGGAAAGGTTGTCTAAAAAGACCAAATTTTGTTTTCTTGATGGTTATTCTGGTTTCTCTCAAATTGTTGTTAAACAACAAGATCAAGAAAAATCTACTTTTACTTGCCCTTATGGAACTTATGCTTATAGACGTATGCCTTTTGGTTTATGTAATTCTCCTGCTACTTTCCAAAGGTGCATGTCTGCTATCTTTCATGGTTTTTGTGAAGAGATTGTAGAAGTGTTCATGGATGACTTTTCTGTTTATGGAACTTCTTTCAATAATTGTCTGCACAACCTTGATAAAGTTTTGCAGAGATGTGAAGAAACTAATCTTGTTCTCAATTGGGAGAAATGCCACTTCATGGTTAATGAAGGGATTGTTCTTGGGCATATAGTTTCTGAGAGAGGCATAGAAGTTGATAGAGCTAAGGTTGAAACCAATTGAGAAGATGCCATGTCCAAGAGACATCAAATGTATTCGTAGTATCCTTGGTCATGCTGGTTTCTATAGGAGGTTTATGAAAGACTTCTCTAGGATATCAAAACCTCTCACTAATCTTCTTCAAAAAGATGTACCTTTTGTTTTTGATGATGATTGTAGGGAGGCTTTTGAAACTCTTAAGAAGGCTTTAACTATGGCCCCTATTGTTCAACCACCTGATTGGAGTTTACCCTTTGAAATAATGTGTGATGCTAGTGATTTTGCTGTAGGGGCTGTCCTTGGGCAACGTATTGATAAAAAGTTAAACGTTATTCATTATGCTAGTAAGACTCTAGATGCTGCTCAAAGGAATTATGCCACTACTGAAAAGGAATTCCTAGCTGTTGTTTTTGCCTGTGATAAGTTTAGGCCCTATATTGTGGACTCAAAAGTAACCATTCATACTGATCATGCTTCTATTAAATATCTTATGACGAAGAAGGACGCTAAGCCTAGACTTATTAGATGGGTACTGCTCTTACAAGAGTTTGATCTACACATAGTAGACAGGAAGGGTGCTGAAAACCCTGTAGCTGATAATTTATCTCGGTTGGAAAACATCTCTTTTGATCCTATGCCTGTTAATGATAGTTTCCCAAATGAACAGTTAGCCGCAGTAGGGGTGAGCTCGCGAGGAAGCCCTTGGTATGCTGATTATGCTAACTTTATTGTCTCCAAGTATTTGCCTCCAACTTTTACAGCTCAGCAAAGAAGAAAGTTCTTTTATGATTTGAGACATTATTTTTGGGATGACCCACACTTATACAAAGAAGGGGTTGATGTTATTATCCGAAGATGTGTTCCAGAGTATGAACAAAAAGAAATATTGCGTAAATGTCATGGGAGCGCCTATGGAGGACATCATGTAGGAGATATAATTGCACAAAAGGTACTACAATCAGGTTTCTAATGGCCTACCCTTTTTAAAGATGCAAGAAAATTTGTTTTATCTTGTGATGAATGTCAGCGTGTTGGTAATATTTCTAGACGCAGTAAAATGCCTATGAACTACTCTCTAGTTATTGAACCTTTTGATTGTTGTAGATTTGACTTTATGGGTCCTTTCCCTCCTTCGAAAGGCTATACTCATATTCTTGTTGCCATAGATTATGTTACTAAGTGGGTAGAAGCCATTCCTAC
This sequence comes from Avena eriantha, assembly GCA_910589775.1. NCBI lineage: Eukaryota > Viridiplantae > Streptophyta > Magnoliopsida > Poales > Poaceae > Avena > Avena eriantha. Next base: position 283,011,020 of record OU342742.1, on the reverse strand, counting down.
GAAGAGTGCTGACGGGGAAACTTCTCTAAAAATGCTTAAGGACGTTATCTTTCCTAGGTTTGGAGTGCCTAGGTATCTCATGACTGACGGGGGTTCTCATTTCATTCATGGCGGTTTTAGAAAGACCCTCGCTAAGTATGATGTTAATCATAGAATTGTTTCAGCTTATCACCCCCAAACAAGCGGACAAGTAGAGTTATCAAATAGAGAAATTAAATCTATCTTGCAAAAGACTGTTAATAGGTCTAGAAAAAACTGGGCTAAGAAGTTGAATGATGCTTTATGGGCTTATAGAACGGCTTACAAAAATCCTATGGGAATGTCTCCTTATAAAATGGTTTATGGGAAAGCTTGCCACCTACCCTTAGAATTATAACACAAAGCTTACTGGGTAGTGAAAGAACTAAATAGAGATTGTAAGCTCGCTGGTGAGAAAAGATTATTTGACTTAAGTTCTTTAGATGAATGGAGGAGTGAAGCCTATGAGAATGCTAGGCTCTTTAAGGAAAAAGTTAAAAGATGGCACGATAAGCGAATACTTAAGAGAGAGTTTCATGTTGGTGAGAAAGTTCTATTGTATAGGTCTCGTCTCAGATTTTTTGCAGGTAAGCTACTATCAAAATGGGAAGGACCTTTTATTATTGAAGAAGTATACCATTCAGGAGCAATAAAAATTTCCTCTCTAAAAGATAATACTACACAAGTACTGAATGGACAGCGACTCAAACACTATATTGCTGGAGATTCTTACAATGAAGATGTTGATGCTTTTCAAGTTATAACTCCAGAGAAATTCATTGAGGACCAAATTCAGAGACCTAAAGAGTCCGTTTCCAACTAGGTAACAGTTCTGGTAAGAAAAGTTCCGTGAAAATACAATCCAACTATATTTTTGCAGTTTTCAGTCAATAAGGAAAGCTACGAAGCGAAAAAAGAGACGGAAACGGAGTCAGGGTGGCCCACGCCACCCCATGGCGCGGGGCCACCCCTGGCCGCGCCACCAGGTGGTGAGGCCACTCTAGACTCCGCCTCCGACCCGTTTTCTCCCAGTACCTTCCTTTTGATATGATACTTCGTAATATATAACCCCCCGGATCCCCCGAGGTCCGTATATCATGTTTTTGTCGTTTTTTTTGTTTTGATCTATTTCTGCCAGGTAGAATCCCAGATTTGGAGCCAAAATGTCTTCCTCTGGATCATCCAAGGGAGATTCTTTTGAGGATATCCATACATGAGAGAATTGAAGATTCATCCCAAGGAGTTGTTGCTCGAAGGTGGGGAGGTCTGGATTAAGGAGGTTCAAGGCCCTAAAGGTGAAGGAAGTCTGGAGGACAGGATGGAAGCACTGGAGCAAGAAGTCTTTAGGTACAGGAAGATGGCAGAGCGCGAAGTGGACATCATCCATAAGATTTGTTCCGAACTCATCGCCGAGCACCAAAAGGAGACTGCTGAACTCAAGGACGAAGTCCTTTCACTCCGACAAACAACTACAAGCCCAGTTCTATGACGTTCAAAATCAAAACTGTGAGTATGAGGCTAGATTTAAACGCATAAGTGCTGCTGCAAGTTTCAGGATATTGGAAACCACGATGTCCTTTGTTGATGGGAAGCCTTTACCCTGGAAGACGGACGAAGATGAGAAGATACCACCACCATCGAAGGAGTAATTCGTCATCAGGTTTGGCATCCCCTTGGTTTGTTTCAAGCTTGGGGGAGTGCTGCGGTATCATATCACTATCTTCTATCTTTTTACCTTATTAGTAGAGTCATGTCATGAATAGAGGAGTTATTTTGTAGTATGGTTTGCATTATGGAAGTGTCCCCTCTCTCGTTAGATATGTATCCCTTGGTGTGAGTTGCCATTATGGACTATTAATGAGAAGTTCTATCATTCACTCTTTTGCATAGCTTATGTTAGTTTTCAATTCGTGGTTATATGATTGATCTTGTTGTTAGTATTGGTATCACTTTGGGATCATTGAGTTAATTTATTTGGTTTTGGCAAACCTAGCTCGGTCAGTAGCAACACCTTTTTGAGAGTTGAAAAGAAAAAGATAGAAGTACTCTAGAGAAGAAAATTCATCATCTTTCTTTCTTGATTTGCTCATAAGTATAGTATTCTCTAGTTAAGATATTTTGTGCTTCCAAGGAAGATTGCATGTTTGTCTTTCTCATTTGTATGTTTGGTTGTTTCCTTCAACTCTTGTACTTGCTACCCAGCCTTGCTAGCCAAAAACCTTTACTGAGACGGTATTCTTCTCGTGCATCCACTCTTTTAAACCAAAACCTTTGCCATTTGTGTCCACCATACCTACCTAGTAGCATTATTGCTATTCCAAGTAAATTCTTGTTTTGTCTACCTCCCAAATTAAACTTGTTATGTGAAAAATTAGTGATTAAAGCTCTCACGAACTTGCAAATTATAGGCTGGGGATTAGCAGAACCGTGCTGTCACGGGGAACGCTTTCAACACTTGTAATATATACCCAGTTGATACCTTGCTCTTTTGTTTGCGGATGTCGCCGGTGTGAAATAAAAGGGGAGCTTGTAAGTCCATGGAGTTATGTATGTGTGTTAGAGAAACGCCTGGGCCGCTGGTCTAAGCCATGCTGACATGGTGGAAACCTGCAGCGTAACCATAATGATATCTATGAAGCATTCTTCTTATAAAAAAAGAGAGAGATAGCTATTGAGAAAAAGAAAAGAGAAAAAAAAAGATACTATGAAAAGAGGAAAGAGAGAGAAAAGCACCATTTTCCCATGGTAAATAAGAAGATTGCTGAGATACTCATTGTCTGCTTGCCTTGTCATTTTCATATGGGGATTCTTTCGTATCATCGGGCAAGGGGTACCCCGTTGGCGGTTCTCAATGATACGCACATACTTACAATGACAAGAACTTACCGGTAACTAAAGTTGAGTAGCATGAGGAGCGACCCTCGTATTCAAGGGACTTGGGATTTTCAGTTTACAGTTTGTCAAGCATATAACTCAGATTAGACCTCACTTTCATCTTAATCACCTAAAGATGCCTATGATAGGGGCAATGAGAGCTGAAAGCTAGTAAGTATCATAATTTTTAGGAGCTCTTTATGAGACTTGCAATCCCTGCTTCCCTCTTTGAAGGGCCTTTCTTTTACTTTGTAGTTGAGTCAGTAAACCTATTCCCCTCTATCTCAACAAGTATTTTGAGTTGATGTGTTTCATTCATTCATATGATGATTTATGCATTCATGTTTCTTTTGTTCCTTGTTTTGCACATTGCTCTTATCTTGATGTTTACTACTTTGAAAGCTTTCATTGAAAAACTAGCTATTTGTGAACTCCAGCAATTTTTCAACTATTCTTCGACCAAGAGCTAAGTTTGCCATTACCAATTCTGATTCACTTTATGTATCTTTATTGTGTTTCCTTTACTCATTGCAAGTTGAGTTATATAATAGTGAGTTGTCTTCTATTATGATCTATGTATTTGATGAATGCGATGCTTCTTGTCCGTATTCTTTTATCGACTCTTCACTCCATAAACCTGAGGCCATGTTTATTGAGCTCAGTTTCTCTTGGGGACAAGCGAAGTCTAAGCTTGGGGGGAGTTGATACGTCCATTTTGCATCACTATTCTATGTCTTAATTCACTATTATTCATTGATATATTTCGTATTGAGAGGTGATACTTATGTTATTTCGTCTATTTTTGCATGGTTGATGACTTTTGGAGCATGGACCACTGCAGTCAGGATTCTGATGGAAAATGTGCTGTTTGGAGGCAAAATTCGCGAAGATCAGAAAATCCAGGAAAATATACGGAAAATTCTAATTTTCCAGAAGACTCAGGATGCCAGAAGATGGAGTGGAGGTGGGCCACAGGGGGCCCACACCACCCCATGGCGCGGCCAGGCCTAGGCCGCGCCTGGGAGTGGTGTGGCCGCCCTGGCCCACTCCAGCCTCTCTCCTCTGGCGTATATCATCCCCACAAAACCCTAAGACTCGAGGGGCGACCATAGAAAGATTCCGCCGCCTCTGCGGGGCGGAAAATACCGAGAGAGAAAGATCTCTCCAGCAGACAGATTTCTGCTAGGGGAATTCGTTCCCGGAGAGGGGAGATCGTCGCCATCAACACCACCATCAAGCTGGGCTTCATCGGGATCATCATCATCATCATAACCATCATCATCACCATCAGCACCCTCATCACCATCTCCATATTGCTGTCAAAATTGGTTGAATCTTGCTATAGTTCATAGGGGAAACTTTCCCGCTGTTGATTACTCTTTGTAGTTGATGCTATTGAGTGAACCACTGAATTATTGTTTATGTTCAGATTGTTATACATCATTATTCCATCTCTGATCATGATCCATATGATGTCTTGTGAGTAGTTCGTTTTGTTCTTGAGGACATGAGAGAAGTCTTGTTGTTAGTAGTGGAGTTGCGTTGAGAAAGATTCAATAGATTGTTATTTAAGTTGTGGTGTACTTCTTCTAGTGGTGTCATGTGAACGTCGACTACATGACACTTCACCTATATGGGCCTAGGGGAATGCATTGTGTATTTGGCTAATAATCGTAGGGGTTGCCGGAGTGACAGAAACCTGAACCCCCGTTAGGAAACCATTGCACAAGGGACGTAAGGGTCTTAGAGTTTAAAGCTGTGGTTAGGTTTTACCTTAATTACTTTCTTGTACTTACGGATGTTTTCAAAGGGGTATAAGCACAAGTATGTATTTAGTCTTGGATGGGGCGGTACATTAGCACAGGTTCACCCACACAACACTTAGCAAGCTAGAGAAGATTAATCGACTATATGAAGCGAAAGCACTTGACGGTCTTCCCATGTGTCCTTGAGAACGTCTGGTCATCTATAGAAATACAACCGGCTTGTCCTTTTCTGCATAAAGGATTGGGCCACTTGCTGCATTTATTCCTACTGTCTTTTATTTACTCTTACTTTTTTACTTGCTTTATCGAAAACCCCTAAAAATCCGTTTGCTAAGTATTTGTAGAGAATTCCTGATCCATACCACTAGCCAGCACCTTCTGCTCCTCGTTGGGTTCGACACTCTTACTTATCAAAAATACTATGATACACCCCCTATACTTGTGGGTCATCAATCCCATCTTCACTTAGGAACTCATTTAAGGTGTACTTCTTCAACTCCGAGCCGTTATCACTCCTTATAGCCAGAATGGGGATGTTGTGTTGACGTTGAACCTCGTTGGCGAAGTCGATGACAGTTTCTTGAGTTTCACTCTTCAACCTGAAGAAATAAACCCAAGTGTATCTTGAGTAATCATCAACAATCACTAGACAATACTTCTTCCACCGAGGCTTGCATGAGATGGAGGTCCGAAGAGGTCCACATGAAGGAGCTCCAAAATCCTTTTTGAAGAGATAATGGTTTTCCTTCGATGAGGTGAATCATGCATTTTCCCTTCAACACACGCCCTGCAAACACGATCTTTGGCAAAAGAGACATTTTCTTTTAGTCCAAGAATGTGGCCACCCTTGTGGAGACTTTGCAAAGTTCTCATATTCACATGGGCTAGTCGGCGATGCCATAGCCATCCTGCATCAGCCTTTTCGAAAAGACACATCGGGCCTGTAGTGATTTTCCCCAAAAAGTCCACCACATACAGGTCGTTTTCGACATATCCCACGAAAGCGACTTTTAGAGACTTGCTCCACAAGAGTACCACTAAATTAGCATCAATGTAAACTGCAAAGCCCATCTTACCAAGGGCACGAACTGAAAGTAAGTTATACCCGAGGGTCTCAACAAGCATGACGTCCATGAGAGAGATATCGTGAGCCACCATAACTTTGCCGAGACCCAATACCTCAGATTTTGACTTGTCACCATAGGAGATGGTAATGTGATCAAGGTTTGGCCGCATCTCCGTGATGATCTCCTTGCTTCCAGTCATATGACTCGTACAACCGCTATCGAGTACCCATTTAGAACCACCAGAAGCATAGCCCTGCAAGAAAATTACTTCTTGGTTTTAGGTACCCATTTTTCAATGGGTCCTCTCATGTTAGTAAGAAGGGTCTTGGGAACCCAAATAGACCAAGGAATGTAACAATCATAAGGCCCTACATAACTAGCATAAACATCACCATAACAATCACAATATAGTTCAAAGTTAGGATTGCTGATCCTTGCAAAACCATCATGATTAGTCTTGTCATTGGTAATGGTGCTAGTCTTTGATTGAGCAGTCTTGTTGTTGTTCTTCTTCTTCTTTTTGTTTTTCTTGCTCTTTATCTTGGGTGTGTAACCAAGACCTTCTTTACTATTGTTTTTCCTTTGCCTGCTCAGTATCTCATCAATAACCCCTTTACCTTGTTTACTATTGCTCCAAAGGATGAAGTGGAGGTACTTGGCACATCATACCGTTTCAATTGAGTTTGGAGCTGGTCATGAGACTCATTTAGAGGAGAATGATCACTCTTCAATGCCTTGTGAGCACTTTCAAGATTGTCAAACTTCTCCAAAAGTCTAGCATGAACAGCCCCAAAATCAATCTTTTCTTTCTTTAGTTTGTTTACCTTGGCAAGAGCATGGTCACGTTCTTTAATGAGCTGAGCTACAGCTTCTTCTTGTGACTCCTCAAGGGATTCGAGTCTTTCTTCCAAAGATACTCGAGCTCCCTCTTCCTCTTCCAAGGCATTCTTCAAAGAAGCTATCTCCAAGGCATCTTCTCTTTCAATTCCGCCCTTTTCTTCAAGGAGATCTTCGGATTGAGCAAGTTGACTCATAAGAGTATCAAAATGGAGTTTGTGCTCACCTTGTAGGTTAGAGAAAAAATTATCCAAGGCAATAACTTCTTCTTTCATTTCAAGACTGTCATGATCATCCATATCCAAAATTATGTTAGTCTTAGGAAATAAAGAGCTAGAAGTTGATACCTCAGATCCTCTTGCCATTAGACAAGTGGCGTTGTTGTTGATGGCGTTCTCATTCGGCGAGTCAAAGAGAGAGGAGGGAGTCGATGTGGTGGCTATAGCAGCCACTTCGCGGGAACTATCATCATCCTCTTCATCTTCACTTGCGGAGGAGTATTCCCCTTGAGCTACAAGGACAATCTTGGGTTGCTTCTTGAAAGGGCCATTCTTCTTAATAAACGGCTTCTTCTTAGGAGCTTTAGATTTCTCTTTAAGAATGAGCTTGCCACCATTGTCTTCTCTATTTTGATATGGACACTCGGCTACAAAGTGCATTCTATCTCCACAGTTGAAGCAAGTTCTTCTCAATCTTGGGCCACTTTCTCTCCTTCCATTTGACCCGTTCTTGCGCTCAAGTTCAGACTTGGCTTTGGCAGGGTCCTTCCAAAAGTTCCTTGTATAGAATGCCATGTACTCACCATGAGCACATTTGACCTCATCGGGGCAGTCCATGGATACCCCCTCAAAAGCTCCTTCATCTTCCTCTTGCTCAACAACATTGGCTTTGAGAGCCACATTGACACCCTTTTGCATTCCAATGGCCTGAGCACGGGCATCTTCAGCATTCTTTGCCGCCACTTTGAATAACGCCATTTCTTGCATGACTTTGTTGGATGTCATTTGATGGTAGTTGTATCTACCTTGCAGGATCTTCAAATCCGTTGGCTCGAAAGGCATTAAGGCACTCACATACTTCCTTTTTATCCATGCATCATCAATGTGAGTGGCCCCATGCTTCCAAAATGTTGTTGCGATGCCCTAGAGTCTTCTATACATGTCCTCATGGTTTTCACCATCCAACATGTAGAATCCCTCATCTTCATTACTAAGGGCATCATACCTGTTTCTTCTCATGCTTTCATTTCCAACGAAAAGGTCCGTAAGAGCATCCCACGCCTCTTTAGCTGTGTTGAGATGTTCAATGTGTGGCATGTCCTTGGGACCCACACCCAGCTGTATCATATGAAGAGCGGTGGCATTCAACTGGCTATCCACAACTTCCCTTCTCGTTAGATTGGTTTGATCTCCAATATGAAGACCTTCTTCAATAATCCTCCACAATTCAATAGAGGAGCTGCAAACATGAGATTTCATTAGGAATTTCCATTGGTTAAAAGAGGATGCAGAGAGCTTGGGTGGATCACCCCTATTGTTTATATGAGGATGAGGGATAGGTGGATCGGGGGAATATACGTGGCGAACCTCACTATATTCCTCCTTACCACTTCCCTTTTTGGAGGTGGAACCATTTAGTTTTTCACCTTCCACATCATCATCCTTGGATCCGGTGTTACCCTTTTCCTTAGATGATGGTGTGGGAGCCTCAGAGGAGGATGGAGATGGGGCTATGGATGATGTAAGGCGAGCAATCATTTGATTCATCTCCTCCATTTTGGCCTCAAAGTATTTCAACAAGGTTGTTTCCAACGACTGATCATCCATTGTGACCTTATCCACAACCTCATTTCCATCATCCTTGGTACCCATACTACTCTTAGGCGGTTAAGCCCGAATTAAGAGCAGGGGTGTAACATTCCAAATCATCTGAAAACATCATCATTGCACTCATATCATCATGGCATGTTTTTGCATTGCATTTAGAAAGTCCTCCAAAAATCTGGTGCAATTTTGGGCCATGGTTAAGAATTTATGAAAGTGGAACCAAAGAAAATTCTATATTACCTATTAAGTCCAAGTGAGTACTTTGGATTAAAATAGTAGGTAAATATGTTTTATAATACCCTAAAAACCTAGTTTGAGTTTTTACAAATTTTCACAAATTGGTTTGAATCAATTTGAACCATTAAATCAAAAGTTTTGGAGAAAACTGAATTAGAAAAAGAAAAGGAGGGAAATTCAAACAGCAGCAGCTGCAGCATTCTGGCCCAACCTAGCCAATTAAGCCCACCCGGCGTTTCCCCTCTTTCCCCCTTTCTTACCGCGCCCCTGGCTACTCCCTCTCGCTGACAAGCTGGCCCCACGCCACGTCACCCCCACCCCATCGTCTTCAACCGCGCCGTCGAGCAAAACCCCCCTTCTCAGCCGTTTTCAAAACGATTGAATTCCGGCCGTTTCTCGCATTGATTCTCCCTGATGAATGCTCCTACTTAATCCTCACACCCTCCTCGTCATTTCCCCCCAGTCGCCACCCCCAGAGAGCCCCCAGGCTCCCCTAATTCCGAGCTCGAACCGCCGCAGTCCGACGAACTCCGGCGACGATTCCGGTGAACCCAGGCCGCCCGGCGCCCTCCCCTTGGTCCCATCTACTTCCCCATCTCCTGGCGCACCTACTGACCGAGCCACGTGATTGCTTTCGCCCCAGGTCGATGACACGGACAATTCCGGCGAACTCCCTCTGCCGCCACCATCAGTCGCCTTCTCCGGCAAAGGTAGGGTTCCCGCCGCCCCTTTTTGGTCTTTACTAGGTCGTGCAGACGCTTGCGCACCTCGTTGACCTCTTTGCTGGTTGGTTTGAGCCCCAGGTCTTCATCTCCGTCGCTGAGCCGAGAGTTCCGCCGGCGACCGCAACTCCGGTGAGGGATCCAGGCCAAACCTGAGCACCCCCCTCGCCACCGTAACCGCCATAGAGACCGCCGCGACCTCGCTGACCTTTGGTATGTGTCCACGGTCTCCCAGCCCTCGTAGAGTCGCCAAAACCCCATCGGCCGACGCACCACCACCGCGCGCCGTCGTTAGCACCGCCAGACTCCGGCGAGATGCTTAGCAGCCGTTCGATCAGATCCTAGCGGTTAAGATTAGATCACTTAAACGAAAGGGTACGGCTGATCTGATCCGTCCAACGTCACTTAAATCTGACGGCTCGCAGCAGTCGATCCGGCCGAACCGGTATCAGCCAATAGGAAAACACCACGTCGCCAGACTATTTCTGTTTAATTAGAAAATAAACTGATTTAGTATTTAATTTGGAAATTCAATAACTTTTGTTCCACAAATCAGAAAAATACAAATTTGGTGTCTATGGATTCAGAAAAATGATACCTTTATTATGGAGGCCTTGTTTCACCCTTTTGCCTTTGGAAAAACGGAATTATAGATAGAACCTTTTTAGGAGTATTTTATTCACAAAAATTGTTCTATAGATTATTTTTGAGTATTTCTTATGCATTTAGATGAGGTATTCTATCCTCAGTACTGTAGACTTTGTAAATTATGGAGTTGTGATCATATCTTTGCATGTTGCATGCATTCATGTTTTTATAATGTTTTATTGATTGAATTATTATTGTTGTATTGATCTTGTGTAGACTGTGTGGATTGTGAAGTTTGTTGCTGTGAGGATTGTACCTATTCCCCTAGCTACCAAGGAAAGTGATATTTCATCCCATGTCCTGTTATTTTCACTATTGCACTAGTGATATTTTGGTAGATCTTGATATGATAGAATTATTCCTATATTGCTATACTATGCTATGCTATATAGATTATATCTTGGTAGAATCTACTAGTCAAAGGACTTTGTATGCTAGAATGCTTAGCTATGCTATTAGAATTTGTGGGTGGAAAACACATATCAAGATAGTATGGAATGATATTATTTTTGCTTAACTAAGAAAACAACTATTATTAATGAAACACCTGGGTGGATTGGGACTTGCTTGGATTATGTTGAGTGGTTACTCAGGGGCCATGTCTATGGTCAGCTGGTGTATCACACTTGTGGATGGCCACCCAGGAATAAAGAGATTGGAGAAATTCTTGTCATGAAGCTTCCAGTGCAACCACATGGCATATGGGCTCTGCCTTGACCAACTAAGTTGCAAGAACTCAGCCAGGCGGACAGAGGGTGGTAGTGATGATAGGATGGAACGCGTCCGTGGTGGTCTGAGGGATTGCTTCTGAAAGGTCTTGTCTTGATGCATGTCGAGTCTTGTGGGGAAAGTGCACCACCTCTCGAGAGGGTAAAACTAAGTACTTAGCCGTGTCCCCGGTTATGGACAACTTCTGAGCCTCAAGACAGTGAAGTAGTTCAATAATCTCCTCATCGAAATTTCTCTTAGTTAAAACTTGTGGGTGAACAGGGATAAAGGTTCAGTGATGTCTATCATTGGTACCTTATAGCTTGAATGAAAAACTTCTTCAAAAACTATAAGTTAAACTATTTTAGCAAAGCCAGCCATAACCCCCACTTAGCCATATATTCATGTAGTTGTTGGATTATACTAAGTATCTTTGGTATCACTTGCCAATACAATTCCAAATGTATTGACCCTTGTGGCTGTAACTTATTATGTTGCAGGTTACTCTGATGATGAGTAGGGTTGCGAGTCTACACTTGACATGCTTGCCTGTGGCACATGAAGACTAAGGACTCTATTATTATTATATGTTATGTGAACTTGTGTCTTAGCCTTGGGCTAAGTGAGTTGTAAGAACTATTATACTCCTGGATGTGTGATGTAATAATGACCTTTGTTTCTGTGTACTTCATCTTAAACTGTGGGTGCTAGCAATTCGATCCAGGGACTAGCACTGCAATCACAGGGATCTTACCTTATCATGGTGAGATCTTACAGATGGTATCAGAGCACTGTGTTGCCTGTAGGATCATGACCCTAGAATGGATAGACTAAGGAAAACCCTTAGGAAAACTCTATATTCCAACTTTACACTTGTCTTTCCATCTCATAAAACTTTTCTTAATCATCCTTCTCATCTATTTTTGTAGATGTCCACCATCAATGAATCTGTCAAGAAGGGACCACTGATGACTATGACCTTTGAGTGCAAGATAGAATTTCCCAATGTGCTCAAGAACCTCATGCTTGGCTTGGGGATGAATGGTGAAGCCGTGTACAAGGGGTTTCCTGTGATAGATGAAGGACAAGAGTATTGGTGGGTGCAACTCCACTTGTACAAGAACAAGGAGGACGATCCCAAGAGTACGGGATTTTGCATGTTCACCAACTTTGAGATGCACCCGTCATTCTTTGACTCTGCAAGGAATGCTGCATGGAGAGCTATTGAGGAACTTGGGGAGAGGCTCAAGTATAGAATGCTCAATACTCAGGAGGATCTCAAGGAGGAGAAGCGTCTTGCCCAAGACTCAAAGGCCACTATGAAACGCCTAAGTAAGGATATCATAGGCCTAGCATTGGAGCTATGTGACCAAGACAAGCAGATTTCTGCCAAGGATGCCCTGATTGTCTCCTTGGTTAAGAAGGAGTGAGATATTAGTTGGACCACCACCCTTGGCGTTTTATCACGTTAGTATTTCGACCATACCAACCTATGTGGTATGGAAAAAATAAAGTTATGTCTGGAACCTTGAGTGCTTAAGTTGAATTAATGTATTGCTACTTGGAATGTTTTGTTGGTTGAACTCTCTTTTATTTTGTGACTTGTATTTTCTTTCTCTATTGTGTTACTAATTTTCTACATACTATGCAAAAGATGCCGAATTTTGTCTACATCACGGCCAAGGATTTCAAGGGGACTCGCTTTGGGACTCGCCTATTGGAGCTAGTCGAAGTGCTCGCTCTTCCAATCCCTACCATTCAGGGACTTCAGCTGCGGAAGTTTCAGAGGAAGGACTTATGGGGATTCAAAGTTACTCAGCCAGGACGTGAGACGGAGCCCCAAACTGGGGAAATTACCTTCAAGATACTCCATGATGACATGGAGAGGGGCCTTGACGTCGCTATGCAGGAACTGTTGGGACGCCTATGTGGACGTCATTCTTTTGAGATCAAGAGCCACTACTTCCATTTCTTTGGGAGACGCGACGAGGAAGGAGAGCCTATTGTGTTGGACGAGGCCACTAAGGAGTCTATCAAGCCCGTACGACACTACCTCCAGGACTTAGAGAGCCTCATTAGACACCTTGATACTGATAGGACTAATGTGATGCTTAGCAACGATGAACTACGAGTCCAACTCAAGGAGAAGGACAAGGACTTCCAGGAACAGGAAAATCGAATCAAGGAAATGGAGAAGAAGTTTGAAGACCAAGATAAGAAATTCAAGAACCAAGAGAAAAGAGTTCAGGAGAAGAACAAGAAGATTAGAGACTTGGAGACTGAGTTAGAGCTACAGAACATTGAGCTGGAAGCGGATCACGAGGTGATAGAGAGGCTACGCACACAGAAGAGAGAGTTATAGACGAAGATCGATGCTCTGACTACCAGCTTGGAGGAATACAAGGCAGGATTCGCATCAGCAGGACTTGCTCTAGTGGAGGAGGAAGTCAACATGGAGGAGTAGTGATACTGTTCCATCTACCTTTCGTTTATTATTATTATTGAGTTGCATAAGTCATACCGACTTGTGGGTGACTATGCTAGTATGTTATCTTTGTAGACTCTGTTATTGTTGTGACGTTGGAACTTGCATGTGCTTGTTTGTCTAAATTGTTGTTTTATTTGGGTTATCTATCATTACTTACCCTTACTAAACCCACAGATGCCTCCCCGACGCAACAACGAGGATAACCATGACAATGACAATGGAATGCAGCAGATGATGGCTGCACAGACCCAATTGATGCAAATGATGACTCAATTCATGGCGAACCAGAACCAGAACAACAATAATAACAATAACAACCAGAACAATCCACCAACTTTGGATATGCTGACCAGATTTCTAAGGCTGAGACCTGCCAAGTTCTCAGGTACCTCAGACCCCATGGTGGCAAATGATTGGTTACGCTCTGTGAATAAGGACCTAGTCACGGTTGGGTGCACAGATGCTGAAAAAGTCAGATTTGCAGCACACTTGTTGGAAGGTCATGCAGCTGCTTGGTGGGATAATTTCCAAATTACCCACCCATTGAGGAAGTGACTTGGGCAATGTTTGAAGATGGGTTTCGCACCACTCACATCTCTGCTGGAATAATGGGATTGAAGAAAAAGGAGTTCCATAACCTCAAGCAACGCCACCGTAGCATCTCTGAATACATCGAAGAGTTTAATAATTTGTCATGTTATGCACCCGACGATGTTGACACTGATGCAAAGAGGAAGGAGAAATTCCTGGATGGGCTGAATGATGAAATTGCTATGCAACTATCTGTCGCATATGTTCCAACTTATCAATCTTTATGTGATAAAGCTACCATCCTGGAAAACAAGATGAAGCTAGTGGAGGGTAGAAAGAGGAAGCACCATTTCGATAAGTTTGGATCAGGATCTCCTCACAAGCGCCCACATGGCGAAGGAAGTGGGAGCTCAGGATTCCACAAGAATGGGAATCATAATAACCATCGTAACAACAACCACAACCATGATGGAAACAATCATCGTGGGCACAACAAAAGTGGATTCAGGAACAATCACAGTAATCATGGCCATGGAAACCAAAATGGTCAGAACCGTCATAGTCAGCCAGCGAAGAAAGACATCAGTCAGATGGAATGTTTCAAGTGTAAGAAGACAGGACACTATGCTAATGAATGCCCAGAAAAGAAGACTGATGGGGCTAAGCCAAACCCATTCCAAAAGGGCCATGTGAATCACATTAATGTGGAGGAAATCCAAGAAGGATCTGATGCCGTGATCGGTAAGTTCAAAATTAATGCCTTTTCCGCACTTATCCTTTTCGATACTGGCGCATCGCATATATTCATTTCAAGAGCATTTGTAATCAAAAACGGACTCACCACTGAAACTATTGGATGTCCTATTAAGGTAAGTTCTCCGGGTGGAGAAATGATAGTAAATTCAGGGTGCCGACAGATCATCCTAGAAATTGGAAAACACAAGTTCCCGATTAGTTTAATAATCCTAGAGTCCCAAGGATTAGATGTCATATTAGGTATGGACTGGTTGACCCGTTATGAAGGAGTGATTGATTGTGCCAGGCGAACTGTTATGCTCACCACCCCAGAAAAGAAAAGGATCAGGTTCAAGTCTAACTTTGAACCCAAGGGGAGCAAGGTTAATTCTCTTAAGGGGGTTAGCCTAGATGATGTGCCAATAGTGAGGGAATATCTAGATGTGTTCCCCAAGGAATTACGTGGCATGCCACCAGATAGGGACGTGGAGTTTCTAATAGACCTACTGCCAGGAACAGGGCCTATAGCAAAGAGACCTTATAAGATGTCAGTTGACGAGTTAAAAGAACTTAAGAAGCAATTATGAGAACAACTGGAAAAGGGATTTATCCAACCAAGTTCATCGTCTTGGGGAGCACCAGTCTTGTTTGTCGAGAAGAAGGACCTAAGCCAGAGACTATGCATAGATTATCGTTCACTTAATGAAGTGACCATAAAGAATAAGTACCCCCTGCCTAGAATAAATGATCTCTTCGATCAACTAGAGGGTGCATGTGTGTTCTCAAAAATTGATCTCCGATCAGGATACTTTCAACTCAAGATTAGAGAACATGACATACCCAAGACTGCATTCACCACTAGATACGGGTTGTCTGAATATACAGTGATGCCGTTTGGATTAACTAATGCACCAGCCTATTTCATGAACATGATGAATAAAGTATTCATGGAATTCCTTGACAAGTTCGTAGTGGTATTCATCGATGATATATTGGTATATTACAAAAGCAACAAAGAGCATGAGGAACACCTACGCCTGATTCTAGAGAAACTCAGGGAACATAAACTTTATGCCAAGTTCAGTAAATGTGAATTCTGGCTGAACGAAGTGGGTTTTCTTGGGCACATAGTATCTAGAAATGGTATAGCTGTTGATCCAGCAAAAGTGGCAGCTGTGGCAGAATGGGAACCTCCTAAATCAGTTAAAGAAGTCCGTAGTTTCCTTGGTCTGGCAGGATACTATCGAAGGTTCATTGAGAATTTTTCTAAGATTGCAAAGCCCATGACTAATCTGCTTAAGAAGGATAATAAGTTTAATTGGACAGAAGTTTGTGAAACCAGCTTTCAGGAATTGAAAAAGAGACTTGTGTCAGCACCAGTGTTATGTTTGCCTGATCTTGAGAAAGATTTTCAAGTCTATTGTGATGCATCTCACCAAGGACTGGGAGGTGTACTGATGCAACAAGGTAAAGTTGTAGCTTATGCATCAAGGCAACTCAAAAATCATGAAGTAAATTATCCTACTCATGATCTAGAGTTGGCATCAGTTGTGCAGGCACTAAAAACATGGAGGCATTATCTTATGGGAAAACGTTGTGAGATGTTCACCGATCACAAGAGTTTGAAATATATTTTTACACAGAAAGAGCTCAACATGAGTCAAAGAAGATGGCTAGAACTCATCAAGGACTATGACTTAAGTTTACAATACCATCCTGGAAAGGCAAATGTTGTAGCCGATGCATTAAGCCGCAAGGTCTATGTGAATGGCCTCAACAAAGGAGAATTGCTGGAGGAGTTGTGTGCTCAATTTAGAGAGCCGAGGCTCGAAATTGTGCCTGAAGGGTACCTTGCATCCTTCGAGGTGCAGCCCACTCTAATGGATTGAATTCAAGAGGCCCAAAAGTTGGACAAAGAAATGGATGAAATCAAAAGTAAAGTTAGTGAAGGAAAGGCAAAAGGATTCCATGTAGATGAACAAGGAATCTTATGGTACGAAAAACGTATCTGTGTTCCACAGGATCCGGAACTTAAGAAGTTGATCTTACGAGAAGCTCACAATTCACCATATTCAATTCACCCTGGCAACACCAAGATGTATATGGATGTTAAGGGAAGATTTTGGTGGAATAATCTAAAGAAAGATATAGCAGAACATATTGCTCTATGCGACGTGTGTAGTCGTGTAAAGGCAGAACATCAAAAACTGGCAGGACTATTGCAACCGCTACCAATACCTGATTGGAACTGGGATAAAATCGGTATGGATTTCATCACTGGACTGCCAAGAACTAAATCTGGATACGATTCCATATGGGTTATCGTTGATCGTTTAACAAAAGTGGCCCATTTCATACCAGTAAAGACCACTTATACAAGCACAAAGTTAGCCAAGATTTACATGAACAGAATTGTATGTTTGCATGGGGTACCTAAAAGTATCGTGTCCGACAGACGAACTCAGTTCACTTCACACTTTTGGCGACAACTTCACGAGTCATTAGGAACTCGGTTAGAATTCAGCACTGCATTTCATCCGCAAACAGATGGACAGACAGAAAGGACCAATCAAATATTAGAGGATATGCTAAGAGCATGTGCGTTAGATTATGGATCCAGTTGGGATGAAAGTCTACCGTACGCAGAGTTTTCTTACAATAACAGCTATCAATCAAGCATAGAAATGGCTCCATTTGAATTTCTTTATGGAAGGAAGTGTACTACACCATTGTTATGGAATGGAGTAGGAGAAATAAATTTGTTCGGGCCAGACCTAATCAAAGAGGCCGAGGAGAAAGTCAAGATGGTAAGAGATAGGCTAAAGGTAGCTCAATCTCGGCAAAAGAGCTATGCTGATCCAAAACGTAGAGAGGTTACCGACGAGGTTGGTGATAGAGCTTATCTCAGGGTATCACCACTTGGTGGTGTGAAGAGGTTTGGAATCCAAGGGAAACTAGCACCACGCTATGTAGGGCCTTTCAAGATTTTGAGTCACAAAGGATAAGTAGCATATGAGATAGAATTACCAGAATCTCTGTCAACAGTTCACAATGTATTCCATGTTAGTCAGCTGAAAAAGTGTCACCCAGAAGAGATGGAAGAAACTTCGTTGAAAGACACTATACCATTGGAGGAAGTTCAGCTAGATAATGATCTCACTTATGAAGAGAAACCTATTAAGATTCTGGAGACTGCAGAAAGAATTACCTGTACCAAGACCATCAAATTCTGCAAAGTGTAGTGGAACCATCACACCGAATCAGAAGCAACCTGGGAGCGAGAAGATGAACTTCGGAGAGATCACCCTCACCTATTTGCTAGCCAACCCGAATCTCGAGGGCGAGATTCATCTTAAGGGGGTTAGATTTGTAACATTCCAAAATTTAATCTGAAAACATCATCATTGCACTCATATCATCGTGGCATGTTTTTGCATTGCATTTAGAAAGTCCTCCAAAAATCTGGTGCAATTTTGGGCCATGGTTAAGAATTTATGAAAGTGGAACCAAAGAAAATTCTATATTACCTATTAAGTCCAAGTGAGTACTTTGGATTAAAATAGTAGGTAAATATGTTTTATAATACCCTAAAAACCTAGTTTGAGTTTTTACAAATTTTCACAAATTGGTTTGAATCAATTTGAACCATTAAATCAAAAGTTTTGGAGAAAACTGAATTAGAAAAAGAAAAGGAGGGAAATTCAAACAGCAGCAGCTGCAGCATTCTGGCCCAACCTGGCCCATTAAGCCCACCCGGCGTTTCCCCTCTTTCCCCCTTTCTTACCGCGCCCCTGGCTACTCCCTCTCGCTGACAAGCTGGCCCCACGCCACGTCACCCCCACCCTATCGTCTTCAACCGCGCCGTCGAGCAAACCCCCCCTTCTCAGCCGTTTTCAAAATGATTGAATTCCGGCCGTTTCTTGCAGTGATTCTCCCTAATGAATGCTCCTACTTAATCCTCACACCCTCCTCGTCATTTTCCCCCAGTCGCCACCCCCAGAGAGCCCCCAGGCTCCCCTAATTCCGAGCTCGAACCGCCGCAGTCTGACGAACTCCGGCGACGATTCCGGTGAACCCAGGCCGCCCAACGCCCTCCCCTTGGTCCCATCTACTACCCCATCTCCTGGCGCACCTACTGACCGAGCCACGCGATTTCTTTTGCCCTAGGTCGACGACACAGACAGTTCCAGCGAACTCCCTCTGCCGCCACCGTCAGTCGCCTTCTCCGGCAAAGGTAGGGTTCCCGCCGCCCCTTTTTGGTCTTTACTAGGTCGTGCAGATGCTTGCGCACCTCGCTGACCTCTTTGCCGGTTGGTTTGAGCCCCAGGTCTTCATCTCCATCGCTGAGCCGAGAGTTCCGCCGGCGACCGCAACTCCGGCGAGGGATCCAGGCCAAACCCGAGCACCCCCCCTCGCCACCGTAACCTCCGTCGAGACAGCCGCGACCTCCCTGACCTCTGGTACGTGTCCACGATCTCCCAGCCCTCGTAGAGTCGCCAGAACCCCATCGGTCGACGCACCGCCGCCGCGCGCCGTCGTTAGCACCGCCAGACTCCGGCGAGATGCTTAGCAGTCGTTCGATCAGATCCTAGCGGTTAAGATTAGATCACTTAAACGAAAGGGTACGGCTGATCTGATCCGTCCAACGTCACTTAAATCTGACGGCTCGCGCAGTCGATCCGGCCGAATCGGTATCAGCCAATAGGAAAACGCCACATCGCCGGACTATTTCTGTTTAATTAGAAAATAGACTAATTTAGTATTTAATTTGGAAATTCAATAACTTTTGTTTCAGAAATCAGAAAAATACAAATTTGGTGTCTATGGATTCAGAAAAATGAGACCTTTATTATGGAGGCCTTGTTTCACCCTTTTGCCTCTAGAAAAATGGAATTATAGACAGAACCTTTTTAGGAGTATTTTATTCACAAAAATTGTTCTATAGATTATTTTTGAGTATTTCTTATGCATTTAGATGAGGTATTCTATCCTCAGTACTGTAGACTTTGTAAATTATGGAGTTGTGATCATATCTTTGCATGTTGCATGCATTCATGTTTTTATAATGGTTTATTGATTGAATTATTATTGTTGTATTGATCTTGTGTAGATTGTGTGGATTGTGAAGTTTGTTGCTGTGAGGATTGTACCTATTCCCCTAGCTACCAAGGCAAGTGATATTTCATCCCATGTCCTATTATTTTCACTATTGCACTAGTGATATTTTGGTAGATCTTGATATGATAGAATTATTCCTATATTGCTATACTATGCTATGCTATATAGATTATATCTTGGTAGTATCCACTAGTCAAAGGACTTTGTATGCTAGAATGCTTAGCTATGCTATTAGAATTTGTGGGTGGAAAACACATATCAAGATAGTATGGAATGATATTATTTTTGCTTAACTAAGAAAACAACTATTATTAATGAAACACCTGGGTGGATTGGGACTTGCTTGGATTATGTTGAGTGGTTACTCAGGGGCCATGTCTATGGTCAGCTCGTGTATCACACTTTTGGATGGCCACCCAGGAATAAAGAGATTGGAGACATTCTTGTCATGAAGCTTCCAGTGCAACCACATGGCATATGGGCTCTGCCTTGACCAACTAAGTTGCAAGAACTCAGCCAGGCAGACAGAGGGTGGTAGTGATGATAGGATGGAACGCGTCCGTGGTGGTCTGAGGGATTGCTTCTGAAAGGTCTTGTCTCGATGCATGTCGAGTCTTGTGGGGAAAGTGCACCACCTCTCGAGAGGGTAAAACTAAGTACTTAGCCGTGTCCCCGGTTATGGACAACTTCTGAGCCTCAAGACAGTGAAGTAGTTCAATAATATCCTCATCCAAATTTCTCTAAGTTAAAACTTGTGGGTGAACAGGGATAAAGGTTCAGTGATGTCTATCATTGGTACCTTATAGCTTGAATGAAAAACTTCTTCAAAAACTATAAGTTAAACTATTTTAGCAAAGCCAGCCATAACCCCCACTTAGCCATATATTCATGTAGTTGTTGGATTATACTAAGTATCTTTGGTATCACTTGCCAATACAATTCCAAATGTATTGACCCTTGTGGCTGTAACTTATTATGTTGTAGGTTACTCTGATGATGAGTAGGGTTGCGAGTCTACACTTGACATGCTTGCCTGTGGCACATGAAGACTAAGGACTCTATTATTATTATATGTTATGTGAAATTGTGTCTTAGCCTTGGGATAAGTGAGTTGTATGAACTATTATACTCCTGGATGTGTGATGTAATAATGACCTTTGTTTCTGTGTACTTCATCCTTAAACTGTGGGTGCTAGCAATTCGATCCAGGGACTAGCACTGCAATCACAGGGATCTTACCTTATCATGGTGAGATCTTACAAGGGGCTCTGATACCAATTGGCTCCTTTTGCTCGAAAACTGGGGGCCGGATTATCCGTCCCATGCGACACCCGAATTATCTGGCCTAGGGAGGAAAAAACGCCCCAGTTCGGATTTTCCGGGAGAAAATCCAACCGGGTACCGAGCGACGCGCCTTGGCTACCTTTGAGCAATGAGGTAAGCCGGATTATCCGGCCCATGGTGGGGCAGATTATTCGGGCCCCCTCAAAGTTTCCTGCACACTTAGCACACATGAAAAGTCTCCATAATATTGTTATCTAACACGCAAAACATAGGAAAACATGAAATGTTCTTTCACCCGGCCCTTGTCACGTACACACACCACATCACCCAGCAGTACACGCGACCGACACCACCGACGCATCGATGTGGACAAGCTCTCTTGGACGCGATCCCCAACCGCACCAGCCTGGCCCCGCTCCCCTGCTAACCAGCCCCACCCTGACCCCAGCGAGTGTTGCCCGCTCCCATCACGCGACCCGATCCGCTCTCTCCTCTTCCCCCGCTCAAGCCACCCCTTCCTGCACGCGCCGCCACCCTGGACCCGAGCAGGCCACCACTGATCTGCTCCCTCACTGCGAGGCTTCGCTTCTAGCGCTCCCTGGCACCGCTGCTGACCCGGTCGACCTTAGCCCGCCTCCCTGTCGAGTTCGCTGCTCCGCCCAAGCCCCCCTCGATCTCGCGCGTCCTCCTCACCGGATCCTTGCCACTGCCTTGGGGCCTCGCCTCCCTCGCAACGTCGAGCTGCCGCTGGCCTCATCCCATTTGTGCGGCCCTCGGCTCGCTCGACTGCCACCGGCCCTGAGGTCCTCCGGCTGCGACCGTGTCTGTGTCGCCGTCGCCTTCCTTGAGCCCCGTCTCCTAGGCCACCTCGAGCTCCGCTATGCACCGCCGCAGCACAGCCTCCCGCCGCCGTCGACCTCGCCACACCAAGCCTGCATCGCCGCCCACCTCTCTGCCGAGGTCTCCCCAACCGCATCGGGCCCGCGCGGGCGCCTCCATCCTCTGTGCTGCCACCTCGTCTACGTCTGCCCGCTGTCCTGAGGAGAGTCCCGAAGCCTGCCGCCCTAGTTCGGCCTCGACCCCGCATCCAACACATCCGCGTCACCAGGCATGCCACTTCTCGAGTTCTAGCTGTTGTTGCTTGAGGTGTTGCTGTGAGGATGTGGTGGGGTGTTTTGTTGATGAAGATTGGGTGGCAATGTGTGTGAAGCTACTGCGTGTATGCAATGACAAGAACGATAATCGGTGATGGTGGAGATTTTCTGATGAAGGCGTAGTGTTGATTTTGTGAGTGTTGAGGCGATGCCTATACCGTGTCTGTGTTGGTGCTGTGGCCACCAAGCAGAGACAACCAATACCAGAGTGTCCGATGGGGAAGATCGAACCCTCAGAACGACAAGTTCTCCATCCCAGAACGCCAAGACCTTCTCCGCGGGTCCGAAGCCCCGACCCAAAGCCGAGACCGAACCCCGTCCAACCCTCGGAAACCCAAGATCGCCGAGTCCCCTATGTGTGATCCCTTTTCTGAGCCTCTATTTTATAAAATGCCATATGAACTTGTTGCATATGAAATCATCCATACTCGCATACATGTATATTTTTTTGGGGGTGCTTGGTCGATTCACCTAATAATTAAATATGGAGTGCATATGCGGGCTATTCTTGTCTTATACCGTATGCATTTAAATTTGTGTAGCGAACTGATACCATGTTTTGCCTTGTTAAGACAACATTTAAATTGCGGGGTAGCTAAACAACATGAACCATCCTAATTAATTGTCGGGACCCCGGTTCCGCTTAATATTGCCTAACTGCATCGCATCTTCGTCATGTCATGCATCATATCATGCATCATGCCCGATCTTCTGCTGTAGTATTAAATAGTGCATCCGGTGTTTCTTCTAGTGCTTTGGTTCTTCACGGATTGGGCCGTTGAGTTGATGCGAGTATCGACAAGTTCTTCGGATAATGTATCTTCAGCAATGTTTCCCAGGCGAGCAATCTCCCCCTTTCTACCTATTTTGCATTTATAGTCTTTATTTCTTCCTGTTGATCTATTTCTATCTGTGTCGTGATGCTTTAGTGTTCCGTACCAGATATATTCTGTGCATCCTTTATATTGTCTTGGACACCTCCTATTACCTATTGTTTGGTGGATAGATGGTCTTGCGAGTCGTATTCGCTTGCTCAGGTGCGATCCCGTGTCGTAAAGTACCACATAGTTGTTGGAATGTTGGCATATGATTTACGATGGAGAGGATCATGAATTTAAACACAACTATTAAATTGCTAGGATAACTAATGAAAGAGGCATCGGTGGGCAATATATGCTATTTGGTTTTTCATGTCCACTTGTGTCCCGTAGGCCCCGAGTACTTGATACCTGTTCGTTGATTATTTGCACTATCCACATCCGGGAGACCCTATGGATCCCTCTTAGCCAGGGCTTGATTCATTTCTTATTTTTTGGGGCCACAAACTAGTTTGGGGCTTTATTACTATCTTGTACTTATGCCATGCTTTATTTACGATTGTGCGTGGAGCACCTGTACTGTTATGGAATGTGGAATGTTTTCGCGGTATCGACAAGCCCAGTCACACTTTCGGGTTCCCAATCATTTACAGCCATTGACACAAACCCTGGTTCCATCTCGGTGCCGGCCAACTTCGTTGCGGGTAGCTTAGTGGGGTGGCCCTCTGAAATGATTTATGAATCCTGTGATTGCTTTGTCGTGAAAGCCTCGTTGGGTTTTGATTTGGTTTTTCCGAGGTTGATCGTGTGTGTTTTGCTAATTGTGCACCCCTGCAGGGTAAATCTTTCTGAAAGCCGTGTTCGCGGTTATGGATGACTTGGAGCACAGTATCTCGATCATAGACAAGCATAACTAAAGTAGTGCTATAAATTTGACTTAATATGTGACTAGTAATCAGCTTCACTACAATGGAATGGATAATAAAAGTGTCAACAACTGGTGGAACTAGGGTGTATTGTGTCATGTTATACCTGCCTAGTAAGTATCGCAACTCCAATGGAATGAAATAGAAGTGCCAACAACTGCTGGGTTTGGGATGTCACATGCTAATTGTACTTGACTAGTAAGTACTGCAAACTACAACTGAATGGATAACTAAAACTGCCCACTACTTATGCTATCAGGGTGACTCATGCTATCTATATCTGACTAGTAAGTGCTTCAACTATAATGGAATGAATAAAAGCGCCAACTGTGTGAGTTCCTCGGTTTGACTTCCTTGTTTGGTCTCGAGGGGGAAATGCCAGGATGGGTATGACTGGTGTTACTATCAGGTTGGATCGGAATAGGTCTTTCTTATCCCTCTCTAATAGCGGACAGTTAAATCAAGTCTCTATAGATTGTTTAGTGCATGCTGCGCTGCCGTTTCAGTCCACCATACCTATGTAGGCGAGAGCCGCCAAATTCAAGACTCGCCGTGTACTGGCCTCAGTACTGACGCTCCTCTTTTTTCTTTGCCCTTTGTCGGCACCCCTTTTGTTTTAGCAGGTTTGAGATCGACGTTGTTAGCAGGGTTACCCTTCCAGCTTGGCCTAGGCAGGGTTATAGACGCCATTGGTTATTCTTTAGGGCTCTTAGCTCAATTTGCTTCTTATCCGTACTCGGATGCTGTATCGTTTTCAAGGTGATTTGGATCTTTGTATTGTATATCCGTATTCTTGACTCATGGAGTCGTTGTTGTATATATATGTTCTGTGGGTTTCATCGTGGACTAATGTGTAATGGTATTACTTCGTTTTCCACCCGCACGCAAGTGCCTGGTACGCGTCCTTGAATCGTTTCTATGAGGGTTCGGCGGGAAGCGCTAAAACTTGCATAGGGCCGATTTGAGGGTGTTACATATTGGCCTCAGTACTGATCGCTCTCCTTTTTTCCTTTGCCCTTTGCCGGCACCCCTTTTGTTTAGTAGGTTTTGGATTGACGTCGTTAGCAAGGTTACCCTTCTGGCTTTGCCTGGGCAGGGTTATGGACGCCATTCGTTATTCTTCAGGGCTCTTAGCCTAATTTGCTTCTTATCCGTACTCGGATGATGTATCATTTTCAAGGTGATTTGGATCTTTGTACTGTATATCTGTATTTTTGACTTGATGAGTCATTGTCATATATATATATATATATATATATATATATATATATATATATATATATGTTCTATGGGTTCCATCGTGGACTATTGTGTAATGATATTACTTTGTTTTCCACCCGCACACAAGTGCCTAGTGGGCATCTTTGAATCATTTCTATGCGGATTTGGCGGGAAACGTAAAAACTTGCATAGGGCCAATTCAAGGGTGTTACGGTATGCTATCCTATGTTATAATAGAAATTGTGTGTATGGTAATGAGTATTGTAATAAGTGTGTTGTATGGACAAATAGGTGATTTGTGACTCACATATGTGGTCGATGATGAAATGTATTGTAATGTAGTAAATATTGCCAATGTAAATACATGGTATATGCTTTTGCAATTTCATGGATTTTATTTGGATCTTGATTTCATTGCACGATTAGGATTGTGCATTGAAAATGAATAACCCACTCTACATGCGCATGATGTGACATGGTGTTTTGACATAAATTCTACATAACTAGAGGGGTATGTCACTATCCCAAAGGTTAGAAACCAAAACGGAAAGATTACTTAGGAAAACCAAATAGAAGGAGGATGCTGACACAACAACTCAAAGGAACCCAACAAGTCAAACAAGTACAATTGCAGAGCAAATTTTCTTGCAATATGTGTGAATGGTGGAAGAGGGAACAACAAGGTAACAAGAAGTCCAAAATAAGTTTGTGCACGATCTCTTGTCACGAGACGGACTAAGAGATAAGAAAAGAAAAGAAGGAGAATATTTAGAGGATGATATAGTTGAATGTGGAAAACTGGGGCATATAAGTCCCAATCACACTAATACATGAATACCACAAACTAGAATAAATAGACTAAACGGAAAGAAACATTTTCCAAAGGAAGAAACTTTGGAGGAGAAAATTCTAAAAAAAACTGAGCATACAGAAGATTAAACAGTACGAGCTTAAAAGAAGTCACTAATTAAAATGAGATGTTAATAGGTACACTTAATATTCTTACTAATCCGGGTAAGGTATTGTTTGATATCGGATCAACTACATACTTTATTTCACAAGAATTTTTGGAGGTAAATAGGATCAAATATAGTTTATTAAGCCACCCAATTACAATATTATCTGCTAGAGGAAATATTCTTGTTACGCACTTCAAGTAACAACAAGTCGTCATGATTTGTCAATGTGTGTACTATGCAGATTTATTCATAATACATATGAATGATATCGCGGTAATCTTGGGTATGGATTAGTTAAATAACCATGGAGTCTAGATTGATTGTGAAGAGAACATAGTATCCATTCAAAATCCAGTAGTAGGAAGAATTACTTACCAAGGAGATAAATATACATGATTATAAGTAGAGTTAAAGTTAAACTTGGTGAAATAAGTAAAGATAGAAGAATTACCGTTGGTAAAGGAATTTATGAATGTATTTCTGAAACAGTTACTAGAAATTCAACCTTCCAGGGAGATATAATTTACCATTGATTTGATTTCGGGTACCTCACCAATTGCACAAGCACCCAATGGGATTGAATGAAAGGAATTGCTAGAGTTGAAATTCCAATTGGATGAACTTGAGGGAAAGTCTTTATTAGAGAAAGCGTATCACTTTGGGGAGCACCAATAATCTTCATATATAAGAGGGATGGAGGAAGACGAATTTTCATATATTACAGGAATATCCATTATTGAGGATACAAGATTTGTTTGACCAAGTCAAAGGACCACAAGTTTTTTCCAAATTTGACTTGATATTGGGATACCATTAGATTAATATAAAGGAAGAACTAAAACTGCATTCATATCTTGATATGGCACCATGAATACTTGGTTGTACCATTTGGATTAACCAACGCACCAACAATATTCATAAACTTGATAAACACTATATTTTTGCCATATCTGGACAAGTTTGTGATAGTCTTCATTGATGATATACTAGTGTATTCCAAAAAAATGTCTGATCATGTTAAACATATAAGAATAGTTCTACAAACTCTAATAAAGCATTAGCTCTTTGCCAAGTTTAGCAAGTGTGAATTTTTGTTAGTCAAAGTGGAATTATTTGGACATATGATAACCAAGTAACATATTGTTGTAAATCCAAACAAAGTACATTTTGTGTTGGATTGGCAAGCACCCAAGAATGTCAAGGAACTTAGAGGTTTCTTAGGAATGCCAGGTTATTATTGGATATTCACCGAAGGATTCTCTATGATAGCCGGACCTATGGCCAAGTTATTAAGGAAATATGTGCTATTTGAATGGATGGAGAAGTGTGAGAAGATTTTCCACACACTAAAGGAAAAACTAACCACAACACCTATGTTAGCAGTCCCTAAAACCGGGAAAGACTATACGGTGTATTGTGATGCATCCAAGAATGTAGTGGGATGTGTTCTTATGCAAGTTGAAAAGTCATTGCATACGTTTCTAGACAATTGATATCACATGAAATAAATTACCCAACCCATCATTTGGAATTAGCAGCCATATTATTTGCACTACAAAGTTGGATGCATTTCTTATATGGATCCAAGTGCGATACGGATCGCAAGAGTTTGTAGTATTTCTTCACTCACAAGGAGTTGAATATGATACAATGGATATGGTTGGAGTTAATCAAATATTACGATTTGATAATAAACTATACTCCTGGAAAGGTGAATGTCATAAAAGATGCTTTGAGCAGAAAAGACACTTGTAACATGTTAGTAGGAAGGAAACTACCGAAAGAGTTATAGAAATAAGTAGAAACAACTCAACTAGAATGGTGGGAAGGAGAACCAATGAGTACCATAGCAGCAATGAGTATGATGGGAGAAATGAATAGGAATCTGAAGGACGAGATCATACAGGGACAAACTAATGATCCTTTCTTAATGAGAGAGATTCAAAGAATTGTTGAAGGAGGACAACCAACTTTTGAACTTAGAGAAGAAAATTCCTTATGGTTTCAAGAACGAATCTATGTACTAGATGATCCAAAAAAACAAAAAGTCTATACTAAAATAAGCTCACCAAACACCTTATTCTATACACCCAGGAAGTATGAAGATGTATATGGATTTGAAATAGGAGTTTTGGTGGAATAACATGAAAAGGGAGATAGCCAAGTATGCAGGAGAATGTCATACAACTCAGAGAGTGAAGGCAGAACATCAAAGTCCTGCTGAAAAACTGCAATATTTACAAATACCTATCTGGAAATGCGAGGATATTGCAATGGATTTGTTAGAATATTTCCCATGACTAAAATCACAAGGATATGGTTTGGGTAATTTTCTAGTGGTTAACAAAAAGTGCACATTTTCTAGATGTGAACTAGAAACATAGTTGTGAAAAACTAGCTGACATATATGTCAGAGAAATAGTAACTAAACACGGAGTACCAAAGAAGATAGTATGAGACCATGGATCTATATTTACTGCCACATTCTAGAGAATATTACATCAAGCACTAGGATCTAAATTAGATTTTAGCACCACAAACCATCCTAAAATCGGAGGATAAACTGAGAGAACGAATCAAATTCTCGAAGATATGTTGCAAACATGTGCTCTAGATTTTGGTGGATCATGGAATGAATATCGGGCATTAGCAGAGTTTTTACTACAACAATAATTATCAAAGTAGTATTAATATGGCACCATTTGAAGCATTTATGGAAGGAAGTTCTGATCACCTATTTGTTTGTATGCATTGAGATAATACAAAAGTTTGAACGCGACTATATTGTTGAGAAGCAAAAGGTGATTGATGTCATCTGAGATAGGTTCAAAGTAGCCCAAAGTAGGCACAAGAGTTACACAGGTCTCAATAGAAGAACATGGGAACCACAAGCCGGAGATATTGTAAATTTAAGAGTTAATCCAATAAAAGGAGTGAACAGATTCATATGAAGGGGAATCTAAGTCTAAGATATACTAGACCAGTTCGTATTCTGAGTAGCAAAGGACCAGTAGTATCTATACTATAATTTCTCTCGAGGTAGGTTTGTCCCCTGAAATTTTCATTCTGATTTATTTTGGACCGTTCTGCCCCTGGCTGTTTGGTGATTTTGCATGGCATCCCACCATGAAGTGAAGAAAAGAGGTCAATTCCGGTCCCGAAATCCCGATCCCTCTACTCGTCTTTCCCTACCAGTTCAAAAAAACTCTCACCACTGAATCCCCTTCCTCCGGTTGCATGCCCAATCCCCACCCGATAGCGGCTCCTTGCCATGTTCTCCCTAGCATGAAGTTCCGGTCATCGTAGCCTCCCGAGCTCGTGTCATCACCCCGCCTATAGCCCCCTTCTCCAGACCCTGTCAGCGAGTGTTTGCGCGGGAGTCTGCCCCATCAAGCTCCACCTCTTTCGACCCCTACACCATCCATGTCGGGTGAGATCCAGAGTGGTGTCGGGTCGCGTCTTCGGGAACTTTGGTGCAACATCTGACTAGGTCGCATCGCGGTCATTGATGATGCTGCCATGGTGATACCGACCCCAATCCCATCTGAAGGGGCCATCACCTTTCTGTACAAGGCCACACTAGACGACCCTGCCAGCCGCCACGGTGTGTCCCTCCACCAACCCTCCAAGAAGCAGAACGATGCCTCCACGAATGTCAGGAGTGTGGGCACTCTGATGGCGGCTATTTTCTACTTGCGTCAAACAGTCCTAGGTGTGCACACCTCCTACACCACCTAGAGTTTGCTGTTTAGGAGGCCGACTGGATCTCGGTGGTGTCGCATAGTCCTGGATGTGCACACCTCCTCCGCCTCCTAGAGTTCATGTATTTAGGAGGCCGATTGGAGCTCAGTGGCATCGCACACGGCCTCCTTGAGGCGCCGATGTTGTCGTCTTCCGCAGAGTCGAGCGGTTTGACCTACAAGGCTTGCAATACCAGGCAAAATAGGGCTCAACCTGACAATACTTTCTATTCGTTCAAATGGCTGATAGTAACCCCACAATCAGGTACTCAATCATCCAAGTATTGTGCTATCAAATTGCTTGATGAAAGGAGCCTCTACCTGCAGCATTCTGCAACAATTACATCCCATCTAGAGAATTCTATTGTGTCCATTTTATATCTTTCTATGCAATCTCCACTCCAAGAAAAGTGTTAATCCGCAAAGACTTGGCACGTCGGTGGTCGTAGAAAGGCGCGTCTTCTGCAAAGAATTTCTCGGCTCGACCGTAGCCGATGGAAAACTTTATTCTGGTTCGACGGCCCTCTACTACGACGAAACTGCTAAAACCATGGAGGAAGCTCCGCTAGTGCGTGGAAGAAGCAAGATTTTCAGTTCCTCGCGCAATGTTGACTCGCCGAAGTCTTTTGAGGCGTGTGGGTCCCGGATTTCAGTGTCTCTAGCGGTCCATACTTTTCTGCCATGCCTCCCTGATTTGAACTCGATAACGTTGATTGATGCGTCTGCCATTTAGTCAGGCTGCTGGGTCCCACATGTCAGCCTCTCATTAGAAGAATTATTTGTATGATGGAATTTTTTTCTTCGCTCACGCTACCCTGTTCTGAACTGGATAGTGTTTCTCGATGCATCTACTATTTAATCAGACTGCTAGGACCCACATGTCATCCTCTCATTAGAAAAAACATGTGTATGATGGAATTTTTTCATTCGCTCATGCTACCTTGTTCCGAACTTGATAGCACTGCTCGATGCATCTATCGTTCAGTCACGCTGCTAGGCCCCCCATGCCAGCGTCTCATTAGAAGAATTGAGTGATCATGGAATTTTTTCCTTCGCTCGCGCTACCCTGTTCTGAACTTGATAGCACTACTTGATGCATCTACCGTTTAATCACATTGATGGGCCCGACATGTCATCCTCTCATTAGAAGAAACATGTGTATGATGGATTTTTGCCCTTGGTCACGCCTTCGTGTTCCGAACATGATAGCGTTGCTTGCTGCATCAACCATTTATTCAGGCTGGTGGGTCCCTTATGTCAGCCACACAATAGAAGAATCGTGGCTATGATGGAATTCTTTTATTCTCTAGTGCTACCCTGTTCCGAACTAGATAGCGTCAAATCTACCGTTTGGTCACGCTGATGGGTCCCACATGACAGCCTCTCCTTAGAAGGATCGATTGTATGATTGACTTTTTTCTTTGCTCACGCCTCCATGTTTCAAACTTGATAACATTGCTCGCTGCATCAACCGTTTTTTCAGGCTACTAGGTCCCCCATGTTAGCCTCTCATTAGAAGAAATGTGTTTATCCTGGACTTTTTTCTCGCTCGCGCCTCCCTCTTTCGAACTTGGCAACGTTGCTCGATGCAGCACCTGTATAAGGTCTCACTGGTGGGTCCCACATGTCAGTCTATCTGTAAATCAAACATGTGTATGATAGTCATTTTTTGGGCTGCGTTTGTTGTTTTGACCTTTGCAACGTTGCTCGATGCGACATCCGTGTATGGTCTTACTGCTAGGGCCCCCATGTCAGTCTCTTTGGTTTGTTCTGGCTTGTGGGTCCCTGAGGCAGCCTTTTATGTTCTGGTTGGTCGGTCCCGAATGCTAGCCTCTCTATACAAGTATCTAACGTTTTTTCAAACCCGCACATTAAACTCGAGGGACGCTGCAGGCTAGTGGGTCAGTGATGTGAGCCTCTCCGTAATGCGATATTTCTAGAATAAAATTGTAAACCCAAGATATATATGTGCATAGAGGGGATTCGAACTCAAGACCTTCGAATTAAATAGACGTAAACTGAGTGTGTTACAACTACACCAAAGAAATCTATAGAAAAAATATCATTAAATGTTTATTAGTACTACAACTTATGTATTAGTCTTTTTATAAAGGAATTTCTATTTTCGTGCCCCTAATTCGTTAGTTGTACTCAGTTTTCCTCAGCCACTTAACTTTTCCTCACCCCCTATTCTAAAACCCTTGCCGGAGGGCTGCCGTCAGGTCAAAGTCTTGATCGTTACATCTTGATTGGTTATGTGGCCTCGACCGGTACATGCTGATGGGTGGGGCCACGCTAGGACGGGTCTTGCATATGTGGTGAAGGGTGGGGCCACGTGGGGATGCATCTTGCATACGTGGTGAAGGGTGGGGCCGCATGGAGACACGTCAGACCGACCATTCTTGCTCACCCAAAGCATTCTCTTCCCCCAATCCTGGAACAGCTCCCACACTGCCCATCCGCTCCCCTACCATTGTGCCCTCCTACCTTATGCCATCCTTGGCCCCTGAGCTACCCCGTCCCCTAGCCGCGGATCCCACTCCACCTCTAGATCTGCTCCATCCTCCGCTAGATCTACCCCTTTCGTGGAATAGTATGCAACGCCTACTGGTGTACTGGTCCTCCTCGTCGAGCGCGGAGAGGATTGGGTGAAATTGGAGGGATCTAATGCATAGATTCCATCTAGGTAAGCATTGTTTCCCTTTGTGGGTTGATTTTAGGCAGTAATTGAGCGCGGATTGTTGGTGCTGAACTAACTGCCTTGCTTTTCGAATAGGATTGATCGAGCGCTGGCATTTTGGTTTGCGGTTAAACTGGATACTAGAGTAATTTGTGGTTGTGAACAGTATCTCTCTGCATTTTACTTCCTAGCGGTGGTTGCAACCTCCATAACTCTCAGCGATTTGAAAGATAAAATCTATTCTAGATTCCCCTGAAGCAATGGCGATTCACTTGATTAGTAATATTTCAACATTAGCAAGCAAATATTGCTCCCACTAACTAGCGAAGATGATTTGGTAATGCTTTTCTCTTTGAATGCGCCTCCACTAGATGATGAGGATGAGTTGATGTTTCCTGAATTGGTAGATAGATTCAATAAACAGGCACTAGAGGACCAATACAGAGAGGAAATGGCCCACGGTGCCAGATTTGGTGACACTAATGACGAAGAGAACGAGGAGAACAAGGAAAATCTTGTTTTAGCCGAGTACGATGGTGAGGACTTACCACTAATTGAGTGGGACAGGAATGATCCTAAGATTTCAGAAGGGACCATATTTGAAACGATGCGGGACTATCGTAATGCCCTTACTTCATATTGCATCCATACCAATAATGATTATGATGTTATTAAGAGTGAGCCAGCCAGGTTCATAGTGAAGTGCCCATACAAGAGGTGTAGGTGGAGGATGCATACATCCACTATGCTCAAGAGTAGTTTGGTTCAGGTATTACAACCAGTTGTGTATTTTAGATCATTCTAAAGAGTTTGTTAAATGTACCTGACATTTTGATTATGTTTCAGATAAAAAGTAACGGGTTTGAACATTCTTGTACACCTCAAGGGGGACAGCCAAAGGACAAAACAAAACTAGCAAAGACTAGGTGGTTGGTAGTTGCAATCATGGATTGGATGAGAGTGAACCCATCACTTGGTGCAACGGTGCTCATAAAATAAGTTTCTAAAAAGTTTAATATTACAATACCTTACATGAGGATGTTCTATGCAAAGGAAATGGCCCTTGATAGGATCAATGTCCAGGGAATGAAAGTTTTCAGTTGCTTTATAGCTTCAAAGTTGAAGTGGATATGGCTAGTCTAGGTAGTGTTGTACAGATAGAAAGGCATAAAGTTTAGTACAAAATAAGAAGGAAGATAATGGAGAAGGAGTGCTTTAGAAGGGATTTTGTTTGTTTCAAAGCTTACTGGCAAGGGTTTCTGGATGGTTGCAGGCCTTATTTGGCCATGGATGCAACAACTCTTCATGGGAGATTTAAAGGATAGCTAGTAGCTGCTACTGTAGTTGATGGACACAATTGGATATTCCTTATTGCTTTTGGAGTTTAGGAGATTGAGTTAGAGGAAAGTAGGACTTGGTTTATGGAGAATTTGCGCAACCTTATATGTCATCCACCAGGACTTACTATCCACAGGGATGCTTGCAAAGGTTTGGAGAAAGTTGTAGAAGCAGTATTCCTCGGAGTGGAGCATAGGGAATGTATGCGACACTTAGTGCAGAATTTTACAAAGAAATTCAAGGGTAAAGTTTATACTGACAACCTATGGCCAGCTTCATACACACGCAGTTTCAGGAAGCATCTTTACCATTTGGAAGTGTCGTATAAACAAAAACATGCGGTGAAGGAGTACTTGGATGCACATCATGGAATGGTGTGGTCAAGAAGCCAATTCAATGAAATTTGCAAGGTAGATTATGTAACAAGTAACCTTGCAGAAAGTTTCAATGCAAAGGTCAAGTCATTGAAAGGGCTTACGTTGTGGCAAATATTTGATAAGATTAGGAAGATGATCATGATAAAGATAGATTTATGTCAAAGAATTGCATCAACAGTATATGCTGGCCATCTCATCATCCCATCTTTGATTAAGGCTTTGCATGCTAGGGAAAAACAATTGAAGATGAAATGCATTAGAAGAGGAATGGAAGCTGAGGTAACATACACTAACAGTAAAGATAGACAACGGAGGTATCCAGTGAGTTTGGTTAATAGGAGATACATTGCAAATGTATCTATAATTTTTGATGTTCCATGCTTGGTTTTATCTACTTTCTTGTGTTTTGTCCACACTTTGGAGTACTTTTCATAGACTTTCTTGGACTAACCTATTAACAAGATTCCACAATGCCAGTTGCTTGTTTTCTGCTGTTTTTGGTTCCAGGAAAGTCAGAAAATGAATATTCCGTGAATTGGATGGGACAAAAGCCAAAGTCGATATTTTACCGGAAGACTCACGGAGCCAGAAGACGAGACGGAGAGGGGCCAGGGGCTGGCCACACCACTTGGTGGTGCAGGCCAGGCTAGGCCACGCCAGGGGGTGGTGTGGGCCCCTCTGGCACCCCCTCGGTCTCCCCTCTCGCCTATATATTCCTCCCGATAAAGAAACCCTAGGTCGTCAATCAGAAACCCACGGAAAGTTCCGCAGCACCGCCACCACCGAAGGGGAGATTCAGGGGACAGAAAGTCTCTATTCCAGCACCCTGCCAGGATGGGGAAGTTCCCCCGGAGCCATATCCATCGATCTCCACCACCATCTCCATCGTCGTTGCTAATTCCCATGATGAGGAGGGAGTAGTTCTCTCTCGAGGTTAAGGATTCTACCGATAGCTATGTGTTCATATCTATCTCTATGCATGATCATATTGTGATCATGAGCTTTGTAATCAAGTAGATCTACATTGCTACTCGAGTGCTTTAATAGATCTCTGCTCTCCTCACGTGTGTGAAGTTGACAGTGTGCACACCATGGTGGCACTCGGGCTAGAGATGACAAATACTTGTTATGAGTTATATTTGGAGTTGGATTTCTCTATGAAATTGTGGTGTTTGTTGGAACCATCTAGTGCTCAAGGTGGCAGTGTGGGGTTATCGAGATGCGGAAAGCGAACTTTGAGGTGTGTTGTTATAGCCCCACCATCGATTAGAGTGTCCAACCGGAGAGTAGTTAAGAGTAGTATCATAAAGAGAAGATATTTATATGAGAGTGTTCACTAGTGGAAGTATGATCCCTATGCCTTGTTTCTAAGCATTGATACACCGTTTGCAATTAGATCTGTTACATGTTTCCTTGCTGCCATCTTTATTTCAGTTTGCCTTTAGTCTCTTCTAGGCCATCAAGCTATTTTCTAGCACCGTTACCACTTATAATTATCCATACCACTTGTATTTCACTATCTCTTCGCCGAACTAGTGCACCTATACACCTGACAAGTGTATTGGGTGTGTTGGGGACACAAGGGACTTCTTGTATCTTGATTGCAGGGTTGCTTGAGAAGAATACCTTTGACCACTTACTCCCTGAGTTCGATAAACCTTGGGTGATCCACTTAAGGGAAAACTTGCTGCTATTCTACAAACCTCTGCACTTGGAGGCCCAACAACTGTCTACAAGAATAGAATTGCGTAGACATCAATAGGACATGTCATTGTAGGCAATGGAAGCTCCGTGGGAAACCCTGCATACATGCATTGTTTTTCATGGGTATTCTAGGATGTGAAGAGGGTGAAGTTGATCAGTATGTGTCGGAGTATTTCTCTGTTGCCAAATTTAGGAAAGATATGCTCAGAATGTTCCAACTTTGTTGGGAACAGACCAATGGATGGAAGTGGATCCATGCTTCAAGCTATACCCTCTAGTTTTTACTAGACCAGCAGGTAGGCCAAGGAATAATAGGATGAGAGATAGTGAAGAGGGTGGTACACTGATGACCCACAAGTATAGGGGGTGTATCGCAGTATTTTCGATAAGTAAGAGTGTCGAACCCAACGAGGAGCAGAAGGTGTTGACAAGTGGCTTGGATCAGGAATTCTCTATAAATACTTAACAAATGGATTTTTAGGGGTTTTTGATAATGCAGATAAATAAAGTGCGAGCAAATAAAAGACAATGATAATAATTGCAGCAAGTGGCCCAATCCTTTCTTTAGTAAAGGATAAGCCGGTTGTATTAATTAAGATGACCAAACGTTCTCGAGGACACATGGGAATATCGTTAAGTGTTTTCGCTTCATATAGTTGATTAATCATCTTTAGTTGGATAAGAGTTGTGTGGGTGAACCTATGCTAATGTACTGACCTTCCTAGGACTAATACATACTTGTGATTATACCCCTTGCAAGCATCCGCAACTACAAGAAAGTAATTAAGATAAAAACCTAACCACAACCTGAAACTTTAAGATCCTACACCCCCTTACACAAAGGTTTCCTAATAGGGGTTCAGGTTTCTGTCACTCCGGCAACCCCACGATTAGTAGCCAAATACACAATGCATTCCCCTTGGCCCATAAAGGTGAAGTATCATGTAGTCGATGTTCACATGACACCACTAGAAGAATAACACCACAACTTAAATATCAAACTATTGAATCTTCCTCAACACAATTCCACTACTAACAACATGACTTCTCCCATTTCCTCAAGAACTAAACGAACTACTCACGATACATCATATGGATCAAGATCAGAGATGAAATAATGATAAGTAACAATCTAAACATGAACAATAATTCAATGGTTCCACTAAATAGCATCAACTACAACAAGTAATCAATACCGGGAAAGTTTCCCCTAAGAACTATGCAAGACTCAACCCAATTGTTACAACAGTATGGAGTGGTGATGATGGTGCTGGTGGAGATGATGATGGAGATGATCCCGATGAAGTCCATCTTGATGGTGGTGTTGATGGCGATGATCTCCCCTCTCCGGGAAGGAATTTCCCCAGCAGATTTCTGCCTGCTGGAGAGCTCTTTCTCTCTGTGTAGTTTTCCGCCCCGCAGAGGCGGCAGAATCTTTCTATGGTCGCTCCCCGAGTCTTAGGGTTTCGAGGGGATTATATACGCCAAAGGGCGATGCTAGAAGTGGGCTAGGGTGGCCACACCACCTGGTTGCGTGACCAGGGCTGGCCCGCGCCAGGGGGTGGTGTGGGCCCCCTGTGGCCCATTGATGACCCACAAGTATAGGGGGTGTATCGCAGTATTTTCGAGGGAAGTGAAACCCAATTTATTGATTCGACACAAGGGGAGCCAAAGAATATTTATAAGCCTTAACAACTGAGTTGTCAATTCAGCTGCACCTGGAAACAACCTTGCTCACAGTAGTTTATCAGTAGCAATAGTTTTGTAGTAGGAATAGTAAAGTAACAGCAGTAGTAAAGCAAAGACAGTAGTAACAAAAGCAGTAAACAGTGGGATTCGAGTGCGGTAGGCATAGGGATGGATGGACGGGCGTTGCATGGACAAGACAATTCACATAGCAATCAGAACATAGAGCAATTGCAGATAAATAAGATAAAGCACCCAAGTACTAGACAATCCTAGGAATGTGTTCCATATATAGTCATACGTGCTCGCAATGAGAACTTGCACAACATCTTTTGTCCTGCCAGCCCGTTTGCAGCGGGGCCTCTAGGGAACTACTGGAAATTAAGGTGCTCCTTTTGATAGAGCACCGGAGCAAAGCATTAACACTCTGTGAACACATGTGATCCTCACATCAAAGCCTTTCCCTTCCGGTTATCCCGATTTCTATCACTTCGGGGCCATAGGTTCTGGACAACAACGTGTGTATAAAACTTGTAGATAATACCAAGAACAATACTATCATAATGAATCAATAACATGTTCAGATCTGAAATCATGGCACTCGGGCCCTAGTGACAAGCATTAAGCACAAAAAGTCGCAAAAAAGTCATAAAGCACTAATAAAAGATACTAGGCACCATGCCCTAACAATCTGATGCCATTACATGAACGATCTCATCCAATCCCTACCATCCCCATAGCCTACATCGGGGGATTACTCACTCATAGATGGGGGAAACATGGATGGTCGATGGAGAAGCGATGGTGATGATGATGGCGATGATCTCCTCCAATTCCCCGTCCCGACAGGGTGCCAGAAAGGAGTTTCTGGTACTGTTTCGTGGAATCTGGAGGTGGCGGCGGAGCGGAACTACTTCTGGAAAAACGTCGAACCCCCTGAAGTTTTTAGGTCAGAAGGCTCCTTATAGGCGAAGAGAGAGGCCGAGGGGGTGCCTAGGGGGCCCGCACCACCCCCTAGCGCGGCCTGGCCTGGCCCACGCCACCAGGTGGTGTGGCCACCCCAGGGTTCTTCTCCGTATTGTATTCTGGCTCCTGGAGTCTTCGGGTGAAATATGATTTTTGGCATATTTTCCGGGATTTTTCCTGATAGTTGATTTTCTACACCAAAAGTAGACAGCAAGGCAATTCTGCAGAAAACAGTGTCAGTCTGCATTAGTTGCATCCAAATCACACAAGTTTAGAGGAGAAACAATAGCAAAAGTGTTCGGGAAAGTAGATACGTTTTGGACGTATCAACTCCCCCCAAGCTTAGCTTATTGCTTGTCCTCAAGCAATTCAGTTGAAAACTGAGTGCGATAAAAGAACTTTCACGAACACATTTGCTTCATATGATGTAAATATTCTCAGCAATGTGATCAACTACTTAGACAATTCATAATAAAGAGTATGCAACCAAGTATACTTCATAGTCATTGCAAGCTATGAAGAGATTCCAACTCAAGAATAATAAGTAGCATGAGGCACAAACATAAGCAACATTACCATGCTCATAAAAAGGTATGATAGAGTGGTATCTCGCTTGCCTTTGATTATGAATGCCAAGGCACCTCTGAAGTTCAAGTGATGACTAGAAGTAAAGATATCAAGGATACAAGCATCAAAGTCATAACACAAATAATTAAGTAATGGAACAAACACAAAGAATGATAACCATGCTCTCAAGAAGGTGCTCAAAGAATATGTGGAGACTCAACAAGTAGAAGAAAAGGTTTTGAATAACTTGAAAGGCTTCCAAATGCTGAAAGTATGGTACTCGTTAGCTTTGAGCTCTCATTGCCCCTATCATAAGCATCTTTAATGTGGTTAAGGTGAAAGTGACACAACTAAGAGGATATGTTTGACAAGTTATAAATTGAAGTCTCATGCCCCTTACTTACGAAGACTGATCCTCATGCTACTCAACTTCAGTCACAAGTAAGCTCTTGTCATTGTAAGTATATACGTATCATAGAGAACCGCCAACGGGGTACCCCTTGCACATGACACGGGAGCTATCCCATAATCAAAATACAAGGCAAGCAGACAATGAGCATCTCGGCGATCTTTTTATTTACTATGTGCATAGATTTTTATTGAGGATGCTTCATAGAATTCTCATTATGGTTATGCTGCAAGTTTCCACCATGATTAGGCATGGCTTAGGCTAGCGGCCCAGGCGTTTCTCTAAGATACATACAAACTCCATGATCTTACAAGTTCCACTTTTATTTCACACCGCCGGGATCCATCAGCAAAAGAACATGATATCAACTAGGTACAAAGTACCTATGAAGTGTTTAAAGTGGTCCCCATGATACATGGTTCTGCTAACTATAACTCATAAAGCGCAAGCATATGCACAAAAAAGAAGGACGCAATGGTTCAGGTTTATTAAGTGCAAGAAAATAAAGTGTGCCATCATGTTCGTGAGAGCTTTACTAACTAACTTTCTCATAACAAGCAATCATTTTATTCGGAAGAAAACAAGGCATATTGAATATGCACGAAAGTAGCAAATGATGCTAATGGGTAGGTATGGTGGACACTTTGGAAATATTTGGTTTAGGGAGTTGGAATACTTGAGTAAAACATACTCAGAAAAAGTGAAGGCTAGCAATAGTAAGGGAGCGACAAAGGAGAGAGCAATAGCTGTCATTATCATGCTTGCAACAAAACATGACTACTCATGGCATGAAAGTGATTCAAGATCCTCAAGGCAAAATAATTCATCGAGGCTTGACTGATTATTACAGTCATGTTCATGCGTGAGCATGTGCCAAGTCAATCAAATGAAACATTCAGAGGAGGATACCATGGTGTCATACCAATTTATGAATAGAGCAATGCAAGAAAACATTCATGAGACATGCTACAAACTATTAGCGAGCTGGAGCTAATCATAAGAGAGCAAGAACTACTAAGCATCCAAAGAAAACATACACTCTACATGAACGTGATGGGTTCGTAGCATGGAAAACAAAAAAATTCTACCGCAAGAACGAACAAAACCCAGATCTAATCTAGATAAAAGCCAAGATCTAATCTATTAGACA
The DNA here is from genome assembly GCA_910589775.1 of Avena eriantha. NCBI lineage: Eukaryota > Viridiplantae > Streptophyta > Magnoliopsida > Poales > Poaceae > Avena > Avena eriantha. The sequence continues at coordinate 282,970,466 of OU342742.1, read as the reverse complement.
TGTGCAACGAGATAGATATGTACTAACCCTCGTAGATCCGAAAGCGTTACGAGATTAGATCTCGTGGTTGATGTAGTCGATCACTTGCCGATCTCAAGATCGTGTGGACGATCCTTCCGGCGCCGCGTTCCGGCAGCGCTTCCGCAGTCGGTCACACGTACGGAGTCGAAGCAGACCTTCCTCTCCTCGTTCTAGCGAGCAGCGGAGGTAGTAGATCTTCTCCACGGAATCCCAGCAGCACGACGGCGTGGTGGTGGTGGTGGAGTAGAGAATTCTGTAGGGCTTCGCCTAAGCCTGAGCAGAAGAAAGGAGGAGGAGAGAGGCGGCGGAGATTTTGAGTTGTGGAGGACTTGGAGGTGGCGCCCCCACCCCTCTATTTAAAGGGGGGACGTGCCATGGGAGGGGGAGTCCTAGTAGGACTCCCCTCCCTCCTATGGCCGGCGGATTGGGGAGGGGGGGAGGAGTCCTCCTCCCCCACGACTCCTTTTCTTGCCCCATCAGGACTCCTTGATCCCTTTCTTGGTTTTCAAGCAAACTCCAAGAAATCTTCCAGAACCTTCCGGAACATTCCGAAAGCTTCTAGAATCCTCATACAAATACTCCGGAACATTTCCTAACTCAGAAAATGATCCCCAATATATGAATCTTATTCTCCGGACAATTCTGGATCTCCTCGTGATGTCTCGGATCCAATCCGAGACTCCGAACAACCTTCGGTCTCCAACGCACATTCCATATCTACTTAAAACAACTTCGAACCTTAAGTGTGTCACCCTACGGTTCGTGAATATGCAGACATGATGGAGACACCTCTCCGATCAATAACCATCAGCGGGATCTGGAGATCCATAACGGCTCCCACATACTCAACGATGACTTTGTGATCGATAGAACCATTAACATACGAAACCAATTCCCTTTGTCACGCGATACTATACTTATCCGAGGTTTGATCGTCAGTATCTCCATACCTAGTTCTACCTCGTTACTGATAAGTACTCTTTACTCGTTCCGTGATATGTCATCCCTTGTGACCCAGTCACATGCTTGCAAGCTAACTAGATGACATTCCACCGAGAGGGCCCAGAGCATATCTATCCATCATATGGATGTACAAATCCCAATCTTGGTCCATGCGCTTCAACACATACTTTCAGAATACCCAATGACACCTTTATGACCACCCAGTTACGAAGCGGTGTTTGATGTCATCAAAGTACCCATCCGGTGATGGTGATTAACATAACCTCATGGTCGAAGGATTAGGTTACTATGTATTTTAAAGCTTATAGCAAACGAACTTAATGACTTGATCTTATGCTATGCTTACTACGGGTGTGTGTCCATCACATCATTCTCCTAATGATATGATCTTGTTATTAACGACATCCAATGTCCATGATCAGGAAACCATGATCATCCATTAATCAACAAGCTAGTTTAACAAGAGGCTTACTAGGGACTCTTTTATGTTTACAAAACACACAAGTATTAATGTTTCCGGTTAATACAATTATAGCATGGGATGTAAACATTTATCATAAACATAAAGATATAATAATAACCACTTTATTATTGACTCTTGGGCATATCTCCAATAGTCTCCCACTTGCACTAGAGTCAATAATCTAGTTAAAAAACTTGTGCATTCAACACCTATGGCTTTCTGGTGTTGTATAGACACTATAGGTAGTGGTAAACATAATCTTCTGATCTGACACTTCCAGGTCCGTGTGTATTTGTATGTCCTTGCGTCTCTACGCATTACTCATTCTCCAATGAGATGGCATTGTATAAATTTGGTCCTTTGGTGAGACCTTTAGTTCCTTGGGATTAAATCATGTTGATACAATTGTCGTACAATGTATCTTCATAGTATTATCCCGCTATGAACCACACCTAGTTTGATAACAAACTACTTAACACAAATGCCCTCCTTTGCTGCTACTATAGCAGTTATATACTTAGCCTTTTGTTGTAGTATCCGTCACAATATCTCAACTTTGGAACTCATCCAAATCCATCATGGAACATCCTTTTCATTATTGTGCCACCCATAGTCTAAATTGAGATAAATTTAATTTGTATCTTGTGACAAAACTAGTAATAATGTAACACTTTACAATGAACTACCTTTAACTATTTGTCACTTATACATGATATATTCTTAGTTCTTCCAAAGCTCATGAGAATATCTTTACTATTGTCCAATGATCATCTTATGAATCATTCTGGTATATGCTCATAACATTTAGAGCATAGGACATATCTGGATGTGTACATCTCAAAGAATGTTTGATCAAAATATTCTTGTGATTTCACCAAGTGTCAAAACACTTGAATCTCGTGTCAACACACTTGAATCTTGATTTAGTCCTTTCCGTGCATCAAGAACCTTTCTTGTTGTTTCCATATTGAACTCATTCAACATCTTATCTATGTACATTTGGCAAAACCATATTAGCGCCTCAATCTATTCAAATAGACATTGATGCCTAATTCTTGAGTTATGCCAATGTCTTTCATCGAAATGAAATTCTTAACCTATGTCAATAAAATATACATTATTTCTAATCAACAATATGTCTTTCACATAATGTATTAGAAATATGTCTTAGCGCTCCCACTTAATTTCTTGCAAAATGCAAACATCTTCATCGTCTCTGATGAAATTAAACCTTTTAACGGTTTCATCATGGTGAAGATTCCAACTCCGCGATGCTCACTTCAACCATTGAAGTTTTGCATACTCTTTTAGCATCCTTTGAATTAACAAAACCCTTTGGATCGTGTCATGTACACGTCCTAGGTAACCATTCTATTAGAAGAACTTGTTTTGTTTGTTCAACTACCATATACCAAAATATATGTAGTGGTTGCTACATTAATCCGTCCAGACTAAATATCGCTATGAAAGATCAAATCTTATCATAGTCAATTCCTTGAACATTGTCGTAAACTCTTTCCGATATGTCGACTATTTCATAGATTTGAAACATCCATGTCTATTTCTTTATAGATCCAAACACGACCGATAGGCTTCACGCCTTTCCGGAGGGTCTTCTAAGTTCAGAAACTTGATTTCTCGTGTATGGATACTATCACGGATTCCTTGACTTCTAGTCATTTTATGGAGTCAGGGCCCATCATCGCTTCTTTGCATGTAGTCAGTTCATCATTGTCAAAACAATAACGAATTGCTTATCAAATCTTACTATTTGATTCTTACAGACCCACATGGTTCTATAGGAACTCTAATCTCCGAGATCACACCTTTTGTAATCACGAGAGCCATGAGCATTGTGGCCGCCACCGGGACACTTTCCGGCAGTGCGCTACTTAGCACATATAGCTAAGGTTCAACAACCTTATCAAAGTTCTATTGTCCTCCCACTTAACTTTTCACGAAAAAATTCCTTCTCAAGAAACTTGACGTTCCAAGTGACAAACTCTTTTGTCCTTGGCGTTATGGAGGAATTCCCAATAAATTCTTTAGAATAACCTACAAAGGCGTGCTTATCCGACTTTGGTTGTAAACATTTTACTCATGCATAGCATACCAAAATTTAAGAAAACACAATTTGAGTTTTATCCCAAACCATAACTCATATGGTGTCATTTCAATGGATCACGATGGAGCTCTTTTCAGTGTAAAAGCGGTAGTCACTAAAGCTTTAATCTTTAAAATATAATGGCAGTTTTATAAATGACACCTTTGATCTTACCATGTAAAACAAGGTTTCATTACATATCTTGAACACTTCATACTCCTATGGTGTTTTGGGGAATGCAAATCCATGGAACGATTCCTCAAATCTTAGGTGTTTTGCTAAACTTGTAACTCAAACATCTTTCTTTATGATCCAATAATAAACTCTTTTATTTTCTTGTTACAATGATTTTCCACTTCATCTTGAAAGTCTTTGAACATTTTTCAAATGTTTCATACTTCTCCCTTATTGAGTAAGTATATACATATACTCACTCAAATCTTCGGAGAAAGCATATGAAGTTGAAATCCCTCACCCACGACTACACATAATGGACTATATACATCAATATGTACAAATTCCAATTAGTTAGTCGTCCGTTCCTCTTTTGGCCTACGAACGGAGTTTTAATTATCTCCAGGAAAGTATCACAAGCGTCATTTGATCCAAATCAAAGACTCCAAAAATCCATCAACATGGAGTTTCTTCATATATCCTTTCAATATAATTTAAACGGCGATGTCACTTCGCAAGTGATCTTTCAATCATTTGTCTTGCGACATTTTAGCATTAGTTTTATGGTCGTTATTTCTCCAACCAGACTTGTATATCATCCATCTATTATGGAATACGGTAATTATTTGAACAACCTTTTGTCGTCATAATACCTGATCAAAATAACAATTATTGAAAAAAATCTTGAAGGCAAGCTTTGATGTTAACGAGCAACACAACAACCCTTTGTTTGTTTTCGATGAAGATCATCACATATTCTCTTGCTAGTTACTTAGGCCATTGCAGTTCATGAATTGTGTTGTCCTGTATGACACTTCAATCCAACCAATTCGGTATCCAATACCGGAGAACCACATTGTTTAACAAGCAAGGAATACAACCATAACATGTATCTTCTATATGCCTAAGTTGGACATCTCCAACCTTTTATTTTCTGCCAAATATTTTATAGATTCTCTTTCAGCAATTCCTTTTCTTTTAAAAGAATCTATCAACATCAATAGTGATGTCATTCACATGACACATAGTACAAAGTGTGTATAGTCAAATACCAATACCTTTGGACTTGCACTTTGAAGTGGATCACCTTCATCAAATGTTTGGCATTCTTTCAAAATTCCATTCTTTATTAATCTTTTAGTGTAGTAAACATTTTACTTACATCTTCTATTCATCCTTATCATGAAAACTTTCATGATCAAGCTGCTATAGCTTATAAAGGTGAATTGCGAGTATAATGTTTCTTTTTCAAAACCTTTCGGAGGATTAGGACGACCAGCGTCTCCAACCTTCACAAATTCTCATCAAATATGAGGACATATACTCTATCATGTTGTAACCAACACATTGTTTTAGATATCGCAATACCTTTCACATATGATGGTTTCTGAAACATTGCTTTCAGCTCTTAGATAAACTTGATATTAAAAAAATTCTTTTGGTTATCAAGAATCATGGAGGAAAACATGATACTTTAGATACTAACATTGGAATTCTTACTCTTGATTTAATACTACTTATTATACTTCATGGAGTAAATAGAGTTTGCTGAAAGTTTGCAATAGGACTTATAAACTTTAAATTGACATGCAAAACAATACGATACCAGTTCATAAAGTAAATATCCAGAATTTCTATAGTTCCACTATCTCAACTATAACTAAGCGTAAGGTGGTGAACGGATGCCAATGACTACAACAAACTATGCAAATTCACTTTGATTGTGTTTATGATAAATTGAGTTTGACTAATCCAAATTACAAATGAACTCCCACTCAAAACAACATCCCTCGAGTTGTTTTAGTGATTACACGAACCAAATCCACTACACCAAGTCCGATCATCACGTGAGATGATGTAGCTTTAAAGGCGAACAATCAACATGTTCATCATATCATCCATATGACTCATGCTTTACCTTTCGGTATTCCGTGTTCCTAGACCATGTCTGTACATGCTAGGCTCGTCAAGGTTAACCTTAGTTTCCGCATGTGCAAATCTGGCTTGCACCCGTTGTATGCACACGTAGAGTCTATCACACCCGATCATCCCGAGATGCTTCGAAACGACGAGTCTTAGCAACGGTGCCAACTAAGGGTGAACACTTTATTACTTGATATTTAGTGAGAGGGATCATCTTATAATGCTATCGTCGCGATCTAAGCAATACAAGATGCATAAAGGATTAACATCACAGGCAATTCATAATTAGTGTGATATGATATGGCCCTTTTCTTCTTGCGCCTTTGATCTCCATCTCCAAAGCACGAACATGATCTCCATCATCACCAGCATTGCGTCAAGGTCAGTGGCGCTGCTTCATGGTTGTCCATCATCACTAGCAACTATTACAACTACTTGGAATAAAGCTATTACAAGATGAATAGACACGCAGGTCTTAACAGAATTAAAGACAACCATTAGGCTCCTGCCGGTTGCCATATTACAACAAGGATCATTGCATACATCAAATATAATAACAATCACATGATGGCCATATCAGATCACAAAACCCTTGCAAAAACAAGTTAGACGCCTCTAATTTTCTTTGCATGTTTTACGTGGCTTGGGGCTTTCGAACAATAACGGATCTTACCTACGAAACTGAACCACAACGTTGATACAAGTGCTATCGAGTGCCAAGTGTAAATTGGATCTATACTATGGTGGGAGAGACAGACACCCGGAAAGCCACTTGTGCAAAGCAAGTTACACGTCAAGCGTGGAGCAAGTCTCATGTACGATGACATGTAAGGTTAGCCCGAGCCGCTTCATCCCACCATGCCGCAAGATGCAAAGCACACAAAGCAAAAGACGGCACGACCACCAACGCCCACAACACCATTGTGTTCTACTCGTGAAACAGATCTACGCATAGACACGGCTCTGATACCACTGATGGGTTCGTAGCATGGAAAACAAAAAATTTCTACCACAAGAACGAACAAAACCCAGATCTAATCTAGATAAAAGCCAAGATCTAATCTATTAGACATGTGCAACGAGATAGATATGTACTAACCCTCGTAGATCCAAAAGCGTTACGAGATTAGATCTCGTGGTTGAATTAGTCGATCACTTGCCGATCTCAAGATCGTGTGGACGATCCTTCCGGCGCCGCGTTCCGGCAGCGCTTCCGCAGTCGGTCACACGTACGGAGTCGAAGCAGACCTTCCTCTCCTCGTTCCAGCGAGCAGCAGAGGTAGTAGATCTTCTCCACGGAATCCCAGCAGCACGACGGCATGGTGGTGGTGGTGGAGTAGAGAATTCTGCAGGGCTTCGCCTAAGCCTGAGCAGAAGAAAGGAGGAGAGAGGCGGCGGAGATTTGGAGTTGTGGAGGAGGACTTGGAGGTGGCGCCCCCACCCCTCTATTTAAAGGGGGGAGGCGCCATGGGAGGGGGAGTCCTAGTAGGACTCCCCTCCCTCCTATGGCCGGCGGATTGGGGAGGGGGGGAGGAGTCCTCCTCCCCCACGACTCCTTGTCTTGCCCCATCAGGACTCCTTGATCCCTTTCTTGGTTTTCAAGCAAACTCCAAGAAATCTTCCAGAACCTTCCGGAACATTCCGAAACCTTCTAGAATCCTCATACAAATACTCCGGAACATGTCCTAACTCAGAAAATGATCCCCAATATATGAATCTTATTCTCCGGACAATTCCGGATCTCCTCGTGATGTCTCGGATCCAATTCGAGACTCCGAACAACCTTCGGTCTCCAACGCACATTCCATATCTACTTAAAACAACTTCGAACCTTAAGTGTGTCACCCTATGGTTCGTGAATATGCAGACATGATGGAGACACCTCTCCGATCAATAACCATCAGCGGGATCTGGAGATCCATAACGGCTCCCACATACTCAACAATGACTTTGTGATCGATAGAACCATTAACATACGAAACCAATTCCCTTTGTCACGCGATAATATACTTATCCGAGGTTTGATCGTCAGTATCTCCATACCTAGTTCTACCTCGTTACTGATAAGTACTCTTTACTCGTTCCGTGATATGTCATCCCTTGTGACCCAGTCACATGCTTGCAAGCTAACTAGATGACATTCCACCGAGAGGGCCGAGAGCATATCTATTCGTCATATGGATGTACAAATCCCAATCTTGGTCCATGCGCTTCAACACATACTTTCAGAATACCCAATGACACCTTTATGACCACCCAGTTACGAAGCGGTGTTTGATGTCATCAAAGTACCCATCCGGTGATGGTGATTAACATAACCTCATGGTCGAAGGATTAGGTTACTATGTATTTTAAAGCTTATAGCAAACGAACTTAATGACTTGATCTTATGCTATGCTTACTACGGGTGTGTGTCCATCACATCATTCTCCTAATGATATGATCTTGTTATTAACGACATCCAATGTCCATGATCAGGAAACCATGATCATCCATTAATCAACAAGCTAGTTTAACAAGAGGCTTACTAGGGACTCTTTTATGTTTACAAAACACACAAGTATTAATGTTTCCGGTTAATACAATTATAGCATGGGATGTAAACATTTATCATAAACATAAAGATATAATAATAACCACTTTATTATTGCCTCTTGGGCATATCTCCAACAGAACGGACTAAGCATGCCCACAGTGATGAGTATATGTACAAAAATGAAAACAAATAGAGTTCGTTACCAGCCTCTTACCACGCCTCAAGTTGTCATTGATCCTCATTATTTCTCTTCACTTGTGTGGCTTGAATAATAATATGAAACCAACATCCACTAAGGACTGCCGAACCCTGAAGCAAACTCGCAAAAACCAAAGAAGAACGACAAATATTTTTGGTGTTTTTGATTTTTAAACAAGAACCAAAAGATAAAAACAAGCAAAGCAAAATATTTTTGGGTTTTTCCAAAAGTTCAAACAAAGCAAAAAGGGAAAAGCAAACCAAGGCAAAAATAAGAAGGAAACCAAAGAGAAACAATAGAAATATTTTTGGTCTTTTTGTTTTTTTAGAAAGCAAAAGCAAAGAAGAACAAAAACTAAAAAGATAATGAAAACATGAATATACAAAGTACCGACGCAACATGATATGGAGATGAGTGCGGTGTCGGTGTACCTCCCCGCAAGCTTAGGCTTTTGGCCTAAGTGGGAATCAATCCCAAGCCGGCCAGGATGAAGTGTCACCGTGGTATGACGAGGAGGTACCCTCGTCCTGGTGCGAGCTCGAGTACGTCCCTCCGTAGTGCACAGAGTAATCATAGGAGGGCACATCCTCCTGGTGCTGCTCGTGGAACCCCAACAAGCGAAGCTGCTCGTCCACCTCCTCCTTGGAGCGCGACCACGGTCTCCTGTCAACACTAAACAAAGCAGGCTGTGGCAAAATGATCTCCCTTTCATCCCCGTCAGTGAAAAGCATCCTATATACTAGATTGTTCAAATCAGAGGTAGCAGCGACAAAGTGATGAGTTTTCATGGCAACAAGGTCGAGCCTCTATGGTGCTAGCATAGCATCATCGGGATCCACTTAAAGACCTAATGCATTGACAACACGCGAGGCAATGATGCCCCATAGATAGGCCCCCTAGCAGCTAGGCGGCGAGCAATAAGCGAGCCAAGATTGTACTGGGTATCATTCTTAAGCGCAGCAGCAAGGAATGCTAAATGATAGTTGGAGATATTCCTAGTGTTCTCCCTACCCAACACACTAGTAGCAAGATAATATGCAAAGTATCTAAGAGCAGGGAGTTGGATATTTCTTATCTTTCCGCGCTGCGCCACACGGTCATCATCATTGGTCACCCCTCGGTATAACTCCAACAAATCAGCGGGTCGCCCTTGAATTTTCTTCATGGTCCCTGTCATACACACACCTACAATACTGCAAAATGTCTCCAAAGGCATGGTGAAGGGCATATCATAGATTTTAAAGGAGACAGTAGATTGATAGGGTGTGTTAGTAAATGAGAAGCTCTCAACAAATTTTTTGGTGAGCACAGCATATTGTGCACTCTCATCTTGCATATAAGAGGTCAAACCAACCCTCTCAATCAGTAGAAAGAAATCATCAAGAATACCTGCAGCTTGCAAGAAAATAAAACAAGGAAAAGAAGATGGGAGAGCGTCTCCATCATCCCTTTCACTGCCAATGCTTGTTGCAATGAGGTCTTCATTGTATGATGGCCTAGCTTGAGAGGCTGTTCTTGAGGGCCTCGACCTCCTGGGTGCAGCACTCTCAAATATCTCTCCAAAAGTACGGTTGTTCATGCTTGGTAATCTGAAATTTAAACACCTATTAAACAAGTGATTGCAAAGTACATATAATGAAGGATTCTACTCATAGGGACTTGCAAGAGGCCTAAACATGCATCAAAACTATATCTCTAAGCATCAAACAAGCTTACAAGCACTCATAACCAGTCACCTATAGCAGCAAAATACTCAACATATAAACCACTAAACACAAATCAACTTGGACAAGGGGAGGAGTCACATACCAGGGAACAAATGCTCCAAATTTCAGCAAGAAAGATGGGCTGAGCTAGGAAATCGAAGAAATCGAGAGCAAGCATAGAAAGAGCGCGATTTTGAGCTATGAACTGGAGCTTCCTCAGGAGAGAGAAGAAAGTGGCAGGGGAGAGAAGTAGTGGGGGGCCAGGGGTGGCCCACACCAAGGCATGGCGCCACCAAGGGCTGGCCGCGCCACCACATGGTGTGCCTGCCTGGTGGGCCTCCCTGGTACCTACCAGGTACTCCTCTGCCCCTTTTTTCACGTAAAAAATTTAATATGAATTTTCTGGAATTTTCCGAGACACTTTATTTTTGGGCATTTTTTAGAAATAGAAGAAAGATTTTTCTGACAGACAGAATTTTTTTCTTTTGGAAACATGATGCAAGGACAAAACAAGGCTAGAACTACAGAAGTTCTAACAGGCAAGCAACTAATAACACAAAGAAAACTAAACGAAAGCAAAAACTAAAATGCAAAGGATAGAAATAAATGGAGATAATCATAGTGAAAACATTGTTTTGTTCAATGAAATCCTCTTGTTAGCAAGGTTGATCAAGTCTTGCTACCAAAACAATTGCATATGAGACACAACTTTGTACTCCACTTATGATTATGTTACCTCAACCTTGATAGCAATGGTCCCAATCATAACAGTTTCAAATTTTTCTATTGGTATGGGACAATATATCTCTCCAACTTGAATGCCTTCAACATGTTCAATTGAATTCAAACCATAAGTCCTTTCAATCTTCTCGGGGAAATAGACAGTATGTTCCTTGGCATTAACATTGAAGGTCACCTTTCCTTTATTACAATTAATAACAGCTCCTGCAGTATTAAGAAAAGGTCTCCCAAGAATAATAGACATATTATCATCTTCAGGCATTTCAAGCACAACAAAATCAGTTAATATCAAGCAATTGTGAGCCACCTGAACAGGTACATCCTCACATATACCCACATGAATAGTGGTAGATTTATCAGCCATTTGCAAGGACATATCAGTTGGTATCAATTTTTCAAGCTGAAGCCTCTTATAGAGAGAAAGGCATAACACTAACTCCAGCTCCCAAATCACACAAAGCAGTTCTAACATAACTATTCTTAATAGAGAAAGGGATAGTTGGAATCCCTGGGTCTCCAAGTTTCTTAGGAACCTTACCATTGAAGGAATTATTAGCAAGCAAAGTAGAAATTACTTCATTAGGGATCTTCCTTTTATTCGAGACAATGTCCTTCATATACTTTGAGTAAGGAGGCAATTTAATAGCATCAGCCAAAGGAATTTGCAAGAATAAAGGCTTCATCCACTCGCAAAACTTATTGTAGTGTTCATCTTCCTTTGACTTGTGTTTCTTATCAGGGAAAGGCATAGGTTTTTGGACCCAAGGTTCTCTTTCACTACCATGTTTCTTAGCAATTAAATCTTCTTTAGTGTATCTAGTATTGTTAGTGTGGTTTTCAGGTTCTTCTTCAACTTTTTCTTCACTAGGAACTTCATTTTTTTCATTACCACTTTCAGTTTCAGCATCAGAGATAGATATACTATTAGGATCTATAGCAGGTTCAGAGGGTTCAATGACAGTTTTATGTTTCTTTTTCCTTTTCTTAAGAGTAGAACCACTATTTTTAGCTTATTGAGAATCCTGCTCAATTCTTTTGGGATGCCCCTCAGGATATAGAGGATCCTGGGTAGCAACTCCACTTCTAGTTTTAATTTCCTAAGCATGTTTTTCTTTAGCAGCATTAACTAGCAAGTCGTTTTGTACTTTAACGAGTTGATCTATTTGAGTTTGAACCATTTGAAAGTGTTTAACAATCATTTTAACATCATTAGAGGTCCTTTCCACAATATCTTTCAACTCAACAATAGCTCTCGTGTTTTCCATTAGATGATTTTTCACCCTTTTATTAAAGTTATCTTGCTTAACAATAAAGATATCAAATTCTTCTAAGCATTGATCAGGAGGTTTCAAGTAAGGGATATCACCTTCATCAAAGTGTTGGAGAGAGTGTACCTCAATAGTGGGTGAGTAGGGAATAGGCTTACATAATTCTTCTATAGGAGGTAAATTCTTGACATCTGCAGCTTTAATTCCCTTCTCCTTAAGACATTTCTTAGCTTCCTTCATCACTTCATCATTTAATTCAATAACTCCCCTCTTCTTTGATGTTGGAATAGGCACAGGAATAGATGATTCAGGTACAATTACTTCAGGTGTAACTTGTTTAGGAGGAGTCCAATCTTCATAATTCTTGCTTATTTTGGCCATTAATTCCTCAGCTTCCTTTGGAGTCCTATTCCTGAAAACACAATCAGCACAACTATCTAGGTATGTCCTAGATTCCTTGGTTAGTCCATTATAAAATATATCAAGAAGCTCATTCTTAAGTAATGGACTTCCAGCCTGTGCATGAATCAAAGAAGAAAACCTTGCCCAAGATTCGGGCAATACCTCTTTTTCTCCCTGTTTAAAATCAAAAAGTTCCTGCAAAATAGCATGTCGAGCACTGGGAGGAAAATATTTCTGTAGAAAAGTACTAATCAAGCACTCAGGGCTATCAATAGATCCATGAGGTAAATTACTAAACCAAGTTTTAGCTTCTCCTTTCAGTGAAAAAGGAAAAATCTTAGCAACAAAATAAGTACGCATCTTAATATCATCAGAAAACAAGCCACTCATGGTAGAAAGTTCATTCATATGTGCTACCGCACTTTCATTCTTAGTCCCACAAAAAGGTTCTTTCTCGACAATAACTATGTAAGATAGATCGAGAAAGAAATCATAATCTTCATCTATAATGTTTATGGGAGAAGCAGCAAACTTAGCAGCAGGATATAATTTTGGTCTAATAGTACGCCTCTCAAGGAGACTCTTAGCAGCGCTCCTATCATGGGTGTTCTTACATTCTTCAATAAACTCATCGGTCATCTCAACATAATCTTCTTCAGTATCATAACTCTCAATAGACTCAGGTGAGCTAACGGGTGTGGTAGTGTTTTCATTAGGAGTTTCGGTATTTCCAGCTATAGTTCTAGCAATTGTAGCATCTAGGAAAGGACCTAATGAACCACTCTTATCAAGCACAGAAGAAGCAGCATCATAAGTATCAGAAATTTGAGATTCAGCAGTAGTAGCAGTGTGTGTAGCATGTGTATGTGGTGGTGTAACGAGCTTACTTATAACAGATGGTGAATCAAGAGTAGCAGAGGTGTTCAGAACCGTACCTCTTCTTGTAGTGGATGGTAAAATAGGAACCTTGCCATCACGAGACATACCCATGATGGATGGATAGCAGCGAACAATAGAGAATCCAAGTGAACTTGATAAATAAATCTATGCTCCCCGGCAACGGCACCCGAAAATAGTCTTGTTGACCCACAAGTATAGGGGGTGTATCACAGTATTTTCGAGGGAAGTGAAACCCAATTTATTGATTCGACACAAGGGGAGCCAAAGAATATTTATAAGCCTTAAAAACTGAGTTGTCAATTCAGCTGCACCTGGAAACAATCTTGCTCACAGTAGTTTATCACTAGCAACAGTTTTGTAGTAGGAATAGTAAAGTAACAGCAGTAGTAAAGCAAAGACAGTAGTAACAAAAGCAGTAAACAGTGGGATTCAAGTGGGGTAGGCATAGGAATGGATGGACGGGCGTTGCATGGACAAGACAATTCACATAGCAATCAGAACATAGGGCAATTGCAGATAAATAAGATAAAGCACCCAAGTACTAGACAATCCTAGGAATGTGTTCCATATATAGTCATACGTGCTCGCAATGAGAACTTGCACAACATCTTTTGTCCTGCCAGCCCGTTTGCAGCGGGGCCTCTAGGGAACTACTGGCAATTAAGGCGCTCCTTTTGATAGAGCACCGGAGCAAAGCATTAACACTCCGTGAACACATGTGATCCTCACATCAAAGCCTTTCCCTTCCGATTATCCTGATTTCTATCACTTCGGGGCCATAGATTCCGGACAACAACGTGTGTATACAACTTGTAGATAATACAAGAACAATACTATCATAATGAATCAATAACATGTTCAGATCTGAAATCATGGCACTTGGTCCCTAATGACAAGCATTAAGCACAACAAGTCACAATAAAGTCATAAAGCACTAATAAAAGATACTAGGCACCACGCCCTAACAATCTGATGCCATTACATGAACGATCTCATCCAATCCCTACCATCCCCATAGCCTACATCGGGGGATTACTCACTCATAGATGGGGGAAACATGGATGGTCGATGGAGAAGCGATGGTGATGATGATGGCGATGATCTCCTCCAATTCCCTGTCCCGACAGGGTGCCAGAACGGAGTTTCTGGTACTGTTTCGTGGAATCTGGTGGTGGCAGCAGAGCGGAACTCCTTCTAGAAAAACGTCGAACTCCCCAAAGTTTTTAGGTCAGAAGGCTCCTTATAGGCGAAGAGAGAGGCCGAGGGGGTGCCTGGGAGGCCCACACCACCCCCTGGCGCGGCCGGGCCTAGCCCGTGCCACCAGGTGGTGTGGCGACCCAAGGGCTCTTCTCCGTCTCGTATTCTGGCTCCTGGAGTCTTCGGGTGAAATAGGATTTTTGTCATATTTTCCGAGTTTTTTCCTGATAGTTGATTTTCTGCACAAAAAGTAGACAACAAGGCAATTCTGCTGAAAACAGTGTCAGTCTGCATTAGTTGCATCCAAATCACACAAGTTTAGAGGAGAAACAATAGCAAAAGTGTTCAGGAAAGTAGATACATTGTGGACGTATCACCCATCTCCACTTCCCCTTCTGGATTCCTTCATCTTCTGTAACAAATAGGATTTTCTATATATTTTCCTGGATTTTCTAATCTTCGCGAATTTTGCGTCCAAACAGTGTCTTTTCCATCAGAATCCTGACTTCAGTGGTCCATCCTCCAAAAGTCATCAACCATGCAAAAATAGATGAAATAACATAAGTATCATCTCTTAATATGAAATATATCAATGAATAATAGTAAATTATGATATGAAATAGTGATGCAAAATGGACGTATCAACTCCCCCAAGCTTAGACTTCGCTTGTCCCCAAGTGAAAACTGAGCTCAATTAACATGACCTCAGGTTTATGGAGTGAAGTGTCGATAAAATAATATGGACAAGAAGCATCACATTAATCAATACACAAATCATAATAGAAGACAACTCACTATTATATAACTTTAACTTGTAATAAGTAAAGGAAACACAATAAAGATAAACAAAGTAAATCATAATTGGTAATGGCAAACTTTGTTCTTGATCAAAAGAATAGTTAACAATTTGCAGGAGTTCAAACATAAAGGGTTTTCAGTGATAGCTTTCAAAGTAATATTCACTAAGATAAGAGCAGTGTGCAAAACAAGGAACATAAGAAACATGATTGAATAAATCATCATATGAATGATTGAAACACAAGAACTCAAATACTTGCTTGAGATAGAAAGGAATAGGTTTACTGACTCAACTAAAAAGTAAAGGATAGGCCCTTCGCAGAGGGAAGTAGGGATTTCAAATTTCATAAAGAGCTTCCAAAAATTATGGTACTTATTAGCTTTCAGCTCTCATTACCCCTATCATAAGCATCTTTAGGTGATTAAGGTTAAAGTGAACAAATATGAGGATATGCTTGACAAGTTATAAGCTGAAAATCTCATGCCCCTTACTTACGAGTACCGAACCTCATGCTACTCAACTTTAGTCACAAGTATGTTCTTGGCATTGTAAGTACATGTGTATCATAGAGAATTGCCAATGGGGTACCCCTTGCCCCATGATAGACGAGCTTTCCCATATCAAAATGACAAGGCAACAGACAATGAGCATCTCAGCGATCCTTTTTATTTGCTCTTTGCATAGGCTTTGCCTCTTTTTTTCTTTTTTTCTTTTATTTATTGAGGATGCTTCACAGATTGCTCACTATGGTTATGCTGTAAGTTTCCACCATGATTAGGCATGGCTTAGGCTAGCCGCCCAGGCGTTTCTCTAGCACATATACAAACTCCATGAGATTTACAAGATCCCCTTTTATTTCACACCGCCGAGATTCATAAGCAAAAGAACATGATATCAACTAAATAAAGTGAAATGTTGAAAGCGTTCCCCATGGTAACATGGTTCTGCTAATTCACAACTTACAAAACGTAAGCATATACGCAACATAGATGGGCACAATGGTTCAAGTTTATTAAGTGCAAGAAAATAAAGTGTGCCATCAAGTTCGTGAGAGTTTTAATCACTAATTTTCACATAACAAGCTTAATTCGGAAGGTAGATAAAAACATGAATATAATTGGAATAGAAATAGTTCTAATAGGTAGGTATGGTGGACACAAATGGCATAGGTTTTGGGTTTAATGATTGGATGCACGAGAAGCATTCCCTCTCAGTACAGGTTTTTGGCTAGCAACACTGGGTAGCAAGCATAAGAGTTGGAGGAAAAAAACAAACATACAAGTGATAAAAACAAACATGCAATCTTCCTTGGAAGAACAAAAGATCTTAACTAGAGAACACTAAGCTTATGATCCAATCAAGAAAGAAAGATGATGAAATTATATTTCTTAGAACTACTTTTCTCTTTTTCATTCAATTCTCAAATAGTGTTGCTACTGACCAGAGCCAGGTTTGCCAAAACCAACTAAATTTACTTAATAATCCCAAAGTGATACCAATACTAACAACAAGATCAATCATATAACAGAAATTGCAAACTAATATAAGATGTGCAAAAAGTAAATGATAGAACTTCTCATTAATATTCCATCACGACAACTCACACCAAGGGATACATAGATAACTAACTAGGGGGGAGATACTTCCACAATGCAAAGCATCCTATATGATAACTTCTCTATTCATGATATGACTCTACTAAAAAGGTAAAAAGATAAAAGATAAAACATGTGATACCGCGGCACTCCCCCAAGCTTGGAACAAACCAACGGGATGCCAAAACCTTATGAAGAATTACTCCTTCGGTGGTGGTGGTGTTCTCTCGTCATCGTCCGACAAGGTAAGGGCTCCCCATCAAGAAAAGACATCTTGGTTTCCAACATCCTGAAACTCGCAGTAGCACTTATGTGTGTAAACCTAACCTCGTACTCACAATTTTGATTTTGCACGTCGTAGAGCTGTGCTTGTAGTTGGTTGGTTGTTCGATGGAGTGAAAGAATTTCATCCTAAGCTCAGCAGTCTCATTCTTGTGCTCGGCGATGAGTTCTAAACTAATCTTATGGATGACATCCACCTCGCATTCTACCATCTTCTTGTACCTAAAGACTTCTTGCTCTAATGCTTCCATCCTGTCCTCCAGACTACCTTCTCCTTTATGGCCCCGAACCTCTTTTATCTGTACATTCCCATCTTCGAGAAACAACTCCTTGGGGTGAATCTTCAACTCATACATGTATGGGTTGATGACGTCCACCGATGAATCCTCCTTGGCTGCTCCAGAGGAAGACATTACGGCTCCAAAACTGAGAATCTTCTTGTCAAAAATAGATCAAAATGAAAACAAGGTGAGAACACGATATACGGACCTCGGGGGATCCAGGGGATTATATATTATGAATTTTAACAACAAAAGGAAAGTACTAGGAGAAAACGGGTCGGAGACGGGCTCCAGGGTGGCCACACCCCCTGGCTGCGCGACCAGGTGGGCCAGCGCCACGGGGTGGTGTGAGCCACCCGGGCTCCGTTTTCGTCCCTCTTTCGACTAACTAATTCCCATGTTAGATAAAAACTCCAAAAAATATAACTTGGAAGGTTTTGCGCGGACCTTCTCTTACCAGAACTGTTACCTATTCAAAAACGAACTCTGCAGGTCTCTAATTTGGACTTTGATTAATTTTTCCGGAGTCACCATTTGAATAACATCAATATCTTCATTGTAAGAATCTCTAGAAATATAGTGCTTGAGTCTTTGACCATCACCACTTGTGTAGTGTTATCTTTTAAGGAAGAAAATTTTATTGCATCGGAACGATACACCTCTTCAATAACAAAAGGTCCTTCCCATTTTGAGAGTAGTTTTCCTGCAAAAAATCTGAGACGAGACCTATACAATAGAACCTTCTCACCAACATGGAACTCTCTCTTAAGAATTCTCCTATCATGCCACCTTTTAACTTTTTCTTTAAAGAGTCTAGCATTTTCATATGCTTCACTCCTCCATTCGTCTAAAGAACTTAAGTCAAACAACATCTTCTCACCAACAAGTTTGAAGTCTCTATTAAGTTCTTTCACTGCCCAATAAGCTTTGTGTTCTAATTCTAAAGGTAGGTGGCAAGCTTTCCCATAAACCATTTTATAAGGAGACATTCCCATAGGATTTTTATAAGCAGTTTTATAAGCCCATAAAGCATCATTCAACTTTTCATCCCAATTGTTTCTAGATCTATTAATAGTCTTTTGCAAGATGGATTTAATTTCTCTGTTTGACAGTTCTACTTGCCCACTGGTTTGGGGATGATAAGCTGAAGCAATTCTATGATTAACATCATATTTAGCAAGGGTCTTTCTAAAGCCACTATGAATGAAATGAGAACCCCCATCAGTCATAAGATACATAGGCACTCCAAACCTAGGAAAGATAACATCCTTAAGCATTTTTAAAGAGGTCTCACCATCTTCACTTTTCGTAGGTATGGCTTCTACCCACTTAGTAACATAGTCAACGGCAACAAGAATATGAGTATACCCTTTTGAAGGGGAAAATGACCCATAAAGTCAAATCCCCAACAGTCAAATGGTTCAATAACAAGAGAGTAATTCATAGGCATTTCGTTGCGTCTAGAAATATTACCAACTCGTTGACATTCATCACATGATAAGACAAACTTTCTTGCATCTTTAAAAAGGGTAGGCTAGTAAAAACCTGATTGTAGCACCTTTTGTGTGGTTCTATCTCCAGCATGATGTCCACCATAGGCACTACCATGGCATTTTCGCAAGATCTCTTTTTGCTCATATTTCGGAACACACCTTCGCATAATACCATCCACTCACTCTTTATATAAATGTGGGTCATCCCAAAAATAATGCCTCAAATCATAAAAGAATTTCCTTCTTTGTTGGGCTGTAAAAGTTGGAGGGAAATACTTGGAAACAGTAAAGTTAGCATAATCAGCGTACCAAGGACTCGAGCTTACCCCTATTGCAGCCAACTGTTCATTTGGAAAACTATCATTAACATGCATAGGATCAAAAGAAATGTTTTCCAATCGAGATAAATTATCAGCAACAGGATTTTCAGCACCTTTCCTATCTACAATATGTAGATCAAACTCTTGCAAAAGCAACACCCATCTAATAAGCCTAGGCTTAGCATCTTTCTTTGTCATAAGGTATTTAATAGCAGCATGATCAGTATGAATGGTAACTTTTCAATCAATAGTATAAGGTCTAAACCTATCACAGGCAAAGACAACATCTAAGAACTCTTTTTCAGTAGTAGTGTCGTGGTGGTGGTACGGCAGATGCCATGGATAGGCTAAAGATGGGGCCAATGAATGCTAGGGGAATCCAGGGAGGGAGAGCGTGGTTATTCCACACACGGAAGTTCTTGTATATTCTCTATCAATGGTGTTTACAAGTGCTCTAGAGGCTCTCAACAAGAAGGAGACGATGTCTCTTACTCCCTGTCAACTAGCCCTAGAGTTCTACCTTAGACATTGAATGATTAATCGATCGGCCGACCCTCTCTATGGAGGTCCCGGTGCTCCTTATATAGGGAAGCCCGGGTTACAATTCTAGGGCACAGGTGGCAGCATATTCTACGAATATGCTCCTTTCCTAAAGCAGATGCTTCTTTATTCCCTTTAACGGCTCGTCCGGGCGTTGGACGTAACCCATGGTGTAATCCTTGTATGTTGGCGTCACAAGACACGGGCTATATCATTCGGCTTTGCCCGCGTCACATTGGTTGCCCCTGACCCGCTGGTCCTCTTCTTTACTTTACTTTGCTCATGCTACAGCTAATAAAGCCACCTTTTGACCAGCAGGGGATTCCTTCTCTTGGAAGCTAAGATAATCTGGCTAGCACATAGCTAATCCGGCTTACCCAGTTACCTGCAAAATGGATAGACATTAAATCTTATGCCGGCCGGACCATAGTCAAGGAGGCGCCCGATGAGCTGGGTCACACCGTGATTGGGCCTGCCTTGAGGTGACCCGGTCAACACTTTCTTTGACCACGCCGTACCCCGGCTAACTCGGCCCTTATACCCCGGTGTTACCCTACCCGGGGTATCCCCCCAACATTATTCCCCGAAGCTGGTGCGGTCTTAGAAACCTTTAGTTGTTAAGGCCACAACACGTTCCCATATCTGAATCTTTTGCTCCTTAGGCCGAGTTACCTCGTAGCCCGGAGTTTCTCATCTTGCGACCCTTTGCTCATTCCAAGTTATTCCTCGTTGGCCAGGTCTTTTGCTCGCTTATCCGGGTTACCTTTCCTTCCCTTGTACGCTTCCCCACATCTTACGTGGGGGGTAATCATCATTTGCCTCATTTTAAGGGTCACACGCATTTACTGCACCGGTTACTATCGCAGTGTCAGGCATAACTGCTGTAAACGTCCCATCGCTGCAATGCCTCGTTAACCGTAACATCGCGTCATGTCATGGGATCGCTCGCTCATGTAGCCCCTCCTCTTGCCTTGCTCTGATTGGCTGTTTCGATCGCGTACACGCTCGTTGCGCGCGGCGTGTTGCCCGTAAAGGATCCCACGATGCGCGTACTTCGTGGTTAAGTAGGAGGCATGGGGCGATTTCAGGGGAAGTTCCCCTATTTGTTCCACGCATCCCAGCCTTTCTCTTTCACAGCAACTCCGCCGCCATCGCTAGTTTTCTGGTCCACGAGCACCACCGCGACCACGCTCAGGCAGCCACTCACATCTACGCTGCCGTTCCCATTCACACTTTCCCTCACGGGGCCTTGCGCTTCCCGCTTTCCTTCCTCCGGCTATCTCTACTCCGATTACTCCCTAGAAGACCTCAAATCCACCATGTCAGAGGTAGAGGAAGCAGTGGTAGCGCAGCAGGAAGGAGCGGAGGGCCGCGGGCGCGGCTGTTGGGACGGCTCCACCATCCGCGAGGAGGACCTCAATTGGCTCCGCACCACGCGGCGCATGCCCGCCGGCGTCGCCTGCCGCCTCGCCTCTGGTGAAGTCACTCCTACCCCCAAATCTGGGGAGTACATTGTTTTTCTGTCGCATTTCCAGCGTGGTTTCGGCCTTCCCACTTCTAATTTTCTCTCTGATTTCATTTCTACATATAAGTTGCAACCGCATCACCGCCCTGCAAACGCCATTACCTCTCTGTCCTCCTTTGCTTCTGGCATCGAGGGGTACATCGGCCTCTGGCCAACCAAAGAACTTTGGATTAAGTTCTTTGGCCTCCGGAGGAACGTAGTTCCAAATAAGGAGCGTGCCCCGGAGGACAAGCACCGGTGCGGCACCGTCTCCATTTCTCCCCAGAAGCAGTCTGTGTTCCCCCAGTTCACCGGACTCGAATCTTGGAAGGGCTGGGCCCGAACTTTCTTTTATGTTTGGAACACCACTAAGGCGGACCCGATCCGGCTGCTCCCCTTTAGACTTGGCCCTCCTAACACCTCGCGTTGGGAGAGCATTCCGAAGCGGCCCACGGCCCTGGCGAATCAAGTAGAGCGCCGGATCAAGGAGCTGCTCAAGGAGAAACTCCGGGGGGAGGACATTATGATCACTTTCCTCTGTAGCCAGGTCTCCCCCCTCCAAAATAAAGCCCACAAGATCTGCTATCTAAGCGGCCCTCTCAATCCTCACTGGTCATCCTCTATCGAGCTGGATAACTCGGCGGTTTACCGCGAGTTAAGTCCATATTTAATGTGGAGAAGGAGTTTGGGAGTGGGGACTCGAGCCCTTCACCCGGGTCAACCCTCCACCACAAGTGAGTTTTTCTGTTCTTGTTTTCCGAATCTTCTCTGTATGTCGATTCACCCTTATAACTTGTCAATTGTTGCCTTGTTCTCAGCAATTCCTCCAGCAGCCACTGGAGGATGGCGAGGTGCTGGCGAGCAAGTGGTTGCCGGACCGCACCGAGGAGGACAAGGAGGAGCCTTATCCGGAGGCCTTCCTGCCTACCCCGGACATCGTCGGACGCAGCGCTGGTAAGGCCTCTTCTCTAAGGGATTGGCTAGACGATGATGACTCGGACGTTGAGGTCCTTGAGGTATTTGATCCGGTTCTCATCTCTTACTCGCACCTGACGTATGTTCGAATGTTCAGCTAACCCGGACGATCAGGTCCACGAGGTTCCTCCCCTCGCCACTGGTGGCCCGACCCCGGCTCCATCCCAGAAGCACGCAGCTACCTCGGCCGTAGCTTTGGAAGTGTCGCCGCCCAAGTAGAGGCAAAAGAAGTCCGGGGTTAAACCCTCAGCCAAGCTTGCCGCCAAGAGCACGGTTCGGAGGGCGCCCAAACCCCGGGATCCTCCTACCGCGGATGAGTAAGTTCTTTAATACTCCTTGGGATTTTTTCCTTTTCTTGCCTTTGTCTCTTATTGACTCTTTTCTTTTTGACTTGGTGCTTTTTCTCTCAGGGCTCCTAGGGATATCCCTCAGAGTGGCTCCGGCATTGCCTCCTGACTCCGGAGCAGTCCCTCTCCCCCCCAACGACAATTATCATCCGCTCGGCCCTATTCAAGTGGGCTCCGCGGTTGCGCCTGACCAGAGCCCACCTCAGCAAGAGGAGGGCAACATCGACGCGGGGGATAGTGGGGCGGATCTAGATACGGCAATGCCGGATATCCCCGGTTTCTCAGCCTCAACGCCAGATTCTGAGGTGCCAGCTTCATTGGTGCCGCCCCCAGCAAATCCTTTTGTCTCACTACCAGCATCAGTAGCACCAGCAGCACCAGCACCAGTACCAGCAGCACCAGCAACACCAGTACTAGCACCAGCAGCACCAGCAAAGACTTCCAAACCTCCCAAGGGAAAAGCTCCATCGGCTCCCTCTGGGTCTACCCCTTCCGTGGCAGATATTTTTCAATCAATTCCTCCACCTTCATCCAGCAAAGTCAAGAAGGCTTCCGGGTCAGCTAAAGTAACTTCATCTGGGTCTGCCACTTCTGGATCAGAGGGCAGCCAATAGCTGGTTTTGCATACCAACCCCGCCGCAGCTCAATCCGCCAGGCGAGAGGCCCACGTGAAGGGCCTTGTGGCGAGCTATTCTCTGAGCGGCAAAAGCTACAGTCCACTACTCCTTGAGTATGTGAAGAACTGGAACAATGCAAAATTCGTCAACCAAGACGACCTGCTAGAGAAGTTCGGCCCAGCCGAGTTCAGCGCCCAGATGAACTCCGCTACCAAGGCTATTTCCTTAGCTGGCCAGATGATGGAGGTAACTCTTTTTCTCTGTTGTTGATGTTTTGCATAACCGAGCATTTGTAGGTGTATAGCCCCTAGTCCCCGAGCCTCCGAGGGAATAACTTGTTATTCGGTCGGATGCTTCTCGTAGAACTTAGCTTTTATTCATAATGTCATCAAATTTTAGTAGATTTAGAGCCGGGTCTAGTTTCCTGGGCCCGTATCTTGTAGACTTCGAATATCCACACACCTAGAGCTGGGTTAAGTTCCACTTGGCCCGGGTCTTGTAGACTTCAAATATCTACACACCTAGAGCCGAGTTAAGTTCCACTTGGCCCGGATCTTGTAGACTTCGAATATGCACACACCTAGAGCCGGGTTAAGTTCCACTTGGCCCGGTTCTTGTAGACTTCGAATATCTACACACCTAGAGCCAGGTTAAGTTCCACTTGGCCCGGGTCTTGTAGACTTCGAATATCCACACACCTAGAGCCGGGTTAAGTTCCACTTGGCCTGGATCTTGTAGACTTCGAATTGTTTTTACCCTGCCTTTGAACTTTGCCATTGCCTTGATTGTTTCCGATTACCACTAACTGCTGAACCGCTGAGTTCTAGTGCCTGCTGGACTCCTACAAAGACATTCGCGCGCGTTATGGTAAAGTCCTGGCGGAGTACCAGAAGAGGGGTAATTTCCCATTCTTCCTCTTCCTTGTTCATTCAAACTTCTCAGGACCCATATGAATTTCTCATCCGAATCATGCAGCCGAGGTTGAAGCTGAGAACATAATCATGAGAAAAACCCTTGCGGAAATCAAAGGTAAACTTATCCCCTTCACATGATCGTTGGACTTTCTTTGCCTTATCCGGTGGACACTTATGCTTTGGGTCCCCCAGATCATTGTGTTGTTGTAGTTGCTCTCGAGGATAGTGTTACCATGCCTAAAATGATGACTCACCTCCTCAAACAAGCAGGGAATCATGAGGCTGAGTTGAAAAAGAAAGACGCAGAGATAGCTCGGCTCCAACAGCAGGACTCGGAGATCACTCGGCTGAATGCCGAAATTCAAAGGCTTAAGAGCTCCCATCAGTCCGAGTTGGAGAAGGCCGACCAGGAGTTTGCCGAGGAGAAAGAGCGTTTAACCACGCAAATCTCCAAGGACAAGAGCCTATTGCAGGAAGACGACGTCAAGCTTACGTCGGTGACCACTGAATACGAGAAACTCCAGGCCCATAGTGCCAATGTTAATTCCGAGCTTCAGCGACTCCTCTTCTAGATTGTGCGTAAGTTTTGTTCTCTTGGTTGATCTTCTACCCTCCAGATTTGGTCCTTTTGTTCACTGTTTTTCTTCTTATCCTTAGGCAAATTTCCAGAGAGTGATACGCTCGCTGGCTCTGCCGTACGCCAGTCCCGCGAACAGCGTGGAATTCTTGTTGCCCTGGGCCCGAACCAATCTCGTATAATACAGAGGATCTTATGGCGAGCCTCACCGCTCGTCTTGAAGTAGTAAATAATCATAGCGCGGATATTACCCCAGCGGCAACACCGATGTTCAGGTGCCTCTGGCCCAGTGAAACCATTCCCAAGAAATGCTCGGCTTTCATAGCCAAGTTAATGGAGTGTGACATGCAGCTGCATCTGTGGCACGAATCTGCCGCACGGGCTGGGGCCGACATTGCTCTGAAATTTGCGCTCTCGTGGTATGAAGGAATTGACTTGGCATTGCTCACTCGTATGCGCAGCAGGTCTAAGTGGTGCGAGGATCCGGAGTGGATCGCGCACCACCAAGCCTCCACCAACAAGCTCATCCAGTACTCTTTCTGCCATGCTTGGAATGAGGGGTCGAGTTATCTTGATGGTGCTGACGAAGAAGTTGTCTCTGAAGCTGAAGAGGAAGTGAGTGAGAGCGAGGGATCTGAACTAGGCAACGAGGCTGAAGACCCGGAGGATAGTGAGGTTAACCCGAAGGATGAAGCCGAAGCTAGCACTCCTCCCCCGCACTCCGGAGTACCTCCCTCCTTGACAGATGATTCGTCTGCAGCTCCTGCTCCTTGAAAAACACTTGCCATATTTATCAGAACCCTAGAATGTCGGGCACAGATGTATTTAAATACTTTGGTTTGGTTGTGCTACCATTTTAAGTTCTGAACTAAGTTTTATTGCCGGATTATGGTGGGCGAAGTCCCCGAGTTTCATTTTCTTGTTCTTCCAACTTTTGACTTGGCTCGCGTCTACCTTGATTCGATATTTCGACTTACGAGTCCGAGGTTCCAAAAATTGACTTAACAATACTTGAAACCTTGAGACTAGCTCAAAATGATTCGGCATTTTAGTGAATATCACAAAATAAGGGTTAGTCAAAAAACCTATGTCGGCCCGCTTAAGTTTTTTCCCTTAGTTGTTTTTCATGTGCTTTGCTATTCCAAACTTGTTCTCTTGCTTGCCATGAAGCCAATTCTTGTTGGACAACAGCAAAGTCGAAGATTTAGGTTTTTGGTGCTCACACGGTACTAATCCAACTAAGATATAAGTGAATTAACCCAGCCGACACAAAAATACGAAAACGAAAGATAACTAAAATAGCAGTCCCCGAGTCTCTGCCCGGGGTGATGAAATTTTTATTGATAAACCCGTTGCCGACATACATACCGACATAGGATTAGCTCGGATACATTCACCTCTTAGGTGTAGAAAGGACGAAGCAGTGCTACGTTCCATGGTCTTTTGGATTCTTCTCCAGACCTGTCTGCCTTGCTCTTTTCCTGGGACTGTGCATTAGTAAGATAGTAGGAATCATTGCGCAAGGCTTTGCTTACAATGAAAGGTCCTTCCCATGGCGGGGATAACTTATGCATGCCAGCAGTGCGCTGTATCAACTGGAGTACTAAATCACCTTTCCAAAAAACTCGGGGGTTTACTTTCCGGCTATGATAGCGTCGGAGATTTTGCTGATATATGGCGGATCTAGACAAGGCCAGTTCTCTCGCTTCTTCCAGCAGATCAACATCATTCTGCCGGGCTTCACGCACTTCGGCTTCTATGTATTGGGTGACTCTTGGCGAATCATGCTCTATGTCGGCTGGTAATACAGCTTCTGCCCCATATACCAGAAAGAATGGCGTATAGCCTATTGATCGATTCGGAGTTGTTCTTAAACTCCACAGTACCGCTGGTAGTTCTTCTATCTAGCACCCCGCTGATCTTTGCAGCGGCTCTATGAGCCAGGGTTTTATCCCGGACTATACCAGTCCATTGGATCTTTCCACTTGCCTGTTCGATGCGGGGTAGGCGACTGAGGCGACATCTAACCGGATCTTCTTTTCTCAGCAGAACCTCGCGAATGCTCCTTCGGCGAAAATTTTCCATTATCAGTTATGATGCTATGGGGATAGCCATATCTTAGGATTATATCCTTGAGGAATTTTACTGCTTTTGCCCCATCACATTTTTGAATTGGTTTTACTTCAATCCACTTGGTGAACTTGTCAACCATGACTAGAATATGGGTCATCCCTCCTTTGGCCGACTTAAATGGTCCTACCATGTCTAGGCACCATACAGCAAATGGCCATGTAATGGGAATAGTTTTCAGCTCCGACATTGGTAGGTGAGTTTTTGTGGCGTATCTTTGACAACCATTGCAGTTTCTCACCAAGTCCTCTGCTTGCTCCAAAGCACTGGGCCAATAAAATCCATGCTGGAAAGCTTTTGCTACTAAGGCCCTCGAGGAGGGATGGTGGCCACATTCCCCTTGGTGAATATCCCGAAGTATGTCAAGTCCTTCCTCTGGACCAACACACCGTTGTACCACTGTTGTCACACTTCTTATGTATAGTTCAGAATTGATAATTGTATAGGCCTTTGCCCTTCTCTGAATCTGCCTTGAACTTACTTCATCATCCGACAAGATTCCCTCTTTCAGAAAATCGAAAATTGGCTTGGCCCAAGTGGGCACAGTCCGGACGGGAAATGGTTCCTCATCAACTTCCATTGCATCCACCGACATAACTCCCGCCGGATCAGACTGAACAGTCCCCGGGTTTGCTGAGGTGCTCCCCCATTCTATCTCCATAGGTGCAGCTCCTGATCCGGAGAGTACCGGGATGTAAATGGAATCTGATTCGGGTGATGGTGTGATAGATGGTTTTCTCAGGTGCTCCAAGGCAACATTTGGTGGGATTGGTTGCCGGAATAAGCCTAGCTTGGACAGCATATCTGCCGCCTTGTTTTCAATCCGGGGTATGTGATGGAACTCACATCCCTCAAAAAACACACTTATCTTTTGAACATGGAATCTGTATAGGGCCATGTTAGCATCCAAGGCATCCCAATTTCCAGATACTTGCTGCACCACCAAATCAGAATCTCCAAAGCATTGTATTCGACGTATCCCTACTTATTTTGCCACTTTGAGACCATGCACCAATGCTTCGTACTCCGCCACATTATTCGAGGCACTGAAGTGGATTTGAAGGACATATTTCAGTTGATCCTTCTTGGGCGAGGTAAGCACTACTCCGGCGCCCAACCCATCTTTTAGTTTTGATCCATCGAAGTGCATTTTCCAATAATTGAAGTCCGGCAGGGGCGGCTCGTATTGCATTTCAGCCCAGTCCACAAAGAAATCCACCACTGCTTGTGACTTGATTGCATCCCTTCTGTCAAACTGTGGTGCATAGGGACCTAACTCGATTGCCCACTTTCCTATTCGGCCGCTTGCGTCTTTGTTACTCATGATCTCTGAAATGGGTGCCTCACATATCACCTTGATGAGGTGTTCCTCAAAATAATGCTTGAGTTTCTTGGCCGACATATATATGCCGTATGCCATCTTTTGGTAATGAGGGTAGTTCTGTTTGAGGCTGATAATACCTCGCTCAGATAATAAACCGGCCTTTGCACCGACTTTCCTTCTTCCTCGCGCTCCACTACGATTACTGCACTTACGACTCAGTTGGTCGCGGCTACGTAGAGCAACATTTGCTCCTTGGGTAATGGTGCCGCTAGGATTGGAGCAGTAGATAGCATTTTCTTTAATTCTTGAAACGCTAGGTCCGCCCGTGGCGTCCATGTGAATTTGTATGATTTTTTCATTAGCTGATAGAGGGGCAAGGCCTTCTCTCCCAACCGACAGATGATCCGACTTAACGATGCCAGGCAACCAGTGAACTTCTGCACATCGTTAAGACATTTTGGTAGTTCCATTCTTTCTATGGCCCGGATTTTTGTTGGGTTAGCCTCGATTCCTCGTCCAGACACTAGAAAGCCGAGTAGTTTCCCTACGGGCACAACAACAATGCATTTCTCCGGGTTTAGTTTCATCCGGAATCTTCTCAAGTTTGTGATTTTTTGCCGGATATCCTCAAGGAGCGTATTGCTTATCTTGGTTTTTATCACCACATCATCCACATAAACCTACACATTCCGACCTATTTGGTCATGCAAGAATTTTTGCATGCATCACTGGTACGTTGCTCCTGCATTACGTAACCCAAATGGCATAGTGCGATAGCAATAAGCCCCGTACAAGGTAATAAATGCAGTCTTTATTTGATCATCCGGATTCAGGGGTATCTGGTGAAAACCAGAATACGCATCAATGAATGACAGTAGCTCACATCCAGCCATTGAGTGTATGACTTGATCTATTCTAGGGAGCAGAAATGGGTCTTTAGGACATGCCTTATTCAGGTTTGTGTAGTCAATACACATGCGCCATACCACAACGATGTTCGGATCATCTTTCTTCTTCTCCACCAACACTGGATTAGAGAGCCAATCCGGATAGAGTACTTCCATGATAAATCCGGCCGCTAGGAGTCTTGCTATCTCATCTCCAATAGCTTTCCTTCTATCTTCTGCGAAACGCCTGAGAGGCTACTTTACCGGCTTTGCCCCGGGCCTTACGTTTAATGAGTGCTCAGCCAACTACCTTGGTACACCTTGTAGATCCTGAGTAGACCAAGTAAAGATACCGCCATTCTCACGGAGGAAGTTGACGAGTTCGCTTTCCTATTTGCTGCTTAACCCGACACCAATTGTGACTGTACGTTCAGGGAACTGATCATCTATTGGCACCTTCTTTGTGTCTTTAGTTGCCTGGAATGACACACTTCCATGCGGGTTAGTCAGGGCCGGCATATGTTATTGTGCGGATTGAGCCAATGCCGCCACTTCCAGTATCTTCCTTTTTTCTTGAGCTATCACGAGTGACTCGGCTAAATTGGATCCGGCTGAGGCGCACTCGATCGAACGCCGGAAATCCCCTGATACAGTTATCACGCCCCTTGGTCCGGGCAACTTCATCTTTAGGTAACTGATGTGGGTAGTTTCCATGAATTTGTTTAGCGTTGGACTACCGAGTAGCGCGTGATAAGCGCTCTCCAGATTCACCACTTCGAATTCCAGGTTCTCAGTGCGGCAGTTGTCTCTTGTGCCGAATAACACGTCAACCCGGACTTTACCAATTTGTTCACAAGAAATACCCGACACAATGCCATGAAAGGTGGTCCTTGTTGCTTGCAACATGTTCTCTGTTATCCCCAACTTGTGCATGGTATCCTTGTACATAATGTTGATACTGCTGCCATTGTCAATCAATACCTTGGAAAATCTTACATTGAGATTCGACCCGATGAACGTCGGATCTAGGACCAGAGCATAGGTTCTTGGGCTTGGCATGATCTTTGGGTGATCCTTGACACTCCATGTAATCTCCTGATCCGCCCAGGGCATATACCTCACTACCGCTGGCATTACTGTGTTTACCTCCATATGCCGGCGCTGCAAGCTTTTCCGGTCGTTCTCTTCCGTGGTGAACACACAGTAGCTTTGATGATGTTCCATGTACTCATTTCGTCCCTCATTCTCGTTGTAACCTTGACCTTGTGTAAGATCCCAAAACTCTAATCCAAGGTTTTTAAGATCCAAATCCTCAAAATTAGGGTTAACAAAAACTTTTCCATTTTAAAAATATTAAAGCATTCATATGAGTGTGCATATAAATTAGGAGTTGTTTTGAATTGCCATTTTTAAGTGATCCATTGATTGTAAAATGATCCTTAGGTGAATTAAACATCATCTAGATCATTCCCAAACAAATCCCAAAGAAAAACAAATCAAAATGAATAAAAGAAGGAAATGGTCATTTGTGCCATTTTAATTACCATGCCTACTTTGGCTATTCCTAGAACTCAAATATTAATAGAAACAAATGTGGATATTTGCACCCCTTGCTAGTACAAGTAGTGATGTACCAAGGCCCACTTTGTGATCTACCAAAAACTTTCAAACACTATTTTTAAGTGGCATTTGAAAATTGAATCTAGTGTAGGTATCAAGATCACACTTATTCAAAAACCACTCAAATGAACTCCATTTTCAAATCCCAAGCAACCAGAGATGCTCAAGCATGTGATCACCAACTCCACCAAAATTCAACCCAAAATTCAAATATTTGGTTCATGCGGCCATTGTGTCGAACACCTTGTTAGCAGAATCAAATTAGCCTAACTATTACTATTTTTGATCAAATCTTGTCGAGCATTTTGAGTTGCATTGATCATCCTTGTCCCCCTGAGTCCAACCATACCCTCACCGGCCTACCCCTTAGCAACATCAGCAGTGGAGCGCTGCCACATTTTGGTCACCGCCAGCGTAACGTGGGCAAAGCTCCACAAACATCGCCGCGCCGTTCCAACACCACCACTAGCTCCGCCTAACCCTACCGCCGCCCACTGTCCACCCCTCGATCACCCACAGCCCCTAGACCACTCCCCAGCCTCGCCGCCCTTTCTTTCTGTGTAGCTAGAGCGCGTGAGCGCCCTCATCGCTAGCATGCCACAGACCGCGCCTTGACGCCATACCGTGCATGCTGCTCCGCCTCGACCCCAGCACCCCGCTAGACACGGCCGGGCGCCGCCGTGTGACCCACAGTCGTCGAGCATCGCCTCTGTCTCCCGGAGCACGAGACGCTCCCGACCAAATGCCACCGCCCCTAGCCGCGCCATTGCGCCTGAGCTAACTGCCAGGAGGCAGCCCACCGTCTGCCTACCCAGCCCATTCCTCTAGCAGCCTGTATCAACATCACCGACGAGCTCACCGTCGTGCCGCACGGTCCTCTCGTTGACCTATATAAGGAGCCCTCCCCATCACCCATTCTCCAAACTCCAACACTCTCCTCTCTCTGCTGAGCATTTCCTCTCTCTCGCTGGAGCCACTCGAGCCTTAGTTCGTCGGAATTTCCACCGGAGCCGCCGTAGCAGAGGAGGAATCGCCCCGTCAATTTCGTCCACCCCAGGAGCCGCCGCGACCACGCCTGAGTCCGCCGTCGACCGCATGTTCGATCGCCCCAATCGCCACACTAGCTGGAGCCCTGGTACGCCCCCATTGCACCCTCACCGAGCCACTAGGGTTCCGTCTCGCTGGCGACCAGTTCATCGTCGACGATGAACCACCACCATCGATCTAGGTTCTAATCATAAGGTCCACATCGCCCCGTACCTCTTCGTGTTGAGTTGTGCCGCTGACATGTGGACCACCCCTGTCAGTTGTCATCCACGCTGAGGAGCGTCACTGGGAAGGCCCATTAGTGTTCTGGCAAGACCCATTTAATTCAAATTTAGATTTATCTATTTTAGCTGAAACTCAATTCTGTCCCTTAGTGTAAAAATTCAATCCAGGAAGATTTACTGAACCAATTTGAGTGATTCCAATTTTATTGGAAAGCTTCTGAAAAGTTCTATCCTAGCCCATTGGATTTAATTCATTTAGAGTTAGAGATCTCTCCTAGTAAAAATAACAAGACCATAATAGCTTTTGAGTTGATTCCAAATCTCAAAAATCACATTTAACCATACCTATCTGAATATGTAATAATACTAAAGTTTACATGAAGTGAATTTGGACTAGTACCAAAATAATGCTATATAGGCATTTCTAGTCACTTTAAATCATTAAATATTAAACTAAATCTTATGAAAATGTGATCCAACATTTAAATCACATTCCCATATGTTAGAATATGTGGTGATGACATGTGTCCACATGATCCCATATTTTAAGTGGATAATATTAAATCTAAGTTATTTTTCAATGAGTAGAAATTACTTTTCTTAAATAAAAAGAATGAAGCTAGTTAATAAACCCTTGTGATGCTTGTGATGATAATAGATCATCAAATGTGTGCCTTAGTGTACTAAGTAGCCTAGTTAAGTATTGTTTTGTTATTGTGTACTCCGTATGTATTTATAGACGATAGTATTGACCAAGCTTTCGAGGAGGAGGAGTTCTACCAAGAGGAGGAGGAAGAAAACTTCAACCACTGCACCAACCAAGGCAAGCTAGCACTATACAAGTTAACCCTTGCAAGTTTTACTTGAAAGCCTAGCACTTCAAGTAAAGTAAGCAAGCTATTGTTAGCAAGCTAGAATTAAGTTAGATAACCTAAGCAAGATGCACTAGGCATGCTTTGGTTATACCATTTTGAATATTATCTACCCCAAGTTTTACTTCAAGATTTTACTTTCTTTACTTTACCAAAGTCCCTTGCTTGTTGAAGGTAGCATAAAAAGTATAAAACTTGACCTATCTAGATAACCTTAGATGTCATTCTATGGCATGAGATTGATCTTAGCATCCCACCTTAGTGAACACTCTTAACTTAGTAGCTTAGAGCTATATCAAAACTTGAGTCACTTTAGATGGGAACACTTGGTGAAAATGAATTGTGAAAACCTTGGAATGATGAATCATTCTATTGCGATGTTTTGACATGTGTTGAGAAACACAAATGGTTTATGATGATGAAAATGTTATGGCATGAGCCTTAGCCCTTTTACAAAAACTGATGGTTGGATTCGGATGCGATACCATTCCAATTTTACCGTACAACCACAATACCTGAATTAGGTAAGGCTTAGACGGAAGTTTATATGCATTAATATTAGTTCCCTCGTGGGAGAGGTTTGAGCTGAGGCTACCTCTCAATGTTGTCCACCTATGCAGTGCGGAAGATGACAGATGGTCATGGTTGGGAGGCCATACTCATAGGAGAGGTGCTTATACTAGGGTGTGTAAAGGAAATGTTATGTTTGATTATCTGCATACTAAGTATGATGATTCAAGGTTATCCATGACAGATGTATTGAATCTTGTGGTGAAAGTGTACCACCTCTGCAGAGTGTCAAACTATTCGAATAGCCGCGTCCGCGGTTATGGACAGTTGGAGTGGCCATACTGTTTCATTGTCAGATGTTTTCAAAATGACTTATGAAATGAATGATGAATCTTGACTTGACCACAACAGGGTTATGACTATGACACTAGCTTCCCAACTTAAGTGATTCCAGAACTTTATTTTATCTTTCTTTGTTTCTGAACTCAGCTTAGGTTTCAAACTTAAATTTACAAATAAACATAGAGTTAATGTTTCCCACTAGCACTATCTTACTTGTTAGTGGTAGTTTGCGAGTACTTAAAGAGTACTCATGGCTTTTGTCCCTGGCTATTCTCATGGCCAGACTATGAAGGAGACTACCAAGATGACGGACAACAGGACGGCTATGATAACTAGGACTATCTTCCATCGTCAGCATTGCCTGTGCCCCTGAAGATGGACTCCACCGCTACGCTTATTATTTATTCCGCTGCTTGTTGTATTAAGACTGGATCGTGAGATCCTTTATTCGTGTAAGACCTTATACTGGTTTGTAATGGATGATGTACTGTGATATCCAATCTGTTATGTCTCGCAAAAATGGTAATCCTGGGATTGCGATGTATGACATAACACGCATCTGGGATTAAAAATCCGGGTGTTGACAAGTTGGTATCAGAGCCATCCTGACCATAGGAGACCCTAGTTAGAATGGACGTCCGAACAAAAACTTAATTTCAAAACCAAAGTGAGTATTTATGAAAAACTATTTCCTCTCTTACCCTTGGGAATTCATTCTTTCTCAAAAATTCATGTTCCTCAAATTCTTACATTACTACATAAAATTTGACACACTTGATCACTTCACTAACTTCCTCATCCTTAATTCTTGTAGATGGAGACTCAGTTCAGCAAGTTCTACCAGTTGGGCAATGGAGGTCAGCTGATCTTCGAGAGGGATCTAGATTCACTGTCTGAGTTATTGGGGCACCCACATCCGGAGTTTCTTGGAGATCAACTTCCTGGACCCCTAGGAGGAGATTTACAGTGGATAGTCACTGCTGATCTTCGAGGAAGCATAGAAGCACCAATGTCCGGGAGAATCCAGTTCTTCGTAAGAGAGAACAACTGGCTAGATGGGTTAGCCAGGGCAATGCATGAAGCTCTCGCACGTCTATGTGCCCTCAGTGTCAACCAAATCCAAGGAAGCCGCTTTGCGCACTATGCAAGGCGTGAATTCATGGGAATGCCAATGGAGATGGAAGGTCACCCGAAGTTGAAGCGTCAAGTGGAGAACCTTGACTTCCTGCTGTACAATCGCTAGAAGGAACTGGACAATGCTAGGGAGTTTGCCAACCACAACCGTGCCATTGCCGCCCAGAAGGCCCAGACTTTCTCACTGCTTATCAAGGACCGTCAGTCTCCTTGCCTCCGGCGTGAAAAGAAGGATCACACCATCGCCCGTCTTTGCAAGAAGGTGGCCCACCTCGAGAAGACCGTCAAGGAGCAAGAAGCTCAGCTTGCAGCAAAGGCGGAAGAAGATGAGGGTGAAGACATCCAGGGAGACATGGATTCTTACCTCTGCAATGATGATGACTTTCTGGAGGAGGATGTTGTGGACTTCTCCACTGACGATGAGGACTCCGACTTCATAGACGAGAGTAGATGCACTAGAGCACTGTCGTAGCATGAGATGTATCGGTCCCACTGTATCGTAGATTGCAGAATGGTTATTAAAACCATATGTTTTCCTTTGTTGTTGTGGTGTGTGTGTGCTTGTATCGTGTGCTTGTTTGAATGAATAAAAAGGGAGTTAGTTGCAAAACCTGAGTCAAACTCAAAGTTTTAGCTTTGAAACCAAAACCATGAACCTTAGATCTTTCCCTCTTACCCCTTTATCTATCTCAATCTTCAGATGACTCGTGGAAACCTAGGAGGGAGCAGCTCATCGCATGACCCAATGCTGCAGATCATGTAGATGTTAGTTGCAGACCGTGAAGCAAGCAGGGCAGAGCGCCAGGCCAACTTAGCAACACTACAGCAGATAGCTCAGATGGCCCGAAACAACCAAGGGCATGGAAATCAGGATCATCAAGGATCCAAGCTGAAGAACTTCTAGAATACCAATCCCCCAATCTTTAGCACTTCAAAGAACCCATTAGATGCTGATGACTAGTTGTAGATGATGGAGAACAATTTGGAGGTAGACAGAGTTGATGACAACGAGAAAGTCCTCTTTTCCACCCACTACTTGGCAGGAGACGCAAGAGCCTGGTGGAACATCATCCGCCTAATGAACCATGGTCAAGTGATGACATGGGAAGCCTTCAAAATCAAGTTCAGCCGCACCCACGTGCCGCAGGGCCTAGTCACCAGAATGAGGGATGAATTCAGAGAGTTGAAGCAAGGCAGAATAACTGTGGTGGAGTACCGTGACAGATTCCTGTCGCTTGCCAGGTACGCACCCGATGAGATAAACATGGAGGCAAAGAAGAAGGAGAGATTCCTGAACGGACTGCATGACGAGATGCAGACTGTCCTCATCAACATCCGCTTCGAGGATCTCAAAAAGCTAGTCGACTCTGCCATTCAGATGGAAGGGAAGATTAATGATGGCTCAATGCACGGCGCCCAGAAAAATGCTTGATGGCGGTGTTGATGTAGAGCTCGTTGGGAACCCCAAGAGGAAGGTATGATGAGCACAGCAGCAAGTTTCCCTCAGTTATGAAACCAAGGTTTAATCGAACCAGTAGGAGCAAGGAAACACTCCAAAGGTGTTACTAGCTGAGCTTCGGCGGGGCGCACTACCGGTGCTAGTAGCAACGTGGATACCTGCACAACACAACCACAGAACTTTGTCCCCAACGTGGGATGAGGTTGTCAATCTCATCGTGTTTTGCTGAAAACAAAGGATTAAACGTATCGAATGGAAAGAAGTAATACTTTGCAGAAAGTAAACACAAAGCAGTAAACAGTTTATAGATTGTATGTAAAGAAAAGGACCGGGATCCATAGTTCACTAGAGGTGGTTGTCCTTAGATAGATAACATGTTGGGTGAACAAATTACAGCGGGCAATTGACAAACATCGAGAAATCAATACATGCATATACTAATCATCTTGACTCCTTTGAGACTTGATTGGGCATTACAACATTATACATAGACCGCCATCCAACTGCATCTATGACTAATAATCCACCTTCAGGTTATCATCTGAACCCCCTCCAGTATTAAGTTGCAAGCAACGGATTATTGCTTTACAAACTGCGTGTAAAGTAAATAATACGATTGTTCTATGAAGAAGGGATTGTTGTTTTCTCCCTAGTAGCAACAGAACATCTAGTACCTTAGAGATTTCTGTCACTTCCCCAGATTACCAGAGGTATGAAACCACTATCGAGCATAAATACTAACTCTTGGAGTTGCTAGCATCTACTTGGCCAAGGTAGCTACTAACAACGGAAAGCATGCAAGATCACAAATAACAAAGACATGGTATAATCAATAATCAATCTGAAATAACATCTCAATATCCATCGGATCGCCGCAAACACAACATGCAAAATTACAAATAGATGATCTTGATCATGAACGGAGCTCACAAGATCTAGACATGAAAGCACAAAGGAGGAGAACCAGCCATCTAGCTACTACATGGATCCGTAGTCCAAGGATGAACTACTCACACATCACACCGGAGGCTTGCATGGTGATGAAGAAGGCCTCCAGGGTGAATTCCCCTCTCCGGCAGGGTGCCATGAAGAGCTTCAGATCCCTCCCGATCTAGGGATGGAGATGACAGCGGCTACATACTCTTTCGTGGATTTTTGATCGGGCCCTTAGGGTTTTTGTCCTGAGGGAAATATATAGGCGGAAGGAGAGGCCGAGGGGGTGCTTGGGCTAGCCACACCACCCCCTGGCGCGGGCCAAGCCTGGCCGCCCTCTGAACCCTCTCTGTCTCGTATTCTGGCACTTGATGACATCCGAAAAAATAGGCACTTTGGATTTTGTCCCGTCCAATTTCGAGAATATTCATTTTCTGACTTTCCTGGAACCAAAAACAGTAGAAAACAGGCAGCTAGCACTATGGCTCTTGTTAATAGGTTAGTCCAAGAAATCATATGAAAAGTACTCCAAAGTGGGAACAAAACACAAGAAAGTGGATAAAACTAAGCATGGAACATCAAAAATTATAGATACATTTGCAATGTATCATGTATCGATGAGCTGAGGCCCATACTTACCACAGCTAGTAGCGACGGGAGAAAACACTACCTGTTGGCCATCCGCGTCGATAGGCATCGCCTTGGAGATCGCGCTGGGATCCAACTCCACGCCATGGGCTTGCGCCATCGCGAGTGCCATGGTGGCGCTGACAGACCGCTGAGAGTTCTTGAAATCCATGGGAATACCTTCGGCGAAGGATTCCACCAGGTCCTCAAGATTGTCAATTAGGCTAGCCTTGGGGGTCAGGTCCTCCTGGAGGTGGCTCAACACACCTTTGGCTTTCCCCAGCGTCTCTTGGAGGGAGACACCGCAGTCCTCGACTGTAGCCATAGCACCAGCAAGAGCATCCTCGCGACGCAAGGCCTGGGCGTTGAAACTGAGACCAGCGGAATCTGAAGAATACAAAGTGTCAGTGTAAGGGCAAGAAAACCAAGATAGGGAAAATACAAGTGAAGCGCAAGTACCTGAGAGTGTCTTCGCAGTCGAGAAAATTTGTTCCACGAACAACTTCTCCCTCACAGCAGCAGAAGCGCGTAGGTCTTCCTCCCGCTTCTGTGACTCCTCCAGGGCCGCGATCACCTCGTCGCGCTTCTTCTTCGCTGCAGCAAGCTCCTTCTCGAGGGAAGTAAAGCGACAGAGAAGTTCATTATGCTCACCTATAAAGGGTAGATCACAGCAAGTACATGAGTCTACAAATTTCAATACAAAGGAGAGTGAAGATACAACGATTCGAACAAACCTTCGACTGTGCGATGGCGGTTGTCTAGCAAGCCATGTTGTCGACCCAAGGCAAGAACTTGCTCTGCGAGGTGAGTGGAATCCTTCATGATAGGCTACATCAAAAGAAAACAAAAAACTTCAACAACGACAAAAGGCACAAGCTCCACAATTCGACTTCCAACAGCAAAAAAGAGACACTCACGTGTTCCTCTAGGGACTCCGAAGATGCCTGTCGGGAAGTCGTCCATGCAACCATCTGGTGCCCCCAGCGTGTGGGGAACTCGAAGAATTAGCGCCGGAGTGGGCTGCCACTGGAGGAGAAGGAGACCGTGCGGCCACGTCCTTGGTCTTGGAGTCTGCGACTCCAGATTCTTTCACAAATTCGACATCGTCAGATGACGATGAAACCGTTTGACTACAAAATATGGCCAATATTACTTCAGAAGAGAAAACTTCAAGGCACACAAGACGAATTCACAAAATATAAAAACTCACCAGTTAAATTTGTCAAGATCGAAGGCTTGCATGGTGATGAAGAAGGCCTCCAAGGTGAATTCCCCTCTCTGGCAGGGTGCCGGGAAGAGCTTCAGATCCCTCCCGATCTAGGGATGGAGATGACGGCGGCTACAGGCTCTTTCGTGGATTTTTGATCGGGCTCTTAGGGTTTTCGTCCCGAGGGCAATATATAGGCGGAAGGAGAGGCCGAGCGTGTGCCGGGAGCAGCCACACCACCCCTGGCTCGGGCCAGGCCTGTCCGCGCGGCCAGGTGGTGTGGTGGCCCCCTAGCCCCTCTCCGTCTCGTATTCTGGCACTTGATGACATCCGGAAAAATAGTCACTTTGGCTTTTGTCCTGTCCAATTCCGAGAATATTCATTTTATGACTTTCCTGGAACCAAAAAACAGCAGAAAATAGGCAGCTGGCACCGTGGCTCTTGTTAATAGGTTAGTCCAAGAAATCATATGAAAAGTACTCCAAAGTTGGAACAAAACACAAGAAAGTGGATAAAACTAAGCATGGAACATAAAAAATTATAGATACATTTGTAATGTATCAACATCCCCAAGCTTAACTCCTGCTCATCCTCGAGTAGGTAAGTGATAAAAAGAAAGATAATTTTTGAGGTGACATGCACCATCAAAGACTTGATCAAAGTATCTGCAAAACATTCAAAGCTGGGATCATAGTACTTCAATCATAACATGAAAGACAAAGTTCTAGCAATAAGTCAAAGAAACTATGATACAACATGAAAATGCACAAACAAAAGATTCATGAATAACAATGCTTTGCAAGACGTTTGTTTGTTTCACATAAATAAAACATAGCATAATAGTATTCAGCTTGTCCCTCAGAGAGTAGCAAATATAAATGCATAGGACACCTTCAAAGTTCATAAGAGTGACTAGATACAATAGTTTAAAACAAGCAATATCAAAGTATGCATCAATCAACTAGTCTTGGGACAATGCACATAGAACTAAGAATGGCCACTATGCTCTCAAAGTAGGTGCATAAAGATAGAAGGTGGAGACTCAATATAATGGTGGAAGAAAGGCCTTTGTAAAAGGAAGTAGGGATTCAAGTCTCATAAAGAGCTTCCAAAAATTATGGTACTTATAGCTTTCGGCTCTCATTGCCCCTATCATAAGCATCTTGAAGGTGATTAAGGTTAAAGTGACACAACTAAGAGGATATGCTTGACAAGTTATAAACCGAAATCTCATGCCCCTTAATTATGAAGACCGATCCTCATGCTACTCAACTTCAGTCACGAGTAAGCTCTTGTCATTGTAAGTACATGTGTATCATTAAGAACCGCCAACGGGGTACCCATTGCACATGATACGGGATCTTTCCCATAATCAAAATGACAAGGCAAGCAGACAATGAGCATCTCAGCGATCTTTTTATTTGCTATTTCCATAGGTTTTTATTGAGGATGCATCATAGAGTGCTCATTATGGTGATGCTGCAAGTTTCCACCATGATTAGGCATGGCTTAGGCTAGCGGCCCAGGCGTTTCTCTAACACACATACAAACTCCATGATCTTACAAGTTCCACTTTTATTTCACACCGCCGGGATCCGTAAGCAAAAGAACATGATATCAACGGGGTACAAAGTTCAAGTGCAATGTTGAAAGCGTTCCCCATGAAGCATGGTTCTGCTAATTTCAACTTATAAAGCGCAAGCATATACGTAACAAAGAAGGACCCAATGGCTCAAGTTTATTAGAGGCAATAAAGTAAAGTGTGCCATCAAGTTCGTGAGAGCTTTAATCACTAGTTTTCTCATAACAAGTTTAATTTGGAAGATAAAAAAAGCATGAATATACTTGGAATCATAAGCTAATAGGTAGGTATGGTGGCCTCTTTGGAATACCTTGGTTTAGGGAGTTGGATGAATGAGTGGAACTCATACTTTGTTGTGGAGGCTAGTAAAAGACTCGAAGCGACAATCTAAGAGAGCAATAATGACAATAATCATGCAGAGCGACAAAACATCATTGATCAAAGCATAAAGTGATACTACAACTTGAAAACTAAAGGATCATAAAGGCTATGATGACTTTGGATAGTCATAACATGGTGTGAGCATGTGCCAAGTCAACCCAAATAAAGCATCAAAGGAGAATACCACTATAATATGCTTTAATATGCTAAAACAACGCATGATTCATCCAAGGCACATTAAGCAATCCCAATTGTTTATAAAAAGTCATGCTACAACAAAGAATACTAAGCATAAGGCCAAAACAATATCAAGCATGGCATGACAAAGCGTAGGCCACAGTCAAAAACGAGCTCTTTTTACCACATAAGCATAAACTTTCCTACTCTTTTCCAAACCAACTAAACTATTTGCAAACCAATGTATGAAAGAGGGGGTCCAACCAATTTATTCAGAAAACTAAGCAAACCAAGCAAACTAAAAACCAAAACAAAAATGAAAAATAAGACGCTCCAAGAAAACACAACTGTGCATGAAACAATAAAAATGAAGTGTTTGGAAGAAACCTTGGATTTTTATTGATGAAGAAGGAGATGCCTTGGGCATCCCCAAGCTTTGACGCTTGTACTTCTTGGATATTTCTTGGGGTGACACGCGTGGCATCCCCAAGCTTGAGCTTTAGTCCATTCTTCATCTCATTACTCATTCCTTCTATACACCTGAAATTTTTCGTTCATACAAAACTTCACACAATCTTTATTAGCAACATTAGTGCACTTAAGATAAATAAGTCTTAAGGTTCAGTTCTAACACCAAATAAACTTCCATTAGAACACTAGCTACTGTAGCACTTCCCTAAAAAAGCTCAATTCCCCAAAAGAACTCAAGAAGGAACCAACAAGAAGCAAATGCAGAAAATGGCAAAAATCTGTCAAAACAGACCAGCAGGTAAAGATGAATTTTTTCGAAGCCCTTATGTTGCTCAAATCAAAAAGTGTTGAACTAACGAAAGTTCGATAACAACCTGGGCCAGAAGCACAAACAATAACAGCTCAATCCGGCATACAGAGCTCTCTCAAGAATTTTTACGGTGAAGCACACAAATCTGTTTCGGGACAGCAATTTTCCCAATCATTACTTCTCTTATTAGAAGTTACTCTTGGCACAAAAAGCAAATAAAAAGGATAAGGAGAGGTTATTACAGAATTAATAACTTCCAAGACTCATCTAAATCTTTCGGGTTATCTCCCAATAAGTAATTTTCTTTAACGCCTTTAAGTTAGGCATAAGAAGCAAGAAAGAATCAAGTGTTCTCGAATGAAGAAGCATTAAGACCAAATTTTGTTTTCATAGGAGAAGCAAAAGAAATCTTTTCTCTCTTTTTAGGTAAGTGTTCTATACCTTTCTTGAGTGGGAGTTGATATTTAATGGTGCCTTCTTTCATATCAATGATGGCACCAACAATTCTAAGAAAAGGTCTTCCCAAAGTAATAGGACGAGAAGCATTGTATTCAACATCCAAAACATAGAAATCAACGGGGACATAGGAATTGTTAACTATAATAAGAACATCATTAAGACTCCCCATGAGTTTCTTTTTAGCATTATCATCAAGTGGGACATTCAAATAACAATCTTCAAGTGGAGGCAAATCAAGCATATCATAAATCCTTTTAGGCATAATAGAATCACTACTATTAAGATCACATAAAGCTTTGAAATCAAAGTCATTCACTTTCATATTAATGATGGGTTCCCAACCATCTTCTTGTTTTATAGGAATAGAAGCTTTATGTTTCATCTTTTCTTCTTTAATCTTTATGCGAACATCAGTAATGTGTTTTGTAAAGGCCATGTCCATAGCACTAGCATTAGGACTTTTAGCAAGTTTTTGTAGGAACTTAATAACTTCAGAGATATTGCAACCATCAAGGTCAAAATCAAATTTATCATCTAAAGTAGTAGAACTATTACTATCCTCAACACTAGTGGTGGTAATAGTAGAAACACTAATGTTTCTAGCAATCTCATCTTCTCTTTCCCACTTAGCATGTAATTCAGCTAATAGTCTAACATTTTCATCAATTCTTACTTGTATGGCATTAGTAGCTGCAAAGGGATTATCACTAGTTTCAGGTGTAGCAGCCATTTTATTAATCAATGAAGATTGAGATTCAGACAAAGATGATATATTTCTTTCAGCATTAGAGAGTTTCAATTGTAAACTAGGAATTTCCCTATTTAGACTCTCAAGTTGATGGCTAATGTTCTTCAAAATGATAGATTGTTCCTCCATAGTTTTAGCGAATAGTTTATTTTGCTCATATTGCATTTGCATGAAGTTTTTAGTGGCTCTTTCAACTTCTAAAATTCTTCCTTCACTAGGTAATCCAAGTTTACCATTATAGCCATAAGTATTATTCGGAGGGTAGGGCCTATAATTGTTATTACCATAAGCATTGTTGCGAAAATTGTTATTTCTTATGAAGTTCACATCAACTTGCTCTTCTTGAGCAACCAAAGAGGCTAAAGGAACATTATTTGGATCAATATGGGCTTTCCCATTAACAAGCATAGACATAATAATATCAATTTTATCACTCAAGGAGGAGGTTTCCTCAACATAATTTACCTTCTTACCTTGTGGAGATCTCTCAGTATACCATTCAGAATAATTAACCCTCATATTGTCCAAAAGTTTTGTTGCAACACCCAAAGTGATGGTCATAAAGGTACCTCCAGTAGCAGAATCCAATAGGTTCCTTGAAGAATAGTTCAATCCTGCATAAAAAGTTTGGATGATCATCCAAGCAGTCAGTCCATGAGTGGGACAACTTTTTACCGAAGATTTCATTCTTTCCCAAGCTTGAGCAACATGCTCATTATCAAGTTGTTTAAACTTCATTATTTCACTTCTCATG
The DNA here is from genome assembly GCA_910589775.1 of Avena eriantha. Taxonomy (NCBI): domain Eukaryota; kingdom Viridiplantae; phylum Streptophyta; class Magnoliopsida; order Poales; family Poaceae; genus Avena; species Avena eriantha. The sequence continues at coordinate 282,926,427 of OU342742.1, read as the reverse complement.
GATATAATCTTAGCAGGAGGATATTATTTTCCAATAAAAGAATCTTTGCATTTAGTCCAAGAATCAATACTATTCCTAGTTAAGGAATTCAACCATTCTTTAGCTTTTCCTCTCAAAGAGAAAGGAAACAATTTCAGCTTAATAATATCACCATCTATATCCCTATGCTTTTGCATCTCACAAAGTTCAACAAAGTTATTTAGATGGGAAGCAACATCTTCATTACCAATGCCAGAAAATTGTTCTCTCATAACAAGATTGAGCAAAGCAGGTTTTATCTCAAAGAAAGTATTTTCAGCCACAGGTGGAGCAATAGGTGTGCTCATAAAATCATTGTTGTTGGTGCTAGTGAAGTCACACAACTTAGTGTTTTCAAGAGTAGTCATTTTTTGTGTTTTCAAATAAGAAAGAAAACTTGTAGAACTATTTTTTGTGTTTTTGAATAACAAAACAAGAAAACAAAGCAAAAGAAACTAAGCAAAACAAAAACAACAAAGTACAGAGATTGGTTATGCGGGACTCCCCTTATGAAGATGTCCTTGACTCCCTGGCAACAACGCCAGAAAAATGCTTGATGGCTCAATGCACGACGCCCAGAAAAATGCTTGATGGCTCAATGCACGATGCTTAGAAAAATGCTTGATGGCGGTGTTGATGTAGAGCTCGTTGGGAACCCCAAGAGGAAGGTATGATGAGCACAGCAGCAAGTTTCCCTCAGTTATGAAACCAAGGTTTAATCGAACCAGTAGGAGCAAGGAAACACCCCAAAGGTGTTACTAGCTGAGCTTCGGCAGGGCGCACTACCGGTGCTAGTAGCAACGTGGAGACCTGCACAACACAACCATAGAACTTTGTCCCCAACTTGTGATGAGGTTGTCAATCTCACCGTGTTTTGATGAAAACAAAGGATTAAAAGTATCGAATGGAAAGAAGTAATAGTTTGCAGAAAGTAAACACAAAGTAGTAAACAGTTTATAGATTGTATGTAAAGAAAAAGGATCGGGATCCATAGTTCACTAGAGGTGGCTCTCCTTAGATAGATAACATGCTGGGTGAAAAAATTACAGCAGGGAATTGACAAACATCGAGAAAGCAATACATGCATATACTAATCATCTTGACTCCTTTGAGACTTGATTGGGCATTACAACATTATACATAGACCGCCATCCAACTGCATCTATGACTAATAATCCACCTTGAGGTTATCATCCAAACCCCCTCAAGTATTAAGTTGCAAGCAACAGATTATTGCTTTACAAACTGCGTGTAAAGTAAACAATACGATTGTTCTATGAACAAAGGATTGTTGTTTTCTCCCTAGTAGCAACATCACATCTAGTACCTTAGAGATTTCTGTCACTTCCCCAGATTACCAAAGGCATGAACCCACTATCAAGCATAAATACTAACTCTTGGACTTGCTAGCATCTACTTGGCCAAGATAGCTACTAACAACGGAAAGCATGCAAGATCACAAATAACAAAGACATGATAGAATCAATAATCAATCTGAAATAGCATCTCAATATCCATCGGATCCCTGCAAACACAACATGCAGAATTACAAATAGATGATCTTGATCATGAACGGAGCTCACAAGATCTAGACATGAAAGCACAAAGGAGGAGAACCAGCCATCTAGCTACTACATGGATCCGTAGTCCAAGGATGAACTACTCACGCATCACACCGGAGGCTTGCATGGTGATGAAGAAGGCCTCCAGGGTGAATTCCCCTATCCGGCAGGGTGCCGAGAAGAGCTTCAGATCCCTCCCGATCTAGGGATGGAGATGACGGCGGCTACAAACTCTTTCATGGATTTTTGATCGGGCCCTTAGGGTTTTCATCTCGAGGGCAATATATAGGCGGAAGGAGAAGCCAAGGGGGTGCCGGGAGCGGCCACACCACCCCCTGGCACGGGCCAGGCCTGGCCGCGCGGCCAGGTGTTGTGGTGGCCCCCTGGGCCATCTCCGTCTCGTATTCTGGCACTTGATGACATCCGGAAAAATAGGCACTTTGGCTTTTGTCCCGTCCAATTCCGAGAATATTCATTTTCTGACTTTCCTGGAACCAAAACAGCAGAAAACAGGCAGTTGGCACTGTGGCTCTTGTTAATAGGTTAATCCAAGAAATCATATGAAAAGTACTCCAAAGTTGGAACAAAACACAAGAAAGTGGATAAAACTAAGCATGGAACATCAAAAATAATAGATACATTTGCAATGTATCAATTAACCAGGAAAACGACAACTGCAAACGTCGTATGATGCACCAAGCTAGATCCAACAGTCACCAGAAGTACCGTCCCAACCCGTCTGCAGGGTATGCACCGAGAAACAACCGACCCCCACTGTCTCGCCCAAGCTACCCCAACTTTAGCAGGGGCAATGTGATGTCCGGAGGGAACAACAATCACTCTGGCAACACCAGCAATTTCAACCATGCCCCTCTCAAGAGCAACAACAACAACACTTCACCCAGAACTGGAAGCAATGTTGTGCCCGTGGAAGCAAAGGACAAGTCCCAGATAACTTGTTTTGAGTGTGGAGTGAAGGGTCAGTATTCCAATGAGTGTCCCAAGAAGATTGCCGCCACTGCCAATGTGAATCCCCCATCTCAACAGGAGCATCGTGTTCAACCAGGGAGAAGATTTGCCCCAGGGAACCCTCGCAACCGCAACGGCCACCTCTTCCACATGAATGCCGAGGAAGCCCAAGAAGCGCCAGATGTAGTGTTGGGTATTTTTTCTATCAACTCAGTTTTAGCAAGAGTGTTGTTTGATTCGGGAGCATCGCATTCATTTGTCATCGAAGAATTTGCATGCACTAGTAAGATTCACCCAACCAACTTGAAGGATGTCATGATAGTTCAAATCCCCGGTTCAACTACAAAATCTAGAAAAATTTGCAAAGTTGTGCCTATAAGAATACATGGGATAGATTTTTATGCCAACCTAATCGTACTCGGAACCAAAGGATTGGAAGTAGTACTAGGTATGGACAGGATGTCAAGGCATAAAGGACTGATAGACTGTGCTAAGAAAGCCATCACCATGACTAGTAGCTCTGGAGTCACTGTAGAGCATATATCTGAAACCTTACCTCGTCAATTCAAGTGCAAGAAGAGTCTAGCCCTACCCACCATAAACCAAGTCATATTAGTCTGTGAATACCCCGACGTATTCCTAGATGAATTGCCAGGTATGCCCCCAGATAGGGATATTGAGTTCATTATCGAACTAATCCCCGAAACCGGACCCATAGCCCAGAGACCCTATAGCATAAACCCCTCAGAGCTAGAAGAGTTGAAGAAGTAGTTGGATACTATGTTAGCACAGGCTTGATTCAACCAAGCGCATTGCCATGGAGATCACCAGTGTTATTCGTTGGTAAGAAATATGGAGGCAACCGTCTGTGCACAGATTACAGAAAGCTAAATGATGTCACCATCAAAAACAAGTACCCTTTGCCAAAGATAGAGGATCTATTTGATCCGTTGACTGGTGCCCAGGTATTCTCAAAGATTGATCTTAGGACTAGTTATCACCAACTTAAGATTCGTGCAACGGATATTCCGAAGACCGCCTTTACTACTCGCTATGGTTTATACGAGTATACGGTCATGTCTTTTGGATTAACCAATGCCCCTTCTTATTTCATGAATCTCATGAATAAGATCTTTATGAATTTCCTAGATAAGTTTGTTGTTGTGTTTCTCGATGATATCCTTATCTACTCCAAGCCAGAAGAAGAGAATGAGCAACATCTGAGGATCATCCTAGAAACCCTGAGAGAGCATAGATTGTATGCCAAGTTTAGCAAATGTGAGTTTTGGCTGAAAGAAGTAGGATTCCTAGGACATATTGTTTCTGCCGGAGGAGTCTCTGTTGATCCCGCCAAGATCAAACATGTCGAAGAATGGGAAGCCCCAACCACTCAAACCCAAGTCCATGCATTTCTTGGATTAGTGGGATATTACCGCAAGTTCGTAGAAGGATTCTCGAGCATCGCCAGACCCATGACCCAATTGTTGAAGAAGGACAAGAAGTTTGAACGGACCGACAAATGTGAAGCCAGTTTCCAAGAACTAAAGAAGAGATTGATTTCAGCCCCAATATTGATCATGCCAGATATCAAGAAGCCATTTGATGTATATTATGATGCATCCAAGATTGTTCTCGGATGTGTATTAATGCAAGAAGGCAAAGTTATCGCATATCTGTCTCAGAACTATCCGACCCATGATTTGGAGCTAGCAGCTGTAGTTCTAGCATTTAAGACATGGCGTCATTATCTTATGGGTTATCGCTATGAGATTTTGTCAGATCACAAGAGCTTGAAGTATATTTTCACTCAAAAGGAGCAGAATATGAGGCAAAGGAGATGGATAGAGTTAATCAAGGATTATGACCTTGACATTCACTATCACCCCGGCAAAGCCAATGTTGTAGCGGATGCTCTTAGCAGATTGCCTTGTAGGCTAAACACCATGATCAAGGAGAAGCAACCAAGTTTGTATGAGGAGTTTGAGCAGGTTAGAACTGAGCTTGTTAGCAAAGGATTTTTAGCTAGCATTGAACTTCAACCCACATTAATCTGCCAAATCAAGGAAGCCTAGAAAGGAAATGAAAGTATCGACGGAATCAAATGTCGTATTAGTATAGGAAAGGTACCTGGATTCACTGAAGACGAAGAAGGAGTTATGTGGTACAAAGGCCGTATCTGTGTGCCAGCAGATTCAGAGCTGAAGTAAGTTATAATGCAGGAAGCTCATGATACTCTTTATTCTATCCACCCCAAAGGAACGAAGATGTATCAAGATTTGAAAGAGCAATTTTGGTGGCACAAAATGAAGAGAGAAATCGTAAGCTACATTGCCAAGTGTGACATCTGTCAAAGAGTCAAAGCAGAGCATCAGAGACCCGCAGGACTGTTGCAACCATTGCAGATTCCGGAATGGAAATGGGATTCTGTCGGAATGGACTTTATCACCGGTTTGCCTACTTCTAGTAGGGGAAATGACTCAATCTGGGTCATTGTTGATAGACTGTCCAAGATAGCTCACTTTATACCCGTCAAGACAACCTACCAGAGTTCGAAGCTAGCAGAGCTGTATATTGCTAGTATTGTTAGTCTACATGGAACCCCCAAGACCATAGTATCAGATCGAGGAACCCAATTTACCTCGAGATTTTGGGAGAAAGTCCAGGAAGGATTAGGCACCAAGTTGAATTTCAGCATTGCTTATCACCCGCAAACTGATGGACAGACTGAGAGAGTTAACCAAATCCTAGAGGATATGTTGAGAGCTTGTGTGTTAGAGTATGGATCAAAATGGGAAGACTGCTTTCCTTTCGTAGAATTCTCATATAACAACAGTTATGAAGCCAGTTTGCAAATGGCACCATTTGAGTTCTTATACGGAAGAAAGTGTCGCACCCCTTTGAATTGGTCGCAAGTAGGAGAGAGTCAGATCTTTGGACCCGATATTCTTCGAGAAGCCGAAGAAAAGGTTCATAAGGTCCGTGAGCACCTCAAGACCGCCCAGTCTAGACAGAAGAGTTATGCTGACAAGAGAAGGAGAGACCTGACCTTCAATGTCGGAGATTTTGTATATCTCAAAGTTTCGCCATTGAAGGGAACGCAACGCTTTAGCCTGAAAGGAAACTTAGCCCCCAGATATATCAGGCCCTTCAAGATTCTGAACCGTCGAGGAGAAGTATCGTATCAACTAGAACTACCTGAAGAGATGTCATCCATCCATAATGTGTTCCATATCTCGTTACTTCGCAAATGCCTAGAAGTGCCGGAGAAGACCGAAGTTTTCAAGAACATCGATCACCGAGCTGTTGATATCAACTAGGAACTGACATATCGTGAAGTGCCCATCCGTATCTTGGAGGAAGCCTATAGAACCACCAGAACTAGAAGTATCAAATTTCTGAAGATTCAATGGAGCAACCATACCGAAGAAGAAGCCAGTTGGGAGCGAGAAGATTACATTAGGACAGAGTTCCCAGATCTCTTTAGTTCCTAGTTTTCTTTCGTAAATCTCGGGACGAGATTTTGTTTAAGGGGGGAAGGTTTGTAACATCCCAAAACTCTAATCCAAGGTTATTAAGATCCAAATCCTCAAAATTAGGGTTAACAAAAACTTTTCCATTTTAAAAATATTAAATCATTCATGTGTGTGTGCATATAAATTATGAGTTGTTTTGAATTGCCATGTTTCAGTGATCCATTGATTGTAAAATGATTCTTAGGTGAATTAAACATCATCTAGATTATTCCCAAACAAATCCCAAAGAAAAACGAATCAAAATGAATAAAAGAAGGAAATGGTTATTTGTGCCATTTTAATTACCATGCCTACTTTGGCTATTCCTAGAACTCAAATCTTAACAGAAACAAATGTGGATCTTTGCACCCCTTGCTAGTATAAGTAGTGATGTACCAAGGCCCACTTTGTGATCTACCAAAAACTTTCAAACACTATTTTTAAATGGCATTTGAAAATTGAATCTAGTGTAGGTATCAAGATCACACTTATTCAAAAACCACTCAAATGAACTCCATTTTCAAATCCCAAGCAACTAGAGATGCTCAAGCATGTGATCACCAACTCCACCAAAATTCAGCCCAAAATTCAAATATTTGGTTCATGCGGCCATTATGTCGAACACCTTGTTAGCAGAATCAAATTAGCCTAACTACTACTGTTTTTGATCAAATCTTGTCGAGCATTTTGAGTTGCATTGATCATCCTTGTCCCCCCTGAGTCCAACCAGCCCCTCACCGGCCTACCCCTTAGCCACAGCAGTAGTGGAGCGCCGCCACATTTTGGTCACCTCCGGCCGAACATGGGCAAAGCTCCACAGACAGCACCACGCCGTTCCAGCACCACCACTAGCTCCGCCTAACCCTACCGCCCCCCCACTGTCAACCCCTCGATCACCCCCAGCCCCTGGACCACTCCCCAGACTCACCGCCCTTTCTCTCTGCGCAGCCAAAGCGCGCCAGAGCGCCCTCACCGCTAGCACGCCACAAACCGCGCCTTGATGCCATACCGTGCACGCCGCTCCGCCTCGACCCCAGCACCCCACCAGACACAGTCGTGCGCCGCCGCATGACCCACAGTCGCCGAGCGCCGCATCGAGCACCACCTTTGTCTCCTAGAGCGCGAGACGCTCCCGACCAAATGCCACCGCCCCTAGCCGCGCCATTGCGCCGTAGCTGACCGCCAGGAGGCAGCCCACCGTCCGCCTACCCAGCCCATGCCTCTAGCAGCCTGTACCAACGTCAGCGATGAGCTCGCTGTCGTGCCACATGGTCTCCTCTTCGACCTATATAAGGAGCCCTCCCCAGCACCCATTCTCCAAACTCCAACACTCCCCTCTCTCCCCTTAGCATTTCCCCTCTCTCGCCGAAGCCACTCGAGCCTTAGTTCGCTGGAATTTCCACCGGAGCCGCCGCAGCAGAGGAGGAATCGCCCAGTCGATTTCGTCCACCCTAGGAGCCGTCGCGACCACGCCTGAGTCCTCCGTCGACCGCACGTTCGATCGCCCCAATCGCCACACTAGCTAGAGCCCTGGTACGCCCCCATTGCACTCGTACCGCTTCATGTTGAGTTGTGCTGCTGACATGTGGACTACCCCTGTCAGTTGTCATCCGTGCCGCGGAGCATCACTGGCCGGGCCCATTAGTGTTCCCGCGCGACCCATTTAATTCAAATTTAGATTTATCTATTTTAGCTGAAACTCAATTATGTCCCTTAGTTTAAAATTCAATTAAGGAAGATTTACTAAACCAATTTGAGTGATTCCAATTTTATTGGAAAACTTCAGAAAATATCTATCCAAGCCCATTTGATTTAATTCATTTAGAGTTAGAGATCTCTCCTAGTAAAAATAACAAGACAGAAGCTTTTGCACATTCCAACATTTTTATAAAATCAACCATAATAGCTTTTGAGTTGATTCCAACTCTCAAAAATCACATTTAACCATACCTATCTGAATATGTAATAATACTAAAGTTTACATGCAGTGAATTTGGACTAGTACCAAAATAATGCTATATAGGCATTTCTAGTCACTTTAAATCATTAAATATTAAACTAAATCTTATGAAAATGTGATCCAACATTTAAATCACATTCCCATATGTTAGAATATGTGGTGATGACATGTGTCCACATGATCCCATATTTTAAGTGGATAATATTAAATCTAAGTTATTTTTCAATGAGTAGAAATTACTTTTCTTAAATAAAAAGAATGAAGCTAGTTAATAAACCCTTGTGATGCTTGTGATGATAATAGATCATCAAATGTGTGCCTTAGTGTACTAAGTAGCCTAGTTAAGTATTTTTTGGTGATTGTGTACTCCGTATTTATTTATAGACGATAGTACCGACCAAGCTTTTGAGGAGGAGGAGTTCTACCAAGAGGAGGAGGAGTTCTACCAAGAGGAGGAGGAAGAAAACTTCAACCACTGCACCAACCAAGGCAAGCCAGCACTATACAAGTTAAACCTTGCAAGTTTTACTTGCAAGCCTAGCACTTCAAATAAACTGAGCAAGCTATTGTTAGGAAGCTAGAATTAAGTTAGATAACCTAAGGAAGATGCACTTGGCATGCTTTGGTTATACCATTTTGAATATTATCTACCCCAAGTTTTACTTCAAGCTTTTACTTTCTTTACTTTACCAAAGTCCCTTACTTGTTGAAGGTAGCATAAAAAGTATAAAACTTGACCTATCTAGATAACCTTAGATGTCATTCTATAGCATGAGATTGATCTTAGCATCCCACCTTAGTGAACACTCTTAACTTAGTAGCTTAGAGCTAGATCAAAACTTGAGTCACTTTACATGGGAAAACTTGGTGAAAATGAATTGTGAAAACCTTGGAATGATGAGTCATTCTATTGAGATGTTTTGACATGTGTTGAGAAACACAAATGGTTTATGATGATGAAAATGTTAAGGCATGAGCCTTAGCCCTTTTACAAAAACTGATGGTTGGATTCGGATGCGATACCATTCCAATTTTATCGTACAACCACAATACTTGAATTGGGTAAGGCTTAGCCGGAAGTTTATATGCATTAGTATTAGTTCCCTCGCGGGAGAGGTTTGAGCTGAGGCTACCTCTCAATGTTGTCCACCTATGCAGTGCCCAAGATGATAGATGATCATGGTTGGGAGGCCATACTCATAGGAGAGGTTCTTATACTAGGGTGTGTAAAGGAAAGGTTATGTTTGCTTATCTACATACTAAGCATGATGATTTAGGGTTATCCTTGACAGATGTATCGAATCTTGTGGTGAAAGTGTACGACCTCTGCAGAGTGTCAAACTATTTGAATAGCCGCGTCCGCGGTTATGGATAGTTGGAGTGGCCATACTGTTTTGTTGTCAGATGTTTTCAAAATGACTTATGAAATGAATGATGAATCTTGATTTGACCACAACAGGGTTGTGACTATGACACTGCCTTCCCATCTTAAGTGATTCTAGAACTTTATTTTATCTTTCTTTGTTTCTGAACTCAGCTTAGGTTTCGAACTTAACTTTACAAATAAACATAGAGTTAACGTTTCCCACTAGCACTATCTTACTTGTTAGTGGTAGTTTGTGAGTACTTAAAGAGTACTCATGGCTTTTGTCCCTGGCTATTCTCATGGCCAAACTATGAAGGAGACTACCAAGATGACGGAGAACAGGATGACTATGATAACTAGGACTATCTTCCATCGTCAACATTGCCTGTGTCCCTGAAGATGGACCCCATCGCTACGCTTATTATTTATTCAGCTGCTTGTTGTATTAAGACTGGATCGTGAGATCCTTTATTCGTGTAAGACCTTATATTGGTTTGTAAAGGATGATGTACTGTGATATCCAATCTGTTATGTCTCGCAAAAATGGTAATCCTGGGATTGCGATGTATGACATAACATGCATCTAGGATTAAAAATCCGGGTGTTGACACCTTGTTGTTGGTTATTGCCCACTTGATGTACAACATCCCTTCTTTCTAGTTTCTCGTACCTCGAAGGAGGTGGTGGCAGCATCAGTTTCTGTCCATTCCCCCCTGTCAGTAACGGTGGCTGGGGTGCTTCATTTCTAGGTGCTTCGTTCCGAGGTGCCTGAGCATTCCCCGAACTTCCCTGTTCTAATTTCCTCATCCATTCACACTGCCAAGTTGTATGATTCGCCGGGCTATTCGGGGTTGGCGTATGGAACTTGCAAGGTTGATTAGCATAGACTCAAATGTATACCTCGGTCTATCCTTTCGTTCTTGCCACTTCTTCTTCTGCTCCAGGGTCTTAGGTTTTCTCCCTTCGTTTTTCTTTTGCTAGCTCTACCCTCCAGTTTTTTGGCATTGGCTTGCTCCGGCATTGGGCTGATCCCGGTCTACCGCTGCCACCTGTTGCGAGCTGTATCTATAGTCCAGACGCTCTTCCCTTATTTTTCCTCGGAAATCATTCCTTCTTGATGACCTGGAGATATCTCGATTGTAATACTCCTCGTTTGCCTCGCTCGACATCAGCCGGGGTTGCGTTGGATCTCCCAAGGCATATGAATCTGCACTCTGGATCATTTCAGCCAGAGTAGTTGGCATATCTCGCTGCAACCTCTGCCACAACATACTTCCATATCTACACCCTTGGGCGAACCACACAATAGCATGTGATTCAATTACACCTTTACACGAGTTACGCACGTTACACCAATGGGTTAGGAAATCTCGGTGCGGCTCATTCGGTCTTTTCCTGCACATCGCTAGAGTTTGTGGCATGTTTGGCCTCTTATAGGTGCTCGAGAAATTGCTCACGAATAACTCCTGAAAATCTAACCAACAGTTAATGCTTCCTGGTGGTAAGTTGTTCAGCCAAACTCACGCTGGTTCTTCCAGCATCTGTGATACATACCTCACTTCCCATCTCAAATTTCCTATTGCGATCTTGACTGTTGTCGCATAGTCAATTAGCCAATCCTCTGGCCTGGTACTACCATCATAAGTTCGGGTTCCTCTAGCCAGCTGAAAGTTCGGCACTGGTGCCTCGTTCATGATCCGGGGCCCGAAACATGCTAGACCCGGTGGACCTTGTATCTCAATTTGCTCCAACCTATAGATCCTGTCCAATTTCAGCCTGGCGTCATCTGGTTGCAAGTTCCTGCTCCCCAGCCTAGACCCAATGATGTGGTGATCCGGTCTGGGGTATCCGTCGTTGACCATAGCCGAATAACCGTCATTATATCTTTCCTGATCCGGACGAGCATCCTACCGTTGTGCTGCTTGTCCCGCACTCCCCTCTTGCCGAGGTACACGTTGTTGCTGTGTCCGAGGTAAAATTTTCCCCGCACCCACGGGATCGCGCTGTCCGACATTGCCGTTGGCAGCATTTCTTTGACCTGCATTGCCTTGGTCACGGTTACCTCGGGCAGCCACACCTCGGCTGGTACTATGCCGGTCCTCATCAACTTGCACTTCTTTGCCTTTTCCAGCCCTTACCTTGCTTGTCTCTTCTTCCGGAATCCACTACCTTTTCTCTCCTGGGATTATGACCTAGAGACGACGCGGCTCCTCTAGATCTTGTCGGGTTACTTCTGGCCGAATGTACCACCTATGAGGCCCCTGGTGGTGCCGGGTTAGCCTTGTTTATTTCTTCATTTTGTTGGCATGCAACTCTCAACAAGTGATTTACCCTCTCTTGCTGCATTTGTCGGGCCTCTCCCGTTAAACCTTCTAACTCGGATGCGGCCGCATTTGCTGCCCTGAGGTTCTTTGCCAGGGTATTAAACCGATCCAACCCTCCTGTTACTATCGTGGCTGTCGGACCCGGCCTAGCCTCGTACTCCTTGTCAATCTCAGTGATCACGTTCCTGCCCCGGATTTTCACTGCATCGATACGATTTGCCTTAGCATACTCTCTCAAGGTGATGTTCAATGACTGATGCAGCTCTGCTACTTTCTTTGCTCTAGCTAATATTCTCCGCCTAGTTTCCTCCAACTCAACTTGTGCTTGAGCCGGATCTACCATAGGTGCTATTGGCGTTGCTAAGCTATCTATCGCTTCCTAGAGCACATTCTCTGGACTCTCTAGTGTTGGAAACCTAGACCTGGTATATTTTGGTATTACCTCTGGCTATGGCGCTGGATCTTTGCTTGGTCCTGCGTCTGGCGCGATCATCAGGACCTCAACGCTGCTAGTGGGGCGAGTGATACACACTCCATGAGCTGCGCTGAGAGGTGGCTCGCCTCCCTCGACGATGTGCCGCGGGTGAACGCAGGACTCGTCCATGCCGACGTAGATCTGGTGCGCTCCAAGCTTGAGGAAGACGCCGTTGCATGGTGGAGGGTGCCTGCCGAAGCTTCCCGCGTTGTCGCTAACGTAGTCCAGTGCTCCAAAGCGCTGAACCAAGCCTGAGATGATACGCTCGCCGGTGCTTGACAAGTTTCCCGTCTGAATTTTCACCCCTGCTAGGACCGCTAGCCCCACGGTGGGCGCCAACGTCGTGGTGGTGGCACGGCAGTAGCCATGGATAGGCTAAAGATGGGCCCAGTGAGTGCTAGAGGAATCCAGGGAGGGAGAGCATGGTGATTCCACACATGGAAGTTCTTGTATATTCTCTATCAATGGTGTTTACAAGTGCTCCAGAGGCTCTCGGCAAGAAGGAGACGATGTCTCTTACTCCCTGTCAACTAGCCCTAGAGTTCTACCTTAGATAGAGAATGATTAATCGATCGGTCGGCCCTCTCTATGGAGGCCCCGGTGCTCCTTATATAGGGAAGCTTGGGTTACAATTCTAGGGCACATGTGGCAGCATATTCTATGAATATGCTCCTTTCCTAAAGCAGATGCTTCTTTATTCCCTTTAATGGCTTGTCCGGGCTTTGGACGTAACCCATGGCGTAATCCTTGTCTTTTGGCGTCACTAGACACAGGCTACGTCATCCGGCTTTGCCCACGTCACCTTGGTCGCCCCTGACCTGCTAGTCCTCTTCTTTACTTTACTTTGCTCATGCTAAAGCTAATAAAGCCACCTTTTGACCAGCGAGGGATTTCTTCTCTTGGAAGCTAAGATAATCCAGCTAGCGTATAGCTAATCCGGCTTACCTAGTTACCTACAAAATGGATAGACATGGCTAGCTTAAATCTTATGCCGGCCAGACCATAGTCAAGGAGGCGCCCTATGAGCTGGGTCACACCATGATTCGACCTGCCTTGAGGTGACCAGGTCAGCACTTGCTTTGACCGCACCGTACCCCGGCTAACTCGGCCCTTATACCATGGTGTTACCCTACCCAGAGGTATCCCCCCAACAAGTAGCATAATTCTTTTGAGCAGCGTCAAGAGTCTTACTAGCATAATGGATAACTTTTTATCTATTCGTTACCCAAGAATAACACCTACAGCAAAATCACTAGCATCACACATGATTTCAAAGGGTAAATTCCAATCAGGTGGTTGGACAATAGGAGCAGTAGTTAGAGCTTTCTTTAGAGTTTCAAAAGCTTCCTTACAATCATCATGAAAAACAAAAGGTACATATTTTTGGAGAAGATTAGTAAGGGGTTTTGATATCTTGGAGAAATCTTTAATAAACCTTCTATAGAAACCAGAATGACCAAGGATACTATGAATACCTTTGACGTCTCTAGGACAGGGCATTTTCTCAATTGCTTCAACTTTGGCTCTTTCAACTCTAATGCCTCTTTCAAAAAATTTACGTCCAAGGACAATTCCTTCATTAACCATGAAGTGGAATTTCTCCCAATTAAGAACAAGATTAGTTTCTTCACATCTCTTCAAGACTTTATGAAGGTTGTGAAGACAATTATCAAAAGAAGTTCCATAGAAGGAAAAATCGTCCATGAATACTTCCACAATTTCCTCACAAAAACCATAGAAGATAGCAGACATGCATCTTTGAAAAGTAGCAGGAGCATTACACAAACCAAAAGGCATACACCTATAAGCATAGGTTCCATAAGGGCACATAAAAGTAGTTTTTTCTTGATCTTGTTGTTTAACAGCAATTTGAGAGAACCCAGAGTATCCATCAAGAAAGAAAAAAATGAGTCTTTTTAGACAACCTTTCTAATATTTTATCAATAAAAGGCAGTGGGTGATACGTTGCTAACGTATCCATAATCTTTGATGTTCCATGCTTGGTTTATATCTACTTTCTTATGTTTTTTCCACACTTTGGAGTATTTTTATACACTTTCTTGGACTAACCTATTAACAAGATGCCACAGTGCCAGTCGCCTATTTTCTGCTGTTTTTGGTTCCAGGAAAGTCAGAAAATGAATATTCTCGGAATTGGACCGGACAAAAGCCAAAGTGGATATTTTACCGGAAGACTCACGGAGCCAGAAGACGAGAGGGAGAGGGGCCACAGGGTGGCCACACCATGTGGTGGCGCGGGCTATCCCTAGCCGCGCCACCAGGTGGTGTGGGCCCCCTAGCCGCCCACCGACCTTGCCTCCTCGCCTATAGGATGCCTCCTGATGCAAAAACCCTAAATCGTCTAGCCTCCAACCACGAAAAGTTCCGCAGTGCCACCGCCACTGAAGGGGGGATTTGGGGGACAGATAGTCTCTGTTCCGCACCCTGCCGGCACGAAGAAGTGCCCCCGGAGCCATCTCCATCGATCTCCACCGCCATCTCCATCACCATTGTTGATTCCCATGATGAGGAGGGAGTAGTTCTCTCTCGAGGCTAAGGGTTCTACCGGTATCTATGTGTTCATCTCTCTCTATGCATGATCTTATTGAGATCATGAGCTTGTAATCTATAGATCTACCTTGCTACTCAAGTGCTTTAATAGATCTCTACTCTCCCCATGTGTGTGAAGTTGACAGTGTGCACACCATGGTGGCACTTAGGCTAGAGATTACAAATAATTGTTATGAGTTATATTTGGAGTTGGATGTCTTTATGAAATTGTGGTGTTTGTTTGAACCATCTAGTGCTCAAGGTGACAGTGTGAGGTTTTCTAGATGGGGAAAGCAAACTTTGAGGAGTGGTGTTATAGCCCTACCATGGATTGGAGTGTCCAACCGGAGAGTAGTTCAGCGTAGTATCATGAAGAAGAATATATTTACATGAGAGTGTTCACTAGTGAAAGTATGATCCCTAGGCCTTGTTTATAAGCATTGAAACACCATTTGCGATTAGATCTATTACATGTTTGCTTGCTTCTATCTTTATTTCAGTTTTACTTTAGTCTTTTCCACGCCATCAACCTATTTTCTATCACCATTACCACTTATAATTATCTATACCACTTGTATTTCACTATCACTTCGCCGAACTAGTGCACCTATACACCTGACAAGTGTATTGGGTGTGTTGGGGACACAAGAGACTTCTTGTATCTTGATTGCAGGGTTGCTTAAGAGGGGATACCTTTGACCTCTTCCTCCCTGAGTTCGATAAACCTTGGGTGATCCACTGAAGGGAAAACTTGCTACTGTTCTACAAACCTATGCACTTGGAGGCCCAACAACTGTCTACAAGAATAGAAGTGCGTAGACATCAAGCTATTTTCTGGCGCCGTTGCCGGGGAGGTAAGGTAAAAGGTACTCACATCCTTCGGCGTGAGTGCTCGAAGTTATTTCCTTTAGATTCTGCAATTTTGTCTTTTTGTTTCTTGTTTTTACTAGTTAGGCTTAATGGAAAACAACAACAAAATTAGAGAGCTTTATAGTATTTATCTTGAGTTAGGACATGAAGTGTTTGAAGAGAAAATTAAAAAAACCTATGGAACTTTATTTGCATGCTAATAGCAATGTTGTTAGTATGAATTCCTTGGACACCATTATTGCTAATTCTATGGAAAAGTCTAAGATTAGGGAAGCTAGTTTTTATGAAAATGATCTTTTTAGTTCCCCAGCTTTGGAAGATAGCTATTCTATTGCTTTTGATGATACTATGCCTCCAACATATGATGATTACAATGATGGATATGATATTTTCAGTCCACCTACAATTGAGGAGAAAATTAATTATGATTACAATATGCCTCCTATATTTAATTATTAGGGTGATGAGAATAATAATGATAGCTATTTTGTTGATTTTGCTCCCACTACGATTAATAAGAATGACTATGTTTATGTGGAGAGTATTAATTCTTTTATGCATGTGGCTCATGATAAGAATTTTTTATGTGATAGTTATATTGTTAATTTTATTCATGATGCGACTGAAAGTTATTATGAGAGAGGGAAACATGGTTTTATGTATCTCAACAATATTAAGTTCCCCCTCTATATGTTGAAATTTTTGAAGTTGCACTTGTTTTGCTTTCCTATGCTTGTTGCTTTGTGCTTTCATGACTTGTTTCTTTACAAGATTCCTATGCATAGGAAGTGGTTGGACTTAAATGTGTTTTGAATTTACTTCTTGATGCTCTCTTTTACTTCAATTCATATTTCTTATGTGAGCATCTTCTCAAACTATCAAGCCTAACTTAAAGGTGTTAAAGAAAAGTACTTATTGGGAGATAACCCAAAAGTTTTAGATGAGTCTTGGAAGTTATTACTTCAGTAATAACCGCTCCTTATCCTTTTTATTTTCTTTTTGTGCCAAGAGTAACCTCTAAAGAGAGAGAAGTAATGATTGGGAAAGTTGTTGTCCCGAAACAGATTTCTGTGCTTCACCGTAAAAATTCATGTAAAATCTCTGTACGTCCTTTTGAGGCTTGAATTTTTGTGCTTCTGCCCTAGATTGTTATCTAACTTTCGTTAGTTCAAAACTTTTTGATTTGAGCAACATAAGGTCTTCGAAAAAATTCTTCTTTACCTGCTGGTCTGTTTTGATAGATTTCTGCCATTATTTGCATTTGTTTCTTGTTGGTTCCTTTTTGAGTTCTTTTGGGGAATTGAGCTTCTTGAGGGAAGTGCTAAAGTAGCTTGTGTTTTAATGGAAGTTTTATTGGTGTTGGAACTGAACCTAAAGACTTATTATCTTGAGTGCACTAATGTTGCTAATAAAGATTGTGTGAAGTTTTGTATGAAGGAAAAATTCCAGGTGTATGGAAGGAATGAGTAATGAGATGAAGAATGGACTAAAGCTCAAGTTTGGGGATGCCACGCGTGTCACCCCAAAAAATATCCAAGAAGTACATGCATCAAAGCTTGGGGATGCCCAAGGCATCCCCTTCTTCATCAATAAAAATCTCAGGTTTCTTCCAAACACTTCATTTTTATTGTTTCATGCACAGTTGTGTCATTCTTGGAGCGTCTTTTTTTTGTTTTCATTTTGGTTTTCGTTTGCTTGGTTTTCTTAGTTTGCTGAATAATTTGGTTGGACCCCCCTCTTTCATACATTGGTTTTCAAATAGTTTGGTTTGGATTGGAAAAGAGTAGGAAAGTTCATGCTTAAGTGCTAAAGAGAGCTTGTTTTTGACTGTGGCCTATGCTTTGTCATGTCATGCTTGATATTGTTTTGGTTTTATGATTAGTATTATTTGTTGTAGCATGACTTGTTATAAACAATTGAGATTTCTTAATGTGCCTTGGAAGAATCATGCGTTGTTTTAGCATATTAAAGCATAGTATTGTGGTATTCTCCTTTGATGCTTTATTTGGGTTGACTTGGCGCATGCTCACACCATGTTATGACTATCCCAAGTCACCATAAGCTTTTCTGATCCTTTAGTTTTCAACTTGTAGTATCACTTTATGCTTTGATCAATGATGTTTTGTCGCTCTGCATGATTATGGCCATTATTGCTCTCTTAGTTGGTCGCTTCCAGTCTTTTGCTAGCCTCCGTAACCAAGTATGAGTTCCACTCATGCATACAACTCCTAAAACCAAGTTATTCCAAAGAGTCCACCATACCTACCTATTAGCATATGCTATTCCAAGTATATTCATGTTTTTGTCTACCTTCCGAATTAAACTTGTTATGAGAAAACTAGTGATTAAAGCTCTCACGAACTTGATGGCACACTTTACTTTCTTGCACTTAATAAACTTGAACCATTGCGTCCATCTTTGTTGCATATATTCTTGCGCTTTATAAGTTGAAGTTAGCATAACCATGTATCATGGGGAACGCTTTCAACATTGCACCTGTACTTTGTACCCCGTTGATATCATGTTCTTTTGCTTATGGATCCTAGCGGTGTGAAATAAAAGGGGAACTTGTAAGATCATGGAGTTTGTATTTGTGTTAGAGAAATGCCTGGGCCGCTAGCCTAAGCCATGCCTAATCATGGTGGAAACTTGCAGCATAACCATAATGAGCACTCTATGAAGCATGCTCAATAAAAACCTATGCAAATAGCAAATAAAAATATCGCTGAGATGCTCATTGCCTGCTTGCCTTGTCATTTTTATTATTGGATAGCTCCTGTATCATGTGCAAGGGGTACCCCGTTGGCGGTTCTCTATGACACATATGTACTTACAATGACAAGAGCTTACTTGTGACTAAAGTTGAGTAGCATGAGGTTCGGTCTTCGTAAGTAAGGGGCATGAGATTTTAGCCTATAAATTGTCAAGCATATCCTCTTAGTTGTGTCACTTTAACCTTAATCACCTAAATATGCTGATGATAGGGGCAATGATAGCTGAAAGCTAATAAGTACCATAACTTTTGGAAGCTCTTTATGAAACTTGAATCCCTACTTCCTTCTATGAAGGCCTTTCTTTTACTTTTATGTTGAGTCTCCACCTTCAATCTTTATGCACTTACTTTGAGAGCATAGTGGCCATTCTTAGTTCTATGTGCATTGTCCCAAGGCTTGTTGATTGATGCACAGAGTTGATATTGCTTGTTTTAAACTATTTGTATCTAGTCACTCTTATGAACTTTGAAGGTGTCCTATGCATTTATGTTTGCTACTCTATGAGGGACAAGCTGAATGCCACTATGCTATGTTTTCTTTATTTGAAACAAACAAACGTCTTGTAAAGCATTATTATTCATGAATCTTTTGTTGATGCCTTTTCATTTTGCAACATAGTTGATATGTCTTATTGTTAGAACTTTGTCTTTCATGTTATGATTGAAGTATTATGATACTCGCTATTATTGTTTTACAAATACTTTGATCAAGTTTATGATGGTGCATGTCACCTCAAAAATTATTCTATCTTTTTATCACATACCTACGCGAGGACGAGCATGACTTAAGCTTGGGATGTTGATACGTTGCTAACGTATCCATAATTTTCGATGTTCCATGCTTGGTTTATATCTACTTTCACATGTTTTGTCCACACTTTGGAGTATTTTTATACACTTTCTTGGACTAATCTATTAACAAGTTGCCATAGTGCTAGTTGCCTGTTTTCTGCTATTTTTGGTTCCAGGAAAGTCAGAAAATGAATATTCTCGAAATTGGACCGGACAAAAGCCAAACTCGATATTTTACCTGAAGACTCACGGAGCCAGAAGACGAGAGGGAGAGGGGCCACAGGGTGGCCACACCACGTGGTGGCGCGGGCTAGCCCTGGCCGTGCCACCAGGTGGTGTGGGCCCCCTGGCCGCCCACCGACCTTTCCTCTTCGCCTATAAGATGCCTCCCAATGCAAAAACCCTAAATCGTCCAGCCTCCAACCACGAAAATTTCCGCAGTGCCGCCGCCACCGAAGGGGGGATTCGAGGGACAGAAAGTCTCTGTTCCGGCACCCTGCCAGGACGGGGAAGTGCCCCCGGAGCCATCTCCATCGATCTCCACCGCCATCTCCATCACCATTGCTGATTCCCATGATGAGGGAGTAGTTTTCTCTCGAGGCTAAGGGTTCTACCGGTAGCTATGTGTTCATCTCTCTCTCTATGCATGATCTTATTGAGATCATGAGCTTGTAATCTATAGATCTACCTTCCTACTCAAGTGCTTTAATAGATCTCTGCTCTCCCCATGTGTGTGAAGTTGACAGTGTGCACACCATGGTGGCACTTAGGCTAGAGATTATAGATACTTGTTATGAGTTATATTTGGAGTTGGATGTCTATGAAATTGTGGTGTTTGTTTGAACCATCTAGTGCTCAAGGTGACACTGTGGGGTTATCTAGATGGGGAAACCAAACTTTGAGGAGTGTTGTTATAGCCCTACCATGGATTAGAGTGTCCAACCGAAGAGTAGTTCAGCGTAGTATCATAAAGAAGAATATATTTATATGAGAGTGTTCACTAGTGAAAGTATGATCCCTAGGCCTTGTTTCTAAGCATTGAAACACCGTTTTCTATTAGATCTATTACATGTTTGCTTGCTTCTATCTTTATTTCAGTTTTACTTTAGTCTTTTCCACGCCATCAAGCTATTTTCTATCACCATCACCATTTTCTATCACTTCGCCAAACTAGTGCACCTATACACCTGACAAGTGTATTGGGTGTGTTGGGGAGACAAGAGATTTCTTGTATCTTGATTGCAAGGTTACTTGAGAGGGGATACCTTTGATCAGTTCCTCCCTGAGTTCGATAAACCTTGGGTGATCCACTTAAGGGAAAACTTGCTGCTGTTCTACAAACCTCTGCACTTGGAGGCCCAACAACTGTCTACAAGAATAGAAGTGCGTAGACATTAGTGGGTAATGATCTTTCGTAGTAACTTTGTTAACCTTTCTGAAGTCAATGCACATCCTATAACCAACTACTACTCTTTGGGGGATAAGCTCATTATTCTCATTAGGCACAATAGTAATTCCCCCTTTCTTAGGGACACAATGAATATGACTAACCCATTCACTATCAGCAATAGGATAAATAATACCAGCATCACGGAGTTTTAATACCTCATTTCTTACCACTTCCTTCATCTTAGGATGTAAACGACGTTGATGTTATACCACTGGTTTTGCATTGGGTTCTATATTGATAGCGTGCTGACATATAGTAGGAGAAATCCCCTTTAAATCATCAAGGGTATAGCCCATGGCTCCTCGGTGTTTCTTCAATACTTCTAATAATCTTTCCCCTTCCTTTCCCGAAAGTTTAGAACTAATAATAAAAGGATATATTTTCTTATCATCGATGTAAGCATATTTAAGATTGTTAGGTAAAGGTTTCAGATCGAAATCCGGGTCCTTTTTAGGTCGTAATGTGGTACCCAGATATTCCACAGGTAAGTTATGTTTAAGCAACTTGGGTTGACGACAGAGAATTTCGTCAATCTCGTTTCTTTCTTCCATGAAGGTCTCGCTTTCGTGATCTTCCATAAACTGCTGCAAAGCATTGTTAGGAGCAAGAGAAATAGAAGCAAGCTATTCAACTCTAAAATCCTTATTAGGAAGTTCATTTTCATAAGGAACATTAGCAAATTTCAAAAAATTAAACTCATACGATTCTCCATCAAATTTAGTTAAAATAATTTCCCTCTTACAGTCTATAATGGCTCCACAAGTGTTCAAGAAAGGTCTACCAAAGATGATAGGATAGGTTTACTAGCAGCTGAACCAAGTACTAGAGAATCAGCAGGATATTTAATCTTACCACAAAAAACTTCCACATCTCTTACAATTCCAATTGTAGAGATGGTCTCTCTATTGGCAAGGTGAATAACCACATCAATTTCTTTTAGTTCGCACGGACCAATTTCATGCATAATTTCTTTGTAAAGCTCATAAGGAATAACACTTGAACTTGCACCAATGTCACATAAACCATAATAGAAACGATCACCAATTCTAATGGAAAGCACATGGAGACTAGCTTTTCTAGTTCTATTAGGATGTGAGACAATATTAGAAGCATCCTCACAGAAGATAATGTGTCCAACTTCTACACTTTTAGTGACAAGGTCTTTCACAATTGCTACTGCAGGTTCAATGTTTATTTGTTCATCAGGCTTTCCAGCTCTCTTTGTACTTTTGTTAATTACACTAGTTTTCATATAATGCTCGTTTACCTTATCCGGGAAAGGTATTTTCTCGATATAAGGTTAAGGTAAATACGATCAATAGTACAAACTTCAGTACTTCTAGCAGGAAAACAATCAACAATATCTTTATATGGTGCATAATACTTGCTCCATTCTTTTTTCGGAATTTCAATATAAGGGGAAATGCCTTAAAACAATTTGCAATAACTTGAGAATCAAGACCATAAGCATTACTAATATTATGAAAGTCATTAGTCCCCATAAAAGATTTATTGCATTCATAATCATAATTTATACCTGACTTTCTTCCTTTATCATTCTCCCATGCTTCAGCATTGTCTTGAATACGGTCTAGAAGATCCCATTTAGCTTCTTCCATGCGTGTAAATGATCCAGCACAAGAAGCATCCAATAAATCCTTATCATGAAGAGAAAGCCTTGCATAAAAGTTATTGATAATAATATTGTTAGGGAGCTCATGAATATGACATTTGAGCATTAGTAACTTAAATCTCCCCCAAGCTTGAGCTATACTCTCTCCATCACGAGGCCAAAAGTTGTATATTTAATTCCGATCTTTATGAATCTCACTAGGAGGATAAAATTTTGAATAAAAGAGAGGTACAACTTCCTCCCATTCAAGTTATTGGCCATTCTTCAGCAGCTTGTACCATTCCTCATCTCTTCCTTTTAGTGATAATGAGAACAACTTCTTCTTGACTTGATCTGTTGTAATACCTGCACACTTGAACAACCCGCATTATTCGTTTATAAAGAGCAAATGATCACCAGGATGGATAGTTCCATCTCAAAAATAGGAGTTATCCATAACACGATCAACAATTCTTGTAGGTATCTTAAAAGTATCATTTTCAGTAGGTGGTGGTTCATCTACAACCTTAGTAGTGGTAGTAGCATTACGGAATAAGAAACTAAGTGAATTATCCATATTGAAATAAAGTAACTACCAGAAATAAAAATACTCACAGTAGAAGTTTCTTTTACCAGTTCCACTCTTCAATAGCGCTTCCCTCCCCGACAACGGCGCCAGAAAATAGTCTTGATGACCCACAAGTATAGGGGGTGTATCGTAGTATTTTTGATAAGTAGGAGTGTCGAACCCAACGAGGAGCAGAAGGTGTTGACAAGTGGCTTGGATCAGGAATTCTCTGTAAATACTTAACAAATGGATTTTTAGGTTTTTTTGATAATGCAGATAAATAAAGTGCGAGTTAATAAAAGACAATGATAATAATTGCAGCAAGTGGCCCAATCCTTTCTTTAGCAAAGGACAAGTCGGTTGTATTACTTAAGATGACCAAACTTTCTCGAGGACACATGGGAATATCATCAAGTGCTTTCGCTTCATATAGTTGATTAATCTTCTTTAGTTGGATAAGTGTTGTGTGGGTGAACCTATGCTAATGTACTGACCTTCCTAGGACTAATACATACTTGTGATTATACCCCTTGCAAGCATCCGTAACTACAAGATAGTAACTAAGATAAAAACCTAACCACAACCTTAAACTTTGAGATCCTACACTCCCTTGCGCAAAGGTTTCCTAACGAGGGGTTCAGGTTTCTGTCACTCTGGCAACCCCACGATTAGTAGCCAAATACACAATGCATTCCCCTCGGCCCATAAAGGTGAAGTATCATGTAGTCGATGTTCACATGACACCACTAGAAGAATAACACCACAACTTAAATATCAAACTATTGAATCTTCCTCAACACAATTCCACTACTAACAACATGACTTCTCCTATGTCCTCAAGAACTAAACGAACTACTCACGAGACATCATATGGATCAAGATAAGAGATGAAATAATGATAAGTAACAATTTGAACATGAACAATAATTCATGGTTCCACTCAATAGCATCAACTACAACAAGTAATCAATACCGGGAAAGTATCCCCTAAGAACTATGCAATTGTTATAGTGGTATGGAGTGGTGATGATGGTGCTGGTGGAGATGATGATGATCCCGATGAAGTCCAGCTTGATGGTTGTGTTGATGGCGATGATCTCCCCTCTTCGGGAAGGAATTTCCCCGATAGATTTTTTCCTGCCGGAGAGATCTTTCTCTCTCTGTAGTTTTCCGTCCCGTAGAGGCGGCGAAATCTTTCTGTGGTCGCTCCCCGAGTCTTACGGTTTTGAGGGGATTATATACGCCAAAGGGTGATGCCAGAGGTGGGCCAGGGTGGCCACACCACCTGGTGGCGCGACCAGGGCTGACCCACGCTAGAGGGTGGTGTGGGCCCCTATGCCCCATCTCCACTTCCCCTTCTGGCTTCCTTCGTCTTCTAAAAAATAGGATTTTCCATATATTTTCCTAGATTTTCTGTTCTTCACGAATTTTGCCTCCAAATAGTGCCTTTTCCATCAGAATCCTGACTTCAGCGGTCCATCCTCCAAAAGTCATCAACCATGCAAAAATAGATGAAATAACACAAGTATCATCTCTTAATATGAAATATATCAATGAATAATAGTAAATTATGATATGGAATAGTGATGCAAAATGGACATATCATGCACCACCTCGATGACATAAGTGCAAACATTGTGGGGTCCTAGGGAACATTGCTAGGCTTTGTAAAAATGTAGGGGACCCAGCTTATGGAATGGATGATCAGGTGGGAGCAGCAAATGCGGATGAGAATGAAGTATTTGAACAAGAGTAGAATGAAGCAATGAATACATTGCAGATTGAACCAACGGATCGCGAGGAGATTGAACCAAATGAAGAGGAGATTGTACCAAATGCAGGGGAGATTGAACTAATGGATAGAGAGGAGATTGAACCAAATACAGGGGAGATTGAACCAAATGCAGGGGATATTGAACCAAATGCAGGGGAGATTGAACCAAATGCAGGGGATATTGAAGAAATTTATTCACTGGAAGCAGAGTTCAAAAGTAAAGGAATTACACAAGAGGATATTGAAGAAATGATGCATTTTGAACCGTATGAACCAATGAATCCAAACGTGGTTGAACCAATTGTACGACAGACTGAAGCACTTGATTTATTGGATGCGGAGAAAAAACAAAGGGAACAAACGAAAGAAGATGATGGTGGACTCCGAGAATATTCCAGCTAGGATCACCTAGAGAAATGTGGTGAACTCCGAGAATATTCCAGAAAAAACTCTAGGAGCAAGAAAAAAAGAATTTGAATTTGTATGATAAATTTGAACTACTATCAATGTTTGTATTGAATTCGAACTAGTGTGACGCTCCCAAGTTTGTATGTTGGATAATCTCATAATGTATGTATTATTGCAAGTTTCCATGGTCATCCACCTAGTTTCTTAGCACTGCTTAGTTTTGCCCTCGAAATGTGGTCAACACATGGGGTTTAGCTAGTTCATGGCTTAAACCTAGCAAACGTTGACCAATTGATCCAAAATTTGGCACACTTGTGTATCTTGGATTGATTTATCATATGATATTGGAAATTTGGGATTTACTTGTAATCAACCACATTTTTCTTTTTATAAGTGATTAAATTCAAAAATGGTTTTAGGGTTAGTCTAATTCAAAAAAATTCAAAACATAGTGCAACCTTCGCATGGAGTCTTGTTATGTTACCTACAACCTGGCATGAATAATAAAGGAAAATGAAATAAAGAGAAATGGACTTATACCCTAAACCACTTCTTAAACCCTTCTTGGAATGAGCTACTAGCTATGAAGATGTATGGCTTTCTACTCAATCAACCTCCAAAATAACCCATCCCAGAACATACTTTTTCTAAATGCGGCCAAGTTTGGAACACTTGTGTACCTTTGAGTTGCAAACAATGTAATGTCGGCCAAGATGGATTATTTTGTTCAAATAACACATTTTCCATTTTTATGCCAAAAGCTTGAATTTCCCTTACTCGTTTTTTTATCTGAGTGCCCTTGTTTTCCTTAGCTCTACTCAGTTTTCCCCTCCCGCTAAAGTTTTCCTCACTTTCCCCTCCCGCTAAAGTTTTCCTCACTTTTCCCCTCTCTCATGTCTCTGTTTGGTTGCGCTCTGATTGGTTGAGATGTATGTCACATAGATCTTGGCCAACCACTGTTGGATACATCATGATCCGATGGGCTGGAGGTCTCCCTCTCCCGATCAGCGCACCTACCTTCTACGGCAAGGAGAGCCCGACTACTGGATCAACTAGCACTCAGTTTGGCTACGCTCTGATTGGTCGATATGTATGTCACACGGATCATGGCCAACCACCGTTGGATACATCATGATCCGACGGGAATCATCTTCCTCCCCTCATATCGACGTACGGTAGCACGAATCTAAGCATGGTGGTCCGAATGGCGTGCGGCGGCGCGGACCTAAGCATGGTGGTCGGAACGACATGCGGCGACGCGAACCTAAGCGTGGGGGTTGGAACGGCTTGCGGCGGCGTGGATCTAAGTGTGGCGGCTAGAACGGCGTGCGGCAGTGAGGATCTAAGTGTCTGAAATTTCTGTCTCTGTCAATCTCACTTCCGTTCACCTCCTCAGATACGTTGCTGATGAAAGATAGCAAGGCGGCGGCGGTGCCGACAGTGGTCATCGATGCGATGAGGATGGAATCCATCATCTGCAACATCAGTGCGACGGCGGTGGTGCCGACAGTGGTCATCAATGCGACGATGATTGAAGCCATAATCCACAACATCAATGTGACGGCGATGGTGCCGATAGTGGTCATCGATGCGACGACGATTGAAGCCATCATCCGCAACATCACTACGATGACGATTGAAGCCATCATCCCCGACATCGATGGGACCACTTTGCCCGTACTTCTTGAAGTACACATACGGCGCGCCCGGCTAGCTCACCATCCACATAAAATTGGGACAAATTTGAGCCCAATTTGAACCAAAATTCCATGACTTGAAATATATGTATGATTTGAATAAATTTGATGTGTATTTGAGCCATGAGACCGGTGGATATGCTCTAAATCTGATTCATAAGTAGTAGTACTTGCTTTGACAATCTCCTGTGGGCTTGTATAAATTTGATCGAAATATGTATGATTCGAATCAAAATTGATATGTATTTGAGCTGTGAGGATGGTGGATATGCTCTAAAGCTGATGCATAAGTATTACTCCCTCTGACCCAAATTAGTTGACTTAGATTTGTCTAGATTCGATTGTATCTAGACATGAATTAGTAATAGATTCATTCGTATCTTAATGAATTTGACTCAACTAACATGGATCTGAGTACTTTCTTTGACAATCTCAGCCACTAATTGGGAACTGGGAATGGATGCTACCGCCAACGCTGCAAGTCTACATGGCAGCCATGATGGTAGCGAGAGAATGGTCAAAACCGATAGGGCCCCAACTTGACCCTCTAAGCATTTGGCACACTAGATCCAATGGCAAGCAACTCGGGCCCTGTAATGTATTCTCTCAACAACTTTGGGACCGCAAGATCCAATTGAAAGAAACTTGGGTCCCACAATGCATTCTGTTGACAACTTTGGGACCGCAAAGTGACTAAACTAGCCGGAACTCACAACCATCCATTGATACCAATTCTACTCTCTAAATTAGCTTTATATTCGACTAATCATTACACGTGCCACCCTGCACCATAACCGCATACTATAACTGCTAGGACGGGGATGACAACTACTAAAATTGTCCACATGAATCTACTATTCTCCCCCCACTTGATGTTCATGTTTTATATTTTCTACCACTTGATCAGATATGGCAAGATCAGCCTCAAGTGTCAACTTCTCTTTGCGAATAAGCTCTGAATTCTTATTTTCTTCCTCGATAGTACGCTTCAGCTCGAATATCAACAGGTTTTACGGGCCACTTCATCACATAAATTGGCAACCATCTCCTCCAAATCTACCCTCTGGCTAGACACTGGGTTGATTCATCTTGGTATGCAATGTACCATGGATCATCGGCATACAACGCACATTGTAACAGTCCCAAAACAAACCCAATTGAAATCAGTCCGACGGGCCATAAGGGCACTTCAAATTCAACGGTAGTACAAAGAGAAAGAGATACATGCAGTTCCGACGTGGTAGGAGAAGGAGAATGTGGAAACGACATGATAGATTCCCCACCCTCACCGATGTACCCGCTATGACCATGGTGGGCGGAGCAAGAGCAAAGGTCTTACCAAGCACTACTAGCAATTGCTACAACTGTTCATCGACCTATGGTGGCTGAACAAAATCCCGGTCGTCGTGGGCGGCGGACCTTCCTGCGGTCGGTACTGCCTCAACATACAATGCATGTGTAAGAAACAAGTGCTAGAGCCATGGTTGAGGTGCAGCGCGACAGTCCGTCCGACACCGCCGAAGGATGATCCGGCGACACGCCGATGTGCCGAAGATAGCTGCTTTGTCCGCCAGTGGGATATGAGCTTCTCGGGGATAGGGGCCGAGAGTGGATGAGAGAGAGATGACCTCCCGTGTCATACATGACCCCACCTGTCAATGTTTGGGGGAGTAGTTGCTCCGGGATTTGTGCATATTTGCCAATTTTGCATATCTGCCTAACTTTTTATTTGAAATTTGCATATTTGCCACATGACCACCACATGTCAGTGCCACACAAAATGGAAAATATGCAAGTTGCAAAGTAAAACGTGGAAAATATGCAACCCCCCCTTCCAGCCCCACATGACGAACCCATTGGTCATTGGCTTTGAAGGCCCCTCAAAACGGCCCCACATGGCGGACCCATCATTCATTGGCTTTGATGGCCCCACAGAACGTCCCCATTTGTAATTGGCTCTACCGGCCACACAATCAAGAAAAAACTGGCCCACAAGTCAGCGAGAGATGGATGGCTGGATCGACGTGTATCCTGGCCCCACCTGTCAGCACGTAACAATCAACACATGACCGGTCTAAATGCGGTCCCACCGGTCAGCATGTAACGGTCAAGCCTTTGACATGATGGCATCCCTCCGTCCGAGCGCATGCGAGGGTTTTGTAATAGAGGGAGGGGAAAAGTTAAGCGGCTAGGGAAACCTGAGTACAACTAACGAACCAGGGGCATGAAAATAGAAATCCCTTTTATAAATAGTCTGTGTCCATGTTTATCTCTTTTAAAATATAAAAGGTATCACTCTTGGAATCTCAATTTATAAAATGCCACATAATGGAGTAGTTTCTTAAAAACATGGGAAGGTGGAGGTTTTTTTGAAGAGGTGGGTGCAATGCCGAAAAGGCCAAATTAAAAATATTTTGGGCTATACTCCATGGGCTATGCTTCATGGGCTCCATTCTAAAATATTTTGGGCTATACTCCATGGTGGAGGTTTTCTTGTAGACATTGTTGGGCCTCCAAGTGCAGAGGTTTGTAGAACAGCAGCAAGTTTCCATTAAGTGGATCACCCCAAGGTTTATCGAACTCTGGGAGGAAGTGGTCAAATGTATCCCTCTCAAGCAACCCTCCAATCAAGATACAAGAAGTCTCTTGTGTCCCCAACACACCCAATACACTTGTCAGGTGTATAGGTGCACTAGTTCGATGAAGAGATAGTGAAATACAAGTGGTATGGATAATTATAAGTGGTAACGGTGCCAGAAAAGAGCTTGATGGGTAGGAAGAAACTAAAGGCAATCTAAAATAAAGATGGAAGCAAGCAAACATGTAACAAATCTAGTTGCAAACGGTATTTCAATGCTTAGAAACAAGGCCTAGGGATCATACTTTCACTAGTGAACACTCGCATATAAATATCATCTCTTTATGATACTACTCTGAACTACTCTCCGGTTGGATAACTCTAATCCATGGTATGGCTATAACAGCACACCTCACAGTTTGCTTTCCCCATCTAGATAACCCCTCACCATCACCTTGAGCGCTAGATGGTTCCAACAAACACCACAATCTCATAGAAACATCCAACTCAAATTATACTCATGACAAGTATTTATGTAACCTTAGCCAAAGTGCCACACGGTGTGCACACTGTTGACTTCACACATGTGGGGATAAGTAGAGATTCATTAAAGCACTTGAGTAGCAGAATAGATCTATAGATTACAAAGCTCATGATCTCAATAAGATCATGCATAGAGAGAGATGAACACATAGCTACCGGTAGAGCCCTTAGCCTCGAGGAAGAACTACTCCCTCTTCATCATGGGAGTCAGCAACGGCGATGGAGATAGCAGTGGAGATCGATGGAGATGGATCTGGGCGGAATTCCTCGTCCCGGCAGGGTGCCGGAATAGAGACTTCTGTCCCCCGAATCTCCTCTTTGGTGGCGACAGAGCTGCGGAACTTTTCGTGGAATTATGATCTTGTACTTAGGGTTTTCGTTCCGGGAGGAATATATAGGCGAAGAGGCAAGGTCGGTGGGCGCCCAAGGGGCCCACACCACCCCTGGCGCGGCCTGGGCTGGCCCGCGCCACCAGGTGGTGGCCACCTCGTGGCCCCCCTCCGTCTCATCTTCTGACTCTGTGAGTTTTCTGGTAAAATATTGACTTTGGCTTTTGTCCGGTCCAATTCCGAGAATATTTCTTTTCCAGCTTTTCTAAAACGAAAAACAGCATAAAACAGGCAACTCGCACTATGG
Source organism: Avena eriantha (assembly GCA_910589775.1). Taxonomy (NCBI): domain Eukaryota; kingdom Viridiplantae; phylum Streptophyta; class Magnoliopsida; order Poales; family Poaceae; genus Avena; species Avena eriantha. The sequence goes on along the minus strand of OU342742.1, from coordinate 282,895,990 downwards.
AATCTTGTTAATAGGTTAGTTCCAGAAAATGTATAAAAATACCTCAAAGTATGAACAAAACATAAGAAAGTAGATACTAAACAAGCATGGAACATCAAAAATTATAGATACGTTTACGACGTATCAACATCCCCAAGCTTAACTCCTGCTTGTCCTCAAGTAAGTAAGTGATAGAAAAGAATAATTTTTGAGGTGACATGCACCATCATAATCTTGATCAAAGTATTTGTAGAACATTGATAGCTGGGATCATAGTACTTTAACATAGCATAAAAGATATAGTTCTAACAATAAGACATAGCAACTATGTTGTAGCATGAAAAGGTACAAACAAAAGATTCATGAATAACAATGCTTTGCAAGACGTTTGTTTGTTTCTCATATAGAAAACATAATGAGAATTGTATTCAGCTTGTCCCTCATAGTGTAGCAAAACATAAATGCATAGGACACCTTCAAGGGTGATTAGATACAAATAGTTTAAGAACAAGCAATATCAAAGTTATGAATCAATCAACAAGTTTTGGGACAATGCACATTAAACTAAGAATGGCCACTATGCTCTCTCAATAGGTGCATAAAGATAGAAGATGGAGACTCAACATAAAAGTAAACGAAAGGCCTTCATAGAAGGAAGCAGGGATTCAAGTCTCATAAAGAGCTTCCAAAAATTATGGTACTTATTAGCTTTCAGCTCTCATTGCCCCTATCATAAGCATCTTGAAGTGATTAAGGTTAAAGTGAACAAACTATGGAGTATATGCTTGACAAAGTATATGTTGGTAATCTCATGTCGCTTGAATACGAGGGTCGCTCCTCATGCTACTCAAGTTTAGTTACCGGTAAGTTCTTGTCATAGTAAGTACATGTGTATCATATAGAACCGCCAACGGGGTACCCCTTGCACATGATACAGGAGCTATCCCATAATGAAAATGAAAAGGCAACCAGACAATGAGCATCTCAGCAATCTTCTTATTTACCATGGGAAAATGGTGTTTTTTTCTCTCTTTCCTGTTTTCTCATCTTTTTTTATTTTTCTCAATCTCTATCTCTTTTTTATAAGAAGAATGCTTCACACATTGCTCACTAGGGTGATGCTACAAGTTTCCACCATGATTAGGCATGGCTTAGGCTAGCGGCCTAGGCGTGTCTCTAACACACATACATAACTCCATGGACTTACAAGCTCCCCTTTCATTTTACACCGACGACATCCATAAACAAAATAACATGATATCAACTGGGTACAATGTACAAATGCAATGTTGAAAGCGTTCCCCATGACAACATGGTTCTACTAATCCCCAACATATAAGTGCAAGCATATACAACATAGATGACACAGTGGTTCAAGTTTATTAGGGGAAAGAAAAGTAAAGTGTGCCATCAAGTTCGTGAGAGCTTTAATCACTAATTTTCACATAACAATTTTAATCCGGAAGGTAGATAAAAAACATGAATTAACTTGGAATAGCAAATGCTAATAGGTAGGCATGGTGGACTCTTTGGAATAACTTGGTTTTATTTGGATTTGGATGCTTGAGTGGAACTCATACTTGGTATAGAGGCTAGCAAAAGACTGGGAGCGACCAACTAAGAGAGAAATAATGTCCATAATCATGCAAAGCGACAAAACATTATTAATTAAAGCATAAAGTGATATTACAAGTCGAAAACTAAATGATCATAGAGGTTATGGTGGCTTGGTATAGTCTTAACATGGTGTGAGAATGCGCCAAGTCAACCAAATAAAGCATTTAAAGGAGAATACCACAATATTATGCTTTTAATATGCTAAAACAACACATGATTCTTTCAAGGCACATTAAACAATCTCAATTGTTTATAACATGTCATGCTACAGCAAAAATCACTAAGCATAAAGCCAAAACAATATCAAGCATGACATGATAAAGTCTAAGTCACAGTCAAAAACAAGATCCTTTTGTACCACTTAAGCATGAACTTCCTACTCTTTTCCAATCCAAATCAAAAACTAAAGCTAAACGCAGTGCTAGCAAAGGAGAACACTCATAGAACAATAAGAGTGAAAACTAGAGTGTTCCAGGAAATGAATAATGAGGTGTGTCTCTCTCCAAAAGAAGTGTGTTGGGATCCAACCAACTTATTCAAGCAAACTAAGAAAAATAAAATTAAAAACAAAAACAAAAAAGCTCCAAGAACAACACAACAGCGCATGAAACAATAAAAACGAAGTGTCTAAAAAGACCTGAGATTGTTATTGATGAAGAAGGGGATGCCTTGGGCATCCCCAAGAGGCATTCCCAAGATTTGACGCTTGTACCTCTTGAATATTTCTTGGGGTGACACGGGGTGGCATCCCCAATCTTGAGCTTTTGTCCATTCTTCATCTCATTACATCATTCTTTCCCTACACCTGAAAATTTCCTTCACCCAAAACTTCACACAATCTTCATTAGCAACATTAGTGTACTCAAGATAATAAGTCTTTTGGTTCAGTTCCAACACAAATAAAAATTCCATTAAAACAAAATCTACTGTAGCACTTCCTTTAAAAAGTTCAAATGATCAAATAGAACTCAAAGAGAAAGAGATTAAGAGGCAAATGCAAATGCAAATAATGGCAGAAATCTGTCTAAACAGACCAGCAGGTAAAAACCGATTTTTTCGAAGACCTTCTGTTGCTCAAATCGAAAAGTGTTGAACTAGCGATAGTTGGGTATTAACCTGGGGCAGAAGCACAAACAATTACAGCTCAAACTGACATACAGAGATTTTTCAAAAAAATTTACAGCAAAGCACAAAAATCTTTTTTAGGACAACAACTTTCCAAAGCATTAGTTCTCTCTCATTAGAGGTTACTCTTGGCACAAAAACCACAAAAAAATGATAAGGAGAGGTTATTACTAAAGCAATAACTTCCAAGTCTCAACAAAAGATTCTTAACGAAATTTGAGTTATCTCCGAATAAGTGCTTTTCTTTAACGCCTTTGAGCTAGGCACGATAATTTCGATGATGCTCACATAAGAGAACATAAAGAAGCAAATATGGAACAAATTTAAGTCTAACCCACTTCCTATGAAAAATAATCTTGTAAAGAAACAAGTCATGAAAGCACAAAGCAACAAGCATAGGAAAGCAAAACAAGTGCAACTTCAAAATTTTCAACATAAAGAGAGGAAACTTAATATTGTTGAGATACATAAAACTATGTTTCCCTCTCTCATAATAACTTTCAGTAGCATCATGAATAAAATTAACAATATAACTATCACATAAAACATTCTTATCATGAGCCACATGCTTAAAAGAATTAATACTCTCCACATAAACATAGTCATTCTTATTAATCGTAGTGGGAGCAAATTCAAAAAATAGCTATCATTATTATTGTCATCACCATAATCATCAAATATAGGAGGCATATTGTAATCATAATTAATTTTCTCCTAAATAGTAGGTGGACTGAAAATATCATATCCATCATTGTAATCATCATATGTTGGAGGCATAGTATCATCAAAGTAAATTTTCTCCTCTGTGCTTGGGGGACTAAAAAGATCATTTTCATAAAAACTAGCTTCCCCAAGCTTAGACTTTTCCATAGCATTATCAATAATGGTGTTCAAAGAGGTCATACTAATAACATTGCTATTAGCACGTAAATAAAGTTCCATAGGTTTTTTTAATTTTTTCTTCAAACACTTCATGTCCTAACTCAAGATAAATACTATAAAGCTCTCTAACTTTGTTGTTGTTTTCCATTAAGCCTAACTAGTGAAAATAAAAACAAGAAACAAAAAGATATAATTGCAGAATCTAAAGGAAATAACTTCGAGCACTCACACACCAGCTACAGTACTAGAAGATAGCTTAGTAGCCAGAGGATGTGAGTACCTTTTACCTTACCTCCCCGACAACGGCGCCAGAAAATAGCTTGATGTCTACGCACGCTTCTATTCTTGTAGACAGTGTTGGGCCACCAAGTGCAGAGGTTTGTAGAACAATAGCAAATTTCCCTTAAGTGGATCACCCAAGGTTTATCGAACTCAGGGAGGAAGTGGTAAAAGGTATCCCTCTCAAGAAACTCTGCAATAAAGATACAAGAAGTCTCTTGTGTCCCCAACACACCCAATACACTTGTCAGGTGTATAGGTGCACTAGTTCGGTGAAGAGATAGTGAAATACAAGTGGTACGGATAATTATAAGTGGTAACGGTGCCTGAAAAGAGCTTGACGGGTAGGAAGAGACTAAAGGCAATCTGAAATAAAGATGTAAGCAAGCAAACATGTAACAGATCTAGTTGCAAATGGTGTTTCAATGCTTAGAAACAAGACCTAGGGATCATACTTTCACTAGTGAACACTCTCGTATGAATATCATCTCTTTATGATACTACTCTGAACTACTCTCTGGTTGGATAACTCTAATCCATGGTAGGGCTATAACAGCACACCTCAAAGTTCGCTTTCCCCATCTAGGTAACCCATCACTATCACCTTGAGCGCTAGATGGTTCCAACAAACACCACAATCTCATAGAGACATCCAACTCAAATTATACTCATGACAAGTATTTATGTAACCTTAGCCAAAGTGCCACACGGTGTGCACACTGTCAACTTCACACACGTGGGGATAAGCAGAGATTCATTAAAACACTTGAGTAGCAGAATAGATCTATAGATTACAAAGCTCATGATCTCAATAAGATCATGCACAGAGAGAGATGAACACATAGCTACCGGTAGAGCCCCTAGCCTCGAGGAAGAACTACTCCCTCCTCATCATGGGAGTCAGCAACGGTGATGGAGATGGCGGTGGAGATCAATGGAGATGGATCCGTGGGTAATTGCGCGTCCTGGCAGGGTGCCGGAATAGAGACTTATGTCCCCCAATCTCCTCTTCAGTGGCGGCGGCGCTGTGGAACTTTTCGTGGAATTCTGATCTTGTACTTAGGGTTTTCGTCCCAGGAGGAATATATAGGCGAAGAGGCAAGGTCGATGGGCGCCCGAGGGGCCCACACCACCCTCTGGCGCGGCCTGGGCTGGCCCGCTCCACCAGGTGGTGTTGCCACCTCGTGGCCCCCCTCCATCTCGTCTTCTTGCTCCGTGAGTCTTCTGGTAAAATATTGACTATGGCTTTTGTCCGGTCCAATTCCGAGAATATTTCTTTTCCAGCTTTTCTGAAACCAAAAACAGCAGAAAACAGGCAACTGGCATTGTGGCATCTAGTCTAACAATTTCAATGCTACTAGCCTAGTCTATATATATGCTACTTCCTACATATAATTGTTGCATCATAATTATATCATGCTCATGTCATCATGCCACATTGCATTTGAGCATCATATAAAACCCTTTTCTATTTGGTTCTTATTCCATATGCATTTATTAATTGTATTTGGTTCTTGATAAATGCTTGATGCCCAGGTTGAGTTGGGGGCATATCTTTTATCAACTCCACCACCTTTTTCTTTGTCACCACCTTATAAATCCGCCATCCAAAAATACTTGTGGGCTTTTGCATCTTCTCTTTGGGTCTTGTCCAGCTCACATATACAAAGATTGATCCCCTTCTATACCACATGCCCCAATGGTGTTTACAATTGTTTTCACAATATAAATGATGTGGGTCTACATGTGGGGATGCTTCTATATCTTCATATGGTTTATTTTAAATGAGTGGGCATGTCTAAATATAAATGGGACCAAATAATCATCTAGTGGCATACACACACACTAGCAAGGTCCATTCATATTCACCTATGACTAGCTCATGCATTCCATATGATCATCAAGCTTGTATTGTTTTGGCAAGGGTGTAGTTCAAATTTGAATGCATGCATCAAAACAAGACCATATGGATATATAGATGTTTTCACAACTAGCAACCATGGTCATTAGGGTACATGCAATCATGCTACCATTTATTTCAAACTCCTTTTTGCTATTTGAATTCTTGATGGTTTCTAAATGGCTTTGAGTAGTTGTTTTTAAACAAATAAAGAAAAAAATATAAGACACCTTCCCTACTCTATCTTTACTTCTTAACCACATCAATATCATGCCACTTGTGTTCTTCTTCTTGCTCCAAATCCTTGTGAGCTTGTTGGCTTATTTGTATTTGAGCAAGACCTATATCTATCTCCCATATATCTTACACACCAACCTAGATAGTTTTTCTTCCACTAAACCCTATCCCTAAACTTCTTAGCTAATCTCTCTCTTCCTCCCTTTCTTAAACCCTAGCTAACTAGGATAAAAACCTAGTTTATCCCCTTGGTTTAACCTAACCAAAAACCCTTCAATCTCTCTCTACCTAACCTAGCCCTAAACCCCCTTCTTTTCCTAACCATCTACCCCCACGAGCTAGCTAGTTCTATCCTAGCTAAAGCAGGACCCCCACCCAAACCCCTCGGCTGAACCCTGCCAAGCCCCAGCCGCCGGCACCTGGTCTCTCGCCAACCTTGCCCGTGCACCCCTCCCATCCTAGTGCAGCAGCAGCAGCAAAGCGACAACCTCCCGACGCCCTGATCTCGTGCGTGAGCCAACAGCAGCATCCCACCTGTTCCTCCCTGCCTGGCTCGGCAGTGGAACGCGCAGCAGCAGCGCGCATTTTTCCCTCTCGCCAACCTTATCGATGGGCGACGCGCACCTGCCGATCCTCCCTCTCGCCTCCGTTCTAGCCGAACCCTCCCCGCCCCTCTAGCCTGGGATCCACCGTGATGAGGTCCCACCCGACGGGCACTGTTTTTCTCCCAACCTCCGCACGTGCTCGAGCGTCTCCCCCACGCCGACGCCGTGAGCTCTCTCCCTCTCTACAAAAGTAGAGGCAGGGCCCCTTTACCCATCCCCATCCTTCCAGCTACCCCGCATCGAGTTCCCCTTCATCTCCTTCCTCCCATCTTCTTCCTCTCCACGCCATGGCTACCCTCCCTACCGAAACCTAGATCAAGCTAGCTTCGTTCTGCTATCGGGAAGCCGGAGAAGTGACGCGCGGAAGTCGAGGAAGGTTAGCCGGACACCGTCATCGCTGTGTATCCCGTCGGTTTCGGGCCAGGATGCCAGGAGCTCCCTCGCTGCCGCCACACCCGTACAAGCTCACCGCCGCAGTCCCCAAGCCTCGCCGCAGATCCTCCTCGCTCCCCTGCACCCGGCCGCGACGAGCAGGTAGGTAAGCTACTCTCAACCTGTTGGACCTGCTCAGACCACCGCTACCACCCGAGGCCGCGCCGCCGTCCGTCGAGCACCCTGCGCACGCACCCGCCGTCGCGGTCGCCGCCAGGGAGTTGTCTCTCGCGTTGCACCCTGCACCCTCTGTTCCTTGCCGTTTCTCTTCCTCTGCAGACCGCCTTAGCCGAGACTACCTGAACAAAAGTTGTAGATCAAAGCACCCTCTTCATCTTTCCTTTTTGTGGCTTAGCGTTCTTCGCCACCATTCGGTCGCAATCGTCGTCGCAAACCAGTCTGATCTCAGCCGTTTTCTGAAAACTGACCGTCAGTTTTAAACCGTAGAGACACCTCTGTTCATCATGTTTTTACCGTCAATACAGTCCACCCCCGCCAAAACACCAAACACGAACTTTGTGGAGCGAAGTGAGATCTACACTTTTCGTTTTTACATCATCTTCAAATTCCCAACGAATCGCTCGACATCGTCCTCCGAAATCAAGATCACCTAACCTTTTACGCGTGTAAAAAAATTTCAGTTATGTCCGTCGTTGATGATGCTTTTGCTCGCAGCCCCCTAGAGTTTTCAAAATTTCACCCCGCCGTCCTCGGCTCGCCCACGTGTCGCGTCCGGGCTGGGCGCGCACGCAGGTGGCCCCGCTCCTGACCCTGGCCCGCGTGTCGGTCACCGTGGGTAAGTCTAAGCTGGTGACAAAAGTTCCAGATCCTTTTTCTTTTAATAAAAATAATTCCTGGAAATGCTTAATATGTTTTAATATCCAGAAATTAATAACTTTTAATGGTAAATCCATATAATACAAACATTATATGTTTCTGAATCAGAAAAATGCGAGGATTTTAAATATGCCATTCAAAATATTATTTGAACACTTTAAATTTTCGAAATTGTTTAATTGCAATAAAAATGCTTTTTCTTAATTAATTAATAACTTTAAATCTATAACTCCAAATCGGACAAATAATATGTCTAAATCGATCAGCGCGACGAGCCCGTTCTAACTATGCATTCCATGTTCTGAATTGCAGCATGCATCATGTAAATATTAAGTGGACAGCAAGTGTTTCGGGAGCGAAACATGACTAAAACGTAATAAAATGCTTTATTCTTGTACCCCACACCTCACCCATGCCATGCTACTTTATTGCCATATAAATTGTGCATCATTCATCATGGCATGCTTGTTTACTTGTCGCATTTTATTCATATGCTTGTGCACTTTATTTATGTTGGCCCTTGTTTGTTTGGTTCTTCTTCGAATAGACGCCGAGCAGGGGAAATATCAGGAATCCTAAGAGTACTACCCAGATCCGTCTCTCGCTTCAAGTGAGCTGCCAGGCAAGCACTACCACATGCTCGCATACATATATTACCTATTGCCCCTATCTGATTCTTGCATCATTGAGTTGCGATTGCATTAAATTGAATCCTAAGTTCTGCATAGCCTTTACTTTTAAACCCCACGGAGCATGTTCCTCAATCCGATGAGCCATTACTACAGGAGTTGGTTGAGCCATCCGAGTCGTAGAAAAGCATGTGTAGGGTATGTGAGTGTCTGATGGATAACGAGGTACCTAAACAACTTAACCTGAGTAGTAATGGGATAACTAATGAAAGAGGCACCGGTGAGCAATATCTGCTATTTGGTTTTTCATGCTCACTTGTGTTTCGTAGGACCCCGAGTACTTGATTCCTATTCCTTGACTATTCGCACTATCCACATCCGGGAGGCCTTATGGACCCCACTGAGCCAGAGCTCGATTCATTTCTATTTCTTGGGGCCACAAAGTAGTTTGGGGCTTTGTTACAATTCTGTACTTATGCCATGCTTACTGTTTTATTTAAGATTGTGCGTGGAGCACCTGTACTGTTTTGGGTCGCGCCACGTTTTCGCGGTATCGACAAGCCCAGTCATATTTTTGGGTTCCCAGTCGTTTACAGCCATCGTCGCAAACCCTGGGTCCGTTCCGGAGCTACCAAATTCGTTGCGGGTAGCTTAGTGGGGTGGTCCCCTGAAATATTTCTGAATCCTGTGATCGCTTTGTCGTGAATACCTCGTTGGGTTTTGAGTTGGTTTTTACAAGGTTGATCGAGTGTGTGTTGCTATTTGTGCACACCTGCAGGGTAAATCTTTCTGAAAGCCGTGTCGGCGGTTATGGACGACTTGGAGCACAGTTTCTCGACCATAGACAAGTATAACTAAAGTACCGCTTTTAATCTGACTAAGTACCTGATTAGTAAATAGTGCAATACTCATGGAATGGTTAATAAAACTGCCAACGGATGGGTTGTTCGTCTGCTTTCTCGTTGGTATGCTAGGAGGAGGATGGATCTGTTAATTATACTGTTATAACTATTGTTTCTAAATTAATAGACATCCGTCTATCATTGGTTAGGCGGATGGTTAGCGAGTATCTATAGGCTTGTTAGTTATTCTCTTTTGCTGCAATTGCGTCACCCCAGGTTTATGTCCCCTTTAGAGGCATAAAGACTTGCTGAGTACCCCTAGGGTCTCACACGATAAATTGTTTGATTCAGATGAACATGTATACTCGCAAGATGGATACTGGGTGGAGGAGACGGATGATGTTGGCAATGATCACTCGGTGTAGAGATTCTGGGAACGGGGATCCGTGAGATCTGTGGGCGGGATGTGTTTATTTATGTGGCATCTTATGCCAATTTGCTTCTTATCCGTACTCGGATCTTGTTTTCCGCTTCCACCTGATACTCTGATGTTTGATGTATGAGGAGATATCCTAAACTATTATCTCTATCTAGGATATTTGGATCTTGCCGTATGGCGTTGCAATATTTCTATTTCTTTTAGATGGAATGGCTCTGTGAACAGTTGTATGGTGGCTTGCATACATACTCACTTGTGTATGTAGTTGATCCCTTCGCCTACCGATTACGCCGCTCGTTCTTGTCCCGATGTTCTGAAAGTGGTTAGGACGGCCGAAAGGTTCTACCTGTGAGTGGCCCCTGGGCCCCACCGTACTATCTTCACCACTTTCGCTCATCCAGGCATGCAACTAAGAGCGTAATTCACCGAGGTAGTTACAATTGGTATCAGAGCCATCCCGCACTTCAGGGTCTCAGCCAAATGGTCGTTGTCAGTCTAGCAAATATTTTTGGTAGCTATGTATACTAAGGAAAAACAAAACGTGAGAGTAGGACTGCTTCCATTTTTCTTCTTACCCACCCACCCACCCTTTTTCTGGTACGGAAGTGTAACGTTTTCAATCCTCTTCTAAAAATTCAAACTAGGATTCACGTGTTCTGGTTTTCCGTAGTACCATAGAAAGTGTGTGTGTGTGTGTGTTTAGTTCCTTGTCTATCTGTTGCATCCAACTTGTTATCGCTATCTGCCTTTGGTTATCAACTGTTGGTACACTCCATACCGACAGGCATTTGTAAACTGACGCGATCTATCCGACTCTTTGTTAATCGGCGCAATCTTGTTAAGGGTGTTCTTCCTTCCAGTATGCTTTCACAGAATGTGGAGTTGCTAATCTCTATCTGATAAGTGGTTTTGCGCATTTATTGGTATTTTAATGCTGGAAAATGCGGAAATTTTTTCTTTGATACATCTGTGTTTCCACACTCCTCTTCAGTCGTGTGTGAGACATTATCTATCTCCCTTTCATCGGCATGTTCATGCTAACCCATTCTTTTGTCACCGGTGCTTAATCCTGGAGTTTTACTTCATCTTCAAATTCTCTTGGGCTAATTACATAACAAGTGTCGATCCGATGCTGGTGATTGTAAATTGGTTCTTGGTATAGCTATATGACACTTATCATGAGTGGAGTATGGTTAATGCTATCAATTTCATCCTCCAAATGATGGCGGTTATCTCCTGTGATTTTGAGTTACACCGTGATCATATCTATGCATATTCAAGTACCTTTGACAATCCGGAGTTTTCTCAAGCCACTACGGGGGTCTATCATCGGTTTATCATGCTTCACATCTTTTTGAACTCCATATCCCCAAAATTCTCTTTGATACGAGGGAATTTCATCTTTTCTTCTCTAATAGCTTTGCTTAAGGTAGGAGATATCATCGTTTCTTTATCCAAGATCTCTTTATCTTTGTAACCGATGATCCGATCGACAATGTGAACCAGGGGCATCTCTTTTCTTCCGAAGGACCAGATAATCTATTCTGCCAGTGCATCTTCTTCAACACGATCCCATGCTCTTAATATTGATCTTTCAAAGAGCATTGGGCTCAGAAAGTGTTTCGAGCATTTGTTCGTTTCTCCCACCTCTTGAACGTGATATTCTTGGAATATTTTGTTAATCCATGGTGGTATATGTTGATAATAGGCTTGCTTATTCTATATCAATGGAAGGACATGGAAGACCAACTGTGTCTCCTTCTCTCAAGCTTCGTGAACACTGCCTGTGTGCAAAGTTCTCAAAGTGTAAATTCTGACTTCTTGAAGTCACCTATCTCGATCACTTCTTTCTGCTAAATACATCGCTTCAATTCTGGAATCAGCAAGCCCATTGTTAATTCCATCCCCCATCTTCAACCAACCCGTAGTTTTTCCTTGTGGGCAAGTTATCATCATAGTTTCGCCGAAGTTCCACAAGACTGCTAAATCTCGCTCAATCATTTCAAGAAGAAGATGGAGTTCTTTTCACCTAGTTCTCGTCAAGTAATCTTTTGAAACCCTCTCGTTCTATCGTCTATGCTCAATACACCGGAGGCCATGAAGACTTTTCAGATCTTTTGTAATCCTCCTGTTCAAGTTGGTGCCATCTTTTTCTTTATCTGTGGAATCTTGCAGTTGTTCTCCGTAATCTTCCTTCATATCTTTCCGATGGCTTGGTACTTCCAACATGACGACAACATCATCATCTTTATCTATCTTTGAATCCAGCGAATCGTTTGCATCTATCCTTGTTTTCTAACGGAGTTCCATGAGTTATTGTCAAATACCTTCAGTCTGTTTAGTAGTTGGGTTGCATGATTTTCTTATTCATGTACGGAGTAATGCTTTGGGTGCGGGATGGAGTAGCTACCATACCACTACTCTTATCATTCGCTCTTGTACATTGGATTGGCGGATTAATGCAATTTCACTCACTCCACAGAAGTTAGAAGTGGCCTTTATCCCTCGATACTTTACTTCCATCCTTGTCTTTCCGGAGTGCTCTCTCGTAGAACATAATCAGTAATCTCGTGTTGGTGGTCTTGTCTATTCTAGATGGAGAAAAATCTTCAATTATCTGGTGGGAACAAACACAAACTCTTTTCTGTCCTCGTCTTTCTACCGGTGCTCGACATTCCCAAACAAGATGGAAGGAAACTATCTCTCTCTTTGTTTCAGCAATTCTTTTTCTGTGGTAAAGCCAATTAGGGTTGATGCCATCAGTCGCAAATCTATTGCATTAGCCTCAAGGTTAAAGAAAGCAATAATTATCTCTACAATAAACTCTAGATCCTCCATATTCTTTTCTTCTCGGGATTCCACCATAATCTAGCATCACCTCCTTGTCTACAAGATATATCTGCGCATATCAATTGTGTGATCCTTGGTTCTTACCGTTGCAACAAGAATCTAATCCGACAATGTCTAACTAAATCTTTCCGTTGATATCAAGGAACTATATTGTTGAAGGCAATATTTTTCCGAACTTCATTTCTCATATCCGAGAGAAGAAACAATGCTATTTTCATAGTGGTTGATAACTTCTAAAAAGTCATTCTTTTCTTCCGGTGAGACAAAGATTCATCTTCTCTTGTATCTGTAAATCTTTAATCTTAAGGAGGTGTCGATTCTTTCTCCCTAATACATCGTCCTTTCTAATTCTTTCACAAGTGGTTCTATTTTTTATCATGTTTCTCGAGAAAACCGGAGCTATGTTCATCCTATCCTTCTTGTCTCACGACAATCCTTCAATTCTTCTAACCCTTTGTATCTCAAGCAAAACGCAAGACTCGCAACAAGTCTAGCAAGTTTTTGTAAGGTGTAATGGTCGGACCATTCCATTGTTTATCCTTGGGAACGTGAGGGTCACCTCCGTTCCGAACAACCGTCTCTCCTTGTGTTGTTTTCTTTTTCCTAGGAATTTCGGGGCGAGATTCTTGTTTAGTGGGGGAGAGTTGTAGCATCCCAATTGTCTAACAATTGCAATGCTACTAGCCTAGTCTATATATATGCTACTTCCTACATATAATTGTTGCATCATAATTATATCATGCTCATGTCATCATGCCACATTGCATTTGAGCATCATATAAAACCCTTTTCCATTTGGTTCTTATCCCATATGCATTTATTAATTGTATTTGGTTCTTGATAAATGCTTGATGCCCAGGTTGAGTTGGGGGCATATCTTTTATCAACTCCACCACCTTTTTCTTTGTCACCACCTTATAAATCTGCCATCCAAAAATACTTGTGGGCTTTTGCATCTTCTCTTTGGGTCTTGTCCAGCTCACATATACAAAGATGGATCCCCTTCTATACCACATGCCCCAATGGTGTTTACTATTGTTTTAACAATATAAATGATGTGGGTCTACATGTGGGGATGCTTCTATATCTTCATATGGTTTATTTTAAATGAGTGGGCATGTCTAAATATAAATGGGACCAAATAATCATCTAGTGGCATACACACACACTAGCATGGTCCATTCATATTCACCTATGACTAGCTCATGCATTCCATATGATCATCAAGCTTGTATTATTTTGGCAAGGGTGTAGTTCAAATTTGAATGCATGCATCAAAACAAGACCATATGGATATCTAGATGTTTTCACAACTAGCAACCATGGTCATTAGGGTACATGCATGGCACATGCAATCATGCTACCATTTATTTCAAACTCCTTTTTGCTATTTGAATTCTTGATGGTTTCTAAATGGCTTTGAGTAGTTGTTTTTAAACAAATAAAGAAACAAATATAAGACACCTTCCCTACTATATCTTTACTTCTTAACCACATCAATATCATGCCACTTGTGTTCTTCTTCTTGCTCCAAATCCTTGTGAGCTTGTTGGCTTATTTTTATTTGAGCAAGACCTATATCTATCTCCCCATATATCTTACACACCAACCTAGATAGTTTTTCTTCCACTAAACCCTATCCCTAAACTTCTTAGATAATCTCTCTCTTCCTCCCTTTCTTAAACCCTAGCTAACTAGGATAAAAACCTAGTCTATCCCCTTGGTTTAACCTAACCAAAAACCCTTCAATCCCTCTCTACCTAACCTAGCCCTAAACCCCCTTCTTTTCCTAACCATCTACCCCCACCGAGCTAGCTAGTTCTATCCTAGCTAAAGCAGGACCCCCACCCAAACCCCTCGGCCGAACCCTGCCAAGCCCTAGCCGCCGGCACCTGGTCTCTCGCCAACCTTGCCCGTGCACCCCTCCCGTCCTAGTGCAACAGTAGCAACAAAGCGACAACTTCCCGGCGCCCTGATCTCGTGCGTGAGCCAACAGCAGCATCCCACCTATTCCTCCCTGCCTGGCTTGGCAGTGGAACGCGCAGCAGCAGCGCGCGTTTTTCCCTCTCGCCAACCTTATCGCTGGGCGACACGCACCAGCTGATCCTCCCTCTCGCCTCCGTTCCAGCCGAACCCTCCCCGCCCCTCTAGCCTGGGCTCCACCGTGACGAGGTCCCACCCGACGGGCACTGTTTTTCTCCTAGCCTCCCCACGTGCTCGAGCGTCTCCCCCACGCCGACGCCGTGAGCTCTCTCCCTCTCTGCAAAAGTAGAGGCAGGACCCCTTTACCCATCCTCATCCTTCTAGCTACCCCGCATCGAGTTCCTCTGCATCTCCTTCCTCCCCTTTTCTTCCTCTCCACGCCATGGCTACCCTCCCTACCGAAACCTAGATCAAGCTAGCTTCATTCTTCTGCCGGGAAGCCGGAGAAGTGACGCGCGGAAGTCGAGGAAGGTTAGCCGGACGCCGTCGTCGTTGTGTATCCCGTCGGTTTCGGGCCAGGACGCCAGGAGCTCCCTCGCTGCCGCCACACCCGTACAAGCTCACCGCCGCAGTCGCCAAGCCCCGCCGCAGATCCTCGTCGCCCCAGCACCCGGCCGCGACGAGCAGCTAGGTGAGCCACTCTCAACCTGTTGGACCTGCTCGGACCGCCGCTAGCACCCTGAGGCCGTGCCGCCGTCCATCGAGCACCCTGCGCACGCACCCGCCGTCGAGGTCACCGCCAGGGAGTTGTCTCTTGTGTTGCACCCTGCACCCTCTGTTCCTTGCCTTTTCTCTTCCTCTGCAGACCGCCTTAGCCGAGACTACATGAACAAAAGTTGTAGATCGAAGCACACTCTTCATCTTTCCTTTTTGTGGCTTAGCGTTTTTCGCCGCCGTTCGGTCGCAATCGTCGTCGCAACCCAGTCCGATCTCAGCCGTTTTCTGAAAACTGTCCGTCAGTTTTAAACCGTAGAGACACCTCTGTTCATCATGTTTTACCGTCGATACACTCCACCCCCGCCGAAACACCAAACACGAACTTTGTAGAGCGAAGTGAGATCTACACTTTTTGTTTTTACATCATCTTCAAATTCCCAACGAATCGCTCGACATCGTCCTCCGAAATCAAGATCAGCTAACCTTTTACGCGTGTAAAAAATTTCAGTTCTGTCCGTCGTCGATGACTCTTTTGCTCGCAGCCCCCTGGAGTTTTCAAAATTTCACCCCGCCGTCCTCGGCTCGCCCACGTGTCGCGTCCGGTCTAGGCGCGCACGCAGGTGGCCCCGCTCCTGACCCTGGCCCCCGTGTCGGTCACCGTGGGTAAGTCTAAGCCGGTGACAAAAGTTCTAGATCTTTTTTCTTTTAATAAAAATAATTCCTGGAAATGCTTAATATGTTTTAATATCTAGAAATTAGTAACTTTTAATTGGTAAATCCAAATAATACAAATAATATATGTTTCTGAATAAGAAAAATGCGAGGATTTCAAATATACCATTCAAAATATTATTTGAACACTTTAAATTTTCGAAATTGTTTAATTGCAATAAAAATACTTTTTCTTAATTAATTAATAACTTTAAATCTATAACTCCAAATCAGACAAATAATATGTCTAAATCGATCAGCGCGACGAGCCCGTTCTAACTATGCATTCCATGTTCTAAATTTCAGCATGCATCATGTAAATATTAAGTGGACAGCAAGTGTATTGGGAGCGAAACATGACTAAAACGTAATAAAATGCTTTATTCTTGCACCCCACACCTCACCCATGCCATGCTACTTTATTGCCATGTAAATTGTGCATCATTCATCATAGCATGCTTGTTTGCTTGTCACATTTTATTCATATGCTTGTGCACTTTATTTATGTTGGCCCTTGTTTGTTTGGTTCTTCTTCGAATAGACGCCGAGTAGGGGAAATATCAGGAATCCCAGGAGTACTACCCAGATCTGTCTCTCGCTTCAACTGAGCTGTCAGGCAAGCACTACCACATGATCGCATACATATAGTACCTATTGCCTCTATCTGATTCTTGCGTCATTGAGTTGCGATTGCATTAAATTGAATCCCAAGTTCTGCATAGCCTTTACTTTTAAACCCCACCGAGCATGTTCCTCAATCCCGTGAGCCATTACTACAAGAGTTGTTTGAGCCATGCGAGTCGTAGAAAAGCATGTGTAGGGTATGTGAGTGTCTGATGGATAACGAGGTACCTAAACAACTTAACCTGAGTAGTAATGAGATAACTAATGAAAGAGGCACCGGTGAGCAATATCTGCTATTTGGTTTTTCATGCTCACTTGTGTCCCGTAGGACCCCGAGTACTTGATTCATGTTCCTCGACTATTCGCACTATGCACATCCGGGAGGCCTTATGGACCCCCCTGAACCAGAGCTCGATTCATTTCTATTTCTTGGGGCCACAAAGTAGTTTGGGGCTTTGTTACTATTCTGTACTTATGCCATGCTTACTGTTTTATTTAAGATTGTGCGTGCAGCACCTGTATTGTTTTGGATCGCGCCACGTTTTCGCGGTATCGACAAGCCCAGTCATATTTTCGGGTTCCCAGTCGTTTACAGCCGTCGTCGCAAACCCTGGGTCCGTTCTGGAGCCGGCCAACTTCGTTGCGAGTAGCTTAGTGCGGTGGTCCCCTAAAATATTTCTGAATCCTGTGATTGCTTTGTCATGAATGCATCGTTGGGTTTTGAGTTGGTTTTTTCGAGGTTGATCGAGTGTGTGTTGCTATTTGTGCACCCCTGCAGGGTAAATCTTTCTGAAAGCCGTGTCCACGGTTATGCATGACTTGGAGCACAGTTTCTCGATCATAGACAAGTATAACTAAAGTACCACTTTTAATCTGACTAAGTACCTGATTAGTAAATAGTGCAATACTGATGGAATGGTTAATAAAACTGCCAACGGATGGGTTGTTCGTCCTCTTTCTTGTTGGTCAGCGAGGAGGAGGATGGATCTATTAATTATACTGTTATAACTATTGTTTCTAAATTAACAGACATCCGTCTATCATTGGTTAGGCGAATGGTTAGCGAGTATCTATAGGCTTGTTAGTTATTCTCTTTTGCTGCAATTGCGTCACCCCAGGTTTATGTCCCCTTTAGAGGCATAAAGACTTTCTGGGTACCCCTAGGGTCTCACACGATAAATTGTTTGATTCAGATGAACAGGTATACTCGCAAGATGGATACTGGGTGGAGCAGACAGATAATGTTGGCAATGATCTCTCGGCGTAGAGATTCCGGGAACGGGGATCCGTGAGATCTATGGGCGGGATGTGTTTATTTATGTGGCATCTTATGCCAATTTGCTTCTTATCCATACTCGGATCTTGTTTTCCGCTTCCGCCTGATACTCTGATGTTTGATGTATGAGGAGCTATCCTAAACTATTATCTCTATCTAGGATATTTGGATCTTGCCGTATGGCGTTGAAATATTTCTATTTCTTTTAGATGGAATGGCTCTGTGAACAGTTGTATGGTGGCTTGCATACATACTCACTTGTGTATGTAGTTGATCCCTTCGCATGCCGATTACACCTCTCGTTCTTGTCCCGATTTTCTGAAAGGGGTTAGGACGGCCGAATGGTTCTACCCTTGAGTGGCCCCTGGGCTCCACCGTACTATCTTCACCACTTTCGCTCATCCAGGCATGCAACTAAGAGCGTAATTCACTGAGGTAGTTACAAAGGTGCCTCAGCTAATGCGGACAAACTACGAGTTAAGCCCCAGCACCTAGGGTAATGTGGTTGCGCGGATAAAAATTGTTCCAGTAAAGGCGTAGAACATCCCATCACTTTCTCATTTCTCCTCATCACCATTTCTTTTGTTAAATCCTCCTCTAGGCACGATGCCTCTTCCCAGGGTTTTACAAAGCCATTTTGAAACATTTGTAGTGGGGAAAATCCCAAAACAGTTTATTTTCTAAAAACCGGGGTTTCCAAGGAGGTAGGATGCTAACCATCGTACTCTCGGTCTAAAGGGGTTAAATGATAGGTTCAACGGGGTGGTGCCTCGAAGGACACGAATTCATAACTTGGAGGAGCCAAGTTATTATCGCAGTATTTGTAAAACAACACATGCAGGTAGCTTATGCAATTTGTAAAGAAGATATAAAACAGGTAAAAGTGAATAGGACATATCATAGAGTTCAGGAATAGTGGCTTGCCTATGATCAGCAATAAGTCCCTGGACTTCTTCAGATGACCAAGAATACCCAATAATATAATAATAAGAAGTCCCTTCCTTCTTGTCGTCAGACACTCACACTACATCGTCATCGGGTAAGCATGCAAGTAGACAATACCACACTCAATACAAGGAATACAAGCATCACACCATACAACAATCAAACATACTGAATACTACTGAACTTGGATGGTTTTGGGGAAGTTGAGTTTGATTGGAGTGGAATTACTAAATTGACACTGTAGTGTTTTCTCTTGGAAGGTGGTTGTCAAGGATAGATACAAAGCAATTGGATTAGGGTTCTGAGATCAGTAGGATACCAATGCGCAAAAGATATCCTCAGATAGGTCTTTACAAAACAAAACCATAACAAGTGGTTTCACTTGATTATCAATTTCCTAGTTTTAGTTATGCTTTTTATAGTGGATTAAAGTCTAGTTTGAGGAAATAATTTACCAGAAAAGTTCTGGAGCTCCAAAAATTATTTCCTTGGGTGGTTAGGTAGTATTTGATGTACTGAACCACCTAGAGTTGTAATCAAGTCAAAAGAATTACCAGAATGCCCTTAGGAAATTCCCAAAGGCAGTTATGCCTGATTCTACTCTATTTCACCAGATTAATTCTACAAAATCTATTGAGTTTGTTACAAGGACATGTGATAGTTATTTAAAGTACCTTTCTGTAGAAATTGGTTTCACTCATTTTGGAGTTGCCAAACTCCTTGAGTGATTTATTTAGTGAAAATACCCCTTACAGAAGTATTTAAATCACCAAAAATCAACGAGAGCTCAATAAATTCTAAGCTACTGGGTTTTGATAGATATTGATACTATAAGGTACTGGGAATTGGAATCAGGTCAATACCACATTTGGTTAGACCTGGGGAATTTATCTAAGGTAGATAAAGACTAATCTTGTTATTTTTCTTAAAGGCACACCTCTACTCCCCTTGGTGTGAGACCTGTGCTGAAGAATAGGTATATCAGATACCTCTCAGTAGAGCCTTGATTCATCTCAAATGGAGACATGAAACTCTCTGAGGAATTTAATTTGTGGTCCAGATACATTTTAGCAGAATAAATTCCAGTAATTAATGGGATTTAATTTGGACTTGGGGTTGCCTCTACATGTTTGAGAAAACATCTGAGTACAATCAGAAATTTAGATCTAGGCATTTGGACTTGTTTTGCCATTTTATTTGGATTTAAACTGGGGGATCAATCTCTAGATCTGAATAGAAATGAATAAAAAGAAAAAATTACGGGCTGGGATCTGGGGCTTCTGGGCCGCACAGAGGCAGGTCGGCCCAAGGCGGGGCGACACGACGCGTGGGATCCGGCGCTTAAACCTGGCAAGCGGGGCCCGGCGGTCACCGATGGAGGGCGCCGAAGCGGTATAGGGCGCTGTCGGCCGTTGGATCAAGTCGCAACGAACGGCTCGCCGACGTCGTCTTCGCAGAGACAGAGCGCCGGTGACGGAACCCTAGTGAGCGGTGGAGCTCGGCCGGGAGGCTCACCTGGGGCTTGAGGGAGGTCATGGAGGCGGCAAGGCGACGCGGTGGTCGACGACGAGCCGAACGAGGGGCGGCACGGGGTGGTCTGACACCAGGAGGTAGCTTGCGCATCGGAGGCCGAGAGCAGACTCGTCGGAGCTCGACGGCGACGGCAGAGGAGTGGGTTTTGGACAAAAAGAAGAGCACCGTCAGGTAGAGGAGGAGGAGGGGAACACATGGGCTGACATGCAGAGGGAATGGAGCAGAGGGGAGAGAGCATTGCTCGATCTAGGTTGGGGGCTGAAGCTACTCCCTCTTCTTCTCTCGGGCAGCACCGAGCAGGGGTGAGGCAGGGAGTGCTGGGGGAGGTGAGTGGGGGTAAGAGGGAGGAAATGAGGGGCAGAGGCTAGCTGGGGGTGGCCTTTGGCCATATATACCAAGGAGGGGGAGTGGATGGAGTAAATTACCACTTTGGACACGGGGGAGGGCAATGCTGGCCAGGGATTGGTCCAGGGGTCGGTGGAGAGGGGTAGGACTGGTATTTGGGCATGCTGGATCTGAGAGGGGAGTGGTGGCAGCTGTGGTAATTAAGGGGGGACAAATCTTGTAAGATCTTTGTTGTCTATCTCTCCTACTACCAGTACAAGGGCAAAAATGGGTAATTGTTGGGATGGTGCTATAGTGCTGGTCGACCAGTGGTGTGCCCTGGTGCTGAGGATGAGCTTTGATCAAGCCTTGATGAAATTTGGAAGTGCCTTGAGTGGTGGTTTGCTTAATTGACAGATTTGATCAAACTAGAGGGTTGTGAAGGAAGTCCACAATTTTGCATTGGACCAGGGGAGGAAATGGTGCTGATGAGTAGATGGGATAAAGGTAGACTCCTAGGATTTATTGGAGATTTTTTAGAGGAGTTTTAGTCCTCTTAAATCCAATTATTCAAAAAGGGCAGAAGTGGTTTCTAGAAGATTAATTGATAAACTTCCATTGGGCATGGTTGGATTTTGATGGGGAAGGGTCCCAAATTTGACTACACACCTAGGGGAATTTTCCCAAGATTTATTGAGGCATACAAGTATTTAAAACAATTATTATTCCAATTCAGCCATTTAAGAAAATGGGCAAAAATAAATAATAAAGCTTCTAAAAATATTTATTTTTGAGATGGAAAGATAGTTTAGGATATGTGGAACTCACACGAGCCAAAATTTGGGGAAGTGTTTTGGTAAAAACCAAACTTTCCTTTATGGAGGGAGTTTTGGAGATTTTGACTATTTAAGGATTTAAATAGTTTTGGGACCATAATAATTATGGATAATTCTTGGTAAATTTTGAGGGTTAAAGTAGATGATATAGAAAAGGTGTTGCAAGCAATTGCAACCTTGGGGAAAGAAATTCCAACTTAAAAAGGATGGAGAACAAGCAGTTGGTGATCTAGGGTGGTGGTATTTTTATACCACCAAAACATGCTTGCATCTTGGAGCTCAGACCTCACCTTGGTTCAAGGGATAGATGGATGGGTAGACCAGATCATATAGATGAACATGGCAGAAAGAGTTTGAATTAATTGCACTTGAGGTGATCTAGAAATGATGGCAAACTTTGTTAAAATTAAGGCTGTCATGCAGAAAGAGTCATGATGCCCTATAAACCATGTGGGTTTAAGCAGCACAGAGATCCACTTGGGGCAAGTGAAGTAGGTTTTGATAGACATCAATGAGTAGATCACAACCATACAGAGAGTTGGTCCAAAGGAGGTTGGATGATGATGTGAGCTTCTACCAAAGTAGGTATGATGACTAGATTTGCAGGAAATGTTATTTTCTTATCTGCAAAATCATCATGGACCAGTGCATTGGGGAAGGATCTAACCAGGGGCAAATGTGGGCCTTGGTAGTCCTTAGAATTTTAAAAAGATGGTTCAGGAGCATTTCCAAAAATGCACATGGTTTGAGAGGAGACATTCAAAAAGGTGATGTTGAAACTGTTTCCAGACTTAGTCAATTTTTGGCAGTTGTGAGGATTTTGACTACAGTATGAGAGGGAATGTTCTTGGAGTGTTGCAAGGTATCAGAGCTTTAACAAGTGGGTGATATGGAAGTGTAGAGTGAGTAGAAGAGGTCCATGCTTGATATTGGTCTTCATGGACTTGGAAACTTCTGGAATGGAATTCCTGAGAATTGATCTGGTTAAGGGTTTTAGATGATCACCTAGTGGCAAGGGATCATATCAAGGTTTGCTTTCTTGTTTAGGGATTGAGGATGTGGAAACATCCTGATCCTAGTGATGAGCTCCTAGGGTGGCTCATACCACTTCCTAAGCAAACAAGTCAAGCAGCATATCAAAACAACTCATCAGAGAGCAGATCAAGGTAACTCATCTTATAAACAAATCAACTACTCTAGGGTTACCATCAAGCTTAGATTGGGTAAGGTTGGGGCATTTTGAAGAGGTTGAGTTTTGAATAAGGTGAGAGTCCTTGGTATCTTGATGACCCACAAGTATAGGGGGTGTAGCGCAATATTTTCGAGGGAAGAGAAACCCAATTTATTGATTCGACACAAGGGGAGCCAAAGAATATTTATAAGCCTTAACAACTGAGTTGTCAATTCAGCTGCACCTGGAAACAATCTTGCTCATAGCAGTTTATCAGTAGCAACAGTTTTGTAGTAGGAATAGCAAAGTAACAGCAGTAGCAAAGCAAAGACAGTAGTAACAAAAGTAGTAAACAATGGGATTTGAGAGCGGTAGGCATAGGGATGGATGGATGGGCGTTGCATGGACAAGACAATTCACATAGCAATCAGAACATAGGGCAATTGCAGATAAATAAGATAAAGCATCCAAGTACTAGCCAATCCTAGGCATGTGTTCCATATATAGTCATACGTGCTCGTAATGAGAACTTGCACAACATCTTTTGTCCTGCCAGCCCGTTTGCAGCGGGACCTCTAGGGAACTACTAGCAATTAAGGTGCTCCTTTTAATAGAGCACCGGAGCAAAGCATTAACACTCCGTGAACACATGTGATCCTCACATCAAAGCCTTTCCCTTCCGGTTATCCCGATTTCTATCACTTCGGGGCCATTGGTTCCGGACAACAACGTGTGTATACAACTTGTAGATAAGACCAAAAACAATACTATCATAATGAATCAATAACATGTTCAGATCTGAAATCATGGCACTCGGGCCCTAGTGACAAGCATTAAGCACAAAAAGTCGCAACAAAGTCATAAAGCACTAAATAAAAGATACTAGGCACCATGCCCTAACAATCTGATGCCATTACATGAACGATCACATCCAGTCCCTACCATCCCCATAGCCTACAGCGGGGGATTACTCACTCATAGATGGGGGAAACATGGATGGTCGATGGAGAAGCGATGGTGATGATGATGGCGATGATATCCTCCAATTCCCCGTCCTGGCTGGGTGCCAGAACAGAGTTTCTGGTGCTGTTTTGTGGAATCTGGTGGTGGCGGCGAAGCGGAACTCCTTCTGGAAAAACGTCGAACCCCCCGAAGTTTTTAGGTCAGAAGGCTCCTTATAGGCGAAGAGAGAGGCCGAGGGGGTGTCTGGGGGGCCCACACCACCCACTGGCGTGGCCTGGCCTGGCCCGCGCCACCAGGTGGTGTGGCCACCCTAGCTCTTCTCCGTCTCGTATTCTGGCTCCTGGAGTCTTCGGGTGAAATAGGATTTTTGGTATATTTTCCGGGATTTTTCCTGATAGTTGATTTTCTGCACAAAAAGTAGACACCAAGGGAATTCTGCTGAAAACAGCGTCAGTCTGCATTAGTTGCATCCAAATCACACAAGTATAGAGGAGAAACAATAGCAAAAGTGTTCGGGAAAGTAGATATGTTTTGGACATATCAACTCCCCCCAAGCTTAGCTTATTGCTTGTCCTCAAGCAATTCAGTTGAAAACTGAGTGCGATAAAGGAACTTTCACGAACACATTTGCTTCATATGATGTAAATATTCTCAGAAATGTGATCAACTACTTAGACAGTTCATAATAAAGAGTATGCAACTGAGTCTACTTAATAGTCATTGCAAGCTATGAAGAGATTCCAACTCAAGAATAATAAGTAGCATGAGGCACAAACATAAGCAACATTGCAGTGCTCATAGAAAGGTGTGACAGAGTGGTATCTCGCTTGCCTTTGATTATAAATATCAAGGCACCTCTGAAGTTCAAGTGATGACTAGAAGTAAAGATATCAAGGATACAATCATCAAAGTCATAACACAAATAATCAAGTAGTGGAACAAACACAAAGAATGACAACTATGCTCTCAACAAGGTGCTCGGAGAATATGTGGAGACTCGACAAGTAGAAGAAAAAGTTTTGAATAATTTGAAAGGCTTCCAAATGCTGAAAGTATGGTACTCATTAGCTTTGAGCTCTCATTGCCCCTATCATAAGCATCTTTAAATGGTTAAGGTTAAAGTGACACAACTAAGAGGATATGCTTGACAAGTTATAAATCGAAGTCTCATGCCCCTTACTTACAAAGACCGATCCTCATGCTACTCAACTTCAGTCACAGGTAAGCTCTTGTCATTGTAAGTATATATGTATCATAGAGAACCACCAATGGGGTACCCCTTGCACATGACACGGGAGTTGTCCCATAATGAAAATAACAAGGCAAGCAGACAATGAGCATCTCGGCAATCTTTTTATTTACTATGTGCATAGATTTTTATTGAGGATGCTTCATAGAATGATAATTATGGTTATGCTGCAAGTTTCCACCATGATTAGGCATGGATTAGGCTAGCGGCCCAGGCATTTCTCTAACATACATACAAACTCCATGAACTTACAAGTTCCACTTTTATTTCACACCCCCGGGATCCATAAGCAAAAGAACATGATATCAACTAGGTACAAAGTACCTATGAAGCGTTGAAAGCGGTCCCCATGATACATGGTTCTGCTAACTTCAACTCATAAAGCGCAAGCATATGCGCAACAAAGAAGGACGCAATGGTTCAGGTTTATTAAGTGCAAGAAAATAAAGTGTGCCATCAAGTTCGTGAGAGCTTTACTAACTAACTTTCTCATGACAAGCAAACCTTTTATTCGGAATAAAACAAGGCATATTGAATATGCACGGAGGCTAATGGGTAGGTATGGTGGACACTTTGGAAATATTTGGTTTAGGGAGTTGGGAACTTTGGTAAAACATACTCAGTGAAGGTGAAGGCTAGCAATAGTAAGGGAGCAACAAACAAGAGAGCAATAGCTGTCATTATCATGCTTGCAACAAAACATGACTACTCATGGCATGAAAGTGATTCAAGATCCTCAAGGAAAAATAATTCATCGAGGCTTAACTGATTATTACAGTCATGTGCATGCGTGAGCATGTGCCAAGTCAATCAAATGAAACATTCAGAGGTGGATACCACGGTGTCATACCAATTTATGAATAGAGCAATGCAAGCAAACATTCATAAGACATGCTACAAACTATTAGCGAGCTGGAGCTAATCATAAGAAAGCAAGAACTACTAAGCATCCAAAGAAAACATACACTCTACATGAACGGACTAAGCATACCCACAGTGATGAGTATATGTACAAAAATGAAAACAAATAGAGTTTGTTACCAGCCCCTTACCACGCCTCAAGTTGTCATTAATCCTCATTATTGCCCTTCACTTGTTTGGCTTGAATAATAATATGAAACCCAATAATCCACTGAGGATTGCCGAACCCTGTAGCAAACTCACAAAAACCAAAGAAGAACGAAAAATATTTTTGGTGTTTTCGATTTTTAAACAAGAACCAAAAGGGAAAAACAAGCGAAGCAAAATATTTTTGGGTTTTTCGAAAAATTCAAACAAAGCAAAAGGGAAAAACAAACCAAGGCAAAAATAAGAAGAAAACCAAAGAGAAACAATAGAAATATTTTTGGTCTTTTTGTGTTTTTAGAAAGCAAAAGCAAAGAAACAGAATGAAAATTAAAAAAAAAGAATGAAAACATGAATATACAAAGTACCAACGCAACATGATATGGAGATGAGTGCAGTGTCGGCGTACCTCCCCCCAAGCTTAGGCTTTTGGCCTAAGTGGGTATCAATCCATGTATGAATAGGGGTTCCAAGCGGGAGGATCTTGGTAAGAATGGTCGTAGCTGGGCCCATGAGAAGAAGAGGAAGCTCCCAAATCATAAGCGGGCTGCTGATATGAAGACTCTCCCTCATTTGAGGGCTGGACGAATCATCCGTGACCTCCCTTCCAGTGTCCTGCTCCTGTTGGGAGAGCTCTCCCAAGTACGTGTCAAGCTCCTCCTAAGTGAGGGACCATCCTTTCCTGTTATCAAGTTTAAACAAAACAGGTGCAGGCAAAAGAACAACACGCTCGGACTTGCTCTTTCTCCAACCAGCTTTGAGAAAGGTTATTTCATAAGATAACTCACTCAAACTAGCCCACGAGGAAATAAATTTATGTTGTATCATGGAATTAAAATCAAGCCTCTCTATGGGAAACTGTAGGTCTAGATGATGAGGCACTAAACCATGCAATGCTAGCAAACGGGAAGCAATGAGGCCTCCACAAATTCCACCTTTCTCACGGTTAGCAGCAAGACGGAAAGCTATCAAAGCACCCAAGTTGTAAGACCTATCTCGTCTAAGAGCAGCAGAGATAAATGCTAAATCAAACGAAAATAACTTATTGGCATTTTTCCTAGCAAGAACACACTTGGAAATAAAGTAGGCAAAGTAGCGAATGGAGGGAAGATGAATGTTACGAATTTTTCCACTCTCCTTCGAGAAGCTACTCCCTTGACAAATTTCTGCATATAAATCCATGAGTGGTTCCGGTCTCTCTTTAATCTTCCTACATGATCCCATTGAGGTACCTTAATAGCTGCACAAAAATCATCAAGAGAAAGGTTGACAGCAATATTGTAAATTTTGTAATGGACCATGGGGTTAGGCAAAGAGTGAAAAAATTGGAAATCCTGCACCACAGACATGGTTAGCTTCACAAATTGACAAGGTTCATCTTCCAAAAAGTGCTCTAACCCTGCATTAGATACCAAAGTGTGGAAATCTTATAGAATTCCTACAGCTCTCATGAACTCGGGGCATGGATAAATGGAGGGAAAAACTTCCTCCTCCCGGTGGACCTTCAGGACCTCAGGCACCCAAAGCTCATGTTGGTTTAGGTGGTGTTCACTCATCTTCTATTCTGAAATTTAAACACCTATTAAACAAGTGATTGCAAAGTAAATATAATGAAGGATTCTACTCATAGGGACTTGCAAGAGGCCTAAACATGTATCAAAACTATATCTCTAAGCATCAAACAAGCTTACAAGCTCTCACAACCAGTCACCTACATCAGCAAAATACTCAACATATAATCCACTAAACACAAATCTACTTGGACAAGGGGAGGAGTCACATAGCAGGGAACAAATGCTCGAAATTTCAGCAAGAAAGATGGGCTGAGCAAGGAGATCGAAAAAATCGAGAGCAAGCACAGCAAGAACGCGATTTTGAGCTATGAACTGGAGCTTACTCGGGAGAGAGAAGAAAGTGGCAGGTGAGAGAGTTAGTGGGGGGGCAGGGGTGACCCACACCAGGGCATGGGGCCACCCAAGGCTGGTCGCGCCACCATGGGGTGTGCCTGCCTGGTGGGCCCCCTGGTACCTCCCTGGTACTCCTCTGCCCCTTTTTTCACGTAAAAATTTAATATGAATCTTCTGGAATTTTTCGAGACACTTTATTTTTGGGCACTTTTTAGAAATAGAAGAATGATTTTTCTGACAGACAGATTTTTTTCTTTTGGAAACATGATGCAAGGACAAAACAAGGCTAGAACTATAGAAGTTCTAGCATGCAAGCAACTAACAACACAGAAAACTAAACGAAAGCAAAAACTAAAATGCAAAGGATAGAAATAAACAGAGATAATCATAATGAAAACATTGTTTTGTTCAATGGAATCCTTTTGTTAGCAAGGTTGATCAAGTATTGCTACCAAAACAATTGCATATGAGACAAAACTTTGTACTCCACTAATGATTATGTTACCTTAAGCTTGACAGCAATGGTCCCAATCATAATAGTTTCAAATTTTTCTCTTGGTATGGGACAATATATTTCTCCAACTTGAATGCCTTCAACATGTTCAATTGAATTCAAACCATAAGTCCTTTCAATCCTCTTGGGGAAATAGACAGTATGTTCCTTGTCATTAACATTGAAGGTCACCTTTCCTTGATTACAATTAATAATAGCTCCTGCAGTATTAAGAAAAGGTCTCCCAAGAATAATAGACATATTATCATGTTTAGGCATTTCAAGCACAACAAAATCAGTTAATATCAAGCAATTGTGAGCCACCTAAACAGGTACATCCTCACATATACCCACAAGAATAGTGGTAGATTTATCAGCCATTTGCAAAGATATATCAGTTGGTATTGATTTTTCAAGTTGAAGCCTCTTATAGAGAGAGAAAGGCATAACACTAACTCTAGCTCTCAAATCATACAAAGCAGTTCTAACATAACTGTTCTTAATAGAGCAAGGGATAGTTGGAATCCCTGGAT
The DNA here is from genome assembly GCA_910589775.1 of Avena eriantha. Taxonomy (NCBI): domain Eukaryota; kingdom Viridiplantae; phylum Streptophyta; class Magnoliopsida; order Poales; family Poaceae; genus Avena; species Avena eriantha. The sequence goes on along the minus strand of OU342742.1, from coordinate 282,867,067 downwards.
CCCGAAGTTTCTTAGGAACCTTACCATTGAAGGAATAATTAGCAAGCAAAGTAGAAATTTCTTCATTAGGGATTTTCCTTTTATTCGAGACAATGTCCTTCATATACTTTGAGTAAGGAGGCAATTTAATAGCATCAGTCAAAGGAATTTGCAAGAATAAAGGCTTCATCTACTCACAAAACTTATTATAGTGTTCATCTTCCTTTGACTTGTGTTTCTTATCAGGGAAAGGCATAGGTTTTTGGACCCAAGGTTCTCGTTCACTACCATGTTTCTTAGCAATAAAATCTTCTTTGGTGTATTTAGTATTCTTAGTGTGGTTTTCAGGTTCTTCTTCAACTTTTTGTTCATTAGGAACAGCTTTTTCTTCATTACTTTCAGTTTCAGCATCACAGATAGATATACTATTAGGATCTATAGCAGGTTCAGAGGGTTCTACAACAGTTTTATGTTTCTTTTTCCTTTTCTTACGAGTAGAACCACCATTTTCAGCTTGTTGAGAATCCTGCTCAATTCTTTTGGGATGCCCCTCAGGATATAGAGGATCCTGGGTAGCAGCTCCACTTCTAGTTCTAATTTCATAAGCATGTTTTTCTTTAGCAGCATTAACTAGCAAGTCCTTTTGCACTTTAACGAGTTGATCTATTTGAGTTTGGACCATTTGAAAGTGTTTAACAATCATTTTAACATCATTAGAGGTTCTTTCTACAATCTCTTTCAACTCAACAATAGCTCTAGTGTTTTCCATTAGATGATTTTGCACCCTTTTATTAAAGTGATCTTGCTTAACAATAAAGATATCAAATTCTTCTAAGCATTGATCAGGAGGTTTCAAGTAAGGGATATCACCTTCATCAAAGTGTTGGAGAGAGTGTACCTCAATAGTGGATGAGTAGGGAATAGGCTTACATAATTCTTCTCTAGGAGGTAAATTCTTGACATCTACAGCTTTAATTCCCTTCTACTTAAAACATTTCTTAGCTTCCTTCATCACTTCATCATTTAATTCAATAACTCCCCTCTTCTTTGATGTTGGAATAGGCACAGGAATAGATGGTTCAGGTACAATTACTTGATGTATAGCTTGTTTAGGAGGAGTCCAATCTTCATAATTCTTGCTTATTTTAGCCATTAATTCCTCAGCTTCCTTTGGAGTCCTATTCCTGAAAACACAATCAGCACAACTATCTAGGTATGTCCTAGATTCTTCGGTTAGTCCATTATAAAATATATCAAGAAGCTCATTCTTAGGTAATGGACTTCCAGCCTGTGTATGAATCAAAGCACAAAGCCTTTCCCAAGATTCGGGTAATACCTCTTTTTCTCCCTGTTTAAAATCAAAAGGTTCCTACAAAATAGCATGTCTAGCACTGGGAGGAAAATATTTCTGTAGGAAAGTACTAATCAAGCACTCAGGCTATCAATAGATCCAGGAGGTAAATTACTAAACCAAGTATTAGCTTCTCCTTTCAGTGAAAAGGGAAAAATCTTAGCAACAAAGTAAGTACGCATCTTACTATCATCAGAAAACAATCCACTCATGGTAGAAAGTTCATTCATATGTGCTTCCGCACTTTCTTTCTTAGTCCCACAAAAAGGTTCTTTCTCGACAATAGCTATGTAAGATAGATCGAGAGAGAAATCATAATCTTCATCTATAATGTTGATGGGAGAAGCAGCAAACTTAGCAGCAGGATATAATTTCGGTCTTATAGTACGCCTCTCAAGGAGACTCTTAGCAGCGCTCCTATCATGGGTGTACTTACATTCTTTAATAAACTCATCGGTCATCTCAACATAACCATCTTCAATATCATAACTCTCACTAGACTCAGGTGAGCTAACAGGTGTGGTAGTGTCTTCATTAGGAGTTTCGGTATTTCCAGCTATAGTTCTAGCAATCGTAGCATCTAGGAAAGGACCTAATGAACCAATCTTATCGAGCACAGTAGAAGCAGCATCATAAGCATCAGAAGTTTCAGATTCAACAGTAGTTGCAATGTGTGTAGCATGTGTATGTGGTGGTGTAAGGAACTTACTCAAAACAGACGGTGAATCAAGAGCAGCAGAGGTGTTCAGAACCGTACCTCTTCTTGTAGTGGATGGTAAAATAGGAACCTTGCCATCACGACACTTACCCATGATGGATGGATAGCGGCGAACAATAGAGAATCCAAGTGAACTTGATAAATAAAGCTATGCTCCCCGGCAACGGCGCCAGAAAATATACTTGATGACCCACAAGTATAGGGAGTGTATCGCAGTATTTTCGAGGGAAGTGAAACCCAATTTATTGATTCGACACAAGGGGAGCCAAAGAATATTTATAAGCCTTAACAACTAAGTTGTCAATTCAGATGCACCTGGAAACAATCTTGCTCACAGCAGTTTATCAGTAGCAACAGTTTTGTAGTAGGAATAGCAAAGTAACAGTAGTAGCAAAGCAAAGACAGTAGTAACAAAAGCAGTAAACAATGGGATTCGAGTGCGGTTGGCATAGGGATGGATGGACGGGCGTTGCATGGACAAGACAATTCACATAGCAATCAGAACATAGGGCAATTGCAGATAAATAAGATAAAGCATCCAAGTACCAGACAATCCTAGGCATGTGTTCCATATATAGTCATACGTGCTCGCAATGAGAACTTGCACAACATCTTTTGTCCTGCCAGCCCATTTGCGGCGGGGCCTCTAGGGAACTACTGGCAATTAAGGTGCTCCTTTTAATAGAGCACCAGAGCAAAGCATTAACACTCTGTGAACACATGTGATCCTCACATCAAAGCCTTTCCCTTCCGGTTATCCTGATTTCTGTCACTTCGGGGCCATTGGTTCCGGACAACAACGTGTGTATACAACTTGTAGAGAGGCCGAGGGGGTGCCTGGGGGGCCCACACCACCCACTGGCGCGGCCTGGCCTGGCCCGCGCCACCAGGTGGTTATGCCATCCCTGGCTCTTCTCTGTCTCGTATTCTGGCTCCTAGAATCTTCGGGTGAAATAGGATTTTTGGTATATTTTCCGAGATTTTTCTTGATAGTTGATTTTCTGCACAAAAAGTAGACACCAAGGCAATTCTGCTGAAAATAGCGTCAGTCTGCATTAGTTGCATCCAAATCACACATGTATAGAGGAGAAACAATAGCAAAAGTGTTCGGGAAAGTAGATACGTTTTGGGTGTATCATATCTCTACCAAGAGTAGAATTCAAATGCTTTTGGAAAGAGGTTTTGGGAACACTAGAGATAAGATTAGTTGAGTGTTCTCTCTTGAAAACGTAAGGAGATTGGAGTATATATCTCTCCATAGTTTTGTCAATAGAAGCTACCAAAATAGTTATGGTTGCATAGGCATCTTGGCTCCTGTTTTGAGATGCCAGAACGTTTGAGAATATGTAAAGTAAGCCAAGATAGTTTTGGGTAAAAAGCTTTTGACAACTGAGGGTGAGGTAAGTAGTATCCTAAGATACACATAATAAGCACAAGTGCAAGCAAACAACAAGCAAGCACTGCACCAAAGCACAAGAAAAAGTTTTTGTTCCCCCTGATTTTTGCATTCTGGACAACTATCAGGGTTGCTGAAATTGGGATGTTACACGAAACAAATACCTCAAAGAGGAGGGTGGAAAAAGTGATAACTATTTTGACAGGTATTCATGCGAAATGTCAAACGAACCATGGACATCACTTGATGAATACATTGTATCTTTACCCCTCTCATGTCTGTCCAAAACACACATCCAATGGTTCCAATGATAGAAAGTAAAAAGCTCTAGTGCAAATAGCCAGTTAGCAACGACAAAACTTTTGATAGATTTTGTACTAGCATTTGAAAGATTCAGCAGTACTTAATAAGAAAGAAAAATATCGATAGATTCCGAGTTTGTAATCAGCCGCACTTGACAGATTCAACATCATTTCAAAGTGGTCGATTCAGCAATACAGATACTGAAATTCAATAGCAGTACAAAGATAATCAGTTCTTGTTTCAGCTCTAAAAACCTTGGCGCACGATGAGTTTGCCCCTTTTATCCAAACACACTTCATCATTAGAGCATGCAAAACTGATGATCAAGTCTACTTTTGTGTGCATACCTCATTATTACATTAATGCATGTGTGACCAACATATATGCAACCCAAAATTCCCAAGCCTCATCTAGATTGTGACAAGGCCATGTTTCAAAACAAAAGCAAGATGGCGATCCACTTCCCTTGATCTAAAAAAGTACCAGTACATCAGTATTAGCTCTATGAAATACTTCAGTAATAGGAATTACAGAAAATTTGAAATATTTAGTAGCATTTGAAATATTCGATAGTACAGAATAAGACTGGAAAAGTATCTTACAGGTTCCCAGTTCACATTCAGCAACAATTTAGAGTGGTCGATTCAATAGTGGCAGAAGATCACCAAAAGAATTGAAAGATTCAGCAATGCCGACATTGAAATTCAATGGTTGTACAACAATGCAGCAAGGCCAAGTTTCAAAAGGAAAGCGAGACCATGCATATTATCCACTCAATTTGAACAAGTCCCAGAACATAGGTATTACTAAAAAATAGATTAGCAGTAGCTGAACTACATAAAAAATACTTAGTAGAAGTTTAGAACTACAAGTCTACAGTAACCTAGGAACCACTACATGTCCCATCATACATAGAAGAAAAGAGAATGCTTCATCATGTCAAAGTGTTGGCCAGGAAGCACACTTGATTTCCTGCTTGGGACGCGTCTCTCATTTCATTGCCACCTGTCGGCCTCTAGGTCAGCAGCGTACATGTAAAATTCATATGACAAACCAGGAAATTTAGGATCCTTAATTTCCGCAATTCCAATTACGAAAGGAATCTGCCACCAACATAAACTAGCTAATTAGTACAATATTACATACACTCATAATAGGATCATCACAAAAGGATTAAGATGTGATATCTCATCGGTGAATCTTGCCCGACGATAGGTTAAGTAGTATGCTAGTAAAGTCTCGGCTTTGGTAGAAAAGATGTGAGAACTTCTTGCGTGCCATCAGCCAGTGATGGCCTAATCGTTGTCTTGAATGACCTTGTTACTACAACTAGATTGAAACTAGTGAACAAGACCAATGACCAAAACTTCACCTTGTACCGCGGAGATTCGCACGCCACCAACCTGACCAGCCTAATGTACAGGAGCAAGTTCGTGATTTGTCCATCAATTGGGTGATGAATAGTTTGCCCTCCTTCCCGATGTCAATGTTGTCAGCTCTCAGTGAGCCCGTGTAGGAACCTGCATAGACAGGTCCCATTTTGGGGGTTGTATCTGGGCATCGTCATCGAGTGGGTATATATGAGGTTCTCGATGAACACTTTCTTGATTCTAGTGAACTCGCATCCTGGCTCCATGCATACACAATAGCGGTAGTTGCACATGATCTTGTGGTCATAGATGTCCTTGTAGGATATCAAAGTCTAGAAGATGTCGTTGGGGCATCTACTACCTTTCCCACCAGTAACTTGGTAGTACAGATCCTTGGAGCATGCACACAGCTGGACGGCACTAGTAGTGTCCAGAAGCATAGCTATTTTGTTGATGACGTCGTCGCGGACCTTCTTCCGGACGTTGTCCAATCGGTTGTTCCTCGAATGCACCGTCATCATGTCTGGATGGATTGGGGAATGTAACATCCCAAATCTTTAATCAATGTTAATCAAGATCAAATCTACCCAATGTAGGGTTAACAAAAAACTTTTCCATTTTAAAAATCCTTAAGCCTTCATATGAGTGTTGCATTTAAATAGGAGTTGATTAGAATTGCCATGATTGAGTGATCTATTGGTTGTAAAATTACTCTAAGGTGAATTACACATCATCTAGATCATCCCTAAGCAAATCCCAAAGAAAAAGAAATAAAAAAGAATTAAATAAGCAAATGGTCACTTTTGCCATTTTAATCACCTAGCCCTCTTTGGGTGTTCCTAGAACTCAATTTCCAACAGAGATAGTTGTGGATCTTTGCACCCCTTGCTAGTACAAGTAGTGATGTGCTAAGGCCCACTTTATGATCTCCCAACAACACTCAAACTCTAATTTTAAATGACAATTGAAAATTGAATCTAGTGTATGTATCTAGATCACACTTTTTCAAAAACCACCCAAATAAATTCCATTTGGAAAATCCTAGCAACCACAGATGCTTAAGCATGTGACAAACCACTCCACCAAAAATCTTTCAAAAATTCAAAAGTTTTCTTCTTGCGGCCATTCTGTCGAACACATGGCAGGCACTGAACAAGAACTAGAGTAGCTTCACTGTTTCCATAGTGATCATCGACCAATTTGGTCTCCCACTTAATCCCCTGTCCCCCTAGCATCTACCCAGCCTAGACCAGCTCCCCCTTCACTGCTAGCAGCAGTGGCGCACCGCCCAACTATGGTCGTCGCCGGCCAAACGCGGGCAACGCTCCCTAGACCGCGCAATGCCATTCTAGCACCACCACTAGCTCCGCCCAACCCTACCGCACTCCCCTGTCCACCCCATGGCCAAAGCCAGCCCCTAGACCACCTCCACTCGCTCGTGCCCATGCCTCTCTACGCCGTGCTAGAGCACGCCAGAGCGCCTTCACCGCCAGCATGCCACAGACCGCGCCTCAACAACAGACCGCGCAGGCCGCTCCGCCTTGACCACCTCACCCAGCCAGACACGGCCGTGCACCGCCGCGCGACCCAAAGTCACCAGGAACCCCGTCGAGCACCGCCCCTATCTCCCCGAGCGCACAATGCTCCCGACCAATTGCCACCGCCCCTAGCTGCGCCATAAAGCCGTAGAGGACCGCTAGGAGGCAAGCCACCGTCCGCCAATGCCGCCCATGCTGATAGCACCCTGTATCATCGTCACCGACAAGCTCGCCGTCGTCCCTTCGGTCCCCTCCTCGAGCCTATATAAGGAGGCCTTCCCCAGCCTCAATCTCCACACCATTCCACTCCCCTCTCTCTACCAGTCCTTCCCCACCTCTCGCCGGAGTAGCTCGAGCAGCGGGTCGCCGGAATTTCACCGGAGGAAGCCGCATCAGAGGAGGAGACGATACCGTCGATTTCGTCCACCTCAGCCCCTGCCGCGACTTCGCCTAAGCTCGCCGTCGTCGTCTCGTTCGTTTGCCTGCCTCGCCGCACTAGCTGGAGCCCCGGTACGTCCCCACTGCACCCCCACTGAGCCGCTAGGGTTCAGTCTCGCCGGCGACGAGTCTGTCGTCAACGATGACTGTGAGCCGTTAGATCTAGTTCTAATCCTACGGTCCAGCTCGCCCCGTACCGCTTCGCGTGTAATCAGTCACTGACAGGAGGACCTCCCGTCAGCAGCCCTCAGCGCCGTGGAGTGAATTTGGGCTGGCCCAATTAGTTTCCTGTGCTGGCCCTGTAATTCAAATAAATCTTTTTCTTTTTAGACTTAAACTAGAATTTGTCCCCTAGTTTAAAAATCAATTCAGAGAGTTTTACAAATCCAAATTGAGTGATTGCAATTTTGTTGGAAAGCTAATGAAAATATCTATCAAAGCCGGTTGGATTTAAATCATTTACAGTTATAGATCTCTCTTAGTAAAAATAACAAGACAAAAGTTTTTGCACATTCAAACATTTTTATAAAATCAACCATAATAGCTTTTGAGTTGATTCCAACTCTCAGAAATCACATTTAACCATACATATCAGAATATGTAATAATATTAAGGTTTGCATGTAGTGACTTGGACTAATACAAAAATAATGCTATATAGGCATTTCTAGTCAATTTAAATCATTAATTATGAAATTTAAACTTATTAAAATATGATCCAACCTTTAAATCACATTCCCATATATTAGAATATGTGGTGATGACATGTGTCCACATGATCCCATATTTTAATCTGAGAATATTAAATCTTAGTTAATTTCAATCAGTAGAAATTACTTTTCACAAATAAAAAGAATGAAGCTAGTTCATTAAACCTTGTGGTGCTTGCGATGATAATAGGTCATCAAATGTGTGCCTTAGTGTGCTAAGTAGACTAGTTAAGCATTGTTTGGTGATTGTGTATCCCGTATGTATTTCTAAACGATAGTACTAACCAAGCTTTCGAGGAGGAGGAGTTCAACAAGAGGAGGAGGAAGAAAACTTCAACCACTGCACTACACAAGGCAAGCCCTCATTAACAATGCAAGCTAACCCTTGAAAGCTAGATAACCTAAGAAAATGCATTAGGCGTGCTTTGGTTATACCCTTTGACTTATACCTACTCCAAGTTTTTATTTACAAGCTTTACCTTCCTTACTTTACCAAAGCCTTTTACCTTGTTTATAGGTAGCATAAAAAGTATAAAATTGACCTATCTAGTTAGACTTACATGACATTCTATGGCATGAGATTGAGATTAGCATCTCACATTAGTGAACACTCTTAACTTAGTAGTTTAGAGCTAAACCAAAACTTGATTCACTTTAGATGGGAATACTTGGTGAAAATTGCTTGTGAAAACCTTAGAATGAGGAGTCATTCTATTGAAATGTTTTGACATGTGTTGAGGAACACAATTGGTTTATGATGATGAAAATGTTGAGGCATGAGCCTTTAGCTCTTTTACAAAACTGATGGTTGGGTTCGGATGCGATACCATTCCAATTTTACCGTACAACCACAATACCTGAATTGGGTAAGGCTTAGCCGGAAGTTTATATGCATTAGTATTAGTTCCCTCGCGGGAGAAGTTTGAGCTGAGGCTACCTCTCAATGTTGTCCACCTATGCAGTGCCTAGGATGACAGATGGTCATGGCTAGGAGGCCATACTCATAGGAGAGGTGCTTATACTAGTGTGTAAAGGAAAGGTTATGTTTGATTATCTGCATACTAAGTATGATGATTTAGGGTTATCCCTGACAGATGTATCGAATCTTGTAGTGAAAGTGTACCACCTCTGCAGAGTGTCAAACTATTCGAATAGCCGCGTCCGCGGTTATGGACAGTTGGAGTGGCCATACTGTTCCGTTATTAGATATTTTCAAAACAACTTATGAAATGAATTGTGACATGACAGGACCACAACGGAGTTGTGACTAAGACAATTAAGTTCCCACTTAGGTGTTTTCAAACTTTATTTTATCTTTCTTTGTTTCTGAACTCAGCTTAGGTTTCAAACTTAACTTTACAAATGAACTTAGAGTTCGCAATCCTACTAGAACTACCTTACTTGTTAGTGATAGTTTGCGAGTACTTAAAGAGTACTCATGGCTTCTGTCCCTGGCTATTCCTGTGGCCAGACTATGAGGAGGACTACCCTGAAGGAGGACAGCAGGATGGCTATGACAACTAGGATCATCTCCCATCATCAGCATTGCCTGTGACTCTAAAGATGGACCCCACCGCTACGCTATTTATTCCGCTACTTGATTGTACTAAGACTGGATCATGAGATCCTTTATTTGTGTAAGAACTTATTATGGTTTGTAATGGATGATGTACTGTGATATCCAATCTGTTATGTCTCGCAAAAATGGTAATCCTAGGATTGCGATGTATGGCATAACAGGCATCTAGGATTAAAAATCCGGGTGTTGACAAGTTGGTATCAGAGCCATCCTGACCATAGGAGACCCTAGTTAGAATGGACGTCCGAACAAAGACTTAGTTTCAAACACCAAAGTGAGTATTTCCTCTCTTACCTTTGGGAATTCTTTCTCTCAAAAAATTTCATGTTCCTCCAAATTCTTACATTACTACATAAAACTTTGACACAGTTCATCACTTCACTAACTTTCTCATCCTAAATTCTTATAGATGGAAACCCAATACAGCAAGTTCTACCAGTTGGGCAACGGAGGCCAACTGATCTTCGAGAGGGATCTGGATTCACTATCTGAGTTCTTGGAGCATCTGCATCTAGAATTTCTTGGAGCTCAACTCCCGGGTCCACCAGGAGGAGATTTACAATGGCTAGTGACTGCTGATCTTCAAGGCAAGATAGAAGCACCAGTATCTAGGAGGATTCAGTTCTCCGTGAGAGAGAACAACTGGCTAGATGGATTAGCCAGGGCAATGCATGAAGCTCTCGCACGTCTGTGTGCCCTGAGTGTCAACCTAATCCAAGGAACCCGCTTTGTTCACTATGCAAGGCGTGATTCCATGGGGATGCCGCTAGAGATGCCAAGCCACCCAATACTGAAGCGTCAAGTGGAGAACCTCGACTTCCTACTGTACGACAGAAAAAAGGAGTTGGACAATGCTACAGATGTCGCCAACAACAACCTTGCCCTTGCCGCCCAGAAGGCCCAGACTTTCTCACTGCTCGTCAAGGATCGTCAGTCTCTTTGCCGTCAACGTGCAAAGAAGGATCTCACCATCAACCGTCTTCACAAGAAGGTGGCCGACCTCGAGAAGACCATCAAGGAGCAAGAAGATCAGCTTGTAGCAAAAGAAGAAGAAGAGGAAGGTGAAGATATCCAAGGGGATATTGACTCCTATCTCAGCAATGATGATGACTATCTGGAGGAGGATGCCGTGGACTTTTACACCGATGATGATGACTCTGACTTCATCAATGATGAGTAGATGCACTAGAGCACTATCGTAGAGTGAGGAGTATTGGTCCCATTGTATCGTAGCTTGCAGAATGGTTCTTAAAACCATCTGTGTTCCTTTGATGTTGTGGTGTGTGTGTGTGTTTGTATCGTGTGCTTTGTTTGAATGAATGAAAAGAAGTTAGTTGCAAAACCTGAGGCAAACTCAAAGTTTTAGCTTTGAAACCAAAACCATGAACCTTAGAACTTTCCCTCTTACCCCTTTATCTACCTCAATCTTCAGATGACTCATGGAAACCAAGGAGGGAGCAGCTCATCACAAGACCCAGTGCTGCAGATTCTGCAGACTCTCATTGCAGATCGTGAAGCTAGTAGGGCAGAGCGCCAAGCTAATCTAGCAACACTGCAGCAGATCGCCCAGATGGCTCACAACAACTAGAACCATGGAAATCAGGATCATCATGGAGCCAAACTCAAAAACTTCCAGAATACCAATCCCCCAATCTTTACCACTTCAGAGAACCCACTAGATGCTGATGACTGGTTGCAGACAATAGAGAACAACCTAGAAGTAGCTAGAGTGGATACAAACGAGAAGGTTCTTTTTGCCACCCACTATTTGGCGGGAAATGCAAGAGCATGGTGGAACAGCACCCGCACAATGAACCATGGTCAAGTGATGGCATGGGAAGCCTTCAAAATCGAGTTCAGCCGCACCCAAATGATACACCATAGTTTGTTCACTTTAACCTTAATCATTTCAAGATGCTTATGATAGGGGCAATGAGAGCTGAAAGCTATAAGTACCATAATTTTTGGAAGCTCTTTATGAAACTTGAATCTCTACTTCCTTCTATGAAGGCCTTTCTTCCACCATTATATTGAGTCTCCACCTTCTATCTTTATGCACCTACTTTGAGAGCATAGTGGCCATTCTTAGTTCTATGTGCATTGTCCCAAGACTTGTTGATTGATGCATACTTTGAGATTGCTTGTTTTAAACTATTTGTATCTAGTCACTCTTATGAACTTTGAAGGTGTCCTATGCATTTATGGTTGCTACTCTATGAGGGACAAGCTGAATGCCACTATGCTATGTTTTCTTTATGTGAAACAAACAAACGTCTTGCAAAGCATTGTTATTCATGAATCTTTTGTTTGTGCCATTTCATGTTCCAACATAGTTTCCTTGTCTTATTGCTAGAATTTTGTCTTTCGTGTTATGATTGAAGTACTATGATCCCAGCATTGAATGTTTTACAAATACTTTGATCAAGTTCATGATGGTGCATGTCACCTCAAAAATTATTCTTTCTTTTTATCACTTACCTACTTGAGGACGAGTCAGGAGTTAAGCTTGGGGATGTTGATACATTGCAAATGTAACTAAAATTTTTGATGTTCCATGCTTGGTTTTATCTACTTTCTTATGTTTTGTTCCAACTTTGGAGTACTTTTCATAGACTTTCTTAGACTAACCTATTAACAAGATGCCGCAGTGCTAGTTGCCTGTTTTCTGTTGTTTTTGGTTCCAGGAATGTCAGAAAATCAATATTCTCGGAATTGGACTGGACAAAAGCCAAAGTCGATATTTTACCGGAAGACTCACGGAGCTAGAAGACGAGACGGAGAGGGGTCAGGCGCTGGCCATACCACCTGGTGGCGCGGGCTAGGCCAGGCCGCGCCAGGGGTGGTGTGGGCCCCTCCGGCACCCCCTCGGTCTTCCCTCTCGCCTATAAGAGCCTCCCGATGCATAAACCCTAAATCGTCAAGCCTCCAGCCACGAAAAGTTCCGCAGCCCCACCGCCACCGAAGAGGAGATTCAGGGGACAGAAAGTCTCTGTTCCGGCACCCTATCGGGATGGGGAAGTGCCCCTGGAAGCATCTCCATCGATCTCCACCACCATCTCCATCACCGTTGCTGATTCCCTTGATGAGGAGGGAGTAGTTCTCTCTCGAGGCTAAGGGTTCTACCGGTAGCTATGTGTACATCTCTCTCTATGCATGATCTTATTGAGATCATGAGCTTGTAATCTATAGATCTACCTTGCTACTCAAGTGCTTTAATAGATCTCTGCTCTCCCCATGTGTGTGAAAGTGATAGCATGCAGACCATGGTGGCACTTAGGCTAGAGATTACAAATACTTATTATGAGTTATATTTGGAGTTGGATGTTTCTATGAAATTGTGGTGTTTGTTGAAACTATCTAGAGCTCAAGGTGATAGTGTGGGGTTATCTAGATGTGGAAAGAAAACTTTGAGGTGTGCTGTTATAGACCTACCATGGATTAGAGTGTCCAACCGGAGAGTAGTTTAGCGTAGTATCATAAAGAAGAATATATTTATATGAGAGTGTTCACTAGTGAAAGTATGATCCCTAGGCCTTGTTTCTAAGCATTGAAACACTGTTTGCAATTAGATCTGTTACATGTTTGCTTGCTTCCATCTTTATTTCAGTTTTACTTTAGTCTTTTCCACGCCATCAAGCTATTTTCTATCATCGTTACCACTTATAATTATCTGTACCACTTGTATTTCACTATATGTTCGCCTAACTAGTGCACCCATACACCTGACAAGTGTATTGGGTGTGTTGGGGACACAAGAGACTTCTTGTATCTTGATTGCGGGATTGCTTGAGAGGGGATACCTTTGACCACTTCCTCCCTGAGTTCGATAAACCTTGGGTGATCCACTTAAGGGAAAACCTCTGTTGTTCTACAAACCTCTGCACTTGGAGGCCCAACAACTGTCTACAAGAATAGAAGTGCATAAACATCAAGCTATTTTCTAGCGCCATTGCCGGGGAGGTAAGGTAAAAGGTACTCACATCCTCCGGTGTGAGTGCTCGAAGTTATTTCCTTTAGATTCTGCAATTTTGTCTTTTTGTTTCTTGTTTTCACTAGTTAGGCGTAATAGAAAACAACAAAAAAATTATAGAGCTTTTTAGTATTTTCCCTAAGGTAGAACATGAATTCTTTGAAAAGAAAATTAAAAAACCCTTGGAACCTTCTTTGCATGCTAATAGCAATGTTATTAGTATGAATCTTTTGAACACCTTTGTTACTAATTCTATGGAAATGTCTAAGCTTGGGGAAGTTAGTTTTTATGAAAATGATCTTTTTAATTCCCCAGCTTTAAAGAAGAAAATTTGCTCTGATGATACTTTATCTCCCATATGTGGTGATACTTGTGATATTTTAAATCCACATACTGAAAGCATCTCTTTTAAAATACCTATAAAAATTGTTGAATGTGTTATAAACAACTATTATGTTGGAGATGGAACTGTCCATCCCGGTGATCATTTCCTCTTTATACACGAATTATGCGGGTTGTTCAAATGTGAAGGTATTACAACAGATCAAGTTAAGAAGAAGTTATTCTCATTATCACTGAAAGGAAGAGTTGAAGAATGGTATAAGCTGCTAAAGAATGGTCAAGCTCTTGAATGGGAGGAAATAGTACCTCTCTTTTACTCTAAATTTTATCCTCCTCGTGAAGTTCATAAAGATAGGAATTACATTCATAATTTTCATCCTCATGACAGAGAAAGTATTGCCCAAGCATGAGGGAGATTGTAGTCACTAATGCTCAAATTTCCTATTCATGAGCTCCCCAGGAATATTGTTATTAATAATTTCTATGCAAGGCTTTCAGGACATTACAAGGACTATCTAGATACTTGTTTAGAGGGATCCTTCACAAGTGAGGAGGTCAAAGCTAAGTGGGATCTTCTTGAAACAATTCAAAGCAATACCGAAGATTGGGATAACAACAAAGGTCAAGAACCAGTTAAAAACTATGAGTATGATTGCATTAAGTCTTTTGTTGAAACTGCTGATTTTCAAGAGCTTAGTGCTAAATATGGTCTTGATCCTCAAATTCTTATTGATTGTTTTAAAATCTTTGCTTCTCATATTAATGCTCCTAAATAAAAGTGGGACATGTATCATGAGCCTTTTAAAGACACTTGCATGGAAAATGAAATTGTTGTTAATGATAGCAATAAACATGCTCAAACCCCTGAAAGTACTATTTATTATAAACATGTTAATTTTTGTGTAATACATAGACCTTGTGAGAATAATCAAATTGAAGAAGAATATTGTATCACCCACAGGAATGAAAAAACTAGAATATGGTATAGGGATTTAAATGATCTTTGTATTTCATGTTAGGATTGCTTTGCTACTGCGTATACTTTACTATTCCTACTACAAAACTGTTGCTACTGATAAACTGATGTGAGCAGATTGTTTCCAGGTGCAGCTGAATTGACAACTCAGTTGTTAAGGCTGATAAATATTCTTTGGCTCCCCTTGTGTCGAATCAATAAATTGGGTTTCACTTCCCTCGAAAATACTGCGATACACCCCCTATACTTGTGGTTCATCACTTATGTATCTCAATAATATGAAGTTTCCCCTCTTTATGTTGAAAGTCTTGAAGTTGCACTTGTTTTGCTTTACTATGGTTGCTTTGTGATTTCATGACTTGGTTCTTTACAAGATTCCTATGCATAGGAAGTGGGTTAGACTTAAATGTTCTTTGAATTTGCTTCTTGATGCTCTCTTTTACTTCAATTCATATTTCTTATGTGAGCATCTTCTCAAACTATCATGCCTAACTTAAAGGCGTTAATGAAAAGTACTTATTAGGAGATAACCCAAAAGTTTTAGATAAGTCTTGGAAGTTATTACTTCAGTAATAACCGCTCCTTATCCTTTTTATTTGCTTTTTGTGCCAATACTAACCTCTAATGAGAGAGAAGTAATGATTGGGAAAGTTGCTGTCCCGAAACAGATTTATGTGCTTCACCGTAAATATTCGTGTCAAATATAATTATGTCTTTTTGAGGCGTGAATTTTTGTGCTTCTGCCCTAGGTTGTTATCTAACTTTAGTTAGCTCAACACTTTTTGATTTGAGCAACATAAGGCCTTCGAAAAAATTCGTCTTTACCTGCTGGTCTGTTTTGACATATTTCTGCAATTTTCTACATTTGCTTCTTGTTGGTTCCTTTTTTAGTTCTTTTGGGGAATTGAGATTTTTGAGGGAAGTGCTACAGTAGCTTGTGTTTTAATGGAAGTTTTATTGGAGTTGGAACTGAAAATAAAGACCTATTATCTTGAGTGCACTAATGGTGTTAATAAAGATTGTGTGAGGTTTTGTATAAAGGAAAAAATTTAGGTGTATGGAACGAATGAGTAATGAGATAAAGGATGGACTAAAGCTCAAGCTTGGGGATGCCACGCGTGTGACCCCAAGAAATATCCAAGAAGTACAAGCGTCAAAGCTTAGGGATGCCCAAGACATCCCCTTCTTCATCAATAAAAATCCCAGGTTCCTTCCAAACGCTTCATTTTTATTGTTTCATGCACAGTTGTGTTGTTCTTGGAGCATCTTATTTTTCGTTTTTGGTTTTTTTTTGCTTTGTTTGCTTAGTTTGCTGAATAAATTGGTTGGACCCCCTCTTTCATACTTTGGTTTTCAAATAATTTGGTTTGGATTGGAAAAGAGTAGGAAAGTTCATGCTTAAGTGGTAAAGGGAGCCTGTTTTTGACTGTGGCCTATGCTTTGTCATGCCATGCTTGATATTGTTTTGGATTTATGCTTAGTATTGTTTGTTGTAGCATGACTTGTTATAAACAATTGAGATTGCTTAATGTGCCTTTGAAGGATTATGCGTTGTTTTAGCATATTAAAACATAGTATTGTGGTATTCTCCTTTGATGCTTTATTTGGGTTGACTTGGCGCATGCTCACACCATGTTATGACTATCCCAAGTCACCATAGCCTTTATGATCCTTTAGTTTTCAACTTGTAGTATCACTTTATGCTTTGATCAATGATGTTTTTTCGCTCTACATGATTATGGCCATTATTGCTCTCTTAGTTGGTCGCTCCCAGTCTTTTGCTAGCCTCCGTAACCAAGTATGAGTTCCACTCATGCATCCAACTCCTTAAACCAAGTTATTCCAAAGAGTCCACCATACCTACCTACTAGCATATGTTGTTCCAAGTATATTCATGTCTTTATCTACCTTCCGAATTAAACTTGTTATGAGAAAACTAGTGATTAAAGCTCTCACGAACTTGATGGCACACTTTTCTTTTCCTGCCTTTAATAATCTTGAACCATTGTGGCGTCTATGTTGTATATGCGTGCACTTATTTGTTGGGGATTAGCAGAACCATGCTGTCATGGGGAACGCTTTCAACATTGCACTTGTACTTTGTACCTAGTTGATATCATGCTCTTTTGTCTATGGATGTCGTCGGTGTGAAATGAAAGGGGAGCTTGTAAGTCCATGGAGTTATGTATATGTGTTAGAGAAACGCCTGGGCCGCTGGTCTAATCCATGCTGACATGGTGGAAACCTGCAGTGTAACCATAATGAGCTGTCTATGAAGCATTCTTCTTATAAAAAAGAGTCCAATATTGAGAAAAAAGAGAAAAAAAGAGAAGAACCATATTCCAATGGTAAATAAGAAAATTGATGAGATGCTCGTTGTCTGCCTTCCATGTCATTTTGATATGGGGATTCTTCCGTATCATCGGGCAAGGGGTACCCCGTTGGTGGTTCTCTATGATACACATGTACTTACAATAACAAGAACTTACTAGTGACTAAACTTTAGTAGCATGAGGAGCGGCCCTCGTATTCAAGGGACATGAGATTTCTAACTTATACTCCATCAAGCATATACACCATAGTTTGTTCACTTTAACCTTAATCATTTCAAGATGCTTATGATAGGGGCAATGAGAGCTGAAAGCTATAAGTACCATAATTTTTGGAAGCTCTTTATGAAACTTGAATCTCTCCTTCCTTCTATGAAGGCCTTTCTTCCACCATTATACTGAGTCTCCACCTCTATCTGCATTGTCCCAAGACTTATTGATTGATGCATACCTTGATATTGCTTGTTTTAAACTATTTGTATCTAGTCACACTTATGAACTTTGAAGGTGTCCTATGCATTTGTGTTTGCTACTCTATGAGGGACAAGCTGAATGCCACTATACTATGTTTTCTTTATGTGAAACAAACAAACGTCTTATAAAGCATTGTTATTCATGAATCTTTTGTTTGTGCCTTTTCATGTTGCAACATAGTTTCTTTGTCTTATTGCTAGAACTTTGTCTTTAATGTTATGATTGAAGTACTATGATCCTAGCATTGAATGTTTTACAAATACTTTGATCAAGTTTATGATGGTGCATGTCACCTCAAAACTTATTCTTTATTTTTATCACTTACCTACTCGAGGACGGGCAGGAGTTATGCTTGGGGATGTTGATACATTGCAAATGTATCTATAATTTTTGATGTTCAATGCTTAGTTTTATCTACTTTCTTATGTTTTGTTCCAACTTTGGAGTACTTCTCATAGACTTTCTTGGACTAACCTCTTAACAAGATGCCATAGTGCCAGTTGCCTGTTTTTTGCTGTTTTTGGTTCCTGGAATGTCAGAAAATCAATATTCTCGGAATTGGACCGGACAAAAGCCAAAGTCGATATTTTACCGGAAGACTCACAGAGCCAGAAGACGAGACGGAGAGGGGCTAGGGGCTGGCCACACCACCTGGTGGCACGGGCCAGGCCAGGCCGAGCCAGGGCGTGGTGTGGGCCCCTCCGGCACCCCCTCGTTCTCCCCTCTTGCCTATAAGAGCCTCCCGATGCATAAACCCTAAATCGTCAAGCCTCCAGCCACGAAAAGTTCCGCAGCACTGCCGCCACCGAAGAGGAGATTCGGAGGACAGAAAGTCTCTGTTCCGGCACCCTGCCGGGACGGGGAAGTGCCCCCGGAGCCATCTCCATTGATCTCCACCACCATCTCCATCACCATTGCTGATTCCCATGATGAGAAGGGAGTAGTTCTCTCTCAAGGCTAAGGGTTCTATCGGTAGCTATGTGTTCATCTCTCTCTCTCTATGCATGATCTTATTGAGATCATGAGCTTGTAATCTATAGATATACCTTGCTACTCAAGTGCTTTAATAGATCTCTGCTCTCCCCATGTGTGTGAAAGTGACAGCGTGCAGACCATGGTGGCAGTTAGGCTAGAGATTACAAATACATATTATGAGTTATATTTGGAGTTGGATGTTTCTATGAAATTGTGGTGTTTGTTGGAACTATCTAGAGCTCAAGGTGACAGTTTGTGGGGTTATCTAGATGTGGAAAGCAAACTTTGAGGTGTGCTGTTATAGACCTACCATGGATTAGACTGTCCAACCGGAGAGTAGTTCAGCGTAGTATCATAAAGAAGAATATATTTATATGAGAGTGTTCACTAGTGAAAGTATGATCCCTAGGCCTTGTTTCTAAGTATTGAAACACCGTTTGTAATTAGATATGTTACATGTTTGCTTGCTTCCATCTTTATTTCAGTTTTACTTTAGTCTTTTCCACGCCATCAAGCTATTTTCTATCATCGCTACCACTTATAATTATCTATAGCACTTGTATTTCACTATCTGTCGCGGAACTAGTGCACCTATACACCTGACAAGTGTATTGGGTGTGTTGGGGACACAAGAGACTTCTTGTATCTTGATTGCAGGATTGCTTGAGAGGGGATACCTTTGACCACTTCCTCCCTGAGTTCGATAAACCTTGCGTGATCCACTTAAGGGAAAACCTGCTGCTGTTCTACAAACCTCTGCACTTGGAGGCCCAACAACTGTCTACAAGAATAAAAGTGCGTAGACATCAAGCTATTTTCTGGCGCCGTTGCCGGGGAGGTAAGGTAAAAGGTACTCACATCCTCCGGTGTGCGTGCTTGAAGTTATTTCCTTTAGATTCTGCAATTTTTTTCTTTTTGTTTCTTGTTTTTACTAGTTAGGCGTAATGGAAAACAACAACAAAATTAGAGAGATTTTTAGTATTTTCCCTAAGGTAGAACATGAATTCTTTGAAAAGAAAATTAAAAAACCCTTGGAACCTTCTTTGCATGCTAATAGCAATGTTATTAGTATGAATCTTTTGAACACCTTTGTTACTAATGCTATGGAAACGTCTAAGCTTGGGGAAGTTAGTTTTTATGAAAATGGTCTTTTTAATTCGCCAGCTTTAAAGAAGTAAATTTGCTCTGATGATACTTTATCTCCCATATGTGGTGATACTTGTGATATTTTAAATCCACATACTGAAAGCATCTCTTTTAAAATACCTATAAAAATTGTTGAACGTGTTATAAACAACTATTATGTTGGAGATGGAACTGTCCATCCCGGTGATCATTTGCTCTTTATACACGAGTTATGCGGGTTGTTCAAGTGTGCAGGTATTACAACAGATCAAGTTAAGAAGAAGTTATTCTCATTATCACTAAAAGGAAGAGTTGAAGAATGGTATAAGCTGCTAAAGAATGGTCAAGCTCTTTAATGGGAGGAAATAGTACCTCTCTTTTACTCTAAATTTTATCCTCCTCGTGAAGTTCATAAAGATAGGAATTACATTCATAATTTTCAGCCTCATGATGGAGAAAGTATTGCCCAAGCATGGGGGAGATTGAAGTCACTAATGCTCAAATGTCCTATTCATGAGCTCCCCAGGAATATTGTTATTAATAATTTCTATGCAAGTCTTTCAGGACATTATAAGGACTACCTAGATACTTGTTTAGAGGGATCCTTCACAAGTAAGGAGGTCAAAGGTAAGTGGGATCTTCTTGAAACAATTCAAAGCAATACCGAAGATTGGGATAACAACAAAGGTAAAGAACCAGGTATAAACTATGAGTATGATTGCATTAAGTCTTTTGCTAAAACTGCTGATTTTCAAGAGCTTAGTGCTAAATATGGTCTTGATCCTCAAATTCTTATTGATTGTTTTAAAACCTTTGGTTCTCATATTAATGCTCCTAAAGAAAAGTGGTACATGTATCATGAGCCTTCTAAAGACACTTGCATGGAAAATGAAATTGTTGTTAATGATAGCAATAAACATGCTCAAACCCCTGAAATTACTGTTTATTATAAACATGTTAATTTTTTTGTAATACATAGACCTTGTGAGAATAATCAAATTGAAGAAGAATATTGTATCACCCACAGGAATGAAAAAACTAGAATATGGTATAGGGCTTTAAATGATCTTTGTAAAAAAGTGTGTGCCCTTTATCCTTTTATTTGTGAACTTTGCTTCGAAGTGGGTCATTTCAATTTTCAATCCTCAGGCCATAATAATAGCCCTTCTAATCCAATGAGAACTGCAAGTTTGTATTGTGATGACATGATCACTCCTAATCAGCATGATGAACTTACTTTATTTTTGGGATGTGAAGAGTTATCAAGAAAAATCTCTTTGGTAGATATGGGTGCTTTTGATATGAATAGTGTCCTGCATGGTTGTCATATTTATTGTGTTGATAATTGCCACACAAATACTTACATACAAAATATTATAAAAGATGAGGTTTTACCAAAATATGACAGGACTAATATGTGTTTTGTTCTTATTAATGAAAAGAAGGAAGCCTCCAAAGTTTCTTCTATTGTCTCTAACAATGAACCAGGGTATGTGGAGAAGATTCTTTTCAAGCCTCTCCCTCCTAAAGAGAAGAAGAAAAAGAAGAAGAGGAGGAGTGAAAGGAGAGAGGAAATGGTATTTTCCCATAAGCATGTTGCTCCTATTATAGTTTTTGATGAGTCTGAACTCGATGATGTTCCTATGCCTATTACCTACAGTAGTGATCATGATTGGGAAAAGCACACTACTTTTGATATTGATAATCTCTTCGGTACCAATTCTGAAAATGATGATAATTGTTGTACTATTAGTGCTATCCATGTTCCTTCCAATGATAATATGTTTACAAATGAACACACATTGGAAGATAACTATTCTATTGCTTGTGATGATACTATACCTCCAATATATGATGATTGCAATGATGAATATGATATTTTCAGTCCACCTACTATTGAGGAGGAAATTAATTATGATTATAATATGCCTCCTATATTTGATGATTATGGTGATGAGAATAATAATGATAGCTACTTTGTTGAATTTGCTCCCACTATAATTAATAAGAATGACTATGTTTATGTGGGGAGTATTAATTCTTTTATGCATGTGGCTCAGGATAAGAATGTTTTATGTGATAGTTATATTGTTAATTTTATTCATGTTGCTACTGAAAGTTATTATGATAGAGGGAAACATGGTCTTATGTTTCTCAATAATATTAAGTTTACCCTCTTTATGTTGAAAGTCTTGAAGTTGCACTTGTTTTGCTTTACTATGGTTGCTTTGTGCTTTCATGACTTGTTTATTTACAAGATTCCTATGCATAGGAAGTGGGTTAGACTTAAATGTTCTTTGAATTTTCTTCTTGATGCTCTCTTTTACTTCAATTCATATTTCTTATGTGAGCATCTTCTCAAACTATCATGCCTACCTTAAATGCGTTAATGAAAAGTACTTATTGGGACATAACCCAAAAGTTTTAGATGAGTCTTGAAAGTTATAACTTCTGTAATAACCGCTCCTTATCCTTTTTATTTGCTTTTTGTGCCAAGAGTAACCTCTAATGAGAGAGAAGTAATGATTGGGAAAGTTGCTGTCCGGAAACAGATTTCTGTGCTTCACCGTAAATATTCGTGTAAAATCTCTATGTGTCCTTTTGAGGCGTGAATTTTTTTGCTTCTGCCCTAGGTTCTTATCTAACTTTTGTTAGTTCAACACTTTCTTATTTGAGCAACATAAGGTCTTCGAAAATTTTTGTCTTTACCTGCTGGTCTGTTTTGACAGATTTCTGCCATTTTATGCATTTGCTTCTTGTTGGTTCCTTTTTGATTTCTTTTGGGGAATTGAGCTTTTTGAGGGAAGTGCTACATTAGCTTGTGTTTTGATGGAAGTTTTATTGGAGTTGTAACTGAACCTAAAGACCTATTATCTTGAGTGCACTAATGTTGATAATAAAGATTGTGTGAGGTTTTGTATGAAGGAAAAATTTTAGGTGTATGGAAGGAATGAGTAATGAGATGAATGATAGACTAAAGCTCAAGCTTGGGGATGCCACGCGTGTCAGCACAAGAAATATCCAAGAAGTACAAGCGTCAAAGCTTGGGGATTCCCAAGGCATCCCCTTCTTCATCAATAAAAATCCCAGGTTCCTTCCAAACGCTTCATTTTTATTGTTTCATGCACAGTTGTGTTGTTCTAGGAGCGTCTTCTTTTTCGTTTTTGTTTTTGTTTTGGTTTTCGTTTGCTTTCTTTGTTTAGTTTGCTGAATAAATTGGTTGGAACCCCTCTTTCATACATTGGTTTTCAAATAATTTGGTTTGGATTGGAAAAGAGTAGGAAAGTTCATGCTTAAGTGGTAAAGGGAGCCTGCTTTCGAATGTGGCCTATGCTTTGTCATGCCATGCTTGATATTGTTTTGGATTTATGCTTAGTATTGTTTGCTGTAGCATGACTTGTTATAAACAATTGAGATTTCTTAATGTGCCTTTGAAGGATTATGCGTTGTTTTAGCATATTAAAGCATAGTATTGTGGTATTCTCCTTTGATGCTTTATTTGGGTTGACTTGGCGCATGCTCACACCATGTTATGACTATCCCAAGTCACCATAGCCTTTATGATCCTTTAGTTTTCAACGTGTAGTATCACTTTATGCTTTGATCAATGATGTTTTGTCGCTCTACATGATTATGGCCATTATTGCTATCTTAGTTGGTCGCTCCCAGTCTTTTGCTAGCCTCCGTAACCAAGTATGAGTTCCACTCATGCATCCAACTCCTTAAACCAAGTTATTCCAAAGAGTCCACCATACCTACCTACTAGCATATGATGCTCCAAGTATATTCATGTTTTTATCTACCTTCCGATTTAAACTTGTTATGAGAAAACTAGTCATTAAAGCTCTCACGAACTTGATGGCACACTTTACTTTTCCTTCCCTTAATAAACTTGAACCATTGTGTCATCTATGTTGTATATGCTTGCACTTATTTTTTGGGGATTAGCAGAACCATGCTGTCATGGGGAACGCTTTCAACATTGCACTTGTACTTTGTACCTAGTTGATATCATGCTCTTTGGTCTATGGATGTCATCGGTGTGAAATGAAAGGGGAGCTTGTAAGTCCATAGAGTTATGTATATGTGTTAAAGAAACGCCTGGGCCGCTGGTCTAATCCATGTTGACATGGTGGAAACCTGCAGCGTAACCATAATGAGCTGTCTATGAGTCATTCCTCTTATAAAAAAATAGTCCTATATTGAGAAAAAAAGAGAAAAAAAGAGAAGCACCATATTCCCATGGTAAATAAGAAGATTGCTGAGATGCTCGTTGTCTGCTTGCCTTGTCATTTTTATATGGGGATTCTTCAGTATCATCAGGCAAGGGGTACCCCATTGGCCGTTCTCTATGATACACATGTACTTACAATGACAAGAACTTACCGGTGACTAAACTTGAGTAGCTTGAGGAGCGGCCCTCGTATTCAAGGGACATGAGATTTCTAACTTATACTTCATCAAGCATATACACCATAGTTTGTTCACTTTAACCTTCATCATTTCAAGATTCTAATGATAGGGGCAATGAGAGCTGAAAGCTATAAGTACCATAATTTTTGGAAGCTCTTTATGAAACTTGAATCTCTACTTCCTTCTATGAAGGCCTTTCTTCCACCATTATATTGAGTCTTCACCTTCTATCTTTATGCACCTACTTTGAGAGCATAGTGGACATTCTAAGTTCTATGTGCATTGTCCCAAGACTTGCTGATTGATGCATACCTTGATATTGCTTGTTTTAAACTATTTGTATCTAGTCACTCTTATGAACTTTGAAGGTGTCCTATGCATTTATGTTTGCTACTCTATGAGGGACAAGTTTAATGCCACTATGCTATGTTTTATTTATGTGAAACAAACAAACGTCTTGCAAAGCATTGTTATTCATGAATCTTTTGTTTGTGCCTTTTCATGTTGCAACATAGTTTCTTTGTCTTATTGCTAGAACTTTGTCTTTCATGTTATGATTGAAGTACTATGATCCCAGCATTGAATGTTTTACAAATACTTTGATCAAGTTTATGATGGTGCATGTCACCTCAAAAATTATTCTTTCTATTTATCACTTACCTACTCAAGGACGAGCAGGAGTTAAGCTTGGGGATGTTGATACATTGCAAATGTATCTATAATTTTTGATGTTCCATGCTTGGTTTTATCTACTTTCTTATGTTTTGTTCCAACTTTGGAGTAATTTTCATAGACTTTCTTGGAATAACCTATTAACAAGATGCCACAGTGCCAGTTGTCTGTTTTCTGCTATTTTTGGTTCTAGGAATGTCAGAAAATCAATATTCTCGGAATTGGACCGGAGAAGAGCCAAATTCGATATTTTACCGAAAGACTCACAGAGCCATAAAACGAGACGGGGAGGGGCCAGGGGCTGGCCACACCACCTGGTGGCGCGGGCCAGGCCAGGCCACGCCAGGGGTGGTGTGGGCCCTCCGGCACCCCCTCGGTCTCCCCTCTCACCTATAAGAGCCTCCCGATGCATAAACCCTAAATCGTTAAGACTCCAGCCACGAAAAGTTCCGCAGCGCCGCCGCCACCGAAGAGGAGATTCGGGGGACGGAAATTCTCTGTTCCGGCACCCTGCCGAGATGGGGGAAGTGCCCCCATATAAATATCTTCTCTTCATTATTCTACCCTAAACTACTCTCCGGTTGGACGATGTAGGGCTATAACAACACACCTTAAAGTTCGCATTCCCCATCTAGATAACCCCTCACTGTCACCTTGAGCGCTAAATGGTTCCAACAAACACCACAATCTCATAGAGACATCCAACTCAAACTATACTCATGATAAGTATTTATGTAACCTTAGCCAAAGTGCCACATGGTATGCACACTGTCCACTTCACACACATGGGGATAAGTAGAGATTAATTAAAGCACTTGAGTAGTAGAATAGATTTATAGATTACAAAGCTCATGATCTCATAAGATCACGCATAGAGAGATGAACACATAGCTACCGGTAGAGCCCTTAGCCTCGAGAGAGAACTACCCCCTCCTCATCATGGGAGTCAACAACGTCTATGATGATGGTTCCGGGGGCACTTCCCCGTCCCGGCAGGGTGCCAGAACAGAGACTTATGTGCCCCGAATCTCCTCTCTGGTAGCGGCAGCGCTGCGGAACTTTTTGTGGAATTTTGATCTGGTATCTAGGGTTTTCGTCCTGGGAGGCTTTTATAGGCGAAAGGGCGATATCAGAGGGTGGACCAGGGGCCCACACCACCTGGTGGCGCGGCCAGGGGGACCCACGCCACCCTATGGTGTGGCCAGCCCTTAGCCCTCCTCCGTCTCTGCTTTGGACTCCGTCTCGTGTCGGGAAAATAGGAACTTCAGGCTTTGTTTCCTCCAATTCCGAGAATATGTCTTTACTAGCTTTTCTAAAACCAAAAATAGCAGAAAACAGGCAACTAGCACCGCAGCATCTTGTCAATAGGCTAGTTTGAGAAAATGTATAAAAATTCCTCAAAGTGTAGACAAAACATAAGATAGTTGCTACAAAACAAGCATGGAGCATCAAAAATTATAGATACATTTACGACGTATCAAGCATCCCCAAGCTTAACTCCTGCTCGTCCTTGAGTAGGTGAGTGATAAAAAAGAATAATTTTTTAGGTGACATGCACCATCACAATCTTGATTAAGGTATTTTTAAAACATTGATAGCTAGGATCATAGTACTCTAACATAGAGATGAAAGACATATTCTAACAGTAAGACATAGAAAATATGTTGTAACATGAAAAGGTACAAACGAAAGATTCATGAATAACAATGCTTTGAAAGACGTTTGTTTGTTTCACATATAGAAAACATAATAAGAATGGTATTCAGCTTGTCCCTCATGGTATAGCAAAACATAAATGCATAGGACACCTTCAAGGTTCATAAGGGTGACTAGATACAAATAATTTAAGAACAAGAAATATCAAAGTTATGAATCAATCAACAAGTTTTGGGACAATGCACATTAAACTAAGAATGATCACTATGCTCTCTCAATTGGTACATAAAGATAGAGGATGGAGACTCAACATAAAAGTAAAAGAAAGGCCCTTCATATAGGGAAGCAGGGATTTCAAGTTTCATAAATAGCTTCCAAAAATTATGGTACTTATTAGCTTTCAGCTCGCATTGCCCCTATCATAAGCATCTTTAGGTGATTAAGGTTAAAGTGACACAAATATGAGGATATGCTTGATAAGTTATAAATTTAAAATCTCATGCCCCTTGCTTACGAGTACCAAACCTCATGCTACTCAACTTTTGTCAGGAATAAGTTCTTGTAATTGTAAGTACATGTGTATCATAGAGAACCGCCAACGGGGTACCCCTTGCCCCATGATACAGGAGCTATCCCATATCAAAATGACAAGGTAACATACAATGAGGATCTCAGCGGTCTTTTTATTTGCTATTTGCATAGGTTTTATTAAGGATGCTTCACATATTGCTCACTATGGTTATGCTGCAAGTTTCTACCATGATTAGGCATGGATTAGGCTAGCCGCCCAAGAGTTTCTCTAACACATATACAAACTCCATGAGCTTACAAGATCCCCTTTTATTTCACACCACAGGGATCCATAAACAAAAGAACATGATATCAACTGAATAATAAGTGCAATGTTGAAAGCGTTCCCCATGGTAACATGGTTCTGCTAATCCACAACTTATAAAGTGCAAGCATATACGCAACATAGATGGACACAATGGTTCAAGTTTATTAAGTGCAAGAAAGTAAAGTGTGCCATCAAGTTTGTGAGAGCTTTAATCACTAATTTTCACAAAACAAGTTTAATTCGGAAGGTAGATAAAAACATGAATATACTTGGAATAGCAACAATGCTAATAGGTAGGTATGGTGGACTCTTTGGAATAACTTGGTTTTATTTGGAGTTGGATGCACGAGTGGAACTCACACTTGGTACATGTGGAGGCTAGCAAAATACTGGGAGCGACCAACTAAGAGAGCAATAATGGCCATAATCATGCAAAGCGACAAAACATTATTAATTAAAGCATAAAGTGATATTAAAAGTCAAAAACTAAATGATCATAGAGGCTAAGGTGACTGGTTCATAGTCTTAACATGATGTAAGCATGTGCCAAGTCAACCCAAATAAAGCATCAAAGGAGAATACCACAATATTATGCTTTTGTGTGCTAAAACAACGCATGATTCTTTCAAGGCACATTAAGCAATCCCAATTGTTTGGAACAAGTCATGATACAACAATAATCACTAAGCATAAAGTCAAAGCAACATCAAACATGACATGACAAAGTCTAGGACATAGTCAAAACAAGATTCCTTTTGTACCACTATAAGTATGAAACTTCCTACTCTTTTCCAACACCAATCAAAAACTAAGGCTAAATGCAGTGCTAGCAAAGGAGAACACTCAAAGAACAATAAGAGTGAAAACTGGAGTGTTCTAGGCAATGAATAACGGGGTGTCTCTCTCTCCAAAATAAGTGTGTTGGGATTCAACCAACTTATTGCAGCAAAGAAAGCAAAATAAAACTAAAAACAAACACGCTCCAAGAACAACACAATTGTGCATGAAATAATAAAAATGAAGTGTTTGGAAGAAAACCTAAGATTTTTATTGATGAAGAAGGGGACGCCTTGGGCATCCCCAAGCTTTGACGCTTGTACTTCTTGAATGTTTCTTGGGGTGACATGGGTGGCATCCCCAAGCTTGAGCTTTTGTCCATACTTCATCTCATCACATTATTCTTCCCTACACTTTAAAATCTCCTTCATACAAAACTTCACACAATCTTCATTAGCAACATTAGTTTATTCAAGATAATAAGTACTTTAGTTTAGTTTCAACACAAGTAAAACTTCCATTAAAACACAATCTACTATAGCAATTCCTTATAAAAGCTCAAGTGATCAAAGAGAACTCAAAGAGAAAGATATTAAGAGCAAATGCAAATAATAGCAGAAATCTGTCAAAACAGACCAGCAGGTAAAACCCGATTTTTTCGAAGACCTTCTGTTGCTCAAATCGAAAAGTGATAAACTAACGAAAGTTAAATAATAACCTGGGTCATAGGCACAAAACATTACAGCTCAATCCGATGTACAGGGATTTTTCATGATTTTTTTTACAGTGAAGCACAAAAATCTGTTTTGGGACAGCAACTTTCCCAAGTCTTACTTCTCTCTCATTAGAGGTTATTCTTGGCACAAAAACCACACAAAAAGGTTAAGGAGAGGTTATTTCCGAGGCAATAACTTCCAAAACTCAACAAAAGAAAAACTTAATGAATAAAAATGTGGGTTATCTCCCAATAGTGATTTTCTTTAACGCCTTTCAGCTAGGCTCAGTAATTTGAGAAGATGCTCACATAAGAATTATGAATTGAATCAAAAGAGAGCATCAAGGAGCAAATATGATACACATTTAAGTCTAACCCACTTCCTATGCATAGGAATCTTGTAAGAAAATAAGTCATGAAAGCACAAAGCAACAAGCATAGGTAAGCAAAACAAGTGCGACTTCAAAATTTTCAACATAAAGAGGAGAAACTTAATATTGTGGAGACACATAAAACCATGTTTACCTCTCTCATAATAACTTTCAGTAGCATCATGAATAAAATTAACAATATAACTATCACATAAAGCTTTCTTATCATGAGCCACATGCATATAATCATTATTGCTTTCCACATAAGCATAGTTATTCTTATTAATTGTAGTGGGAGCAAATTCAACAAAATAGCTATCATTATTACTCTCATCACCATAATCATCAATTATAGGAGGCATATTGTAACCATCATAATCAATAAAATAGCTATCTTCCAAAGTGTGTTCGTTTGTAAACATATCATCATGGGAAGGAACATGGATAGCACTAATAGTACAGCAATATTTAATATCATCATTTTCAGAATTGGTACCAAAGAGATTTTCAATATCAAAAGTAGTGTGATTTTCCCAATCAGGATCACTACTATATGTAACAGGCATAATCATCGAGTTCAGACTCATCAAAAACTACAATAGGAGCAACATGCTTAGGGGAAAATACCGTTTCCCCCCTCCATTTACTCCCCCTCTTCTTCTTTTTCTTCTCCTCTTTAGGAGGGAGAAGCTTGAAAGTAAGCTTCTCCATATACCTTGGTTTATCATTAGATACAATAGAAGAAACTTTGGAGGATTCCTCCTTTTAATTAATAAGAACAAAACACATATTAGTCTTGTCATATTTTGGTAAAAATCTCATCTTTTATAATATTTTGTCTGTAAGTATTTGTGTGGCAATTATCAACACAATAAAGATGACAACCATGCAGGATGCTATTCATATCAAAAGCACTCATATCTACCAAAGAAATGTTTTCTTGATAACTCTTCACACCCCAAAAATAATGTAAGTTCATCATGTTGATTAGGAGTGATCATGTTATCACAATACAAACTTGCACTACTCATTGGATTAGAAGGGCTATTATTATGGCCTGAGCATTGAAAATTGAAATGACCCACTTCAAAGCAAAGTTCACAAATAAAAGGATAGAGGGCACAAACTTTTTAACCAAGATCATTTAGAGCGCTATACCACATTCTAGTTTTTACATTCCTGTGGGTGATACAATATTCTTCTTCAATATGATTCTTTTCACAAGGTCTATGTACTCCACAAAAATTAACATGCTTATAAGAAATAGTACTTTTAGAGGTTTGAGCATGTTTATTGTTATCATTAATAATAGTTTCATTTTTCATGCAAGTGTCTTTAAAAGGCTCATGATACATGGGAAAATCCCGTTTCCTCTCTCCTTTTACTCCTCCTCTTCTTCTTTTTCTTCTTCTCTTTAGGAGGGAGAGGCTTGAAAGGAAGCTTCTCCACATAGCCTGGTTCATTGTTAGAGACAATAGAAGAAACTTTGGAGGATTCCTTCTTTTCATTAATAAGAACAAAACACATATTAGTCCTGTCATATTTTGGTAAAACCTCATCTTTTATAATATTTTGTATGTAAGTAGTTGTGTGGCAATTATCAACACAATAAATATGACAACCATGCAGGACACTATTCATATCAAAAGCACCCATATCTACCAAAGAGATTTTTCTTTATAACTCTTCACATCCCAAAAATAAAGTAAGTTCATCATGCTGATTAGGAGTGATCATGTCATCACAATACAAACTTGCAGTACTCATTGGATTAGAAGGGCTATTATTATGGCCTGAGGATTGAAAATTGAAATGACCCACTTCAAAGCAAAGTTCACAAATAAAAGGATAAAGGGCACAAACTTTTTTACAAAGATCATTTAAAGCCCTATACCATATTCTAGTTTTTTCATTCCTGTGGGTGATACAATATTCTTCTTCAATTTGATTATTCTCACAAGGTCTATGTATTCCACAAAAATTAACATGTTTATAATAAATAGTACTTTCAGGGGTTTGAGCATGTTTATTGCTATCATTAACAACAATTTCATTTTCCATGCAAGTGTCTTTAAAAGGCTCATGATACATGTCCCACTTTTATTTAGGAGCATTAATATAAGAAGCAAAGGCTCTAAAAAATCAACAATAATTTGAGGATCAAGACCATATTTAGCACTAAGCTCTTAAAAATCAGCAGTTTCAGCGAAAGACTTAATGCAATCATACTCATAGTTTATACCTGGTTCTTTACCTTTGTCAGTATCCCAATCTTTCGTATTGCTTTGAATTGTTTCAAGAATATCTCACTTATCTTTTACCTCCTTACTTGTGAATGATCCCTCGAAACATGTATCTAGATAGTCCTTGTAATGTCCTGAAAGCCTTGCATAAAAATTATTAATAACAATATTCCTGGGGAGCTCATGAATGGGACGTTTGAGCATTAGTGACTTCAATCTACCCCATGCTTGGGCAATACTTTCTCCATCATGAGGATTAAAATTGTAAATATAATTCCTATCTTTATGAATTTCATGAGGAGGATAAAATTTAGAGTAAAAGATAGATTCGAGTTCCTTCCACTCCGTATGGTGAAGATCATCTAGTAGCTCATACCACTCCCTTGCTTTGCCCTTAAGTGATAAAGAGAATAGCTTCCTCTTAACTTGGTTCATTGAAATACCTTCGCACTTGAACAACTCGCATAATTCATGTATAAAGAGTAAATCATCACCAGGATTGACAGTTCCATCTCCAAAATAATAGTTATTCATAACACATTCAACAATTTCCATAGGTATTTTAAAAGGGACACTTTCAGTATGTGGATTTAAAATATCACAAGTATCATTAGAATTACCACATATGGGAGATGAAGTATCATCAAACCAAATTTTCTCCTCTAAAGCTGGGGAACTAAAAATATCATTTTCATAAAAACTAACTTCCCCAAGCTTAGATGTTTCCATAGCATTAGTAACAAAGGTGTTCAAAAAAATCATACTAATAGCATTGCTATTAGCATGCAAATAAAGTTCCATGGGTTTTTTAATTTTATTTTCAAACCATTTATGTTCTACTTAGGAAAAATACTAAAAAGCTCTCTAATTTTGTTGTTGTTTTCCATTAAGCCTAACTAGTGAAAACAAAAACAAGAAACAAAAAAATATAAGTGTAGAATCTAAAGGAAATAAATTCGAGCACTGACACACCAGCAACCGTACTAGAAGATAGCTTAGTAGCCAGAGGATGTGAGTACCTTTTACCTTACCTCCCTGGCAACAGCGCCAGAAAATAACTTGATGTCTATGCACGCTTCTATTCTTGTAGACAGTGTTGGGCCTCCAAGTGCAGAGGTTTGTAGAAGAACAGCAAGTTTCCCTTAAGTGGATCACCCAAGGTTTATCGAACTCAGGGAGGAAGTGGTCAAAGGTATCCCTCTCAAGCAACCCTATAATCAAGATACAAAAAGTCTCTTGTGTCCCCAACACACCCAATACACTTGCCAGGTGTATAGGTGCACTAGTTCGACGAAGAGACAGTGAAATACAAATAATATGGATGATTATAAGTGGTAATTGAAATCTGAAATAAGAGTGTCAGCAAGCAAACATGGAACATGACTGATTGTAAACGGTGTTTCAATGTTCAGAAACAAGGCCTAGTGGACACACCCATATAAATATCTTCTCTTAATTATTCTACCCTGAACTACTCTCCGGTTGGACGATGTAGGGCTATAACTGCACACCTTATAGTTCGCATTCCTCATTTAGATAACCCCTCACTGTCACCTTGAGCGCTAGATGGTTCCAACAAACACCACAATCTCATAGAGACATCCAACTCAAATTATACTCATGATAAGTATTTATGTAACCTTAGCCAAAGTGCCACACAGTGTGCACACTGTCAACTTCACACACGTGGGGATAAGCAGAGATTAATTAAAGCACTTGAGTAGCAGAATAGATCTATAGATTACAAAGCTCATGATCTCATAAGATCGCGCATAGAGAGAGATGAACACATAGCTACCGGTAAAGCCCTTAGCCTCGAGATAGAACTACTCCCTCCTCATCATGGGAGTCAGTAACATCGATGGAGATGGTTCCGGGGGCACTTCCCCGTCCTGGCAGGGTGCTAGAACAGAGACTATTGTCCCCGAATCTCCTCTTCGCTGGCGGCAGCGCTGCGGAACTTTTCGTGGAATTCTAATCTGGTATCTAGGGTTTTCGTCCTGGGAGGATTTTATAGGAGAAAGGGCGATGTCATAGGGTGGACCAAGGGCCCACACCACCTGGTGGCGTGGCCAGGGGACCCGCGCCACCCTATTGTGTGGCCAGCCCATGGCCCTCCTCCGTCTCTGCTTTGGACTCCATCTCGTGTCATGAAAATAGGAACTTTAGGCTTCATTTCATCCAATTCCGAGAATATGTCTTTACTAGCTTTTCTGAAACCAAAAACAGCAGAAAACAGGCAACTGGCACTACGGCATCTTGTTAATAGGTTAGTTCCAGAAAATGTATAAAAATGCCTTAAAGTGTAGACAAAACATAAGATAGTTGATACAAAACAAGCATGGAGCATCAAAAATTATAGATACGTTTACGACGTATCAGGCAACTAACTCACATCTTGGCTGCATGCAAACACACAATGCGTAGTAGCACCCGATTGTATGGTCTTAGACATCGTTGTAGGAGACCACTGTGGAGCAGTCGTAGTTCGGGAAGCTATAACCTTCTCCCACCAGCGACTTGGTGGTGTAGCTTCTTGGAGCATGCAGCCAGCCGAATGGCGCTTTTAGCATCCAAACGGCTCAGCAATTTCATTGAAGACATCATCACCGACCTTACTAAACCTGCTGCACCGTCGGCTCTCCCTTGAATCTCTCCAAATTTTGTACATACAATCTTCCATCGCGTTCGAGAGGATTGGGGCGAGTCTATATAGAACTGTTGGGGGTTTTTGGAGGGAGAGGGGTGATGGCCTGGAAGGAGTGATGCAGTGAGCGAGATGGCGAGGAAAATGTGTGAAGCGTGCACCAGAGATGCAGTCAGGAGGCATCAGCGAGTGGTGATAAACTAAATGGAGATGGAGAAGATGGGATGGCTCTTTGAAAGAGGTTTTCTCTTTTCTTCTGCTGTAGGAAGCTGCTGCATCAAAGATGTCGGCTAGCATGATAGACTAGCATGCCAATGTGCACTAAATAAACCATGTCACTTCCTTGTGCAATATAATATCGTCACGTCAGTTTGACCAGACATGTTATTTACTATTTACACCTTCTATTTTCATAGTATTACTCTAAAAAGAAGAGTATGTATCTTCTCGGCAACCCCATGCATGCTCTCGGTCTCTTCTTGCTCCCATATTTTTTTCAACAGGGGGAAACTCCTAGTGGCAATATTGTGCATCATGCCAAGAAGCACCCATGTACTCCTACCAAATACAAGAATGCCACCACGCCAAGTTCTTGCAAAGCTAAGAACTTGAATTTTTCAGAACTCTCACAGGTTTTGCAGTACTGAATTCCTAGTTAGCTTCAAAAGATTTTTGGAAAAATTTGCATGTGCCTTGGTACGGCGGCTCAGCTCTATGTCTGTCTGTGTCTCTGGTGTGTTCGTCAGCCGGGTTGGTGTGGAGTAGGTGGAGTACATAGGAAGGAAATCACTTTGGTCCTCGGCAAAAAAATTCAAACTTTTCCAGTTTCAAAATTTTCACTTGCTTCCCAAACATCGGGAGGGAAGGTTATTCAAAATATCAGCCATTTGCAGTAATTCTTATCTTGTCTTATCTCTTATATATCACACCTTACAATACCACTATATAGTGTATAAATAATTTTGAACATTGACCGTTGGATCAAGACTGGCAAATCCAAACATTGTTAATATTGATCTTCTTTCTCATTCTAGCATCTAGAAGATTCTATTGATACTAGTCTTTAGCATAATAAACGCTAGTACGCGCAAACCTCAAAAACACACTTCATTGCGTAGAACCACTTTTGGCTACACATTGTGGGTTCCCTTATAATTTCCTTGTTTTTAGTACTAGGATTTTTCAGGCTTCCTAGCTAATTAACTTCTCACACTTCAGTGATTTTTTTTGCCGATTTAATGAAATAAAGAAAAAACAAAAAAATATTTACGCATGATGGCCTATCAGTAGTACAAACTCGTTACTTAGAGACTGTGGCTAGAGCCGATTTATCCCAAAAATACAAACCCTCGGCATGGTTCATCACCCATAGGTGGTTCTAATTTTTTGACCGCCTCTAACTCTAACCTCAGACGGTTGTTAATATGTATCGTCTCTAGTACGAGTTCCCTCTCAGCCGGTCTTTAAAACAAACCGCCTCTAAATTTAACCTTAGACAATGAAAATTATTGGCCGTCTCTCTAGATCACTCAACAACAGCCGGTCAGAAATATTAATCGCATCTAGGTGTCTACTGAGGCGGACCATTATCATGCCCGTCTCAAAAACTGGAATTGTGCATGTTCCTGAGGTAGCATGCATGTGTTGTTAATGTAGTTAGAAAGTGGAGATCATGCACTAGCCCCCCCCCCCCCACCCACACGAGTCCATACCCACCTGTCCACTCGAGGAATACCAATGGTCCCACCTATATAAACCCGCTCGGCCTTCTTCTTGTACGAACTCGTGTCATTTTCCCCAATGTGTCTAGTCAAAAAACCCTAATCTGCACCTTCCATGCACACCGAAGCTCCTTCGCTTGCACCACTACCCTCTCTAGCTACACCATGAAGCGTACGCGCAGAGAGAAGCCGGATGTGAAGCTAGTTGGAGGCACAGCAGCAGATGGTGTTGGGGATATGCTAAATGGGTATCACCATTGCATGTCTCTAATCCTGATATCCCATGTGGCCCATAGTTGGTAGCATGGCCCATGGCCTACTGGGCAGCCCAGTTAGACGGATCTAGAAGGGAGGCCCATGACGGATAAAGAAGGCTACATTGCAGTCACCGACCTACTCAGAGCCTTGGAGTACAAGACACGAAGAATAGTTAGTATTAGTGTAGGACTCTGTAACCTGTCTGACAAGGTCATTTCCCTATAACCCTAGGTTATGGCGCCTTTATAAGCTGGAACTGTGGGAGCCTTTAGGGAAACAATCATAGTGCTTAGAGCAACACCTCACATAGCGAACCGATCCATGTAACTCAGGTATTGCCATTATATTGATTTATAGAAGGAGTAGAGTTCCACCACCGTTGCGAGACTTGAACCTGGGTAAGCTGTGTTACCTCGTACCCTTCAAATCACCGCCTTCCCCACCTCTCTAAACACACTCTATGAGGAAACCTCCATGGCGTACTCGTTGGCAATACCACGACAGTTGGTGCCCACCGTGGGAAAGAGGCGCTTCGAGCTCTACACCGGGCGAGGTCCAACCTCTTCACGAGCATCAGTGACACCGTAGCCATTGGGCGTGTTCTCTTCTCTGATCATCCCTCTGGATGAGTTCTGGATCCCGACAAAGACGAACCCCACCCGCTGCTCCATTGTTCCAGTCGGGGACATCCATATCTTTATCAGCGAAACTGACTCGGGTCCTAGCTCCTAGGAAGTCGGAAACTCGTCAAGCCCCACACGGACCGCCTCCGGGCAGGACACGTTCACGGAAGGATCGGGCTTGGATCTCTCTACGGAGTTTGCTGACTCAGATCAGGAAAATTCAAGGCCCGCCCAAACCGCCCATGTGCAAGATATAACGATGGAAGGACCCCGCAGATCCGCCTAGCTTCCTTGAGTGTTCGAGAAGCGGAGGTCACACTTTCTCAGTGTCGTCACCATCTTCGATATGGCTAGATGTGTCTAGAGGACCAGGGAATCCCCCCTTGATTACCTTGCTAGATGGATGAGGGTGAGGGAAACCTTGGATGGTGACCACACTGACACACTTATCTACCACTTTGTGGAGGGGCTTATGCCCGGAACACTTCTCTAGCATATGCTCAAGAGGTGACAGGCTGCCAGCTTGCTTACCCTCAATGAAATGCTCGCAACTGTTAATAGTTTCACTGAGGCCAACAAGGAAGTTGAGGCAGAGATCGCTACCACAACTAGAGGAGAGAACAGCAATGTTCACGCACTGTACCCCTCTAACTCCACCATCTAAAACATCGAGGCCAACTCTGACTTAGTGCTAGACGCACTTTACGTCGACATCGACATGGATAGTGGTTGTTCTGAGGCCAACTCGGAGGAATATGATGCTTCTATGAGGGATATCGAGAAGGAGGTCAAGAGGGAGGAGCGTGTTGAGAAGGCTGTCACTTCCTGCCTGTTACTGGTGGCCATTGGGAATGTGATAGAATAGGAGAACCAGGTGGCTAGAAAAGCTCCGCCAGCAGTAGTGGATGCAGGAGCTGTGGCAGGCGAAGGCGGCTTCTCCGGGAACGCACAACGCTCATCGCCATGTTGTCGAGGCTTCGTACTCCGTCCAGCCAGCCGCCGTCGTTGTTTAGCAGTAGATGGCCGACAACGTCGTGGTGCCAATGGCATATCTGGATAAGGGGCATGCGGCAGGCGGAGGCAACCCGATGCTCTACATCAACGACCCCATCCTCCAAGAACAAATCATCGACGCAATCACGGAGAAGGACGAGTTTGAGGAGGAGGTCACCGATGAGGCATTCGAGGTACTACTTTGCTAGCTTCTCTTGTTGTAGCCACATATTTCATTGTTCATACGTAGGATTTGCTCAATCGTCTATAGATTCATTGGCTCTTTATGTAGGGAATATATATGGCTTGAACGGTCGATTTTTTTGGAGATTTGGCTAGATCTGCTCATCTGCCATCTAGTAAATTTATATTTGCTTAACTTGTTGTTGTTCATACGATTCTTCTTATGCTGTAAATTTAATCAATCTATAACATTTGATTTTAGGAGTTTTAGGGATTGCTAGCTGAGTGTTGATTTTGATACACACAACATGCATATAACATTACATTTCTATTCCTTACTAAGGTCAATGATTATTTTGCCCCAAAAGAGTGCAAGGAGAGACACATATGAAGGTGTCAGATTTTTTTAGGGATGGTTAGTGAACCTGAGGCAATGTACAACAATATAAGTTGTGCAATTGGTACTTTGGTTAGCTAACTCCATCTCTAAAAAATTATAAGGCCCCAGATTTATTCTACACATATGAACTATGATCTTTGAACTATTTCTCATTGAGGCCAATGATTGAAATTTGCCTCAAAATATTTCAGGGGTGACACATAGGTTGTGATGTTCGTACTTTGGTTCGCTTACTCCATATCTGGAAAATTATGAGGCAGCCGGATTTATTCTACATTTATGGAACTATGATCTTTGAATTGTTATTGCATGCATCCATAGTGTATAAGAATTACATTTTAGTTTCTCATTGAGTCTGATGATTGAAATTTGTCCTGAAAGGGTGTAGTGGTGACACATTTGTTGGTGTCATTCTTTTAGGGATGGGTTAGTGAACCTGAGGCAGCAATGTACACAAAAATATAGGTTGTGTTGTTGGTACTTTGATTCGCCAACTTGATCTCTGAAAAAATTATGAGGCCCTTGATTTATTCTCATATGGAACTATATATATGATCTTTTATTTTTTTATGATCTTTGAATGATTCGTATGATGTATATGTATATGCATGGTTTTGATCATAAGTTGGTTCTATATGTACCTGAAGATTGTTTAGTTTTTTGCAATTATGATATTTAGGATTTTTTGTACATCAATATGTATATCCCTAAATATTCTTTTGTAGGATTACATTTCAATTTCTTATTGCAGACAATGATTCAAATTTTCCCCAAAAGAGAGGCAGACACATTGGTGTCAGATTCAAGGATGAGTTAGCGAACCCGGGGCAATGTACAAGAATAATAGGTTGTGCAATTGGGACTTGGTTCGCTAATGCCATCCCTGAAGAAACTTATGAGTCCCCCAGATTTATTCTACATTCATAGAACTATGATCTTTGAATTGTTATTGCATGCATTCATTGTGTATAAGAATTACATTTCAGTTTCTCACTGAGGCCAATGATTGAAATTTTCCCCAAAAGAGTCAAGTGGTGACACATATTTGGTGTCGTTTTTTTAGGGATGGGTTAGTGAACCTGAGGTAGCAATGTACACAAAAAATATAGGTTGTGTTGTTGGTACTTTGGTTCACCAGCTCCATCTCTGAAAAATTTATGAGGTCCTTGATTTATTCTCATATGGAACTATATATATGATCTTTGAATTGTTTATGTTCTTTGAATGATTCGTATGATGCATATGTATATGCATAGTTTTGATCATAAGTTGTTTCTACATGTACCTGAAGATTGTTTGGTTTTTTGTAATTTATAATTAAAATATTTAGGATTGTTTTGTACATGAATATGTATATCCCTGAATATTGTTTCGTAGTATTTCATTTCAATTTCTTATTGTGGCCAATGATTCAAATTTTCCACAAAAGAGAGGCGGACACATTGATGTCAGATTTTTTTAGGGATGAGTTAGCGAACCCAGGGCAATGTACAAGAACAATAGGTTGTGCAATTGGTACTTGGTTCGCTAATGCCAACCCTGAAGGAACTTATGAGGCCCCTAGATTTATTCAACATTCATAGAACTATGATCTTTGAATTGTTATTGCATGCATTCATAGTGTATAAGAATTACATTTCAGTTTCTCACTAAGGCCGATGATTGAAATTCGCCCCAAAAGAGTGCAATGGTGACACATTTTTTGGTGTCGTTTTTTAGGTATGGGTTAGTGAACCTGGGGTAGCAATGTACATAAACAATATAGGTTGTGATGTTGGTACTTTGGATCACCAACTCCATCTCTAAAAAAAATGAGGTCCTTGATTTATTCTCATATGGAACTATATATATGATCTTTCAATTGTTTATGATCTTTGAATGATTCATATGATGCATATGTATATGCATGGTTTTGATCATAAGTTGGTTCTATATGTACCTAAAGATTGTTTGTTTTTTGTTATTTATAATTAAAATAATTAGGTTTGTTTTGTACATGAATGTGTATATCCCTGAATATTGTTTCGTAGGATTACATTTCAATTTTTTATTATGGCCAATGATTCAAATTTTCCATAAAAGGGAGGCAGACACATTGGTGTCAGATTTTTTTAGGGATGAGTTAGCGAACCCGGGGCAATGTACAAGAACAATAGGTTATGCAATTGGTACTTGGTTCGCTAATGCCATCCCTGAAGGAACTTATGAGGCTCCCAGATTTATTCTACATTCATAGAACTATGATCTTTGAATTTTTATTGCATGCATTCATAGTGTATAAGAATTACATTTCAGTTTCTCACTAAGGCCGATGATTGAAATTCGCCCCAAAAGAGTGTAGTGGTGACACATTTGTTGGTGTTGTTTTTTAGGGATGGGTTAGTGAACCTGAGGCAACAATGTACACAAACAATATAGGTTGTGATGTTGGTACTTTGGATCACCAACTCCATCTCTGGAAAAAAATTATGAGGTCCTTGATTTATTTTCATATGGAACTATATATATGATCTTTGAATTGTCTATGATCTTTGAATGATTATGCATGGTTTTGATCATAAGTTGTTTCTACATGTACCTAAAGATTGTTTGATTTTTTGTTATTTATAATTACAATATTTAGGATTGACTTTGTACCTAAATATGTATATCCCTTATTATTGTTTTGTAGGATTACATTTCATTTTCTTATTGTGGCTAATGATTCAAATTTGCCCCAAAAGATATGCAGACACATTGGTGTCAGATTTTTTCAGGGATGACTTAGTGAACCCGGGGCAATGAATAAGAACAACAGGTTGTGCAATTGGTACTTGGTTCGCTTACGCCATCCCTTAAGAAACTTATGAAGCCATAATATTTGTTCTACATATACTCTGATCCAATTAATTGTCATTTTGTTGAGATGAAATGATATGTGAACTGATCAAACTATTGTTGAGATGCATTCTCTTTGCTATCAATTTAATATTGTCTTACATATGTTGTCAATTCTTCAGTTATAATACAATTCAATCATATGTATGAGTTCTAAGTTATGTTCTTAAAAAATCAACAAGAGGATTCTGATGACAGGGACTCTAGCAAGTACTCCAGGGACAACAAGATCTGCTACGACATGAGGCGGTTACAGTGTGGGAAAATTCTTTTTTACCATAGGGGAAACTGTTTTGCCCATTCTATGGCAGAGCCATCGACACGGACCTCGACAACATGATCCAACACGTGGTGTACGTTGGGAAAAGCCAAGGCCGAAAGCACCAGCCGAAGACCTTGGCATCACACGTAGCCTACGGAAAATTCCTCCAGGAATATGTTAGGACTGGCATGTTTCCCCTCGAGTAGGCTGATGCATGCTCTTGCTGCTTCCCCTGCTAGACGTCTTTGTGTCCCTCCTACTGCTTCCCCTACTTATATTATGTTTAAGTTAATTATTACATGGTCGCATGTAAGACAATATCCGCGGTGTCTCCGGTGGTTATTGAACTATTAATTATAAGAACCTCATCGATATATATATATATATATATATTAATCTACTTCTTTATAAGGAGTTCCTTAAAGTTTCTAGTGTTCAGTTATATTACTGATCATGCTCATGCACACTACCAAATATTTCTAGTGCTCGATTATATTATAATTATCAAGTAATACATCAACAAGATTTTAAATTGGTGGAATTTTTTTATTCAAGTAACTAAATGAACTCACATCGGCATTAAACATTTGAATTAGTCAAATTCAAAACAGTTGCACCTCATTGCTCTGCATCATATGTATGAACCTCATTTACTCTTAGGACTCAATTTCACTCTTCGATGTATATATGTACTACGCCATATATTTTCTTCGATGTATGAACCTCATTTACTCTTAGGACTCAATTTCACTCTAGCAAGAATGTGTAAACACCTTCCTTTGCCTTTAAATTATGAATTATTCTCGAAATTTAGGATTAACAAAATTCGGAGTTCTGAATATATCCGGATGTCCGAATATTCAGTCAACGAGATTTCCTTCAGAGAATACATGAAAAAGGTTATATTGGTGAAAAATTCATAACTAAGTAACCAAATGATCTCACTTCGTGATTAAACATTTAAATTAGTCAAATTCAAAACACTTGCACCTTATTTCTCTGCAACAAAGTGCATGAACACTAGTTGTCATGCCTTTGAGGGTAAAGATCCAAGGTTTGTACTACGCCAATTATTTTCTTCAATTTATGAACCTCATTATTCTTAGGGGACTCAATTTCACTCTATCAAAAATGTATACATACCTTTCTTTGCCTTTAAATTATGAATAATTCTCAAATTTTAGGATAATCAAGCGTCGCCAAATATTACCTCTTTTCAAATTACTAGTACTTGGCGGCAAAATGTGAAATATTCGGAGAACGCATGTCCTTAGAGATGTTTTACACTTGCAGCCATCTGAGGCTAGTACTTGGCGGCAAATATCCGAAAATATTTGGACAAATATTTCAGATCTGTGCCACTTTTGTTCTTCCCCGACCGCCTAGACCACTATCCACCATCGCCGCCCTCCACCACCGGCGCCTCTGGTCCCTTGCCTCTCCACCACTGCCACCTCCGGTCCCCTATGGTTCGAAAGCTCTCCGTCGCCTCCGAGGACCCCTTCGTTGTCCACGTAGGTATGCGTGAAAACTAAACCCCTAAAACCCTAAATCAGTAGCTTCGATTTAGGATTTTGCTATGGAATTTTCCATTTCCCTTATCGAGTTTAAGGTTCAGGGTTACCGAGATGCAAAGACCCGATGGCACCGTCCGGAGAGCCTCCCCCCAGCCGACCTACATCTATCCGAACTCTTTTTCCCTTGTATAAATCTCAAAATCTGCAATTATCACTTCTAGCAATAGAAATTTAATTGTCACTTCCAGCAATAGAGATTTAATTGTCACTTCATTGGTCTTTCTATCTTTTTTTAATTGCCACTTCATTTGTCTACTTGCATATTGATTATATTAAGATGCTCTCTGCTTGTATATCTATTTATAGATGGGAACCTACAGTGACGATGCAGTAACACTCTCTAGCGATAACAGTTTTTGCATTAATTTTGGTGGTTTTGAATTCTAGTCAATAGATGAAGAGTCCACTAACAGGATTGAGTTTAGAGGTATCAAAAGGACATCAAAATTGCAGTCATCTATTTTGTATGAGTTTAGATGGTAGACATTAATATTCCACCGCATTGAAAATGTTATGTGTTGTTGCATCGGGGCCGCAACACAAGGGGGACACTGATTTTGATAACTTGAGCCTTTTTGGAAACGGCATGTATCTGAAAGAATCTCGTGTAGACTTCCTCTTAGACTGGTGTGAACCCAAATTTCCACCAAAAATCAAGTACTACATCTACATGCTGCCATATTCATCTATCATGAAAAAGAAGTGCAAGCTGGTAAGATGATATATTCTTGATCATGTTATCAAAAATTTACCCTATGATATTTAAATACTTTAAGTAATCACAAGCATGCTTATTCTTCCATTCTATGTACTTGCCCAGACATTTGGAGCCGAGTTCACAAGAAAATACCTAAAGAATCGCCTTGATGAACCTATTGATGTCCATGTTTGGAAAATGAAGAGCAAAAAGCCAAACATGGTTAGGATGAAGATGGGAGCTAGGTCAAACACAATATTGACGACTAGATGATAGAAGGTTGTGAGAAGCTTCAACCTAAAGTAGGATAGCATTGTCCTTTTTTGCTTTGATGAAAAATATAATGGAGAGGTACATATTGTGATTTAGCAACTTCCACCGGGTGGCCAATTATAAATGCAATGCTAGTTTGTTAGAGAGTACTAATTATGCTAGTTGATTGATTTATGGACTGCACTTTGTATGTACTTCCATAACGTGTGTAA
This sequence comes from Avena eriantha, assembly GCA_910589775.1. Taxonomy (NCBI): domain Eukaryota; kingdom Viridiplantae; phylum Streptophyta; class Magnoliopsida; order Poales; family Poaceae; genus Avena; species Avena eriantha. Next base: position 282,823,086 of record OU342742.1, on the reverse strand, counting down.
TGGATAAATTTGTATGGATTTCCCCAAATATTTGGCTAATGTTACCGTGATCAGCCTGTTATAAGTTCTTTAGTTAATGTGTCTACCTGTCTGCCGAATCATGATTATGTATCATGTCAGCTATGATTGAGTTCAAATTAGCATGATATTACTTAAAATGGTTTACACACACTAGAGACAGTCACTTGAAAAGTTGCTTTGAGGCACACTAGTTCTGGAGGCGGTCTATGTTAGAATCTAACTCAAGTCGCCTCACTGTTGGAGATGGTCCCTAGAATAGGCCGGCTGAGGTTGAGGAGTTCTTACATGCGGTCAGAAATATTAGCCGTCTCTAGCTCGTACATGTTAGAGGCGATTTCCTTTTTGCACCATCTGAGGTGGCGTATCATAGAACTACAAAGAAAAACTAGCTTAGGTGGTGTGCTCTTAAAAGCTACGGGCTTGAGCCAGAACGAGAAACCGACTGAGGCCTATGGGCAATTGGTGTCTCTAAGTAACGCATTTGTACTAGTGTATCATGATGTGTGGACTGCGTGCCATGAAAACAGTAATCATGGCAAGTGATACACGTAAGAGGGCGCCACATGAAAGTATTTGGTTTTTTTTAATGTATTTGTTTTATTTCCATGTCTTCAAAACATTATCAAATTTGTAGGAATGAAGTATATTCTTAGCACGAAGTTAGTTGTATTTCTCAAAACTCGCGCTGATACTTGGTATATTAATAGTGTCGCTACCTTCACACGACATTTGTAAAATTACAGAGCAAACCTATCGTGCTAAATCGACATAAAGTCCTCTAAGTGGGTGAAATTAGCTAGGAAGCTTGAAGAATGCTAAAACTAGGGAATTATAAGAAAAACATGGTCCACTTTGTCTAAAATTTGGAGTGGTGGCATTTTTCAACTAGCGTAGGCCTAGAAGGAGCAAGATGCTTCAGTTAACAACTTAACACGGTCAATGGAAGAACATGTTACATTGAGGACGTCGAAAAAAGATAAAATTACATCCAAGTCCACATATTTAATACAAAGGGCCCTGAAAATAAGCATGGAAAAGCACTCTGGTCTAGCTCTCATTCTCCACCCACTAGTCGAGGCATGCATACTCTTCATAGGGAGTACTAGAACTTGTACTTGCTTAACAAAGGAAATCAGTGTGGTGCTCACTTTAGCCAGATCTTGTTGATGAAGTGCACCGAATGCGATGGCATGTATCTTATCTTGTCTTACCGCTATATAGTGTGTACGAATAACTTTGAACATTATTGACCGTAAGATCAAAACAGGAAAATCCCAACGTTGGATCTTCTTTCCATTCCAGCATCTAGAAGATTCTATTGATAGTCTTTAGCACAATAAACGCTAGTACCTGCAAACCTAAAAACACACTTAATTGCTTAGTTTTAGGGTCCTTGTGCTAAATGCACTGACTGTCGTCGGATTGAGGACAAGTACGCCATGAGGGGGTCCTCGAGGCGTGCGGAAGAGAGGGGTGTGAGACGTACGGTATTCCGGGATGGTGAGCACACAAGTTTACCCAGGTTCGAATCCGCTGGCTTTGGACGAATCCTACTCCTGCTAGCAATCCAGTAATATGGCAGAGCCGGAATATGGGTTACAAGGGTTTCGCCTGTGCGAGTAGAGATTGTAGACTATTGTGTTATGCCCTAAAGGCTCTCCCTAGGACGGCTTATATAGATATCCGGCCTAGGGTTTACAGGAGAGATCAATCCGGCTACGACTAAGAGTTGGTTACAGAGTACATCTTGAACTACAAGTAACATTATGGGCCTAAGTCGATAAGTCTTTTGGGCCTTCCCGTAGCCGGATTGGACTCCGTCTTCTCTCCCTGACTGGGCCGCCCGTGAAGCAAAGCTCTAATCCGAAGTGGGCCACCCTGGTCAGTGAGGAACTGTGAGGATACCCGGAAAGTATATCCCCAACAGCAACCCACGGAGGCCTCCAAGATCCAAAGTCGGATTTTATCATCGTCTAGCTTGATCTTCGGCTTGCAGAATCTTGAAGGGTTCCTGAAACTTCACAACAAAAAATACGATCCGGGTCTTAAAAATAAGTCGGACCTATCAACTAGTTACTCGGATTTTCTAGCTCGATTTTAAACTAAGCCGGAACTTGGTTTCTACGCCACCTGACACAAGCATGGTCAAGTCACATCATCTGACAGGTGTGCCGTCAGCATGACCGTTGGTGGGTCCGCGGTTCGCGGAACCGAGGCGCCGTTTCAATGCGTGCGTCGAGATCGAGGAGACGCAATCATCATGTGGGTCCTTCCCAGTTCTTTCCACGACGCGTGGCGGTTAGACTGTAGCATTTGCACGAATCTTGGCGCAGTTAGGTGGATATAAGGGGTTTGGATTTCTCCTTCTCCTTTCCACCAGCCCTTTGCCATTTCCTTTCCTCCCAATCCTCCTGCGTGCTCAGAGCTCTATCGTCCTTCCCCCCACAGAACTCCCAGCGCCGCCACTTTCAGGTCATCTTCTCACCGGAGAAATGGCTTCATCATCTTCTTCCTCCGGTTTGGCGGCAGCAGCGGCGGTGACGATGGCGGAAGCAGCAGCGGAGAAGGAAAGCTTCCGGGGAATCTGGATCCACTGCGCCCTCGACGAGGATGGCCTCAAGAACATGGAGAAGGAGGGGCTTCTCGCCACCGGCGATTGGCGGAGCGGCTCCGGCGAAACCGTCCCCAACCGACGGCGAGCGGGTCCACTTTGGCACCCATCTCGACCGAGGTCTGTCTTTTCCTCCCTCGGAGTTCTTCTCCGAGGTGATAGATCATTACGGAGTTCAACTCCAAAATCTTCCTCCCAACTCTCTCTTAGAGATGAGTGCGTATGCATCGCTTTGCGAGGGCTTTCTCGGCATTAGGCCGAGTTTGCTTCTCTTCCGGTACTACTTTCATGTCTGGAGAAATTCCATTACTGATGGTGTTCCTTACATCACCGGCACTATTAGCTTTTCACTTAGACGTGACCGGGCATATCCCAAAATTTCTGCCAATGACTCAGTCAAACAATGGCCAGCCACCTTTTTCTACCATAGGGATATTCCGGCTCCCGGCAAAGCTACAGCTTTGCCGGCTTTTGTCGACGGAGACGCCACGACCCAGCCTTCCTCGGATGAGGCTGCTCCGGCTCTCACCGACGATCTGATCCTCGCGAAGAGGCGGATCGAATATTTGATCAAGCACATGGGTCTGAAGGGATCCGACTTGGTCCAGTGCTGGGTCTCATGTCGGATCCAGCCACTTCAGTACCACGGGGATAGACTGATGCACTCCATCACGTCTTCCAAAAAAGACTCCCTCCGCATCAGCCCCAAATCCTACACCACTCAAGGCTACATCAGCCAGATCAAGTGGCTGATCAAGGAGCAGGTCGAGAGGAGAATTCCGGAGATTTCTCAGGATATGTACATGGCGGAAAACCTCGTGGTGCCGGTAAGCCTCCATCAATACACCTTTTATGTGTTTCAATCTTCAAGTTATACTGCAATGCTGATATGCTTTCTTGTTTTCAGCTTGCTGACCTCCCCGAGTCGGAGCTTGCTCCGCTCGAAGGATATCCTCCTGAGTTTTCTCAGGAGACAGAAGTGGTCCCATTGCCGGACCTTGCGCTCAAGAAGCGCAAAACTCCGACAGTGGCTGTTGGCACAAAGGAAGTGCCTATTGTGAAGAGGTAACTTTCTTTCACAATTTCCGCCTTTATACCTTTCTCGAATTTCTTTCTCAGATGTAATGTTTCCGACTTTCCTACATTCTCAGAGCAAAGCCTCTCATCAAGGGTAAGGGGAAAGGGATTCCTTCAAAGCCCCTGCAACAGACGAAGCTCGCCATAGCTTCCCCTGTCGTGGCTCCACCAACTCCTGCCCCTCAACCTTCTACAACTCTGGCGATCATTCCTTCTCTGGTGGTTGTAGAAGATCCGGCTCCTCCAACAGAGCCTGCGATCCTTGGGTCGCAAAATGACGTCACCGTGGGTGCGTCAAGTCAAGATAAGGGTGAACCCTATTCGGGTAATGATCCCTCGGCTGAAGTCTTCGCCGACAACCTCATCAGCAATCCGGGACTTGCCGAGTTTGGCCTGTCCCGGAAATCTGCAGAGGAAATCCAGTGGCTGGCCAGGCAAGTCCTGGACAAAATCCATTTATCCTCCGAGGAGGAAGCGCAAGAAACAGAGGACGTCAAGTTCTCTGACCTTCTTGCTCAAGGCCGCCTTCACGACGAGAGGATTAGGGTTGGCGAACTTCCAACAGCCCCAGTGATCCCTCTTACTCTTGCCGAGAAGGTGGCAGTTGAAGTGAACGCGGGTTTAGATAAACTCACCCGCGAGCAATATGTAAGTTGGAATTCCAACTCTTGTTTTTATATTATGTTATATCATATCCTCTAGCCCCCAAGCATGAAGTAGGATATAGAATCTGATTTTATGCTTTCATTAGGATGCCAAAGAATGAACTAGTGTAGCCCCCAAGGCTCGTGCTGATATTTAGCAAAAAATATTAGCCCGAGTCTTAAGTAGCTTTTTGACTTTGGGTATTCTAACTTACAGAAAGTATGTTCCTATAACCAGGAATTACTGACCAATGTCTGCAATAAGCAGAGAGAGATCAAGGCTCTCCGGCTTAAAAGCGCCGAACTCAAAGTAGCCAAGGATGAAGCTAAAGGTAAAAATTCTGAGATTCAAACCTTGTCTTTTGTTTTTTGTTTTTTGAGTGTCAAACTTTTTCTGAACTATTGTTCTTTCTTGACTTTCAGCGCTGGTGAAACAATCCATCGCTATGATTGAAGAGGCCAAGAACCTCAAGACCTTGGTGGTAGAGAACAAGGGACTTCGCCAAGAGCTGGATAAGCTCAAGGCGGATCATGAAAGGAGCATAGCTCAAGTCCGAATCCTCCTCCATGGCCATTGAAGAGCGTGATCGCAACATCGCTGCTCAAGATAAAATTATCTCGGACCTCAAGAATGAGCTTGGCAGAGAGAAGGACATCTCTGAGGCGCTTCAGGCTGAACTCCAGAGTCTCCGGGAAGAGAAGACCAAGATCGACGACATCATTCTTGGTACGTTCCATCTGTCTGACTTATCATTTCTTCGACTTTCATCAATGTCGGATTTTTCTTTGACTTGTTTTGTGTATAGGTCCTCTGAACTTGACGGACTCTTCCTCCTCCGAGCCCCGCACCCACCGGCTTACCCAAGTCGGTGATCTTCTTCATGACTTCTGCCAGTCCCTTGAGGACATTCGTGAGTCTCTCAGGATTCCGGACATGCCAAGCATGTCGGATTTTTAGGTGCGGGGCAAGTCCAAGGAGATGCCGTAGCTTGTTCGGGACTGGAACATGTCCTACGTGCGGGCTGTTGCGCAGAACACTCTCACCATGGTCATGAGCCACCATGGAAGCATGGAGATATGGCAAGTGACCAGAGGGTACTGCAAGGTAGACGAAGACGGCCAGGAGCAAGACCTTCAAGCCATCATGCACTCATGCGCCAGATACGGGTGTCACGTAGCTGATCTGACCAGCTATGAGATCCCCTTCTTCACCCGCATAGCTACTCCTCCACCTCCTCCAGAAGAAACCGAACAAGTTTCCGACGATGAACGGACCACTTCAGATCCAGACATCTCGGAACGATATCAAGGCGGAGTAACCAGCGAGCCGGCAGCTCCTTCATCTCCTCCTGCATCATAGACCAGAAAACTATGTATTATTCTGGAAAGACATGATGCGTTTTGTAAATATTAAGTACTATTGATTTTGCTAGTGCAAAGCTTTTTATCTATTCAGCACTTTTGGCTTTGGTTTTTTTTTGTGTGCTTGAAATATTTTCATAAGCACTTGAATTTTTTTGTCTCTACTTATCGTTTATCTGGCTTTCCGTCTCGTCCCTTTCGTGAGCCAGCTTAACCTTCAGCCGAAAACTTTGCCGAGCAACGGAGCTCACTTGCTAAACCAGTTTAAACTCGGAAACAAAGCCGGCTTCCAGTACCAACAATTCACTACTTGGAAAATGCCCGCATCCAGCAGTCAGACAAATAACCAAAGTAAAGACTAGAAATTTTAAAGTTATACCCGAAGGTAGCAGTTTTAGAGTCGGAAATCTAGACCAGAACGAATATGAGCATAAAGTACTTTCAAGCATTCTGGGATTTCTGACTATAACATGATCATTTGGAAATAACATGGTAAAAGCTTCTCAGAAAAACTTGAGACAACCAAAACTTTTATTTCTCAAAGAACATGTACATATATATGATTACAAAGAAGGATAAACTAAGAATAAAAGGGATGTAGCTGAGCAATATTCCACGGTCTGTCTAACTCATCCGGATTTGTACTGCCTCTAGCTCTCTTTCTCTTCTTAGTAGCAGGTCTTTCTTTGACTGGCCTCATGTCAGTTAAGTAGTACGATCCATTGTGCAATACTCGACTAACTAAAAAGGGCCCTTCCCATACTGGGGAAAGTTTGTGCTTTATTTGTTGCACAAGTCGGAGAACCAAATCACCTTTATTGAAAGATCTGTTTCGGACTCTCTGGCTACGATACTTGTGTAACTTCTGCTGATAGGCTGTAGATCTCATTTCAGCAACGACGCAAACTTCTTCGACTAAGTCGAGATCATTTTGTCGAGAAATCTCGGCATCCTCTTCGATATACGTGGCCACTCTAGGAAATCTATGAATTAAATCACTAGGAACAACTGCTTCTGCACCATAGACCAAGAAGAAAGGTGTGTATCCTGTTGACCTGTTCGGAGTTGTTCGTAAACTCCAAATTACAGAGGGTAATTCCTCTACCCAAGCCCCCGCAGCACGTCGTAGTGGTGCTTCGAGTCTCGGTTTCATGCCTTGTAAGATTAAACAATTGGCTCTTTCGACTTGTCCGTTAGCCTGTGGATGTGCGACTGACGCAATGTCAAGCCGGATATTTTGCTCGTCGCAGAATTCAGCCAATTCTCCCATAGAGAAGTTACTCCCGTTGTCCTTGATAATGCTATGCGGATAACCATACCGGATTATAACATCCTCGACAAATCTTTTGGCTGTTGCTCCATCACAACTAGTGACAGGTTTAGCCTCAATCCATTTGGTGAATTTATCCACCATCACTAAGAGGTGAGTAAATCCACTTGGAGCTCATTTAAATGGTCCTACCATATCAAGCCCCCAGACCGCAAAGGGCCATGTTATAGGTATTGTTTGCAGCTGATCAGCTGGAAAATGAGCTTGCTTGGCGTACTTTTGGCAGCCTTTGCACGTCTTGCCTAATCGTTCGGCATTTGCCTGAGCTGTAAGCCAGAAAAATCCGTGTCTAAAAGCTTTTGCCACTAAAGATTTGGCTGCAGCATGGTGACCACACTCGCCTTCGTGGATTTCCCTTAAGGTTTCCACTCCTTCTTCCAGAGATACACAGCGCTGAAAGACCCCAGAAACACTCCTTTTATGGAGCTCACCTTTAACAATAGTACAGGCTTTTGCTCGTCGGATGATCTGCCGGCTCAGCACCTCGTCTTCAGGTAATTTGCCATTTACCAAATAATCGAGGTCGGGTTGAGTCTAGCTGGGAATTATAGCCAGCACTGCTATCAAAGGTGAGTCGGATTTGGTCGGATATTCCTCATCTACTCCCTTTATCGAAGGGACTTTGAGGTGCTCTAAAAAAGCGTCATCCGGGACCTCTTTCCGCGCAGAGCCTATGCGAGATAGCGCATCTGCTTCCTCATTTTCTGCTCGAGGGATGTGTTGAACTTCAAACCCTTCAAACGATTTAGATAGATCATCCACGACAGCTTTATATGCTACCATGTGTTTATTTGCATTACAAATATCCGAGACTTGCTGAGCAACAAGATCCGAATCTCCGTAACACATCAAACGTCGGATGCCAATATCCTTATCAATCCGGATTCCATGCAGCAGTGCTTCATACTCGGCAATGTTGTTTGTCGCTGTGAAGTGGATCTACGGCACGTATAAAAGTTTATCTCCTTGGGGTGATTTGAGCACCACGCCAGCCCCCGAGCCCCCTCGAGCCTTAGACCCATCAAAAAAGAGGGTCCAATATTCCGACACAGGGAGGTTCTTGTTCTCCTTTGTCTCTGTCCAATCAGTGACAAAGTCAGCAAGGATCTGGGATTTGATTGTTGTCCGAGGTTTATACTCAATGTCGAAAGCTGAGAGCTCTATTCCCCCACTTGGCGACATGTCCTGTGGCGTCGCTATTGTTGATTATGTCTCTCATGGGAGCTTTGCTCACCATGGTAATTGGATGCTCCTGAAAATAGTGTCGTAACTTACGAGATGCTAGAAAAAACACCGTAAGCCAACTTTTGATAATGCGGATACCGTTATTTGGACTCTGTTCAGACCTCGCTGACAAAGTACGTCGGATGCTGCACCAGGTGTTCCTGATTTTCCTCTGGTCTCTCCACCACCATGACGATACTGACAACCTTATTTGTCGCAGCAATGTAAAGCAACATTGGTTCCTGAGGTTTCAGCGCTGCAAGGATAGGAGCAGATGAGAGTATTCTTTTCAGATCTTGTAGTGCGGCTTCGGCTTCGTCAGTCCAGACAAAATCCTTGGTCTTTTTCAAGAGTTTGTACAATGGTGCAGCTCTTTAACGAAGTCGGCTTACAAATCGACTGACCGCAGCAATGCAACTAGTTAGTCTTTGTACGTCCTTCAGGTGAGTTGGCCTGGAAATGTTGAGTATAGCCTTAATTTTTTCTCGGTTCACCTCTATGCCTCTTTGAGACACAATGAAACCTAACAATTTTCCGGCTGGTATTCCAAAGAAGCATTTCTTCGAGTTAAGCATGATGTTGTATTTTCGTAGATTGGCGAACGTCTCCTCCAAGTCGGAAATCAACGTTTCCTTCTTTTTGGACATGACCGCAATATCATCCACGTATGCATGTACATTGCGTCCGAGTTGGTCATGGAGGCAACGTTGCATCGTGCGCTGGTAAGTAGCTCCTGTGTTCTTCAGCCCAAAAGGCATCGTAACAAAACAGAAGGTTCCGAAAGGGGTTATGAATGAGGTTTTGACTTTGTCAGATTCCTTCATCCGGATTTGGTGATAACCGGAATATGCATCGAGAAAGCATAGGAGTTCCGAGCCTGCCGTAGAATCGATAACTTGATCAATCCTAGGCAGAGCGAACAGATCTTTTGGACAAGCCTTGTTCAAGGCAGTATAATCAACACACATCCTTAAATCAGTGGTGTCCTTTTTAGGGACCATTACAGGATTGGCCGACCACTCAGTGTAGATGACCTCTTCTATGAATCCGGCTAACTCGAGCCATGCTAGTTCCTTAGCTATTGCCTTACGCTTTTCATCACTGAAACATCGTAAGGAATGTTTGACGGGTTTTGTGTTCGGGTTTACATTTAAAGAGTGCTCGGCAAGTTCCCTAGGTACTGGTCATGTCAGATGGCTGCCATGCGAAGATATCTTGATTTGCTTTGAGGAACTTGACGAGCGCGCTTTCTTATGCGCTATCTAGGCCTACGCCTATCTGGGTCACCTTGGAGGGGTCATCATCCTTCAACGGCGTCTTCTTCGTCTCTTCTGATGCCTTGAACTCCGGATTCGGCTTTGTCACCTCCTTCTTCGTTGCGGGCATCTCGGACGGATCTATGCTCTTCTTGATCTCCTGGTACTCTTGGGCGTGCAGCACGGCTTCAGCAAAGGCGGCATTTCCATCCTCCCACTCTCGCGCTTTCTTCGGGTCTCCCCTGATGGTGATTACGCCGTTGGGACCTGGAATCTTCATCATATTGTAAATGTAACACGGACGAGCCATAAAATCCCAGTAAGCCGGACGTCCGAATATAGCGTGGTATGCGCACTTGAACGGGACCACTTCGAAGGAAAGTGCCTCCGTCCGATAGTTCTTTGGAGTTCCAAAGGTAACATCCAAAGTGATTTCTCCCAGGGAATTAGCTTGTCTTCCTGGGACAACTCCGTGAAAGATCACAGAGCTATGGTTCAGCTGGGTCTCCGAGATCTTCATCCGGCATAGCGTCTCGACATACAGAATATTGATACTGCTGCCGCCATCCATGAGGTTCTTGGAGAAACCATAATCGTCGATAAGTGGATTGACGATTAAGGCATATTTTCCTCGCCTGTGCAACTTAGGCGGATGATCAGCGTGGTCAAATGTAATTTCCACTTCCGACCAGTCCAAAAATTGGGGGACAGTCGGAACTGTTGCGTTGAGCTCATGTAGAACTGCTTTCTTGACCTTTGCTGGTTGAGATCCGAGGAAGGTGACATAAGTGTCTTTTTTGGTCGGAAAATTTTTCTTCCCTTCCGGCTTGGGATTTGAAGCATCGGCTTCCTCCATGTCGGAATCTTCCTTGGTCTCTTTGTCTTTTTTGGGATTCTTCTTTCCCTTCTTCCGCTTAGCTTTGTAGCCAGCGGTGTCATCTCTTTTGATGTCGTCATTGAAACGACACTCGGTGTTGGTGTGGGACGAGCCCCCATTGGCATCTAAGTGATGCACACATGGGTTATTGGCAATGTCAGCCCAAGAGTAGGTTTTGCCTGGTTGCTGGTCTCCTCTACCTTGAACTCTCGAAGTCCCACGGCCACACCCACGACCTCCACCGCGTCCTCCTCGTCCTCCAGACCCGAAAGTAGCAGTGACCACTTCCGTTTCCGCATTGGGTTTCTCTTCCGAGGTATTCTTGTGCTTCTGAGCTTGTTGCTTTGCTTGTTTTGCCGACTGTGGCACAGCCAGGGCGTTGAGTAATCCCTCTGCATCGTCGTCAGCATCTGCATACTTGCTCGCTGTTTCTATCATCTCTCCCAAATCAGTGACCTTGTCACACTTCAAGCGATGACGTAGTAGACCAATTGGGAGACCTACAATGAAAGCTTCAATCGCAGTTTGATCATTTACTCCTTCACAGGAGTTCTTGGTGTCGATCCATCGTCCGAGGTAATCCCGGCAAGTTTCTCCGGCCTTTTGGGTGCAATGTTGTAGGGCTCCGACCGTACAGGGCCTCCGGTATGTGCCTTCGAAATTCCGAAAGAACGCACTTTGCATGTCATACCAGTTGTGGATGGTGTTCTCCAGAAGTTCATTAAGCCATGATCGTGTCGTCTTCCGCAACATGAGTGGGAGATATCGGGTTGCGACCAGGCTGTTTCCGCCTTTAGCGATGCAGTCGGCTTGGAATAAATCCTGTAGCCAGGTATCTGGCCGAGCAATGCCGTCGTAGGCTTGGATATGTCATGAGATAGCAAATCCTTCCGGGAATCTTGTAGCTCTAATGCATGGTCCGAAGCACTTTGGGCCCATGTAGATGTCATCATTTTCATAGCGCCACGCTTCTATATTGGAGTTGATCCTGTGCCTTGCGTCATTCGGAGATAGGGATCATCCCAAGTGTCGGCTGTGGCTGCGGTGCCTTGGAACCGGACTTCGGCTTCTGCCACCACCTCCTCCACCACGACGCCCTCCCTCGCCTCCTTGAGAGTCGTTGTGATGGCTACTTGGTGGAGAGGGTGGAGCAGCTGGGTTTTTTCCGGCTGATCACCGGCCTCCGTCCGGAGCGTCATTATTCCGGTTTCAGGGAGGGTCTTCATTGTGACGAGCCCCCTGCCAGCTTGTCTCAGCACGGTATCCGTCATTCCTTCGTCCGTCATTCGGACGACTTGCATGTCTAGGAGGTGGCATTCTTTGTTGGTCCTCCTCCCGACGTTTCTCTTTATCATCGTCCCTGTGGTCTTTCGACTCTCGCGGGGGCGGGTTCATCGGATTCAGTGCAGCAATTGCTTCTTGCTCCGCAATTGGGTTAATGCTACGCCAGTTACGAGCAGCTTTGTGGTGTTGTCCCAAAGATCCGGTTCTTGAGTAATTGTGTTCCCGGCGATCGGGGCGGTGGTGCTGCTCCGGTACGCGCTGGGGTCTTATGTCAGCCCATGCTAGATCCGTGCGACATTGGTCGGAATTAGAGACCAGTTTTTGACTTTTGGACATGGCGACCTTTTGCTACTCTAGTCCCTTGTTGAGTAATTTGATTCCCAACCGGATCTCCTCTAGGCCTGGATTTGCCAATAAAATTTCTCGGGCCGCCATGGTGTTCTGTACTAGGGTTGGATAAACCCAATCCCCTTTGCTATCTTTCCGAGGCTTCTCCATTTCTTCTTCGAAAAGGACGGCGTGAATCTGCGGGAATTGATTGTCACTAGTATGACGCTTCCTGGTCTTCTGGTATTGCCTGGAGTTGTACTTCTCCACAGATGCCATGCGTTTCTTTTCCTCCTCAATGTTTTTGGCTTCATCGAGGAGTACTTGACGATGCGCTTCTAGGGCATGTGCCCTCTCGTCCAGTTCTTCAGCAGTAAGTTCTACAGCCGTTGGAATAGGTGTGGTTAATGCAGCATCGATGAGTTTACGCGCACCTTCAGTGATCACGTGTCCATCGACCGATTCTTCTTTTTTGGGCTCTTCTGGGATAAGTGCTCCATCCGAGTCTTCCTCATATTCCTCGGCAATCACCTCCTCTGGCAGAGGGTCTTTTGTCGAGGTCTTGTTCTTCTTGTTCTTCTTCTTTTCCTTCTTGGTAGCGCCGGTAGCAAAGACGGCTTTGGGTCCGTTTCCCGGAGTCAAGATCTGATCGGTACTTTCAGACATCTGGACTTTGGGATAATCTCCGACTTTCATATCATCCTGAGCTTTGGGAGAGTGTTCCCCGGATCCTTCATCCATGGCTTCTCCTTCTTCTGTAGTTTTGGAGTTGTACACCTCTTCATATTCCACGGAGAACTTTCAGAAATCTGCCGACGTCATCGACTCATCCGAGGATGCGGGTACGTCGGCGTTTGTTCCAATTGCCTCCAGCACCGAGTCGGTGTTGTCTCCATCATCGGCAGAGCCGGATCCGGATCCCACATATCTGACGAAGTGCGATGTGTGCTTCCTAAGGTACCTGCGACTCTCGCGATTAGCTTCATCGAAACTTTTGATGGTCTCGAGAATTGCATCTACGCCCGAGTTTTCCATTATCATACGCCACAGCGTGTACCTCAGGAAAGGCCTGTCTGTCCCGGCGTCATCAGAGCCGGAATCAGTGTCGTTGATATGCTCCTCCTGGATTTCGACTTCCGTAGGTGGGTCAATCTAGGATTCGGTCTCTCCTAGGAGATCCACTCTAGATTCGACTTGGACCGCTAGGTCTGCTTTAGGTTCGGATTTCTCCACTATCTCCGCAACTGGTGCTGGTTGGGTGGGATTAGGGTTTTCTGAGATCCGGAACTTTGCTGCCTCCGCGGACAAAGGGGATCCAGAAGATTCTTCTGCCTCTATCATCACCGCTAGGGTGGGTGGGACAGGTTCAGCAAAACCGATGTAAATATCGATCTCGCCAAAAGACATGATTGTGTAGGCAGTTACAGCCTCCCTAGCCGGAATCTAGGTCTCGTCGAGAACAATGAGAGGGACGTCGCTAGCGTAGAGGATGCGACCAACAGCGATAGTCTCGCCGATTCTGATTCTTGCAGATTCCGCTCGGAACGCAGATCCGAAGCTCACTTGCCCCATGGTGGGCGCCAACTGTCGTCGAATTGATGACAAGTACGCCATGAGGGGGTCCTCGAGGCATGCGGAAGAGAGGGGTGTGAGACGTACGGTGTTCCAGGATGGTGAGCACGCAAGTTTACCCAGGTTCGAATCCGCCGGCTTCGGACGGATCCTACTCCTTCTAGCAATCCAGTAATACGGCAGAGCCGGAATATGGGTTACAAAGGTTTGCCTGTGTAAGTTGAGATTGTAGACTATTGAGTGTTGCCCTAAAGGCTCTCCCTAGGACGGCTTATATAGATATCTGGCCTAGGGTTTACAGGAGAGATCTATCCGGCTACGACTAAGAGTCGGTTATAGAGTACATCTTGAACTACAAGTAACACTATGGGCCTAAGTCGGTAAGTCTTATGGGCCTTCCCGTAGCCGGACTGGACTCCGTCTTTTCTCCCTGACTGGTCTGCCCGTGAAGAAAAGCTCTAACCCGAAGTGGGCCACCCTGGTCAGTGAGGAACTGTGAGGATACCCAGAAAGTATATTCCCAACACTAAGCATTGAAACACCGTTTGCAACTAGATTTGTTACATGTTTGCTTGCTTCCATCTTTATTTCAGTTTGCCTTTAGTCTTTTTCACGCCATCAAAGTATTTTTTGGCACCGTTGTCTTATATCCATACCACTTGTATTTCACTATCTCTTCGCCGAACTAGTGCACCTATACACCTGATAAGTGTATTGGGTGTGTTCGGGACACAAGAGACTTCTTGTATCTTGATTGCAGGGTTGCTTGAGAGGGATACCTTTGACCACTTCCTCCCTGAGTTCGATAAACCTTGGGTGATCCACTTAAGGGAAAACTTGCTGCTGTTCTACAAACCTCTACACTTGGAGGCCCAACAACTGTCTACAAGAATAGAAGTGCATAGACATCAGTGTTCGCCGTATAGAGCTCAGGGAGGAGCTGGGCCGCTCGAAGCCCAAAACAATCGACCACCTGATGGAGATCGCGAATCGGTGGGCGGACGGAGAGGACTCGATGAAAAACTGTACCTACTCTGATGATGACGACGACCTTGGGCACAGACGCGACCGCCGAGGGAAACATCGAATGCGGGTCTACAAGGACCGCGAAGAAGTCAACATGGACGCGGCAGGCTACACCGACAAATGCAATGACAACCGCAAGACCAGATACCGCAGTGGTGGATACTGCGACAGTGGAAAAACCATGCAAGTGTGGCAACACCGCACTCGCGACAATGCGTTTGGGTAATCCATCCAGGACAAATTGTCCGGACCATGCACTGTACACTTCTACATCGACAAGCACGACAGCAAGAAAAAGTCTAGCCACCTTCTCAAGGATTATTGTGAGTTCCTCAAGCTCCACGAAGGCCTGGCCCAGATGAATTGCGACGCGATCAACCAGGGATACGGAGCTGCCCCGGTCGCCATGGCTCATGGAGCGCCGCTACCACCACCTGGACCACCACTGCCCGCGGCTGCACCAGCCCAGAACCATGGGGGCGAGCCGTACCCATGAGCGCTAGGCAATATGGGGATGATCCAAAAGGGGCGTCCCTCAAATCGAGTGCAGAAGGCCATCACTCGCCAAGTCAATTTGGCTATAAACTCTCCACCTTCCACCACTGAGTACCTCAGTGGAAGCGAGTCCTGCATCACCTTCGACAAGCGCGACCACCCGCGCCAAGTACCTTGCCCGGGCCACTGTCCCCTCGTACTCGAGGCGCAGATTGAGGGCTTCGATATGAGTCGCGTCTTCATGGACGGTGGGAGCGGCATCAAACTCATGTTCGCGAGTACCCTGCGCACGATGAGGATCCCTCTGACAGGTCTGGAAGTTTCTGACACGACGTTCCACGGCATCATCCCAAGAAAGGGAGTGTGCCCCTGGAAAAATCAACCTCGACGTCATCTTTGGCACGCCGCAGAATTTCTAGCGAGAACGCATCGACTTCGAAGTCGTCGACTGGCCCTCACAGTACCACTGCATCATCGTACGTGTCGCGTTTGCGAGGTTCATGGTGGTACCACACTACGCCTATCTGCAGATGAACATGTCAGGACCAAACGGCGTCATCACAATCAATGGAAGCTTCTAAAGGTCTGATAGCCGCGACAGGGAATTCAACAGAATATCCCAGTCCTTCGGCATGCAAGAGGAACTCGCAAAGGTGAAGGAGTCGACAGACAACAGTCTGCCTCCCCTGAGCAAGCAAAGATCACCCGACCTCTCCTTCGACTCGTCGGTGCACACCAAGAAAGTCCAGGTCCACCCAACAGACCTAGCCAAGACGGCCCTCATCGCAAACAACTTGAGTTCTGCATAGGAACTCGTGCTCGTCGAGTTCCTCCGTGAGCACTGGGAAATCTTCGCATAGGGTCCAGCAGACATACCAGGAGTTCCCATGGAATTCGTCGAGCACTCACTCAACGTGAATCCAGACGCAAGGCCAGTCAAGCACACAATACGATGACTGTCTGAACCAAGAGCAAAAGCAGTCAATATGGAGATCAACAGACTCCTCTACGCAAATTTCATACGCGAGATCAAGGAAAGCACCTAGCTCGCAAATACAGTGCTTGTGCCTAAAAAAGACACGGATATCCTGCGGATGTATGTGGACTTCACTTCCTTGAATAAGCACTGCCCGAAGGATCACTTCTTGTTGCCACAGATCGATCAAATAATCGACTCCACTATAGGATGCGGGCACCTCTGCTTCCTCGGTTCCTACTCAGGCTATAACCAGATTCAAATGAAGGAGGAAGACCAGGAGAAAACAGCGCTCACAACACCCTTTGGTGTGTTTTGCTACAACACGATGCCCTTCGGGCTAAAAAATGCCTGAGCCACCTACCAGCAGTGTATGCAGGCCTGCCTCAAGAACCAACTTGGTCGCAATATCCAAGTCTACATCGATGACATCATCATCAAAACCAAAGAGGAAGCCACGTTAATCGACGATCTCCGTGAGACCTTCGATAACCTCGATCGCTACCGGATCAAGCTCAATCCGGACAAATGCGCCTTCGGCGTACCATTTGGGCAATTACTTGGGTATCTCATCTCTACGAGAGGGATCAGAGCAAACCCGAAGAAAATAAAAACCATACTGACCATGGAGAAGCCGAAGAACGTAAAAGGCGTCTAGCAACTAGCTAGGCGAATTGCGGCGCTCAGTCGATCCATCAGTCATATGGGCAAAAAGGCACTGCCCTTCTACCAACTTCTCCGCAAAGTCGACAAGTTCGAGTGGATAGATGAAGCACAAGAAGCATTCGAAGACCTCAAGTGTCTACTATCCACCTCGCCAGTACTAGTGACACCTCGCGAAAAGGAGCCGCTGCTGTTATATATCTCCGCCACCAACCAGGTGGTCAGCATTGTGCTCGTGGTGGAATGAGCCGAAGAAAACAAAGTCCACGGGGTACAATGCCCAGTCTACTACCTCAGCGAGGTGCTCACGCCAACAAAACAGCGGTATCCGCACTACCAGAAGCTAGCGTACGGCATCTTCATGACAGCCAGGCGACTGCGCCACTACTTCCGGGAGCACCCAATCGTGGTGGTGAACGACGCCCCACTCGGACTCATACTCAATAATCATGACGCTATTGGGCGAGTCGCGCTCTGGGTCACAGAGCTATCGCCACGCGACATCACATACGAGAAGT
The DNA here is from genome assembly GCA_910589775.1 of Avena eriantha. NCBI lineage: Eukaryota > Viridiplantae > Streptophyta > Magnoliopsida > Poales > Poaceae > Avena > Avena eriantha. Next base: position 282,805,823 of record OU342742.1, on the reverse strand, counting down.
GCGACGCGATAAAGTCGCAAGTTCTCCCAGACTTACTCATGCACTGGATGGAGAACCAGCTCCCCGATAAACCAGATATGTCCTATATCTGGACAATGCACTTCGACGGGTCCAAGCGAAAGTATGGAGCTAGTGCAGGTGTCATACTGACATTGCCCCAAGGAGACAAGATGAAGTATGTCCTGCGAATGCAGTTCACAACCTCCAATAACGAAGCTGAGTACAAAGCCTTGATCCATGGAATGCGGATGGCGAAAGCTTGCGGCGCCAAGAGGCTCATCATCTATGTCGACTCCAAGCTGGTGGTCAACCAAACGATGCACGAGTGTGACACACTGAGTGACAACATGATCGCCTATCGCGACCTCTACGACACACACGAGGGAGACTTTGACGGCTGCGATCTGCGACACGTTGGCCGCGAAAGCAATGAGGAAGCAGACATACTCGCCAATATTGGCTCCACCTGCACCCCAATACCACCTGGAGTATTCCTAGAGCGCATATGCGAACGATCAATCAAACCCAAAGCTCCAGAGAAGAAGGAAAGCACGTCAACGCACTCGGGGGCTGTGCCACCCAACGAGCCAATGGCACTCGAGGACATAAAGCCCGATACAGGACTCGAAGGCCCAATGGAGGTCATGATGATCGAACCATCTTGGATGCAGCCGTATATCACATACCTGCTCAGAAAAAGGTTGCTAGAGCACCCGACTGATGCAAGACACATAGCGCGATGATCCAAGGCATCGCCCTTATCAACTGTGAACTATACAAGCACAGCATCATAGGTGTTCTTCAGAGGTGCGTCTCCAAAGGAGACGGAAGAGCCATCCTCCTCGACATACACAAAGGCACATGCGGACACCATGCGGGAAGTCGCGCCCTCGTCGCCAAAGCTCTACGAGCTGGATTATACTAGCCAACGGCCATGCGTGACACCAAGGATACGTCCAGCGCTGCAATGCTTGCCAGCGATTCGCGGATAAACCGCACGCACCAGGCGCAGAACTCAGGCCAATACCAGTGGCTTGTCCCTTTGCACAATGGAGACTTGACATGGTCGGCAAGCTCCCGAAGTCCTCGCGAGGAGGCTACGTCTACCTCTTAGTCGTGGTCGAAAAATTCACCAAGTGGATCGAGGCCATGCCAGTGACGAATCAATCAGGAGCCAGCGCCATCAAGTTCTTCGAGTCCATCGTCTACCGCTTTGGAGTGCCACATAGCATCATCACGGACAATGGGACGAACTTCACCTCCAAGGAGTTCCAGGAATTCTACGAAAACTTGGGAATCAACATTAGCTATGCCTCGGTGGCTCACCCTCAGACCAACGGTCAAGTCGAAAAGGCCAACGGCCTGGTCTTCGGCGGAATCAAGAAATGACTCCTTCGGCTACTCAAACAAGCCGCTGGGTGCTAGCCAGACGAGCTGCGACCCGTACTTTAAAGCCTACGCACAACTCCAAACAGCACCACGGGCTACACTTTGTTCTTCATGGTGCACAATGATGAAGCGGTGCTACCCGCAAAAGTGTGTTACAAAGCCCCGCAGGTGGTTGCGTACAGCGATAAGGATTCAACTCTCGCACTCGAAGATTCCGTCGACCTCCTTGATGAGGCACGTAAGATCGCAGCGGAGAGATCCACAATCTACCAGCAGAGCCTCCGCAACTACCACAGCAGAAGGTTGCGCCCCAGATCCTTCGTCGAAGGAGACCTGGTCCTGCGACTGAAGCAGCAAGGGCATATCAAGTTTGAGTGCCCTTGGGAAGGACCTTATGTGATTACAGAAGTAATCCTAGGTGGCGCCTATCGCCTTAGAGATTTCGAGAGCGGAGCCGCATACTCCAACCCCTGGAATGTCGCACGGCTGCGTCGTTTCTACCCCTAGATGTTTTTACTTTACAAATGAGGCCATTCAGCCAGGCTACTTAGCCACACATTGTGCCTCGTACTATTCTGAGAATAAATAAAGCTAAGTGCCCCAAAACTCTGTGTCTTTTCTGTTTTTCTCGCAATTTTATCACTAGGGGCTGCGCCACCCTTTACACCTTCCTTCCACGAACAAATCGTAGTATCCTGAGTAGCTGACATATTACCACTCGAACCCTTGATAAAAACCAACCCAGCTGCAACGCACCTGACAGGTTGGCAAGGTGCTGAGATAAATACATGTCAAGCTAACGAAAGGGAACTGCAGAGTACAACACACTCACAAATAATACAAACTAGCAAGCTCCTGCGTTCGTCAACCCAAAGGGCATCGTAACAAAACAGAAGGTTCTGAAAGGGGTTATGAATGAAGTTTTGACTTTCTCAGATTCCTTCATCCGGATTTGGTGATAACCGGAATATGCGTCGAGAAAACAGAGGAGTTCCGAGCCTGCCGTAGAATCGATGACTTGATCAATTCTAGACAGAGCGAACGGATCTTTTGGACAAGCCTTGTTCAAGGCAGTATAATCAACACACATCCTTAAATCAGTGGTGTCCTTTTTAGGGACCATTACAGGATTGGCCGACCACTCAGTGTGGATGACCTCTTCTATGAATTCGGCTAACTCGAGCCGTGCTAGTTCCTTAGCTATTGCCTTACGCTTTTCATCACCAAACCGTCGTAAGGACTGTTTGACGGGTTTAGCGTTCGGGTTTACATTTAGAGAGTGCTCGGCAAGTTCCCTAGCTACTCCGGTCATGTCAGATGGCTGCCATGCGAAGATATCTTGATTTTCTTGGAGGAACTTGATGAGCGCACTTTCCTATGCGCTACTTAGGCCTACACCTATATGGGTCACCTTGGAGGGGTCATCATCCTTCAACGGTGTCGTCTTCGTCTCTTCTGATGCCTTGAACTCCAGATTTGGATTTGTCACCTCCTTCTTCGTTGCGGGCATCTCGGACGGATCTATGCTCTTCTTGATCTCCTGGTACTCCTGGGCGTGCAGCACGGCTTCAGCAAAGGCGGCATTTCCATCTTCGCACTCTCGCGCTTTCTTCGGGTCTCCCCTGATGGTGATCACGCCGTTGGGACCTGGAATTTTCATCCTATTGTAAATGTAACACGGACGAGCCATAAAAGCCCAGTAAGCCGGACGTCCGAATATAGCGTGGTATGCGCTCTTGAACGGGACCACTTCGAAGGAAAGTGCCTCTGTACGATAATTCTTTGGAGTTCCAAAAGTAACATCCAAAGTGATCTCTCCCAGGGAATTAGCTTGTCTTCCTGGGACAACTCCATGAAAGATCACAGAGCTATGGTTCAGCTGTGTTTCCGAGATCTTCATCCGGCGTAGCGTTTCGACATAGAGAATATTGATGCTGCTACCACCGTCCGTGAGGGTCTTGGAGAAACCATAACCGTCAATAAGTGGATTGACGATTAAGGCGTATTTTCCTCGCATGTGTAGCTTAGGCGGATTATTAGGGCGGTCAAATGTGATTGCCACCTCCGACCAGTCTAGATAATGAGGGACAGTCGGAACTGTCGCATTGAGCTCGTGGAGAATTACTTTCTTGACCTTTGCTGGATGAGATCCGAGGAAGGTGACGTAAGTGTCCTTCTTGGTAGGAAAAGTTTTCTTCCCTTCCGACTTGGGATTTGAAGCATCAGCTTCCTCCATGTCGGAATCTTCCTTGGTCTCCTTGTCTTTTTCGGGACTTTCTTTCCCTTCTTCCGCTTATCTTTGTAACACACGGTATCATGTCTCTTGATGTCGTCATTAAAACGACATTCAGCGTTGGTGTGGGACGAGCCCCCATTGGCGTCCAAGTGATGCACACATGGGTTATTGGCAATGTAGGCCCAAGTGTAGGTTTTGCCTGGTTATTGCTATCCTCTACCTTGGACCCTTGATGTCCCACGGCCACGTCCATGGCCTCCGCCACGTCCTCCTCGTCCTCCAGACCCAAAAACAGTAGTAACCACCGCTGTCTCCGTGTTGGGTTTTTCTTCCGAGGTATTTTTGCGCTTCTGAGCTTGTTGCTTTGTCTTTGCTGACTGAGGTACAGCAAGGACGTTGAGTAATCCTTCGGCGTTGTCATCAGCATCTGCATACTTGCTCGCTGTTTCTATCATCTCTTCCAAATCAGTGACCTTGTCACACTTCAAGCGGTGACGCAGTAGACCAATTGGGAGTCCTGCGATGAAAGCTTCAATCGCAGTTTGATCGTTTACTCCCTCACATGAGTTCTTGGTGTCGATCCATCATCCGAGGTAATCCCGGCAAGTTTCTCCAGCTTTCTGGGTGCAATGTTGTAGGTCTCCGACCGAACAGGGCCTCCGATATGTGCCTTCGAAATTTCGAAAGAACGCACTTTGCAAGTTATACCAGTTATGGATGGTGTTTGCCGGAAGTTCATTGAGCCATGATCGTGTCGTCTTCCACAGCATAAGTGGGAGATATCGGGTTGCGACTAGGTTGTTTCTGCCTTTAGCGATGCAGCAAGCTTGGAACAAGTCCTGTAACCAGGTGTCTGGTCGAGCAATGCCGTCGTAGGCTTGGCTATGTCTTGAGATAGCAAATCCTTCCGGGAATTTTGTAGCTCTGATGCGTGGTCCGAAGCACTTTGGGCCCATGTACACGTCATTGTTTTCATAGCGCCGAGCCTCTATGTTGGAGTTGATCCTGTGCCTTGCGTCGTTCGGGGATAGAGATCATCCCGAATGTTGGCTGTGGCTGCGGTGCTTGGAGCCGGACTTCGGCTTCTGCCACCACCTCCTCTGCCATGTCGTCCTCCTTGCCCTCCTTGGGGGTCGTTGTGATAACTGGCTGGTGGAGGGGTGGGGCAGCTGAATTGTTTCCGGCTGATCACTAGTCTCCGTTCGGAGCGTCATTATTCCGGTTCCGGGGAGGTTCTTGACTACGACGAGCCCCCTGCCGGCTTGTTCCAGCATGGTTTCCGTTGTTCCTTCGTCCTTCATTCCCACCATGGTGAGGCTCAGCCGGACGGCTCTCATGTCTAGGAGGTGGCATTCTCTGACGATCCTCCTCCCGACGTTTCTCCTTATGTTCTCCCTTTCGATCGTTGAACACTGGTCGCGGAGGATATCTCGGATTCAGTGCAGCGATCGCATCTTTCTCGGCCACTGGGGCGACATTGCTCCAGTTATGTGTAGCTCTGCAATGCTGTCCCGGCGATCCGGTTCTTGAATAATTGTCTTCCCTGCGTTCGGGGTGATGGTACTGCGCCCGAACGTAATGGGATCTTACGTCAGCCCATGCCAGATCTGTGCGACATTGGTCAGAATCCGAGACCAGTTTTTGACTTCCGGACAGGGCAACCTTCTACTGCTCCAGTCCCTTGTTGAGTAGCTTGATACCCAAACGGATCTCCTCTTGTCCTGGATTAGCCGATAGAATTTCTCGGGCTGCTATGGTATTCTGTACTGGGGTTGGGTATACCCAATCTCCGTTGCTGTCTTTTCGTGGCTTCCCCATCTCGTCCCCAAAAAGGACGGCACGGACACGTGGGAATTGGTCATCATTGGTGTGACGCTTCCATGTCTTTTGATGCAACCGAGACATGTATTCCTTGGTTGACATGCGTTTCTTCTCCACCTTGATGTTTTTGGCTTCATCGAGGAGTTGTTGACGACGCGCTTCTAGGACTTGGGCCCTTTCATCCAGCTCATCTGCAGTAAGTTCTGCAGCTATAGGGATAGGTGTGGTTAATGCGGCATCGATGAGTTTACGCGCACCTTCTGTGATCACGTGTACATCCATCGATGCTTCTTTTTTCGGCTCGTCTGGGATAAGTGCTCCATCCGAGTCTTCCTCGTATTCCTCAGCAATCACCTCCTCTGTCAGAGGGTCTTTTGCCAGGGTCTTGTTTTTGTTGTTCTTCTTCTTTGCCTTCTTGGCAGCGCCGGTAGCAAAGACGGCTTTGGGTCCATTTCCCAGAGTCAGGCTCTGATCGGTGCTTTCGGACATCTGGACCTTAGGATTATCTCCGACGTCCATGTCATCCTGCGCTTTGGGAGAGTGTTCCCCGGATCCTTCATCCATGGCTTCTCCTTCTTTTGCAGCTTTGGAGTTGTACTCCTCTTCATATTCCGTGGAGAATTTTCGGAAATCTGCCGACGTCATAGATTCATCCGAGGATGCGGGAACGTCGGTGTTTGTTCCAATTGCCTCCAGCACCGAATCGGTGTTTTCTCCAGCATCGGCAGAGCCGGATCCGGATCCAACATATCCGACGAAGTGCGACGCGTGCTTCTTGAGGTACCTGTGGCTTTCGCGATCAGCCATGTCAAAACTTTTAATGGTCTCGAGGATTGCATCTGCGCTTGCGCCTTGCAGTACCATACATCTTAGTGTGTACCTGAGGAAAGGCATGTCTGTCCCGGCATCGTCAGAGCCAGAATCAGTGTCGTTGATATGCTCCTCCTAGATTTCGACCTCCACGGGTGGGTCGATCTGTGATCTGGCTTCTCCAGGGAGATCCACTCCAGATTCGACTTGGACCGTAAGTTCTTCCTCAGGCTCAGATTTCTCTACTATCTCCGCAACTAGTGCGGGCTGGGTGGGATTAGGGTTTTCTGAGATCCGGAACTCTGCCGCCTCCGCGGACAAAGGGGACCCAGAAGATTCTTCTGCCTCTATCATCACCGCTGGGGTGGGTTGGGAAGGTTCAGCGAAACCGATGTAAACATCAATCTCGCCAAAAGACATGATTGTATAGGCAGTCACAGCCTCCCTAGCCGGAATCCAAGTCTCGTCGAGAACGATGAGAGGGACGTCGCTGGCGTAGAGGATGCGACCGACGTCGATGGTCTCGCCGATTCCGATTCTTGCAGATTCCGCTCAGAACATAGATCTGAAGCTCACTTGCCCCACGGTGGGCGCCAACTGTCGTCGGATTGAGGACAAGTATGCCATGAGGGGGTTCTCGAGGCGTGCGGAAGTGAGGGGTGTGAGACGTACGGTATTCCGGGACGGTGAGCACACAAGTTTACCCAGGTTCGAATCCGCCGGCTTTGGACGAATCCTACTCCTGCTAGCAATCCAGTAATACGGCAGAGCCAGAATATGGGTTACAAGGGTTTTGCCTGTGCGAGTTGAGATTGTAGACTATTGTGTTATGCCCTAAAGGCTCTCCCTAGGACGGCTTATATAGATATCCGACCTAGGGTTTACAGGAGAGATCAATCCGGCTACGACTAAGAGTTGGTTACAGAGTACATCTTGAACTACAAGTAACATTATGGGCCTAAGTCGGTAAGTCTTCTGTGCCTTCCCATAGCCGGATTGGACTCCGTCTTCTCTCCCTGACTGGGCCGCCCGTGAAGTAAAGCTCTAACCAGAAGTGGGCTACCCTGGTCAGTGAGGAACTGTGAGGGTACCCGGAAAGTATATCCCCAACACTGACTTGGATGTAATTTTCATTTTTTTATGAGGTCCTTGATGTAACTTATACTTCCACGTGCCGACCATGTTAACTGAAGCACCTCACTCCTATCAGCGTAATTTTCATTTTTTTCAACTATCAGGAAAGAACATCTAGTTCTAAATTTTCCGAGTGATGATGAGATTGTTCTTTTCCGTAAATAAAGTCTGGATAATATGGATCTGAATGCCACAAGCCAAGCTTTTAGACATATATAGTGGACCAACATGTTTTACTCATGATTCCCATGTTAATTTTACGAGTTTTAAAACTTCCTACTAACTCTTCCGACTTGAATGAGACTTTATGTCGATTTATCGAAATTAGGTCAAATTTGAACTGCAATTAAAATTATAGGTTGCTTTGAAAGTTTTAAAAAACTGATTTTGAAGGTACCCATCGGGGATTCAATTAATATATTAGAAAACACCGAGAGTTTGACCGACAAGTTCAACTTCTTGCTAAGATTTTACATCTTGACAATTTAATAAAATTAGGTGAAACTTGACCTACAAGTAAGCATGATAGATTGCTCCTGAATTAAATGTCTTTCCGTAGGTAGATGGATGCATCTTCTTGTAGTAAACAATATTGTCGGTGTGAATTTCCAATATCATGAAAGAACATTCAATTCTCAATTTTCTGAGTGATGACGAGATCGTTATTTTTCGTATAGAAAGTCCGAATAATATGGATCTGAATGCCACAAGCCAAGCTTTCATACATATATAGTGGACAATATGTTGTACTTATGATTCCCATGTTTTACGAGTTTTACATTGAGATTATAGAAAATAATAAATACACTAAGACTATGGTACTACTACATGATACTATGCATTGTGGAGATGGTATCATATACTCCCTCTGTTTTAAAATATAAGATGTTTTAGTTTTTGTGAAACGAATGTATCTAGACGCATTTTATGTGTAGATTCACTCTGAACCTACACACCAAGGGACGTCTAGATACATTCATTCCACAAAACCAAAACATCTTTTATTTTGAAACTGAGGGAGTACTAGTATCATATACTCCCTCCGTCCAAAAATAAGTGACATGCATATGTCTAAATTCATATGTATCTACTATACACTAAACAAGTCTAGATACATACGTATGTAGGACAAGTCAAGTCATTTATTTACTACTACCTCCAATCCGGTCTATAAGGCAAATACGTACTTCAAGAAAATAGTTTGATCGTAAATTTAGTTAATAAAATACAAACTATATTTAACAAAAATTATACCATTAGATTCATATTTAAAATAAGCTTCCAATGGTACAATTTTTGTGACATACAATTCATATATAGTTAACCAAATTATAATCAAACTATTTTCTTGAAGTACGTATTAGCCTAATAAACCGGAATGGAGGTAGTACTACTCCATCCGGTCCAAATTAATGGCCTCAACTTTATCTATATTCGTACTGTGTATCTTGTTAAGTATTATATTTAGACTAGATGTAACTGTATGTAGACAAAGCTGAGGTCATTAATATCGACTGGAAAGAGTAATATATGATACGTAGTACTCCCCTTGTGACTAGTCTTAAGAAAGTGTCATGTCACCTATAGTCAACTTTATAGACGATACATAAAATAGTTAGTAACAAAAGTTTACTACTTAGCCAATATATGGTCCACATTTCACTCTCATAAAGCGTCTAGGAGCACGTGCTAGAGCTAGCTCTTAACTTACAGCCAGCTTATATTATCTCTCATCTTCTCTCTCCACCTCACCAAAACTATAATATTAAATCTCTTATAGCTAGCTGATTGTACCTGATTGTACTTGCTCGAGAATAAAAGGGAGGCATCGCGAGAGGGCAGCGGCAAAGAGGAGTTGAAGGTGGTACGATGTCAGAGCAAATTTATGATGGGCTCCTGACATGAGGTACTCATGTAGCCTTATAGTGTGCTACTCATCCTCTATGCAGGGAAAATAAATTATGTACTACTCTCTCCTTCGTTGCCTCTCACGCCCATCCTCTAGCTGATCTCTCACTCGTCCATAGAGTGGTGGTGCGTACGTGTGCCATGGTACTATGGCGGCTCTATGTCTGTCTTTTTTTCATAACTTTGCTCTCACATCGAACTGCCTTCAACTCCTCTTCGTTGTTGCCCTCTCGGGCAGCCTTCTCTAAGAGCAAGTTCAATAATATAGCCAGTTGTTGGATATAAGAAAGTGACACGTCATTTATAACAAGCTCTATAGCTAATATGTATAATAGTTAGCTACAAAAGTGTTCTACTTAATCAATACATGGCCCACATGTCACTCTCATAAAGTGCCTAGGAGCACGTGCTAGAGCTGACTCTTAACTTAGAGCAAGTTCAATAATAAATCCATGTCATCTAGAGCCAAATCATATAGTAAAATAGGTAGAAATGAGAAAGTAGTACTTTATTAAGACATGGTCCACTTTACATACTCACAAGGTGTCTAGGAGCACGTGTTGTAGCTAGCTCCTAGTTTCCTAATACTTATCACTTGAAAATTGAGATCATCTCTTTTCCTAATACTTGTTGGAAACTCCCCTTGGAAACATATTTTTTACCATGCCAAGATGTACCAATCTACCTAATATGGGAAAATTACCATAAACTATGGTGTGGATCGCAGGATATGGCATTGACCTTGGTCGTGTGGCTCGAAACCTATTCATACATGGCAGGATAATTTTGTGAACTTGGTTCTTCAAAAGTTGTCAAAACTCAAGTTTATTATTTTTCATGGCATGTGATACATCCAAATGGACGTCGTGCACATGTATTTCGTAAAATTTTAAGAACAGTGCATCATTTACTTGTAATTCAAATTAATTTAACCTAATTTAAATAAATCAACATAAAGTCATTTGAGTAGGCGAAGTTATCTTGAAAACACTTAAAACCCGGGAATAGTAAGTAAAACATGCATGGTCCACTATGTCTAAAAACATGGGCTTGTGGCATTCCGAGCCATATTATTACTCTCTCTTTGCGGAAAAACATCACCACATCACTATGAAAACTGTTTTTAGGGCTCATTTGTTTTGCAGGAATCTCAAAACATAGGAATAGGAAACCCATAGGATTGGTGTGGCATAACCTCTTGAATCCTATAGGAATAGAAAACTACAGGAATTTGTATCAAGTACGTGTTTGAATCACAGGAAAAGTAAAGTTATTCAAACATGAGGTTGGAGTGAATGGAAATTTTCCTACAAAATAGAGAGCAAAGAATCCTTTGAAGGAGTTCCGAAGGATTGTAATCCTTTGAATCAAATGACCAACATAGGTATATTTCCTAAGGGACAAAATCCTTCACAAATCCTTTAAAATTCCTTTGAATAAAACAAGCCCCTAAGGGCTTTTTTGATTCAAAGGAATATCATAGGAATTTTGTAGGATTTTGATCCATAGAAAGTTTTCCTAGGTGCATCATTTGATTCTTAGGATTTGGCTCTTAGGATTTTTTTACATAGGATTGCACTGCACTATGTTTTCGAGGAAACCTTCCATCCACCTCAACCTCATGTTACAATTCCTTTGCTTTCCTAAGAATCAAAAACACTTATTTAAGAAGAAATCCCATAGACTCCAAATCATGTAGGATTCAACTGGACATGACATTCAAATGATACTATGTTTTTCCTATTCCTTTGTATTCTCTATCACGTGAATCAAATAGGCCCAATGGTTGGAGACTCCCATGGGCAACATTTCCTACTACGCCAAGATGCACCCATCTACCAAATTAATGTGGGAACATAAACTATGATGTCGATATGGCCATGACCTTTTTTGGTCATCATGGTTGAAACCAAATAATATTGATACATGGTGGGACAATATCGTGGGGATGATTTTTCAAAAGTTGTCAAAACCCGTGGTTATCGGTTTCCTGGCAGTAGTACACATGACATGATATGATGCCATGCGTAAATATTTGTTTTTCTGTTTTTATTTATTACATGTGATTGTTCCAAAATGGGTTCAAAATTGTCAAGATGCAAATTCTTAGTAGGAAATTGAATTGGTCAAAACTCTTGATTATTTCTGATATATTAACTGCTCGATGGGTACCTCCAAAAGCTTTTTGTAAAACTTAAATAGCAATCTACCACTTACTAGAGCTTCTAGTTCAAATTTGAGACATAAAGTCATTCGAGTGGGCCGAGTTAGATAGGAAGCTTTGAAAACTCAAAAAACTAGGGAATTGTACGTAAAACATGGTCCACTATGTCTAGAAACTCGGATTGTGGCATTCAGAACCATATTCTTTGTACTTTCTGTGCATAGTATACATGGTGCTATAGGCTAACAATGGAATATTCTAGATGCTAGACATGACATAATATAGTGTACTGAAAGAGATCCAATGGTCAGCAATGTTGGAATTTTCCAATATATATCCAACAACCAATGTTAGAAGTTATTCATACACTATATAGTGGTATAGATATTATGAAGGAACAGAGCAGTTTTTTCTTTTGAAAAGAAGTCAAACACTTACTTATGATATTTCATGGCGAGCAATACGCATAAAAGGACACCACATGAAATGAGTTAGTTTTTTGTTTTTTATTTCAATGTTTCAAAACATTATCAAATTTGTAGGCATGTACATTCTTAGCACGAAGTTAGTTGCATTTTTTTAAACTCGCGATGGTTCTCGATATATTGACAACATTGGTACCAACAAATGGCATCTATAAAATTCAAGAGCAACCTATCATGCCTAATTGCAGTTCATATCTGACCTAATTTCATTAAATCACCATAAAGTCCTCTAAGTTGGCGAAGTTAGCTAGCTAGAAAGCTTGAAAAATTCTAAAAATATGAGTTATAGAAAGCATGGTCCACTTTGTCTAAAATGTGGGGTGGTGGCACTTTTTTCAACTATGTTTGGCCCAGAAGGAGCGAGATGCTTCGGTTAACAACTTAACACGGTTAGTGGAAGTACATGGTACATCAAGGACCTCAAAAAACAGAAAATTATATCCAATCCACATTTTTGTACAAATGGGTCTGAAAATAAGCATGGAAAAGTAGTCGGGACTGGCTATCCTTCTCCACCCACTAGCCTAGGCTTACAGTTCGTACTAGAACAACAACAACTTTCTTAACAAAAAGGAAATCAGCGCGGTGCTCACTTTATTGCGAGTGTCGATATTTGGAATAACCATTTGTGCTGATGTTTGGGAAGCAAGTGAAAAATTGAAACCCGAAAAGTTTGATTCGCTACTGCTTTTTTCTGCCACCCAAACCCAAGGCCCGAAGTGGTTCCTTCCTATGCACACCAACGTAGTGTAGCTAACAAACACACGATAGAAAAACATAGGGCCATCATACCATGGCTAGAGTTGAAAGAGGTAACCTACGGAAGTCCCGCTTATAGTTCATTTTTAAGTACTCCTATACAACCTAAAAATGAACTAGAAGAGGGGCTTCTGCGTGATCGTGCATGCAACCCTAACCATGGCACAGGTGTGGAGCCCCACGCTATGGACGAGGGAGAGATCAGCTGGCAGGTGTGCGTGGGAGTGCCGAGAAGATACATACTTGATTACTGATGGCAAAAAATGTGGCCACTTTTCATTGGACTCCAAGTCTAGAGTGTTTTAGCAAGCATATTTTCCCCACAAGGGTGACTCGAGGGTTTATATCGAACTCTCGAAGAATTCATTATGGAAGGATGTTTGTCTTCTCCTCTTCAAGCAACATGCAAAGAAAAATAATTTGTCTTGGGTCCCCAACTCCACCAAGTGGTTGTCAAGCACAAGGTTTCGTATTAGTAATATGAAATAAAATATAAAATAAACTGAAATAAAAGTAGTAAATAAAGTAAAGTAATGCAAACTAGATGATATGGAAGATAGTAGAGTTTTTTTGGGGTTTTATGAGTGACTGCATGTAAGGAAAGTATTTTTGTATTTTCGAAATATTAAATAGCAGAAAATATAAAGGATAGTAGATGTAATGGAAATGTGTTTCCTATGATAAAAATCGGACCAGGGTACATGGTTCACTGGTCTACTCTCTTTTTAAGTTGTAGTGATCACAAAACAATTTATCAATAATAAAGATTCATGGAAATTCTATATGTGCTTGATAAAAGGAATTAATATGGGTATCACATTCTAATATTGAGATGGAATACATCTCTCTCTTATACTCCTCAAGAAAGGAAAATATCCATGCAATCTTGATTTAAGAACAAATCAGGGTATATCTTTAAGCAATATTGTATGATGTTTGAAATACAAATATGCTACCTTTATCTAACAAGGTCATCACACTGTCACGTGATAACTATAGCACATGATTTCACTTTATCCCTAGTGAGGCAGCAAAAGAAAGGTAAAAACAAAGTAGATCTTGAATATTATGTGTCACAATTCAATCTCTACCACCGTGCTACACCATCTAACACACACTTCTCCCCATACAAGTTCTTGCAGACAAGTTGGATCAAAACAAGCAATGAAGAACAAGGTGCATGATATGCACCTATTAAAACATCTTACACAAAACATATTCCAATCTCAAATATCAAATCATAGAACAAAGATCCACCACATAGGAATTACAAATATGACCATAATCATGTTGGACAGCTCATATGGTACTAGATCTATGAAGAACAAGAGAGAAATAGATCAAGCTACTGCCACAAACACATAGCCTGAAGGTGGACTACTCCCTCTTAATCATGGTGATGATGCTCGAGATGTTGGAGGGGTGGAGATCTCCCCAGAGGTGGCTCAGGTGGAGTTTCCCCCTCCAATCTTTGTTGGATCTGACTCTGTTTGGTGGTTTTTTCATATCTCGTGGTTTCTGTTCCGAGGACACCCAGAGGGGTCCTTATATAGGGATTTTTAGGTCAAGAGAACTCCGTGGGCGAAAGAACTGAGGTAATCAGACGGTCGAGGAGGAAACGAGCATGGCTCGTTTGGCCCTCCTGACCCTCCTAGTGGGATTCTTGTGCTCCAGATGCTTATCATGGGTAAATATTGGCATTCCAAAAGTGCAGGTCCATTTGACTTTGTATAGGTTCAAAAACATTGAAAACGGGATTTTTCTGCCCTGCCGGGCTATATCCAAAATAAAGGGGATCATTGGTAAATCCCCAAAAATCAATATAAAATAGGAATATAACATTATATGATGCAAATATGTGGGAAAACATGTTAACAAACTAAGAAGTTCATGTATCGATTTTACATGCATCAACATCCGCAACCTTAACCTATGCTCGTCCTCGAGCATGAAGGTGATAAAACTAAACATGGCCTTTGGAGTTTGTTACCTTTGCTTCCTTCATTATCATGTAGAGTTCATAGGATCAATTCCTTTCAATGAAACATAATATGCAAGTGTACTATCAAGTTGTATATTTTACACATCTATAAATATGTTAAACGATAAGTGATGGTGTGATAAAACAAATGATGAAAAAAATAAACCTGCAAGCACACTTTGATGAACCTATAGAATAAGAGACCCTTTTCATGATTGCCATTGGTATTTGCATGCCTTTATTTTTGGGCTACTTCTTAGTTTTATGCCATTGACTACACTTCTTAGTTTTATGTCTTCCCTTGAGATGTTTTGCATCCCGTACCGAAAGTAAGCATTGAATACATATGTTAATCCTCCATAAAGGATAAAAATAGAATTTTGAGCTATGTAATTCATGTCAACAGTACAAATAAGGATGGGGTTCCAAGTATCTTTTTATTTCACCTTTATTTTAAAGCTTCATATGGTTTATGTGCTAAACATCTTACAAGTTGATTGTTTCATGCACCTAACCTATGACCTTGCACTCCTCATGCTACTCAACTTAGGCCTATCATTGTATGCTCCTGTTGGTCTCTAAAACCGCATCACTGAAGTACCTTTTTCCCATGTGTAGCTATATGCCCCCCATTTTTTGCATTTATTTATTTGCTTATTTATTCATTTATTCATTTAGCATAAGAGATAATATAATTCCTTGGTTATGGTCAAGGGGGGAGGGGCCAGTATCTCTACTCCATAAGAACAAGAAAAGCAGACATATGAATCATATCAACAAGGATCATCATGTTGTAAGTTTCCACCATGTCATGCATGGTTTTGGCTAGCGGTTCAGGATCGTTTTCTCTCAACATGCCTACTCCAGTATGCACACTTCATTTCACATCAATGCAATCCATAGGCAGAACTTAAACATGATTAATTATCAACATTCAACATTGAAATCGTGTGCCATGCCAACATGGTTTATCCAACAACAGCTAATAAGATGTAAAGCACAAAAATTTCCATAGTGGTATCACCCCAAACCTTACTTTCTTATGATCTTTAAAATACATAAAAAGGGTGTTTTAAGAATGTTTTGAGGATTAACATACATACTATAATTGAAAGTAGCTTTTTCCACAAATAGGTATATATGCCTAATGTAGTTTTAAGGGGCTTAGAACAAATTTTAGCTTGTGTAGAAGCAGGCTTAGCAAAAAAGAGATCTAGAGAGTTCATCTAGTATATAATGTCGACATTTATTTTCTCACTTTTCTTCTTAATGTTGAACATCAATATTCAAGGGCAAAGGATACAAATTAATACGCATAAAATAGATCATGCTTCATATAAAACACTTGAGCTTAAGAACTAGACACAACATGAATTTTAGCTTTTTGCTTATCTCCCCTTTTGTTTTATTCCATGGCATTCTTATTCAGTTTTAATTTCATTAAGGTAGAGTTTCTTTTAAGTAGCTGATCATAAACATTTATAATAATGGTGGTGGTGGTCCTTTTAATGTGAAACAAAAAGTAAAATGACAAAACAAACGCTCCAAGTTTCTATGATAGTTATATGTTTCTCAAAAAACAAAGTTTAGGGGTTTGCAAACCGAGAGTTAAATAAATCCAGTGGGGTGCCTTGGGAATCCCCAAGCTTATGGTTTTCACCATCCTTGGATTGCTCTTGGTGTGATGTTCCTCTATTCCCTGTCAAAAAACTTCAACACAAAACTTTTTCTCCCATCTCTTTTCTGAGTGGTGACATTAGTGGAACAAGAGTATAATTGTTTCTGCATATATATCAAATACAAACTTCTTTATAAATTCTACATAAATCATATAATGTTCCTACATATCCCTAGCATCTAATATGACTCATACAAATCATTTTAAGACACTTGAGAATGGATAAAACAAAACATGGCAGAATCTGTCCAGATTTTGAACAACAGAAAAACGAATTTGTTTCACCCACTTAGACATGTCCGAAATTTTATCCAAATTTTTTGAGCACAGTGTATGAAAAGTGGTAAATGCTGTATGAATTTGAGCTAAATCGTAATTACATAAAAAAAAGAAAATTCACACACTAAAAACGGTTCTGTAGAAATTTGTTACTCCATATGTTTAGCAACTTTTAAACATCCAAAATGGGTTCCACTTGGTACTTTATTAAAGTCTACAGAAATAAAACCATAACAAAACTCTCTCGCAATAGAAAAAGTTCAAAACAAAAATCCAAAAGAAAAAACCGGGTTGCCTCCTGCAAAGCGCTTTCTTTCTATCCATATAGCTAGGACTTACTTACTTGGTTTAGGTCGTGTGGAACTCATAGGATAGCTTGTGCTTCTTAGCTACCTCCTTATTCCTTGTAAAGTGTTCCATAAACTTCTTGTGAGTAAATTGCAACATCACATTTCCTTCTTTTGTATCAGTGACTGCACATGTGGTTCTCAAGAAAGGTCCACCAAGTAATATAGGACTTCAGGTATTGCTCCCCATGTCCATGATAATAAAATCAACAGGTACAAATGTCATGTGTAATTAAACCATAATATCTTGAACTTTTCCTAGAGCATGTTTAGTTGAATCATCGGCAAGTAAAAGATCTAAAGAGCATTTTTTTCATAGGTTTCAAATCAAGTAAATCACATAGATCTTTAGATAAAACTGAGACACTAGATCCTAAATCTAGAATAGCATGATGTGTATCTTTTCCAATAGTTATTAATACCTTGGGGATCCATACATCCCCAAGCTTAGGTGGTACCATAGCTTCTCTATTATATCTTTCAATCCTTTCCTTTATAACATAATTTGGAACCAAATCCTACTTGATGACCATTAAAGGATGAATCATTAGAAAACTTTTGTAACAAGTTAATTAGTTCATGCAAGATACATTTATCAAGATCAAGTAGAAGTTATTTTGTTTCACTTAACATTTTAACTTATTCTATTTTTTATCTATATTATATAAATTGAAGATTTCATGTCTATTATCAAATACATCTTCTAGCACTTTAGCTTTTTCAAGGCTCTCCTTGACTTTTACTTCTAAGAGTAGGCCATCTAACAATATGTAAGCATTGTTGGCAGTTATATTTATGAAGAAACCTCCACTTTCTTTATCTAAATAGGCAATTGAGATTTTAGTTAGCCCTCTATATAAGATGTGCATTAACATCCAATCTCTAAAACCAGGTTTTGTTCCAAAAGCTATTTCTCTAAATCTTTCCCAAGCTCTTATAAGAGGTTCATCATTATTTTGTTTAAACATGATAAGCATTTCCCTAGGATGACCTATTACTTCAGGGGTTTCAAATATTTCAAAAAAGCATCTTTAACATTAAACCAAGAGCTAAAATTTCTAGGTGGCCATTTTAATATCCAATCTAAAGCCTTACCATCAAGTGAATAAGGAAAACGTTTAACTTTAATCATACTATTATTATTATTATTATTCATGTTTAGATCTTTGCATCTTTCATTTAAAGTTCTCAAATGTTGCATAGGATTTTCATTAGGCTTCCCGTAAAAACGGTTTTCATAAATGGCTTTAGTAGCTGCGGGGTCTATTTTAAATGGTTCAAATGGTTTCTCACTTTCTTTTGGGAAGTTTTTTACACTAAAGGGCCAATAAGCCCTCTTTTCCATTTTTATATGTTTTTGTGTTTTTAAGGAAAACTTTAAAAAGACTAAAAAACAAGACAAAAGAAAATACTTAAAAATCTAAAAGGAGAAGGAAAAGGTCATAGTACTGCAACCTCCCCAAGCTTGGGTTGTTGCACAAGTTGATGAAGATGATGGTGCCAGAAAATAGGCAGTTGTTATGGGAGTTACCTTGCTCTTATAACTTGATAAGGATGAAGTTGTGATGTACATTCGCCAATTCCCTAACAACAGCGCCAGAAAATAGTCCTGATGGCAACAAATGTGGCCTCTTTGTCAACTGAAATACCGAATTTTCTTTTCCTTGAGTTGATAATATGAATAATTTTAAGAAGTTTTGCATCTGATGTAATATCTAAATAAATCACATAGGCCATGTAGGCATTTAGTTGACACCGTCCTCACATAGCGGTAGGCGGTACTATAACTGCGCTAGCCAGGTCGATTAGGCATTTAGTTGATGTCGTCCAGACATGGCGGTAGGCAGTACCATGTAGGCCTTTAGTTGATGCTATCAACTCGATTATCAACGGTATCGTGATTTGTTATTGGCCCTTCTTGTATTGGGCCGATGATGAATACTAAAATATGCTCGCCGATTGTACACCTTTTATGATACTAGCATGGGCTTCAGAAAGGCCGAAACTATAAAAGACCGTAACAGTAACAGGTCGACCCACAGGTGGGCTCCTATAACAGTAAAAGTCCAGAACAGTAACAGGACAGAATAATAATAGGCCAGAACAGTAGCATGCTAGTACAGTAAGAGGCTAGAACTGTAGCAGGCCAGAATAGTAACAGGGCCGAACAGTAAGAGGCTAGAGCTGCAGTAGCCCAGAACGGTAACATGCCAGAACAGTAGCAGACTAGAAATGTAACAGGACAGAAAGTTTATTAGGCCAGAACAGTACTAGGTCGGATAAATTACCAGGACAGAATAGTAGCAGGCCAGAACCTTAGTAGACTGCTTATGGGCCTGCATAGTACAAGGTCAGAACAGTAAAAGGCTATAACAGAAAAATGCCAGAAGGCGGCCCACGACGGGTTGTAAGAATAGTGACAGGCCGACCGCGGGCCTTAACAGTACTGGACCAACTTGGCACATACCGCTAGTGGGCTGCACAATATTTGACCAAGGTGGGCCTTTTGTACGCTGAAATAGTATTGGGCCTGAAAGTGTATGTGTCATGGATGGCTACACTAACAGGCCTATTTCAAACAGTGCAGGATGAGACAATAACGGTTCGTCTTCTTATTAGGTTATACTAATTGGTCGGCCCACTTAATAATTAGTAGGCCTTGCCTGGGTCTAGCTTCTACCACGGTTTTTGTGACTGTTAACAGCGGTAATCGGATGTTAGCGACATTTGCCACATGGCAGTTTGCATGACGTGAACAGTTAATGCGGTTGGTGAACACATCTACGATGGAGCAAGTTTTCGTGGCTGAAGGGTGTGATCCGCCACGGTCAAAACAGACCGTGGTAGAATCATTAGTGACGGGGCTTTTACCACGAAGTCCATATGTCGTAGAAGACTTTTCAACCATGAAAAATAGGCCTTCAACCACGAATATTGTCCATTGTAAAAGCCATTTTTTCTTATAGTGCTCTTATACAAAAGACATAAATCGGTGCATCTAAATTGAACTTCTGCTCACTCACAAAGGATATCAGGATTCCTTGCTATTATACTGAAGGTTAACAATAACAACATACCAAGTTTAACAGTGGGGTGCATTACTCATTCCTGATATGTTCTTCTTCGGGAAAATGTCTATTTTTTCCTACTCTGCAACATATTCTCTACTGAGTGAGTTATTCCAATTTGTTTGAGAAAAATTGTAGAGTACTTTACTACTGTATCAGCATAAGTATAAAATATAGAGGGGGAAAGACTTAAGGAGACAACTAGCTACCTAGAATTTGTAGTTACTTTATCACTAGAATGTATATGCTAAAAGAATTGTATTGGTTAGCCTTGTGCAATGGATCAATTTCTACGCATCAAATAAATACATCATGTTGCTTCATCTTAATTTTCTTGGAATATTGCTAATATTTCTCTGGTATAGTTTGATTGGTTTCATTAGACACTATTGTGTGCTTGAGACATCATAGTGAGGTATCTCTTCATTCTTCTAATCAAGGAGAGGAGATTGCCCTTCTGAAATTTTATGTGGATGCTTGAAATAAATTACCCATTGTTGTGCTATGGAGATCTTGGAATGTCTATTAGCTTAACTTATAAGAGTATGAACTAGGTGCTCTTATGTTAGGGAGTAGACATACTATACCTATTGTATTATAAGTTTGATCTGCATATACCATCTACAAACAAGATTGATCTACATATACCGTGAACAAACAAGATTTCGTTTATATCTAATTTCCCATAGTAGTGTTATTAATTTCATCATCTATGGAGTATGAACAATAATTCACGATTGACAAATGAAAATTGTTAGGACATCGTGTACTCGTGAATTTTAAAGTCTAAATGACCTACCAATGCTAATAATAAGTTCTTAGCCAGTTTTGTTCTTGACGACGTGGTTGTTTGAGATAAGTTCCATGATTGAAGTTTCAAGACTTATAATCTTATAATAAATGTTTTTGTGGGGGTTTTATTGTGCGGACATTTGGTTATTCGGTTCTCTTATTATTGGTAGATAAAGATACTTTAGAACTCATTGGGTATTATAAAACTGTAGTTCTGGTTTTGGGAGGAATGTAACAAGTTTGATTAACTGAAAAATTATTGTACTTATCCCAAATTGGAGTTGCACTTTTAGAATTGATTGAGATGTAAGAAAACCCTAATATATCAGAACATGGACGGATTTCCTTTTTACTTGATGCACTTAGCATATGAGAAAATTTCTTGATGTGGAGAATAATTTCATGGTATGTTCAATAAATATTATACCGTAGCCATATGTATGTGTATAGTTTTATATTATTCCATTGCAACACATGGGGATTCAGCTAATATGAACTAGAATTACCCAAAGAGTTATTCCAACTTCAAATGTGTTCCACGTGTAACAACTATGCATGTATTTAAAATCACCTGAAGAACCATTAAAGTACACAGAGTTAGAGTTACAATCAGATCTCACTTACGAGGAATGACCATCCAAAATTCTCGGAGAGAATTGGAAGCTACTTGAAAATGAGCAATAAATTCTTACAAGGTCTAGTGAACAAATTATCTAGAAAGAGAAGTTGCCTGAAAAAGTGGAAGACTTACGTGGGGATTGTCCTCAACTCTTTAGGTACTGAGTTTCAAAACTTCTGGACAAAGTTTTTATTAAGGGGGAGAGGATGTAATATCCCAAGAAATATGAAAAAGGGAGAAGGTTAGATTTGTGAAAAACGCATTTGCATAAACATGCATCTGTAATTTGGGGTAAATTTTAAAAAATGTCTTTGGATTTGGCTCTAGTGAGGCTTTGAAGCCAAATGATTACTAGGATTTGAACTAAATTCGAATTTAGGATTGGAACTAGTACAAAGACTTTACATAGAGACGTCAATCGCCCATATGCCTCAGACGATTTCTTGTTCCGGCTCAAGCACACAGCTTCTAAGAGAACACCACCTAAGCCGGTTTTTCTTTGCATCTCTAAGATACGCCACCTTAGACGGTGCAAAAAGGAAAACGCCTCTAACATAAACAAGCTAGATACGGCTAAGATTTATGACCGCTTGCAAGAATTCTTCAACCTCAGATGCCTATTCTAGTGACCATCTCCAATAGTCAGGCGACCTGGATCGAATTTTAACAAAGACCATATCTAAAACTAGTGTGCCTCGAAGCGTCTTTTAACATGACCGTCTCTAGTGTGTGTAAACTGTAAACCATTTTAAATAATAGCATGATAATTCAAACACAATCGTAGCTGACATGACACATAATCATGATTCGGCAGACAGGTAGACACATTTACTAAAGAACTTATAGCAGCTCTATCAGGGTAACATTAGCCAGATAGTTGGGGAAATATCCATACAAATTTAGCCATTACATGTTATGGCAATACATACAAAGTGCATCATTGCATTTACAATCAGCCGCCTGGTGGACGTTGCTCAACCAGAATATGTACCTCTCCATTATCTTTTTCACCTAAGCAAAAAAGGACAATGTTATCCTGCTTTAGGTTGAATCTTCTCACACCCTTCTTCCATTCAGTCATCAAGATTGCATTTGACCCATCTCCCATCTTCATCCTAACAATATTTGGATTTTTGCTCTTTATTCGCCAAACATGGACATCAATAGGTTCATTAAGGCGATTCTTTAGGTATTTTCTTGTGAACTCAGCTCTAAATGTCTGGGCAAGTACAGAGAATTGAAGAATTAGCATTCTTGTGATTACTGGAAGTATTTAAATATCACAGGGTAGCTTGTTCATAAAATGATCAAGAATATATCATCTTACCAGCTTGCACTTCTTTTTCATGACAGATGAATATGGCAGCCTGTAGACGTAGTACTTGATTTTTGGTTGAAACTTGGGTTCACACCAGTCTAAGAGAAAATATACATGAACTTCTTTTAGATACATGTTGTTTCTAAAAAGCCTCTTCTTATCGAAATCAGCGTCCCCCTTGTGTTGAGGCCCTGATGCAACAACACATAAAAAGTTCAATGCGGTGGAATATTGATTTATGTTTTCTAATCGCATACAAAACAGATGACTGCAATTTTGATGTTCTTTTGATATCTCTAAACTCAATCCTCTCCGTGGACTCTTCATCTGTTGACTAGAATTTAAAACCACCAAAGTTACAGTGAAAACTGTCATCGCTAGAGAGTGTTACTGCATCATCACTACTCCCATCTGTTAAATAGATACAGACAAAGATCATCTTAATACAATCAAGGTGAAAGCAGACTAATGAAGTGACAATTAAAATATATACATAGACCAATGAAGTGACAATTAAATCTCTATTGCTAGAAGTGACAACTACAGATTTTGAGATTTATACAAGGGGAAAAGAGTTGGGACAGATGCAGGCTGGCTGGGGAGGTTCTCCCGATGGTGTCGTCGGGTCTTTCCAGCTCGGTAACCCTGAGCCTTAAAATCGTGAAGCAAAATGGCAAATTCCATGGCAAAATTCCTAAATCGAAGTTGTTGATTTACGGTTTTGGGGATTTGGTTTTCAGGCATACCTACCTGGACGACGAAGGGGTCCTCAGAGGCGAGGAGAGCTTCCGCATCGCAGGGGACCGATGGTGGTAGTGGTGGAGAGGCAGGGGACCGGAGGCGGTGGTGGTGGAGGATGGCGGTGGTGGACAGTGGTCTAGGTGGGCAGGAAAGAACAAAAGTGGCATAGATCTGAAATATTTGTCCAAATATTTTTAGATATTTGCTGCCAAGTACTAGCCTTAGACAGATGCAAGTGTAAAACGTCTCTAAGAACATATGTTCTCCAAATATTTCACATTTTTCCATGGAGTACTACATGACTAGTAATTTGAAAAGAGCTAATATTTGGAACTCCGGATATATTCGGAACTTTGGTGTTTTATTATCCTAAAATTTGAGAATTATTCATAATTTAAAGGCAAATAAAAGTGTGTATACATGCTTGCTAGAGTGAAACTGAGTCCCCTAAGACTAAATGAGGTTTAGTGTAGTACAAACCTTGGATCTTTACCCTGAAAGGCATGACGACTAGTGTTCATGTGCTTTGCTACAGAGAAATAAGGTGCAAGTGTTTTGAATTTGACTAATTCAAATGTTTAGTCACAAAGTGAGATCATTTGGTTACTTAATTATTAAATTTTCACCAATATAATCTTACATGTAACCAGGAACTCCATATAAAGGAGTAGATTAATATATATATATATATATGAGGTTCACTAGAGACACTTTGGATATAGTCTTACATGCAACCAGGTAATAAGTAACTTAAACAAAATATAAGCAGGGCAGCAGCAGGAGGGACACAGAGACACCTAGCAGGGGCAGCAGCAGGAGCATGCATCAACCTACTCGAGGGGAAACAGGCCATTCCTGACATATTCCCAGAGGAATTTTCCAACATCCACCGCATGCTGGATCATGCTGTCGAGGTCCGTGTCGATGGCTCTGCCACAAAATGGGTAAAATATTTCCCCCTATGATAGAAAGGAATTTTCCCACGCTATAACCGACTCGGCATGTAGCGGCTCTTATTGTCCCTGGAGTACTTGCTAGAGTCCACATCATCAGAATCCTCCTACTGATTTTTAAGAACATAACTTAGAACTCATATATATGATTGAATTGTATTTCAACTCAAGAATTGACAACATATGTAAGACAATATTAAATTGGTATCAAAGAGAATGCATCTCAGCAATAGTTTGATGTAACACCCTCGGATCAGCCCTATGCAGATTTCAATGATTCTCACCAAAACCGCATAGAAACGATTCAAGGATGCCCACTAGGCACTTGCGTGCGGGTGGAAAACAAAGTAATATCATTACACAATAGTTCATGATGGAAACCATAGAACATACATATACAACAATGACTCATCGAGTCAAGAATACAAATATACAGTACAACGTCCAAATCACCTTGAAAATGATACAACATTCGAGTACGGATAAGATGCAAATGGGGCTAAAAGCCCTGGCAAATAACCAATGGCGTATATAACCCTGCCCAGGCCAAGTTGGAAGGGTAACCCTGCTAACGACGTCGATCTCAAACCTGCTAAACAAAAGGGGTGCCGACAAAGGGCAAAGGAAAAAGGGAGCGATCAGTACCGAGGCTAGTACACGACGAGCCTAGAACTCGGCGGTTCTCATCTACATAGGTATGGTGGACTGAAGCGGCAGCGAAGCATGCGCTACACATCCTATAGAGACTCGATACAACTGTCGGCTATCAGAGAGGGATAAGATAGACCTATTTGGAACCAACCTAGTACTAACACCAAACATACCCATCATGGTATTTCCCCCTCGAGACCTAACGAGGAAGTCAAATAGAGGAGCTCACACAGTTGGCAGTTTTATTCATTCCATTATAGTTGCAGCACTTACTACTCAGATATAGGTAGCATGATGCATCCTGATATCATAGGCAGTGGGCAGTTTTAGTTAATCATTCGTTGTAGTTGTAATACTTACTAGTCAGATACAATTAGCATGAGACATCCCAAATCAAGCAGTTGTTGGAACTTTTATTTACTCATTCCGTTGTAGTGAAACTGATTACTATACATGTCAAAGTCAAATTTAGAGCACTACTTTAGTTATAGTTGTCTATGATCGAGATAATGTGCTCCAAGTCATCCATAACCATGGACACGGCTTTCAGAAAGTTTTACCTTGCAAGGGTGCAAAAATAGAAACACACGCACGATCAACCTCGCGAAGAAAAAATAAAAAGCAACGAGGCCTCATGACAATGCATTCATAGGATTCAAAAATTATTTCAGGGGAGCACCCCACTAAGCTGCCCACAATGAAGTTGGCCGGCTCCGAGATAGACCTAGGGTTTGCGAGAACGACTGTAAACGACTAGGAACCCGAAAGTATGACTAGGCTTGTTGATGCCGCGAAATCGTGTCGTGGTCCTAAATAGTATAGGTGCTCCACGCGCAATCGTAAATAAAGTAGTAAAGCATGGTATAAGTACATGATAGAAATAAAGCCCCAAACTAGTTTGTGGCCCCAAGAAATAAAGTATGAATCAAACTCAGGTGAAGGGGGATCCATAGAGTCTCCCACATGTGGATAGTGCAAATAGTCAAGGAACAGGTATCAAGTACTCGGGGCCTACGTGACGCAAGTGAGCATGGAAGAACTAAATATTATCTATTACCCACCGGTGTCTCTTCATTAGTTATATTTATCCCCAATATTTTAGTTATCAAGTTGTAATTAAAGCCATGATCATCTCCAACATTTAACATGTGGCAACCTCTAACAACTGTGGTACTCGACAACTCGAACCAACACCTGAGCAAGCAACTACGACTTGCAAGGCCAACTGTCTACCAAACAACAGGCAATAGGAGGTGCCCAAGGCTATATAGAGGCTATAAGGAATATAAATGGTACGGAAACTAAAGCATTGCAACACGGATAGCAGTAGGTCAATAGGAGGAAGTAAAGACTATATATGCAAAATAGGTAGAAAGGGGGAGAATGCTCGCCTGGGAAACATTGTTGAAGTTACATTATCCGAAGAATTTGTCGATACTTGCATCAAATCAATGGACTAATCCACGAAGAAGCAAAGTACTAAAAGAAACACCGGATGAACTATTTAATGCTACAGCAAAAGATCAAGCATGTTCATGATATGATGCATGACATGGCGAAGATGTGATGCAACTAGGCAATATTAAGTGGAACTGGGTCCCGACAATTAATTAGAAGGTTCAAGTGGTTTCGGTGCACCCCAATTTAAATGTTGGCTTAACAAGGCAAAACAGGGCATCGGTTCGCTACACAAATTTAAATGGAGCCAATATAAGACTAGAATAGCCTGCATATGGTCTCCATATTTAATTATGAGATGAATCAACAAAGTACCCCAAACCATATGGTAATATGTATGCAAGCGTCAATATATTTAATATGCATCGAGGTATATAGCATTTATAAAATAGGGGCTCGGAAAGGGGTCACACTTTAGGGTATCGGCAATCTTGGGGTTCCGAAGGTTCGGTTCGGTCTCAGTGGGATCGAGGTCTTGGGGTAGACGGTCTCTGGATTTTGTGAAGGAGGTCTTCGAGTTCCAAGATCGGTATTCGGCTCTAGGTAGAAGAACTTGTCGTTCTGAGGGGTTCGGGTTCCGTCTTTGGACTCTGGGATCGGGGCCTTCGGGTCTGTGAGGTAGATCTTGGTGTCACTTGTCGATCTTGTTGCCTCAAATTGGAGGAAGTCCTAGTTGTAGCACCACATCATCATCTCGACACATACATCCCCACCACCACAAGTTTCTCACTAACAGAACCAACAACAGACCACCAGGACCAAACATTAAACAGGCAGCAAGACACAACACAGAACAAGTATAGGAGGCCATGTTCCCCGTTGAGGTTGGCTTGGTGGAGCAGGCCTACAACAAGCAGATATCGATCCTGACCTGTAGGACAAACTACTCCGGGCTAGACATACTAGTCCAGTGAGGCATCGAGTTGAACTGGACCAAGACGAGGAGGCATGAATAGGATGTTGATGGGGAACAGGGGCGGAGGAGGCCCTGCTGCCAGCGCGGTGCTGGGACGACCCGGGGGTTGCATCCATGCGTGCTGGCGTGCGTGGGTCAGAGAGCTTGCAGGGGAAGGGGCCTGGTAGCAACGGGCTCGGCGATCGCGAGCTCACTGGCGGGGCGATGCAGGGTTGGGTAAGAGAGAGGAGGCGCAGCGGGGACTATACGGGCTCGGAGGAGGCAGGGCGACAGATGGAGCTCTGCGGCTGGGGCGGGGCTCGCGGAGATGCATGCTGGAGCAGAGAGCGCAGTGGTGGCCAGGGTTGCAGGGCGTGGCAATGAGGAGGCGAGTCGGGGAGGCGGTGCCCTTGAGGCAGAGGACGGCGAGCATGGGGCTGGCCTCCCATGTAGGTGGCGGCGGCTGGTGCTCTCAGGGTCGATAGTGGAGGGATGAGGTGTGGCGGTGAGGTTGAGAAGAGATAAGTGAGGCAAGCACAGGGTCGGGGTAGGTGGCGATGGGACGGACGCCTGAGGAGGTGGGGCTGAGGTGGGCCACGAGAGGGTGGGGCATTGGGAAAGCGAGGTCGGGCGACACAGGAGCGACATGCGCGGCCGGTGCGGTCGGACCTGGGACGTGATGGTGCAGTGCGCGGGGTGTGACGCAGCGACACAATGTGCAATTTCATGCTTACTCATGGCAGGGTCAGGTGCGGGTCTAGGTTAGGTTAGTGGGTGGCGGTGGCGGAAGGGTAGGGTTAGGGTTTCGGTTTAGAATTAGTTTTTTAGGGTAGTAGGCTGCTGCCAGCTGGGCCCTTTGGGCCTGGCCGATGGCGGCCTCCCCTGAGAAAAATAGTTTTATTTTTATTTATTGGTCTATTTTATTTTAAAGACCTTTTGTAAATAATTTTAGACAAAACAAAAATATTTGGAAGAGATCGGGGTTTTGATTTGAAATTAAAAGAGGGGGATATCTGGAAAATGAAAATAGGCTTTTGCAAAATAGTTTTAGACAAACATGTGCATGATGATGATGATGCTCAAATGCAATGTGGCATGATGACATTAGCATGCTATCATGATGATGCACGAGGAGAAAACACATCGATTTTCTAGTAGCAGTTTTACCCAGGGTGGTACATTTGATCAGTTCATATATCATTTCCTCTCAACAAAATGACAATTAATTGATTCAGAATATATGTAGAACAAAGATTCGGCCTCATAAGTTTCTTCAGGGATGGCGTAAGAGAACCAAGTACCAATTGCACAACCTATTGTTCGTGTACATTGCCCCGGGTTCGCTAACTCATCCCTGAAAAATCTGACACCAATATGTCTGCCTCTTTTTTGGGGAAAATTTGAATCATTGGCCACAATAAGAAATTTAAATGTAATCCTACAACAGGGATATACATATTTAGGTAAAAAAACAGTCCTAAATATTGTAATTATAAATAACAAAAAAAAACAATCTTCAGGTACATGTAGAAACAACTTATGATCAAAACCATGCATATACATATGCATCATACGAATCATTCAAAGGTTAGAAACAATTCAAATATGATATATATAGTTCCATATGAGAATAAATCAAGGGCCTCAAAAAAAAATTCTGAGATGGAGTTGGCGAACCAAAGGACCGACAACACAACCTATATTGTTTGTGTATATTGCTGCCTCAGGTTCACTAACCCATCCCTAAAAAACGACACCAACAAATGTGTCACCACTGCACTCTTTTGGGGCAAATTTCAATCATTGGCCTCAGTGAGAAATTGAATGTAATTCTTATACACTATGAATGCAAGCAATAACAATTCAAAGATCATAGTTTTATGAATCTAGAATATTCTTCAGGGATGGCATAAGCGAACCAAGTACAAATTTCACAGCCTATTGTTCTTGTACATTGCACCGGGTTTGCTAACTCATCCCTAAAAAATTTGACACCAATGTATCTGCCTCTCTTTTGGGGAAAATTTGAAACATTAGCCACAATAAGAAATAATGTAATCCTACGAAACAATATTCAAGAATATACATATTCAGGTACAAAACCAATACTAAATATTGTAATTATAAATAACAAAAAAACAATCTCCAAGTACATGTAGAAACAACTTATGATAAAAACCATGTATATACATATGCATCATACGAATCATTCAAAGATCAAAAACAATTCAAAGGTCATATATATAGTTCCATATGAGAATAAATCAAGGGCCTCATAATTTTTTAAGAGATTGAGTTAGCGAACCAAAGTACCAAACGCACAACCTATATTGTTTGTGTACATTGTTGCCTCAGGTTCACTAACCCATTCCTAAAAAAATGACACCAAGAAATGTGTCATCACTGCGCTCTTTTGGGGCAAATTTCAATCATCGGCCTCAATGAGAAACTGAACTGTAATTCTTATACACTATGAATGCATGCAATAACAATTCAAAGATCATAGTTCTATGAATGTAGAAGAATCTTGGGGCAAATTTCAATCATCGGCCTCAGTGAGAAACAGTTCAAAGATCATAGTTCATATGTGTAGAATAAATCTAGGGACTGTAAATTTTTTAGAGATGGATTTAGCGAACCAAAGTACCATTGTACAACTTATATTGTTGCACATTGCCTTAGGTTCACTAACCATCCCTAAAAAATCTGACAATATCATATGTGTCTCCCCTTGCACTCTTTTGGGGCAAAATTGAATCATTGGCCTCAATAAAGAAATGGAAATGTAATGTTATATGCATATTGTGTATCGAAATCAACACTCAGCTAGCAAACCCTAAAACCCCCAAAATCAAATGTTATAGATCGATTAAATTTACAGCACAAGAAGAACCGTATGAACAACAACAAGTTAAGCAAATATAAATTTACTAGATGGCAGATGAGCAGATCTAATCAAATCTCTAAAACAATCGACCATTCAAACCATATGTATTCCCTACATCAAGAGCAAAAGAATCTATAGATGATTGAGCAAATCCTACATATGAATAGTAAAATCTGTGGTTGCGACTAGATAAGCTAGCAAAGTAGTACCTCGGACGCCTCATCGGAGACCTCCTCCTCGAACTCGTCCTTCTCTGCGATTCCATCGAGGATTTGTTCGTGGAGGATGGGGTCATTGATGTAGACCCTCGGGTTGCCTCTGCCTGCCGCATGCCCCTCATACAGATTTGCCGCTGGCACCATGACGTTGTCGGCCACCTGCTGCTTGATAGCGACGGCGAGTGGCTAAACGGAGCCCGAAGCCTCGACGGTGTGGCGACGGGCGGAGTGCATGCCCGGATAAGCTACCTCTGCCTGCTCGGCGATGACCGAGCCATCTGTTGCTCGCCTCCAACTGGCTTCACCTCCGGCTCATCTCCATGCATATGCTTCATGGTGCAGCTAGGGAGGGCGATGGTGCAAGTGAAGGAGCTTTGGCGCGCACGGAAGGTCCATATTGGGTTTTGTGACTTGACAAATTGGGGAAAATGACATGATCTCGTGGAAGAAGAAGGCCGATTGGGTTTATATACGTGGGACCGTTGGTAGTCCTCGAGTGGACACGTGGTATGGACTCGTGTGGGTAGGGGCTAGCATGATCTCCACTTTCTAACTCAATTAACAACACGTGCATGCTACCTCGGAAACATGCACGACGCCAGTTTTCAAGATAGGCGACATAATGATCCACCTCAGTAGACACCTAGAGGGGATTAATATTTCTGATCGGTTGTGGTTCAATGATCTAGAGAGATGGCCAATAATTTCCGTCGTCTCAGGTTCAATTTAGAGGCGGTTTATTTTATAGACCGGCTGAGGGGGAACTCATACTAAAGACTGTGCAGATTAACAACCATCTGAGATTAGAGTTAGAGGCAGTCAAAAAATTATGACCAGTTGAGGGTGATGGACATAGAGGGTGGTTTGTATTTTTGGGATAAACCAGCTCTAGGCATAGTCTCTAAGTAACGAGTTTGTACTACTGAAATTCATATTTTGAATAATATAAATCTAATGAGCTAAAAATTGAAGTTTGACTTAAGTCAAACTGAGTTCAATTTATAATAGTAAGTAACGGAATAAAATATAAAATAATATAAAGAACAATTGACAAATCACATAATTGAATCTTTATTCATTTTAATATGAGTACAAGGTTTTTTACAAATGAAATTACAAAAGAGAAAACAGAAACATAATACAAACTACAAATTGAAAATAAAACCCTATCTAAAATCCTATCAAATTTCTTATCTTCATCTTGCCAAGATTCTTTCTTCTCAACCTACACAAACAACAAAGACAAATACTTGTCACTATTAAAATGTAGGATTCACCCACTAATGAATCCAAATCGATGTAGAATCCAAATAACAATCCAGGAACTATTCCTGAACCCAAGCCCGAGGTTTTAGAGAAAATAAGGGAACATCAGTACAATAGTAAGAAACACAAGTGTGACTAATGTTCAAATGGATATAAGATACACAATAGGGCATTGGGTAATGATTAGTAGTCCAATATCAAATAACAACAAATAGTGACAGTAGATAAATTAGAAAATATAGACCAAGAATACATGGAATAGTATAAGAAACCACAACACTAACTTAACTAGGAAATCACCAAAAGAATACCTCAAGGTTTTGGATTCTGTTAACAGAACCAAATTCTATGATGATGAATTGAACATGTAGTAGTTCAACCAAATCGCCTTATTTCCAAACTTAAGTTAAACAAATTTGTTTAGTAGAGACAAACTAACAAGAGTAAGGAATCATTAAATAAAAAATAGAACAAATTCTAGAAATAAATCATAACTGAAATTCCACTTATCAAAATCCAAATTTGACAAAAGACAAACTACCAACCGACATGCCTTATTTACTAAGTCACTAAATCCAAAACTGGTATGAGTTTGACCGCTAAAAATATTGAACCTATACATAGAAACAAAGTAGAAGGTTGGCTGCACACAAATGCCAAGCAGCAAAATCACCTAACTTCATGACAGTGTTGTCAGCACCATAGTCAACCTAGGACACTATAAATAGCTAAGGATCTCAAATCGAGAGCTCATAACTCACTTGAAAGAACATTTCATGTTTTCCTATGTTTTGCGTGTTAGATAACAATATTGTGGAAATTATTCATGTGTGCTAAGTGTGCAGGAAGCTTTGAGGGGGGGCGGATAATCTGCCCCACCAAGGGCTGGATAATCCGGCCTACCTCATTGCTCAAAGAGAGCCAAGGCGCGTCGCTCGGTATCCGGTCGGATTTTCTCCCGGAAAATCTGAACTGGGCGATTTTTCCTTCCCAGGCCGGATAATCCGGCTGTCGCATGGGGCAGATAATCCAGCCCCCAGTTTTCGAGCATAAGGAGCCAAGGCGCGTCGCTCGGTATCCGGTCGGATTTTCTCCCGGAAAATCCGAACTGGGGCGGTTTTTCCTCCCCAGGCCGGATAATCCGGCCCTCGCATAGGACTGGATAATCCGGCCCCCAGAAGTTGATCAAGGGCAAGCTCGGCTCGGCGCGACGCTCTGAGAGGGGGCGGATTATCTGCCGGATATTCCGAGTCCGGGCGGTGTTTTCCCTAGATCGGATAATCCGGCCCCCAAAGTGTGTAACGGCTGGTTTCTGAAGGGGGGATAAATACCCCTTCTTCCCCAACGTTCAGAACTCTTGATTCATTCGAAATTGCCCAGACATTGTGCAAGAGCTCTCATTCTCGATCTCCCACTTCAACCACCCGAAGGTCTTGATCTTTGGTGGAATTGAAGGAGGAGAAGTTCATCATCATCATCAAGAATCAAGCGCTTCAACTCCTCTCCATTCACTTGGAGAAATCCCTGATCTAGTATTCTTGTCAATACCTAGATCTTGTTTATTGTATTTGATAACTTTGTTCTTGTGGCAGCTTGTTGTCATTTCGGGAGCCTCCAAGTTGTTGTGGAGTTGTTGTGGAGTTGTTGCCCCGCTAGTTGTGTAAAGGCGTCGGTGCCCGCCTCGAAGGGTACCTATAGTGGAAAGGTGGATCAGGCCCTTTGTGGCGAGATCCATCGGAGAACAGGGTGAGGCCTATTGTGGCGTGGTGGTCTTAGTACCGCCCACCCCTCCAACGCAGACGTACTTCCCTTAACAAGGAAGGAACTACGGTCAAACGAACCCTGTGTCTCTGCGTGCTTCACTTCAATTTACCCGTTCCTCTTCCACTCGCTCTTTACTCACTAGTAGATAGGTTTGCATATAGGGAAAATCCACCTAATAGTTTATCTATAGAATTTACCCTTTGTGTTAAGCCTAAAATTGAAAAAGTATTAAAGATTGGTGTAGCACCTATTCACCTCCCCCCCCCTCTAGGTGCCCATACGATCCATTTCACTTGGTATCAGAGCCTCGGCTCTTAATTCGGGCTTAACCGCCTAAGAGTAGTATGGGTACCAATGATGATGGAAATGAGGCTGTGGATAAGGTCACAATGGATGATCTCAAGTCATTGGAAACAACCTTGTTGAAATCCTTTGAGGCCAAGATGGAGGAGATGAATCAAATGATTGCTCGCCTTACATCATCCATAGCCCCATCTCCATCCTCCTCTGAGGCTGCCACACCATCATCAAAGGAAAAGGGTAACACCGGATCCAAGGATGATAATGTGGAAGGTGAAAAACTTAATGGTTCCACCTCCAAGAAGGGAAGTGGTAAGGAGGAATATAGTGAGGTTCGCCACGTATATTCCCCCGACCCACATATCCCTCATCCTCATATAAACAATAGGGCTGATCCACCCAAGCTCACTGCATACTCCTTTAATCAATGGCAATTCCTAATGAAATCTCATGTTTGCAGCTCCTCTATTGAATTGTGGAGGATTATTGAAGAGGGTCTTCATATTGGAGATCAAACCAACCTAACGAGAAGAGAAGTTGTGGATAGCCAGTTGAATGCCACCGCTCTCCACATGATACAGCTGGGTGTGGGTCCCAAGGACATGCCACACATCGAACATCTCAACACAGCTAAAGAGGCTTGGGATGCTCTTACGGATCTCTTCGTTGGAAATGAAAGCATGAGAAGAAACAGGTATGATGCCCTTAGTAATGAAGCTGAGGGATTCTACATGTTGGATGGTGAAAACCATGAGGACATGTATAGAAGACTCAAGGGCATTGCAACAACATTTCGAAAGCATGGGGCCACTCACATTGATGATGCATGGATAAAAAGGAAATATGTGAGTGCCTTAATGCCTTTCGAGCCAACAGATTTGAAGAGCCTGCAAGGTAGACATAACTATCATCAAATGACATCCAACGAAGTCATGCAAGAAATGGCGTCATTCAAAGTGGCAGCAAAGAATGCTGAAGATGCCCGTGCTCGGGCCATTGGAATGCAAAAGGGTGTCAATGTGGCTCTCAAAGCCAATGTTGTTGAGCAAGAGGAAGATGAAGGAGCTTTTGAGGGGGTATCCATGGACTGCCTCGATGAAGTCAAACGTGCTCATGGTGAGTACATGGCATTTTATGCAAGGAACTTTTGGAAGGACCCTGCCAAAGCCAAATCTGAACTTGAGCGCAAGAACGGGTCAAATGGAAGAAGAGAAAGTGGCCCAAGATTGAGAACTTGCTTCAACTGTGGAGATAGAATGCACTTTGTAGCCGAGTGTCCTTATCAA
This sequence comes from Avena eriantha, assembly GCA_910589775.1. NCBI lineage: Eukaryota > Viridiplantae > Streptophyta > Magnoliopsida > Poales > Poaceae > Avena > Avena eriantha. The sequence continues at coordinate 282,770,616 of OU342742.1, read as the reverse complement.
AATAGAGAAGACAATGGTGGCACGCTCATTCTTAAGGAGAAATCTAAAGCACCTAAGAAGAAGCCATTTATTAAGAAGAATGGCCCTTTCAAGAAGCAACCCAAGATTGTCTTGGTAGCTCAAGAGGAATACTCCTCCGCAAGTGAAGATGAAGAGGATGATGATAGTTCCCGCAAGGTGGCTGCTATAGCCATCACATCGACTCCCTCATCTCTCTTCGACTTGCCGAACAAGAACGCCATCAACAACAACACCACTTTCCTAATGGCAAGAGGGTCCGAGGTATCAACTTCTAGCTCCTCATTTCCTAAGACTAACATAATTTTGGATATGGATGATCATGACAGTCTTAAAATGAAAGAAGAAGTTATTGCCTTGGATACTTTTTTCACTAACCTACAAGGTGAGCACAAACTCCATTTTGATGCTCTTATGAGTCAACTTGCTCAAGCCGAAGATCTCCTTGAAGAAAAGGGCAGAATTGAAATAGAAGATGCCTTGGAGATAGCCTCTTTGAAGAATGCCTTGGAAGAGGAAGAGGAAACTCGAGTTTCTTTGGAAGAAAGACTCGAATCCCTAGAGGAGTCACAAGAAGAAGCTGTAGCTCGGCTCATTAAAGAACGTGACCATGCTCTTGCCAAGGTAAAGAAACTAAAGAAAGAAAAGATTGATTTTGGGGCTGTTCATGCTAGACTTTTGGAGAAGTTTGATGATCTTGAAAGTGCTCACAAGGCATCGAAGAGTGATCATTCTACTCTAAATGAGTCTCATGACCAGCTCCAAACTCAATTGAAACAGTATGATGTGCCAAGTACCTCCTCTTCATCCTTTGGAAAAGAAGATCTTGCAAGGAGTTCTCAACACAAAGGTAAAGGGGTTATTGATGAGATACTGAGCAGGCAAAGGACAAACAACAGTAAAGAAGGTCTTGGTTACATACCCAAGATAAAGATCAAGAAAAACAAGAAGAAGAACAACAACAAGACTGCTCAATCGAAGACTAGCAACATTACCAAGGACAAGACTAATTATGATTGTTTTGCAGGGATCAACAATCCTAACTTCGAACTATATTGTGATTCTTATGGTGATGTTTATGCTAGTCATGTAGGGACTTATGATTGTTACATTCCTTGGTCTATTTGGGTTCCCAAGACCGTTGTTACTAACATGAGAGGACCCATTGAAAAATGGGTACCTAAAACCAAGAAGTAATTTTCTTGCAGGGTTATGCTTCCAGTGGTTCTAAATGGGTACTCGATAGCGGGTGTACGAGTCATATGACCGGAAGCAAGGAGATCATCATGGAGATGCGGCCAAACCTTGATCACATTACCGTCTCCTATGGTGACAAGTCAAAATCTGAGGTATTGGGTCTCGGCAAAGTTGTGGTGGCTCACGATATCTCTCTCGTGGACGTCATGCTTGTTGAGACCCTCGGGTATAACTTACTTTCAGTTCGTGCCCTTGGTAAGATGGGCTTTGCAGTTTACATTGATGCTGATTTAGTGGTACTCTTGTGGAGCAAGTCTCTAAAAGTCGCTTTCGTGGGATATATCGAAAACAACCTGTACGTGGTGGACTTTTCGGGAAAAACCACTACATGTCCGATGTGTCTTTTTGGAAAGGCTGACGTGGGTTGGCTATGGCATCGCCGACTAGCCCACGTCAATATGAGAACTTTGCAAAGTCTCCACAAGGGTGGCCACATTCTTGGACTAAAAGAAAATATCTCTTTTGCCAAAGATCGTGTTTGCAGGGCGTGTGTTGAAGGGAAAATGCATGACTCACCTCATCGAAGGAAAACCATTATCTCTTCAAAAAGGATTTTGGAGCTCCTTCATGTGGACCTCTTCGGACCTCCATCTCATGCAAGCCTCGGTGGGAAGAAGTATTGTCTAGTGATTGTTGATGATTACTCAAGATACACTTGGGTTTATTTCTTCAAGATGAAGAGTGAAACTCAACAAACTGTCATCGACTTCGCCAACAAGGTTCAACGTCAACACAACGTCCCCATTCTGGCTATAAGGAGTGATAACAGCTCTGAGTGCAAGGACTACACCTTAAAAGAGTTCCTAAGTGAAGAGGGGATAAGACATCAATATTCTGCTACGTACACCCCTCAACAAAATGGTGTAGCCAAGAGGAAGAATCGAACTCTAATGGATATGGAAAGATCAATGTTAGCCGAAATTAAATCTCCATATAACTCCTGGTCTGAAGCAATCTCTACTGCTTGTCATTCATCCAACCGATTATACCTCCGTAAGATCTTGGACAAGACTCCGTATGAAATACTTACCGGTAACAAGCCAAACATCTCATACTTTCGGGTATTCGGGTGTAAGTGTTTCTTTCTTATTAAAGGAGTTCGTTTATCTAAGTTTGAATCTAAGGCTTTAGAAGGTATTTTTGTTGGTCATGTTGCCGAATCCCACACTTATAGAGTCTACAATAAGCTCTCCGGAACTATTCTAGAATCTTGTAGTGTGGTGTTCGAGGAAAATGACGGTTCCCGTGCGGAGCAAGTTGGTGTTTGTGATGCAGATGTTGAAATACCCCAAGATGCCATAAGAAGAATGGGCGTGGGATTTTTCCACCCCATTGAGGAACCCCTTGTGGCGGACCGGGAAGGACAATGCTCTACTCATATAGAGCCCTCATCTATACATACTCAACATGTTCCAACCACGGGGGCAACTTCTACACCATCTCCATCAACTGCTGAAGGTCAAGATGATCCAGAAAGCTCCAGGCCAGATTTTCCGGTTGACACTGGATTATCCGGCCACCCCGCTCCAGCTGACCATTTTGCTCCTGGTGGTGAAGATATCAATGCAAGCTCTAGGCCGGATTTTCCGGCTAGCCCTGGATTATCCGGCCCCTCGCCAGTTCAAGCAAGCCCCAGGCTTCCTGATGAAGCTGCTACAAATACTCCCAGGCCAGATTATCCGGCCTCTCCATCGGCCGGATTATCCGGCCCTGGCTCTCCAGTTCTACAGCCTCCTGTTACAGCTATGGACTCACCTCAAGGGCACGCCTCTCCACCACCTGCTACTGATATTCCAGTTCCTGATCAAGGTCAAGAAAATGCTTCCAATGAAGACTCAAGTGATGAATCTCCTCCTCCAAGAGACAACAAACTTATTGAACTTCGTCGGAAGGCTCGGGCTGATCGAAACCTTGAGTTGAGGGGTCACACTCTCGACAAGGTTGTTGGTGATCTTCGATGAAGGGTTTCTACAAGAAGAGAATTGGCCAGATGGTGAGCATCAAGCTCTCTATGGTGGAACCTAAGAAGGTCTTTGAAGCTCTTGAAGACCCAGACTGGGTTGTTCCTATGCATGAAGAATTGAATAATTTCGAGCGCAACAAAGTCTGGAAACTCGTGGAGAAACCCAAAGAGTGCTACAATGTTATCATCACCAAGTGGATTTTCAAGAACAAGCAAGATGAGAATGGCATTGTTGTGAGGAACAAGGCAATACTTGTGGCACAAGGTTGCTCCCAAGTTGAGGGCATCGACTTCGGCGAGACCTATGCTCCAGTGGCTCACCTTGAGTCCATCTGTATCCTTTCTTGCTTATGTTGCACATAACAATTTTAAGTTGCAGCAAATGGATGTCAAGAGTGCCTTCCTTAACGGTCCTCTACATGAGTTGGTATACGTAAAGCAACCCCCGAGGTTTTAGGATCCTAACTTTCCGAACCATGTCTACAAACTCGATAAGGCACTCTATGGCCTTAAACAAGCCCCACGTGCGTGGTATGAGCACCTTAAAGAGCTTTTGTTAGATCGTGGCTTTGAAGTTGGGCAAATCGATCCCACTCTTTTTACTAAGAAGGTTAAGGGGGAGCTCTTCGTATGCCAACTATATGTAGACGATATCATCTTTGGTTCTACTAATAAAGCTTTTAATGATGAATTTTCAAAGCTTATGACTAACAGGTTTGAGATGTCTATGATGGGGGAATTACGGTTCTTTCTTGGATTCGAGATCAAGCAACTTAGAGAAGGAACCTTTATTAATCAATCAAAGTACATCCAAGACATGCTCAAGAGATTCAAGATGACGGATCTAAATGGTGTCGCCACTCCGATGCAAACAAAATGTCATCTTGAACTTAACCCACATGGTAAAGATGTGGACCAAAAGGTATATCGGTCCATGATCGGCTCTCTTCTTTACCTCTGCGCATCTAGACCCGATATTGTGTTGAGTGTGGGAGTGTGTGCAAGGTATCAAGCAGCTCCTAAAGAAAGTCACTTAGTGGCAGTCAAGAGGATCTTTCGATATTTGGTTCATTCCCCTAACTTTGGTCTCTAGTATCCCAAGGGCTCCAATTTCTCTTTATGTGGTTATACTGACTCAGATTGGGCTGGTGATAAGGATGATCGGAAAGCCACTTCTAGAGCTTGTCAATTCTTGGGAAGATCTCTTGTATGTTGGTCCTCCAAAAAGCAGAATTGTATATCTCTCTCCACCGCCGAAGCTGAATATGTTGCTGCTGCCAGCGCTTGTACTCAATTATTGTGGATGAGGAAAACTTTAAAGGAATACGATGTCAATTGTGACAAAGTGCCTCTTTTATGTGATAATGAAAATGTAATCAAAATTGCGTACAATCCTGTTCAGCACACAAGGACGAAGCATATTGAGATTCGGAATCATTTTATTCGAGACCATGTTGCTCGCGGCGATATTGATCTATCCTTTGTGAGCACGAAGAACGAACTTGCGGATATTTTTACAAAGCCACTTGATGAAGCAAGATTCTGCTACTTGAGGAATGAGCTAAATATCATTGATTCCAGGAGCTTGTCTTGATTACCCATGCACTCACTCGTACATCTCAATCCTTTTTTGGTCTAGGTGTGGCATGGATATAGGGGGAGTGTGGTCCTAACTCATTGGGCTAACCCTCCCCCCATAATGCCAATAGCAAGATAAATCATTTCTCTTAATATCATGTTGTGATATGTGAGCTTATTGATGAGTATTGGTCGTGAACCCAAGATATATCTTCGCGGTGTCAGACCATACACTCCAACAAGGTGGCTTCGGCCACCGCCCTCTCCCTTGAGGAGAATTGGATCTTTTTGGATGTTATTTGCTCCCTCATGTTCTTATGGGAATCACACTCAATCTTGGCTTTTATTTGATTTGGATTTTGCAATTTTGAGTGTCTAGTACCATCTCAGTTTGGCTCTCTTAATCCTAAGCATTTCCCTACCCCTAAGCCATCTATTCTAGCACACAAGTCCCTTGAACACCTTGTGGGGGTGTTGTTAGGGGACGCGCGGGCCTGGTTTTGTGTATAATAGAACCCCAGATTTTAGGCCGGATAATCCGACCCAAGTGTAGGCCAGATAATCTGGCCCTGGCGGATTTCATATTAAAGGGAAGGGATCGGAGGAAGGGCTCATAACGAGCAGCACTTCTCCCCCAGCCCTCTCCTCCTCCTCAGCCGCCACCTGCCGCCCCCACCCTCCCCGGAGCCTCTCCGGCCACCGGATTTTCCGGGCCTCCCGGAATCTTCTTCTCCGCGCCTCCGGGTACCTTCTCCTCCGCGTTCTTCCTCCAATGAGTGAGGGTAACTCCCTCTCTCCCCATCTTTGGCTAGATGTGTTACTTGTTGGGTGGAACGTTGTCTAGAAGGATGTGTTTTCGCATAGAAATCGTAGTCTTGCAGTTTCTAGGCCCGGTCTACTTTTTTGCATTCAATCTAGGTGAAATCGAAAATTTCTGCCAGAGCCGGATTATCCGCCCCTGGCCAGGCCAGATAATCCAGCCTGACAGATTCGATTCTGGTTCAGTTTCACTATGGAATATGCATTGAGTAGTTTTGTCCTATGAACTTTTGGACTACCTGTGGCGCCCTGCAAAAACCACTACTAGAAAATCGCGTTGTTTTTGTGCATTGCATCATCATGACCGCATGCTCATGTCATCATGCCACCTTGCATTTGAGCATCGTCATGTCTTCTTGCATTTAGTTTGCATAAAACTATTTTCGAAAAATCTATTTTTGTTTTCTAAACGCCCCATTGTTATTTCAAACCCAAAACCCAGGCCTCCGGATGTTTTGTTTCGTCTTCCAACGGTTTTCAAAAACCCCGCAATTAAATAATAAAATATTTAATTATTTTTGGGAGGCAGCCAGCCAGGCCCGAAAGCCTAGCCGGCCACCTCCAGATAAAATCCTATCTACCCCGAAAAAACACCCAAACCTTTTCTACCAAAAACCCTACCCTATTTTCCTACCCAGCCCCTCCACCTCACCCCCTCCAATCACATGTCGCCACCTCACCCTGGCCCAATCCTCTAGCCAACCACCCCGTGCCACCTCACCCCTGGCCCCTGCCCCGCCACCCACTCCACCTGCCGCCTGGCGCCAGCCTGGACCCACCCGCCGACAGCTTTCCCGCCCGCGCGCGCGCCCCCACACCACCCGCGCGCGGACAACCGCCCTGGACCCACCACCGGCGCCTCCCCCGCGTCCCTACACGCCACGACCCCACGCCCACCTCGCTTTCCCCGCACTGGTCCAACCGACCACCTGGCGCCCCCCCCCCACCACCGCAGCCGCCCCGCGCCCGCTCCGCCGCCCGGAGCTCCGCGCTCGGCCCCGCTCGGCCCTGCCGGCGCGGCCCCCGCCTCCCACTCCTCCCTGCAGGGCGCAACTCCGACCGCCGCCTCCACTTTCCCCTCCGCCGCTAGCGCCCCCGAGCTCCGCCCCAAGCCGGCCGTCTTCCTGCCGACTCTGGCGGCGCCTCCTACTCGTCCGCCTCGCCCCCCCCCCCTCCCGTCTCGCCGCCCCACGCCGGAACCACCTCGCCTCCTTCCCGGAGCTCCCGCCTCCCTCCGGCCTTGCTCCGCCGCCCCCCCCCCCCCCCCCCCCCCCCGTCTCGCCGCCCCACCGGTTGCCTCAAGCCGAGCTCCGGCCTCCCTCCGGCCTCGCCTGCCCCGCCTCCCTCGCCGTGCCCAAGCCACCGCCGGCCCCGTCGACCGTGTTTCCGCCTCTGCCCCGCCGTCCGCCGCCTGGCTCTTCATCGCCAGGTCCCGCGCGAGCGCCGCCCCAGACGCCGATGTTCCCCGCCCGGACCCCTGCGCCTCCGCCAGCACCCGGTCCCGCGCTCGCCGGTCCGAGCGGCCCCGCGTCTCCTACCCCGCGTGCCTGCGGCCTCCTCCTCCCGCGAGGCCCACCTCCGCGAGTTCCGTCTGCAGCCATCGTGTGCGCGCCATATGGTTACACTAGCATTGCTGCCACTGTGTAATATCCTTGTGCTCTGTAGGTTCTGGCATGTATGTGCGTATGAGACGCCCTCGCTGTAATCCAAGTTGCCCTTTGATGCTCATGACCACCACCAAAAGTAGGACGACAATATCTTCGCGACCGAAGACTGAGATGTATCGAAGACTGGCGGCTCCAACCCGGGGCATCGAGTTCTCCGTCATGGTACGGCAAGTTCGTCAACAGGGACCCGGTGACCCAAAGATCAACCACACGGAGCACCGAGAACTCCTTCCCGGACCCGAAGACCGCACCCGGCATTCTTCTTCCTCTCGGATCCGTCGACCGATTCCGCGAACCCGAACCCCAACCCCAAGACCTTCGATCTCTAATGTGTGACCTCTTTTCCTCTTAAGAATCCTATTTTATAATGATATATACCTGCTGCATATTAAAATGTTCATGTCGCATACATATTGTGTGGTTTGGGGGCATTATATTGATTCACCTAAATTAAATATGGAGTCTACCTGCGGGCTATCTTTGTCTTATTCCGGACTCCATTTAAATTGGTGTAGCGAACCGATGCCATGTTTTGCCTCATTAAAACAACATTTAAATTGCGGGGTAGTTAAATAACTTGAACCGTTTAATTAAATGTCGGGACCCCTGTTCCGCTTAATATGGCCTAATTGCACCGCATCAGCATCATATCATAATCATGCCGGATCTTCGGCCATAGTATTAAATATTGCATACGGTGTTTCTTCTAGTGTTTGCTTCTTCGCGGATTAGGCCGATGAGTTGATGCGAGTATCGACAAGTTCTCCGGATATGATCCGTCGACAGTGTTTTCCCAGGCGATCATATCTTCCCTTCTACCTATTTTGCATTTATAGTCTTTATTTCCTCCTGTTGATCTATTGCTATCCGTGTCACGATGCTTTAGTGTTCCGTACCAGTTATATTCCTGCAGCCAATATATAGCCTTGGACACCTCCTATTACCTATTGCTTGATAACAGTTGGCCCCGCGAGTCGTAGTTGCTTGCTCAGGTGTTGCTTCGCGATGTCGATGTTCCACAGTTATGGGGAGGTTGGCAGATGTTTAATGGTGGAGCGGATCCGGATTCTAATTACCATTGCTAATTAATGTTGTTAGTAGTTTAATGCAGAGGCACCGGTGGGTAATAGTAATTATTTGGTTCTTAACCGCTCACTAGTGTCCCCTAGGACCCGAGTTCTTGACACCTGTTCCGAGATTGAGCGCGCTAACCACAGGTGGGGTGTGTGGGCACCCCCATCGGCTTACTACCTGATTTCAAAGTACTGTACCGGGGGCCACAAGTAGTTTGGGGCTTTATTACTATTCTGTACTTATGCCCTGTTTACTGCTTTATTTAATTTGTGCGTGGAGCACCTGTACTGTTTTGGATCGCGCCACGTTTTCGCGGTATCGACAAGCCCAGTCACACCTTTCGGGTTCCCAGTCGTTTACAGCCGTCGTCGCAAACCCTGGGTCCGCCTCGGAGCCGGCCGACTTCGTTGCGGGTAGCTTAGTGGGGTGGACCCCATGTACTTGCTTTGGGTCTGGGAAACGTCATGACTTAGGCCCCGCCGACATACCGATGGGCGTATGTTAATTGATCTGGAAAAAAGGGTCGAAGTGCGTGTGGATACTTTGGTGCACCCCTGCAGGGTTAAATCTTTTCAAAAAGCCGTGTCCGCGGTTATGGACGACTTGGAGCACAGTTTCTCGATCATAGATAACTATAACTAAAGTTTACTGTTATAATTTGACCTGTATCTGAGATGAATAACAAGTTGGATAACTGCCATGGAAAGATTACATGAAACTGCCAACCGTGTGAGTTTTCCTCGGCTTGACTTCCTCGTTTGGTCTCGAGGGGGAATACCAGGATGGGTATGTGTGATGTTAGCATCAGGTTGGATCCGAATAGGTCTTTCTTACCCCTCTCTAGTAGCCGCCAGTATTACAAAGTCTCTATAGGTTGTTTAGTGCCGATGCGCTGCCGCTTCAGTCCACCATATCTATGTAGGCAAGAGCCGCCGAATTCTAGCCTCGCCGTGTACTGGCCTCAGTACTGACGCTCCTCTTTTTCCTTTGCCCTTTGTCAGCAACCTTTTTTTTGTTTTAGCAGGTTTGAGATCGCCGTCGTTAGCAGGGTTACCCTTCCGGCTTGGCCTGGGCAGGGTTATGGACGCCATTGGTTATTCTTTAGGGCTCTTAGCCCCATTTGCATCTTGTCCGTATTCGGACGCCGTACTGTTTTCAAGGTGATTTGGATCTTTGTATTGTATATCTGTATTCTTGACTCAGGGAGTCGCTGTTGTATATATATATCTGTTCTGTGGGTCCCATCGAGGACTGTTGTGTAATGTTATTACTTCGTTTTCCACCCGCACGAAAGTGCCTGGTGGGCGTCCTTGAATCGTTTCTATGCGGGTTTGGCGGAAATCGCTAAAACTTGCATAGGGCCAAGACCTACAAGCGTCGTCCTCGCGCCAAATACTTTTGGGACGACGGACAGGGTAACTTAGTGGACGAAGTTGAGTTGAGGAGAAGGAAGAACGAAGAGAAGCACATGGCTGAACAAGCAAAGAGGACTAGGAAGGGGGTGTCCAAGAGGAAGGGCAAGGAGCCCAAGATCAACTACAAGACTTTGGATGCGGTCTCCTATTCCGCCATCTGTCACCGTGACTTGTTTGCTGAGCAGCCTCATGATGATGAGCTGGGGGACACTCGTTTTTGGTGTGCAGAATAGAAGGGGATCTATGAAGACATATATGTCAGGCTAAACATTAGGCCTATGCACCCACTGGTACTTGTTGATGCTTTGGAGAACGCGCATCTTGTGGATGTGATGTATGTGGCTGAGAGGATGGGGCTGCACCATCTCATGTCTCTCCAGTGCTCCTTTGACTCCGAGGTGGTGAAGTAGTTCTTCTCCACTTTGGTGATTTGTGGGGATGAGCGTTGCACTATGAAGTGGATGACTCATGACAGGCCTATGACTGCTGATTTTCACGTGTTTGTTGAGGTTCTGGGGTACTCTTTCCGCAGCAGGGATAGAGCCAGTGGCCACCGCATCATCACTCAGCTCAAGCCCAACAAAGATGCAGCTCTCTCGCCTTGCACTGTGGACAATGGCATTGTGGGCACTTTGGCTGGTCTTGCTCCCATCTATGCTGCCTTAGTGAGTCTCTTCCGTGACTCCATTACTCTGAGTGGGGGCAACAATGATAGCATCCGTGGTCACCTTGTTCAGCTACTTCAATTTTCTCATGAGGTTACCTCTTGCAAGGACGAGTCCGTGTAGTACAGGCCGGATGTCATGGACTTCATTTACCATGAGCTGTGTGATGCTATGTTCAACCGTCTATCCATTCCCTATGCACCCTACATTATGATGCTCATTCGTCACTTGCTTCCTGCTGAGGAATTCCACATCGACTCGGTGCACAAGGCCAAGAAGATCTACACCAAGGTTCGGAAGACCTCTCACCCCTCCTCTGCTCCTGAGGGTCTCATGACGGATGCTCACAGGCCCCCTATGCCTCCCGTGGCCCGTGAGATCAAGCAGCTGAACTGGTTCCAGTGTAACATCCTCTGCATGGGCGTGGACACGCGCAAGGGTCAGTACGAGGCATACAAGCGGCGCCATGAGTTGGCTCACTCCCAGCAGCTCATTCTCCACCACGTGTCCAACGCTTCAGGTGCTCCTCCGGCTCCTACACTTCCCACTCCATATGCTCGGTGGAACTCTTCCTCCGGGTTGAACTATGGTGAGCTGGAGCGTCACTTGTTCCCCTCTGCGCCTGCTGCTGCTGATGAAGATGAGGAAGGTGACACTGAGGAGCTTGAAGATGAGGATGAGGATGAGAATGAAGACGAGGAAGAGGACGAGGACGAGGACTACGAGTGATCCCGTGGGGCGCTAGCATCGCTCTTCTCCCTTTTGGTGTCTCGATGCCAAAGGGGGAGAAGTAGTTCTATTAGGTTGTTCGTGGATTTGCATGGGTCGGGCATAAGCACTTGCACTTTTCTATTCATCATTTTCTTGCTTATGCCCATTTAGCGTTGAACATTAAATTCGTGATTTGTGGTTGTTTGACACTCTTTGTGGTTGCCTGGATTATATGCCTATGGATTTCATATCATGGATTATGCATATGGATCTAGCTATTCATATCCTATTGCTGGAGGTTTATCACGGAAGGCACGCTCATAATGGTTATCCGGTAATAATTGTGACTTATGTCAAGGATGCCTACTCTCTACTTCGGTGGTATGTTTTTATTGCTCATATGTCTATGGAATAGATTCACCTATTTGTGTGCATTTGTATTCAAATGCAAAACTCTATTATGCACACATTGAGGGGGAGTCTCTTTCATAGTTATCACTGTTTGTCTTGTGTCTTTCTCCTGCAAATCCTGGTATTGTCATCTAACACCAAAAAGGGGGAGATTGAAAGAACATTTCATGTTTTCCTATGTTTTGTGTGTTAGATAACAATACTATGGAAATTATTCATGTGTGCTAAGTGTGCAGGAAGCTTTGAGGGGGGCCGGATAATCCGCCCCACTAAGGGCCGGATAATCGGGCCTACCTCATTGCTCAAAGAGAGCCAAGGCTCGTCTCTCGGTATCCGGTCGGATTTTCTCCCGGAAAATCCGAACTGGGCGGTTTTTCCTCCCCAGGCCGGATAATCCGGCTGTCGCATGGGCCGGATAATCCGGCCCCCAGTTTTCAAGCAAAAGGAGCCAAGGCGCATCACTCGGTATCCGGTCGGATTTTCTCCCGAAAAATCCGAACTGGGGCGGTTTTTCCTCCCCAGGCTGGATAATCCGGCCCTCGCATAGTACCGGATAATCCGGCCCCCAGAAGTTGATCAAGGGCAAGCTCGGCGCGACACTCTGAGAGGGGCAGATTATCTGCCGGATATTCCGATTCTAGGGCGGTGTTTTCCCCAGACCGGATAATCCGGCCCTCACTTGGGCCGGATAATCCGGCCCCCAAAGTGTGCAACGGCTAGTTTCTGAAGGGGGTATAAATACCCCTTCTTCCCCAACGTTCAGAACTCTTGATTCATTCGAAATTGCCTAGACATTGTGCAAGAGCTCTCATTCTCGATCTCCCACTTCAACCACCCGAAGGTCTTGATCTTTGGTGGAATTGAAGGAGGAGAAGTTCATCAGCATCATCAAGAATCAAGCGCTTCAACTCCTCTCCATTCACTTGGAGAAATCCCTGATCTAGTATTCTTGTCAATACCTAGATCTTGTTTATTGTATTTGATAACTTTGTTCTTTTGGCAGCTTGTTGTCATTTCGGGAGCCTACAAGTTGTTGTGGAGTTGTTGCCCCACTAGTTGTGTAAAGGCGTGGGTGCCCTCCTCGAAGGGTACCTATAGTGGAAAGGTGGATCAGGCCTTTTGTGGCGAGATCCATCGGAGAACAGGGTGAGGTCTATTGTGGCATGGTGGTCTTAGTACCGCCCACCCCTCCAACGCAGACGTACTTCCCTTAACAAGGAAGGAACTGCGGTCAAACAAATCCTGTGTCTCCGCGTGCTTCACTTCGGTTTACCCATTCCTCTTCCACTCGCTCTTTACTCACTAGTAGATAGGTTTGCATATAGGGAAATTCCACCTAATAGTTTATCTAGAGAATTTATCCTTTGTGTTAAGCCTAAAATTGAAAAAGTATTAAAAATTGGTGTAGCACCTATTCACCCCCCCCCCCCCCCTCTAGGTGCTTATACGATCCATTTCATCACTGTTTGAGCTCAGACCAAAAACACATGACTTTGGAGAGAGATTTGAGAGTGAGAGAGTGAAGGAGGACAAGCAAGAATAGAGGAAGAACAACAAGAAAAAGAGGAGAAGGTAGCTAGGAGCTATAGCAGATCTCCATCAAGCACACTTAGTTTAGTGCAAAGGTTATTACCAATCTACTAACTTAACTGAGAGTAATAGTAACAGTAACTAGGGATCATTTGATCCATGGTAGAAGGGGTAGAATATATTGTGTATGCATTAGTATGCCACAACATGATCTTATTACTAATCAAAGACTTATCACATTAACCATGGAGTAACTCTTGTGCACACTCAAATCTGAGGCACCATAAACAAACTCACATGAACAGCACAAACTACACAACCAAGTTTGCACACCTGCATCAGATCATGGATGCAATCGCCATAACATTCCATAACATAATGGATTAAGAACTTGAATGTATAGTAAAACCTGAATATCTGTAAGTTAACACTGATAGATAAAGGATCAATACAAAAGTAAATATATACACTAACACTTTAAAAGCATCAGTGAACACCTATTAGTGAAGCAATAACACTTAATTAAATAAACAAACACTTTAGTTAATGTAAACTACCTAAACCACATATTAAGCGTCTGTACAACCTAAAGATTTGCTAAGCTACTAAACTAAAATGGATAATTAGTATCCACAACAAACCCTAGCAAACCCTAATTAACTTACTAAGCAAGATCAACTTATATAACAACTACAATAGATAGGAACCCTGTATTCCTAAATCAATTTAGTAAGTCAAGATAGAGTAGAATGAGAGATATAGATTAGAAGAGAGAAGTAGAAAGGGAGGAAGCTTACCTTCAGAGAGTATGAGCCTAGCTCACCACTATCTGAGAAGGGGCAGACGATGAACACTGTGGAAACGGTAGAACCGGGAGTTGCCCAAAGGGGCATATCACTGTAGGACGGGTCATGCCGGTGGAGAAGATGCCACTGTGATGCAGACCAATACCTAAGAGGCATTGGAGAAGCACCGGTAGACGGAGGCGACGCCATGACTGAAACCCTAGAATTTATTAGATTTGGGCACCACAAGAGGGGAGCACGAGAGACATGTCGAGTTGGCTAGGATTGTAGAGCGGGAGGAGGAGAGTAGCTAGGCACGAGCGCGATGGCGAGGACGGCCGGAGGCGACGCGATGGCGACATGGTCACCAGAGAGTGCACGCGAGAGAGAGAGATAGGGAGTATCGTGAGTGAGAGAGAGGTGACATAGTATGGTCTTGACCCTAGGGTCTGACCAGTGGATCAAAGGGCATTTTGGTCATTTTCAAAATGATGACATATGGACATAATCATAGATTTAATTTCATAGGTCATAAAAATAAAATAAAAATACCCAAAAATAGGAAATTGTGTGTAGATTACAAAAAGTATGTTTTATTGATTCTTTAAAATATTTTTACTACAATGAAAATTGCAAGTTAATAATACACTTAAAGAAATGCCTAAATATTCCTAATAGGAATTTTTATACAATCCAAATTCGCAAATAAAACCAAAATAATATTCTACAAATAGGAAAATTTTGAAGTCGAATTCAACTAAATCCAAGATAAAAATAAAACAAAGATTAAAATAATGCAACTAAACCCTAAAAAGGGCAATTTGTTAATTTAAATAAAACAAGAGGAAAATCACAATAAAAAGGGAGGGCAGTACAACAACCTGAAGGGGTTTCATGGCAGAAAACAAAAAAAATCTTATGGAAGAATACACCTAGCCAGTATTTATCTAGGAGTAATGCAGTAACCGAGAGAGACATCGGTAACATACCCTTGTAGACCATAAGTGTTTAACGCTCATGTAGAACATGGATAATGTAGTCGTACTCGTCTGACCTCACGGTCATGATGCTCCTCGCAAGTCACCCGTTGTCTAGGTCCTCGTACAACAGTCTGGTGCCATAAGTGGCAGCACCCCTAAGGTATCACACATGTACGATGCAAAACGACAACTGCCGGGTCTTTGATCCCTGCCAGGATTGCGGAGGTAGATATCCTGGCCAAAATCACTACAGCACAACGGCGTGCTAGAATGATGTTGTCTCTTGCGTGTATAGTCCTTCCAAAGACCGCTCCACTGCAAAAGGAAACAAGAGAGAGAGAGGGAGAGAGAGAGAGAGTTATTCTTCTCTAAGGAAAAATGTCTTAGAGAATTATTAGATGATTTTCCCTACCTTATGCCCCTCTTTATATAGGAAAAAAGGGGAGACCCCTTTCTCCCAAGTCCCAGGGTGGGACTAAATGAGGAGGTGGGAAGATGCACCATAGTGGAGGGTCGGTCGGCTAGATAGGGCTGAGTCGGGCCCTGCACGCACGGCCCATGGGGAGCCGACGGCCGGGGTGGGACCCAACCGCACGCCCTCAAGGCGGCGATGACTTTCCCTAGTAGCCTTCCCTCCTGGGCCTTGTTCACTCCAGTAACTTGGCCCAATAGGGAAGTTGCCCCATTTTATTTTTAATTAAATATTAGTATATCATTAATTACAATAATTTATATAAAATACATATTCAATAAATCCATTTGACCTGAAACACCTTTCATTTCACTCCGAACAACTTCAACATCGTTTCGAACCATCAACGTCGTTTTGAACCATCAATGAATCAATGATCAATGGTAGGACCGAGATGCCCATAATGACTCATGTGCATTCCACAATCTCAACGTTGTTTCGAACCATCAACGTCGAATCCAATTCCCTTGTTACTTCGGAACCTAACTTGTCCAAGATTTGATCATCGGTATCATGATACCTTGTTCAATCTCGTTTCTGACAAGTACTGCTTTACTCGTTCTCCTGACATTTCATCCTCATGACCTAGTCATATGTTGTGCATCTTATGGATGTAATTCACCGAGTGGGCCCAGTGTACCTTCTCATCACACAGGAGAACAAATCCCGATATCGATACATACGCCTCAACCTGCTCTCTGGAATACCCAACATACACCTTTAAAGTCACTCAGTTATGGTCATGACAGTTGATGTGGTCAAAGAAGCCTCGGGTAACATTGATTAAATATGATCTCATGGTCTAAGGATTAGTACACTTGGTTTCTAACTATTGCAACTATGAACTTTGTGACTTGATAATGTTGCAATAATCATAGGTGGGTAATGTCCATCACATCATTATTCAGATTATGTGACTTCATTGTCAGTTGGCATAAATGCACCATGATCATGAAGCCTTGATCATGAGCTGCCTAATGAACTAATTGAATAGAGGCTACTAGGGACCTTCGATTTGTTTATATATCACACCTCTATCCATGTTTCTGGTTGATATAGTTATAACATGATATAAAACTATTCTAAACTAATGAGATATGATAATAAATATCTTTATTATTTTCCACTAGGGCATATCTTCTTCAGTCTCCCACTTGCACTAGAGTACAAAAAAATTAGTTGCATTGTTACTAATCATAAACCATATCACGTATGTGTTTATTGATCATGGTTGCTCATGGAAAACTTCCTATCATAAATCTGTGTTACCAGATCTGTATAATCTTTGCAAATCATTAATGTCACCTATTTGGCATTACCACCATTATCATATAATGTGTTGAAGCATTTATTTTGGTGACAAAGTGAGACTTTGTTTTATAGTGTATACAATGACGGTTTATTAGTCAATTGAACTTTCAATGTTGTCATGTATACCTATAAAACACACTTAGTCGAAATTCAAACTTTCTTAAACCAAAACTATACTTATCAATACTGAAATGTTATACTATTTATATATCTATGTAGATTTGATCAAAGTGCAATACTTGCGCCTTTGATGCCTAACCATGCTTCCTTTGTGCTAAACTTAACTCTGATCACTCAGGAACATATTCTTACATCTAAGAACTCGGGCCACATTATGTCAAGTATATAATATGGGTTTACGTGGAAAACCTATGGCCAAGGCATAGGTGATGCAATACATCTCTCTTTCCTCCATTGTCATAAATACCGAGTTCCCACTCAATGCTTCTCCTAGTTCGACAAGTAAGAATTCATTATTCACTTGAATCTATTCTGAAGTGTTTTCAGAATCTTAACAATGACATTCTAAACTTCTTTTAGAATCCTTTAAGCATTTCGACATTTAATGTTTATCAAACATGTTGATCTATCTTCATAGATCATTTATGTTTAATATACGTTGAATTTCATCCATCTAATGATTTAATCATTTCTAATACCAACTATATTATTCTTAAATATGTCAATTACATATGTAAGAATGTTGTTACGCTCCCACTCAAATATATCATCTATATTTGACGTACTAGGATACCACTCATCTCCCACTCAAATATGTCATCCACATATTCGTCTTGGGAAATTACTTAGCTCCCACTTAATTAATTGTAATTATAGATTCTCTTGATAATCTAGGTATATCCAAAATTCTTTGATCTTTCATCAAATCAAGAATTTTCTGTCACAAGATACTAGCAATCTCATGATTGACCAAAACCTGCATGTTGTACTAGTTACATCATTTTCTTCAAAAAGTTGAAGCCTTGCAGTTTTGAACAGTCATTTACCAATTTCCAGATTGGACTAATTGCTGATGTAAATCTAATAGACTTCAAGCATCGCTGCATATTGTAGTCAATCTTTGTCAAAAACATCCTTTGTGACAAATAGATCTTTAAGTTTCATTCCTTTCCTTTCAACTTTGCAGTTTACTAGGAAGGATTAAGTAAATGACATTGCTTAATGAGATCAAGTAACCTTTTACTTTAGAATCTCATATGTAACTTAATATGGGATCTCATGACTCTTAGTCATTTCTTGTACTTTAGGTTCGTCATTCTTTCTTTTAATTCATAGGTATGTCTTGTTCCAATAACATGACAAGTGAATATATAATAAAATTTTACAAATGGCAGAACATATTCTTAAATCCTACTTTCTTCGATAAAGTACTAGTTGAAACGTCATGATAACTTTCTCATCAGTTTCCCCTCTGTTTGTAGAGTGCATCTCCTAGAACATGTTCTGTTTCACTTACTCAACAATCTGGAGGTTTAGGTCAAACCCAACTTACACTTCTACTATTTTCCACTAACATCTTCCATAAGGAAACACTTTCTTGACGAAGTACCATGCTTGTCAATACAAGTTTTGCCTTCTTTGGTTTTTGTTTGTATTTGTATTCATAGTTTTCTAAGAATACGCTACAAATATTTACTTATTCATCATGATCTCGAATTACCGAAATCTCTAGAAACTTAAACTTTTCATATCGCATATGGTGTTGTTTCCACGAATTTTGAGATGTTCCTTCTACCTAAATGAGTGTTTACTATTTCCATCTATAACTCTAATTTCTAACGTTAACCTGATAGAAGATCATTTCAGACCATATGTATCTCATACACTATGACTATGATGTTTTAGACATATCAATACGATTTGATTTGTCCAATCATCATAATTTGTGAAGCAGTTTTCCACAAGTCCTTTCCGCCAAAATTATTAACTTGAATACATAGTCACTTCGATCAAATCGTATAGTCTTCCATATTCTTGTTAATTTAATATCCACCCTTATTCTGAAAGTATATTTGAACAATTCAAATATTTTTAGGTTCATGTTTTATTAAGAAAATACACATATTCCCTTAAGACCACAATAAAACTTAAAACATAATGATATCCACTAGATGTTAAATTGCAATCATCATGCACGACATTCAACAATTTAATCCACAATCTGTTTTACCAGAACACAGAGTTTTGGTCATCCCACCTAGTGAGGCATGGTTAGCATAAGTTATTAGATCAAATATCTAGTAGACTTTTTATTTCATTAGAATGAAACAACCATTTGACTTAAACCTCTTGATGTCATGTCATTATTAAGTCTGAATATCTTTTGGAATTTTTCATGTGTTTCACTAATGCGTATCATATAGAGAAAGATCAGAATAACTTGTTCATAACCACAATGTGAATAATAAAAGAAATTATTCATAGAAAAAAGAACAACTAATTTGTATCTCATTTATATGAATAACTGTCTCAAAAGAAGCAATACACACTGATAGGGTTCATAATCTTGATTACAAAGATTTTATTCAAATCCTCAAATCCTAATGATAAATGTCGAGGAAAGGATTATCGTCGACTGGCAACCAGATTGCATGTCATCATCACACCATCATCGCCTCATTCCATCCAGCAACTCTTATGCGTAAGGTCATGTTTTCGAATAAAACAAGAGTAAGTATCCAATACTTAGAAAAATTGTACAAGTGTTTCATGGAAACATTTATTACTTGTATATCAACATATACCTTCTTCGTTGACAACGACCCTAGCAATGGGCTCTACCTTGGTAGTCCTCAGCTTGTCTGTGAACTAGCGAAAAGGTATACGGTATCCCCTTCACGATGTAGTTTACAACGACGTCCTTGTAGCTGGGAGGAAGCGTACGCAACACCCCATCTATCACAAAGTCATCGGTGACCCAATTGCTCATAGCATCCACAAGGCATTCATGGATCTCTTCCATGACATCTAGGTAGCTTTCCAAGTTGGAGTTTTGTTCCATTTTGGTGGAAGTGAACTCTTCCATGTACTCATATCGCACACGCCTGACCTGAGCTGGGAACATGCACTTCAATCCATCGAGCATATCAATTGTGTCGATTTCATGGAAGTGCACCCTCAATCCAGATTCCATGGCATGGACAATGGTGTACTTGACGATCATGAAGGTGTCACGACGACCATGAAGAATCACATCGTCTCCACCATCGGAGTCATCGAGGAAGTCTTTCAATGGTTCACGTAGGACACAGAGAAGATGGTTTTCTATAAGGACCTCCCTGAGGCGTTGGTACTAGACGATGAAATTCGACCCATCTAGCTTAAGTTTCTCCCCGTTCATTAATGGACCAAAGGTGTCCTCAACTCGGGGAATGGCCATGATATACAAGACATTTGAAAAGACTTGGACTAATTTCATAATACGAGTTCAAATTTGTAATCATATTAACAAATGAGCTCCCACTAAAACTATAATCCCTAAGATAGTTTAGTGATTACACGATCCCTTTACACTGTATCATCCCCAATCGTCACGGACTTTGATACAGCTGATGGGGTGGACTAAAACCGTCGATCACATCATTCATGTGACTCATGCTTGATCTTTCGATTTTCTTGTGTTCCGAGGCCATGTCTATACATGCTAGGCTCGCCAACTCAACCTCGGTGTATTCGCAGTGCATACATGGCTTGCACCCACCGTATGTGAATTTCGATATGTCTAGCACCTGATCGGCGTGGCCTTCTTAATAATGATGGACTTTCTTGGTGGTGCACATTAATGGGAGAACACTACGGTTGGTATTAATTAGGGATCATCTTATTTAATGCTAATGTTGTGTATCTAATACTAGCAAACATCTTTGCGCTCCTTGATCTCCATCAGGTGCACCGACATGATATCCATCTTGCCACTAGTATACCACCAAGTACATGATGCCACTAGTCTTGGCGTTCATCATTACAATGACTACTACTATGCGACTTAGTAATAGGAAAGTAAACTACTTTACCTTGATCACGACTATAACGATATCACATCACAAGCCTCCCTACAACATAAAGTTAGACGCCTCTACTTTATCTATTGCAAGTTTTACGTGGTTGTTAGGCTTTCGCAATTGAATTGTATCTACCTATGAACTTCCAACCATAACATGGATCCAATAGTTGTTTATACTACACCCTTTTCGGAGCCCTCCGTTGTAGATTCTATATCAACTACTATCCACTAGCCACTTATACGGTACAAGTCCTATGTCAAGCATGTAACCAGTCTCGTGTAAGATTACGTGTAAGTTTGGTCGAGGCCTCTTCATTAAACAGTGATGTGATATAAACAAATACACGTGGGAGGGTAATAACTAGAGGATCAAAGCCCACATTCAGCATGTGTTCTATCCATACTAGCATACTACGCATAGATTGCCTCTGATACCACTCAAGGGGTTCCGTGGCAGAAAACAAAAATCCTACGACAGAACACACCTAGCCAGGATCTATCTAGGAGTAATGCAGTAACGGAGAGAGACATTGGTAACATGGATGATGTAGTCGTACTCGTCTGACCCCAAGGTCATGAAGCTCCTCGCAAGTCACCCCTTGTCCAGGTCCCGTACAACAGTCTGATGCCACAAGTGGCAGCACCCTCGAGGTATCGCACACATACAATGCAAGACGACAACTCCCGGATCTTTGATCCCTACCGGGATTGTGGAAGTAGATCTCCTGGCCGGAATCATCACAGCACAACAACATGGTGCAACAATGTTGTCTCTTGCGTGTACAGTCCTTCCAGGGACCGTGCCACCACAAAAGGAAACAAGAGAGAGAGAGAGAGTATTTCTTCTATAAGGAAAACTGCCTTAGAAAATTATTGGATGATTTTCCCTACCCCTAGGCCCCTCCTTATATAGGGAAAAAGGGGAGACCCCTTTCTCCCAAGTCCCGGAGTGGGACTAAAGGAGGAGGCGCCATAGTAGAGGGCCAATCGGCCGATTGGGGCCGGGTGGGATCCCGCGCGCATGGCCCATGGGGAGCTGGCGGCTAGGGTGGGCCCCACACGTGCGCCATCAAAATGTCGGCTTGCCCTAGTGGCCTTCCCTCTTGGTCCTTATTCCCTCTGGGAACTTGGCCCAATAGGTAAGTTGCCCCCATTTTATTTTTAATTAAATATTATTTAATCATTAATTACAATAATTAATATAAAATACATATTCAATAAATCCTTTTGACCCGCCTTTCGTTTCGCTCCAAACAACTTCGGATCCTCCCGGAATAATTCCGGTTCTCTCATGGAACACTTCCGGTTTCTCTCTTCTCTTTGTTCCTATGATTCCATCAATTCCAGAATGATCTCTAGGTGTCGTAATGCCCTTAAGTGTGCTACCCTACAGTTTGGGAATGGCACAGACATTATCGAGACGATATCAAATCAGTGATCACTAGCGGGACCGGAATGACCATAATGACCCCTATGCATTCCACAATGTCAACGTCATTTCGAACCATCAACGTCGAATCCAATTCTCTTGTTACTTCGAAACTTGACTTGTCCGAGATCTGATCATCGGTGTCATGATACCTTGTTCAATCTCATTTCCGACAAGTACTGCTTTACTCATACTCGTGACATTCCATCCTCATGAGCTAGTCATATGCTGCGCAGCCTATGGATGAAACTAATAAGACCAAGGACATTTGTGGGGGGAGAGCGCATCTCTCGAGAGTGTATAAAATGTTACTTCTTGTTCTAGAAAATAACTGTGAATGCAACGGGAAAGGGACTATGTGAAGTCCTAACAACCCATGGAGACCGACAAACTTAGTTTTTCTAAGCCAAAACTCACCTTCTCTAAAAAATGATTTCGAAAACTTGCATAAGCCTAGGATTCTTATCCACGGTTGTATATAGAGCATCAAACAATCACTATATAACTTGTTGAGTACGCTCGTACTCAATCGTACCTTCTTAACCCTTTCTTAGGTTGTAAGTAAATAGGAAGACCAATCGAAGAGAATGAATTCAAAGGCAGGGTATCGTATCTTCAAATGACATTAAAGGTGTAGATATAGCAGAAAATAAGATATGGATATAGGAACCATTAAAGTAAGCGTAGGTACCTGAGCTAACAATAGTCTAGCTTAATCTGTAAGTTGTAAGCTCCAATGGTACTAAGCTTAGTAGTAGTATTGATTATGAAGCTATTTCATTTGAATTTGAATCCAATCGCAATGTGAATCCTCATTGGACCGAGGAGGGTATCGAAGCCTTTGTACACTTTTGGCTCTTTGAATGAATACATAAGAAGTTGCACCTGTAATGATTTTTTTGTACCACTCTGAGGATGTAATATTTGCGGAAGAGGACTTTCATAAGCATTATATCAAACAATTATACACTACAACATGTAGTGGTGACTAGATCACCGCACACCGGCAGGTGTATGGAGGCAGCGTCTTGGCTATGTGGGTGGCGGGACATGCACATGAGCTTCTCTAGGAGTCCAGCGATCGGCACGTGGTGGCTTGGGGAGGTTGGTAGTGCTAATCTTGCCTCTCTGGTGTTCCAACATCCATGCTTAGTTAGCCGAGAGGTATGGTCGACCGTGGAGGCAAGTCAACATTGCACGTATGGTGACTGACCGATTTTTCTCGGGTTGGTGGGTGAGGATGCCGGCGGAAGTTATACTCCGGCTGTGTCGGAGTCGTCAATGGCGGTGCCTATGGGCATTGTTCCCTTGTTGGAGGCATAGATGGACCAACATCTTCTCAGGGAAACCCTAGATCTTTGAATCTGTGATGGCGCCATCAAGGTTCCGTGTTCCTTCTTTAGCGCATCATTTTAATAAGTGGAATTGGTTAGAGGGACAAGTGGTTCGCAGAGGTGGGTGGTGATGGTTCGAACCTAGATCACTATCCACATGCAAGAAGCGATTGACTGGTGACTAGCAATGTTGCGGCATGGTAGGAGCGGTCGGTGACCGAAAATAATGCGGCATGGCTAAGATGTAGATGAGGTTGGAAACCGGCCATATTGTAGTGCAGATGATGGATAGGGGTGGCTGAATATCGGCCATATTGTGCCAAAAATGATGGATAGAGGTGGTTGGTGACCGGCCATATTATAGCGCGGTGTAGCGACAGAGGCAGCCAACGACCGATGATATTGCAGGGTGGTTGAGCGGTAGATGTGGTCGGCGATGGTGATTTTGCGGCACGGCAACTGTTTGCATCGGGTGTGGTGTTCTAGGTGTGGCTTTTCCGTCTTTTAGGTTTTCACGAGTTCTCAAATTAACCGAGCAGTGGAGTGGAGCAGAGCCTAGCCATCTATGATCACGGTTCATATGGTGTCCAGAGCTTGTATACAACTTTATGTCTTAATATAGAAGAGGCACAACTTGTGTGTACAATCAATAGTGGTTGTTGCATTGTGCTAATTCAGCAAAAACCAGATCTTAATCTTCAGTAGGTCGTTTGCCTCACATAAATGCTTATACTTTAACAATTTTTCCATGTCATATTACTGGATATATTGGTATACACATATTTCACATTAGCCTTTTCTTATTTTCTCCATTTCCACCTGGGTTGCTCGTGCTCGTCATTTAAGGGTGTGATTGGTAGCCTATGGCTATTTTGGAGCTCCCTGGAACATGGCCCTAGGGGGCATGTGCCATCAAAAACGTGACTTGGGCCATGTTACCCACTTCATTTGGTTGACTGCAAGCTCCTTTCTCGCGTGAGGAGAGGAATGGCACACCCATTTTTTTGTTGGATCGGTTTCTCCAAGGAAACCAAGACAAATGCAGGTGTTGACTGTTCGGTTGCAAGTTGCTAGCTGTTTTGGTAACCTATTCCATTGGAGTCGTGAGCTTACCGAGGACTCATCACATAATATAGAACGTAGTTCAGATAATCATTTCATCATAAGAGGGTAGTAGTAGCAGCACCTTCTGAACTAAACAATTACCCATTGGAGTGATGCACCACGATCTAGTGATGCTTCACAAGTTCACCAGCATACGGGTTAATATATACCACCTCCTAGGCTCCCACAATATTACACACCATGGATTAGTTTTCATCAGCAACCTAGCTAATGGAGGGATATCAGACCACCTCCCAAAATATACATTACCTCAGGCAACAGATCATGAACACCATCGACAACAAATGAATGGCAAATCAGTAGCTAATCAAAGTGTCGCATAGCCATGCCTTCAGTCAGGCCCTTCTATCAAGCACTAGCATCTTAGTTTAGGCTTTACCTTCATATGTGTTGTCTGCAAGGAAGTCCATAGATTCGATCATCATCTTTGGATTTCAGAGCTGGGGTTTATCAAAAAACGTGAGCTTGAAGATGGTCTTCATGTGAGCATAGTTCAGTATGGGTTTGTTCAACAACTCAGCCTACTTCAGGCAAGGCTGAGATTGAGATGACATTGGGTTAGTTCAATGGTACTAACAAGTGAAATGAATAACGTTGCCTTGCTAACTTACCACGAGGTAGTGCATCAGCTTGTCCTCGTCATCGAACATGAAGGGCGTGCTCCCCGAACACCATCTGGTGTCTTTAGCCGTTCAAAGTTGTTCCACTCCACTTCCTGGGGTGGTTGTACAGCTGAAGACTGGTCACGGTGATTTTAGTAAAGTCAAGAACATCACTAAAAACTTTCTCCATGTCAGCTTCTCGGAATCCGTTGTTACAGCTTACCCTGCTTATCACTAGCTCAACAATCCTATTCAAAACGAATTGCCCATACTATTAGAAGTCTGTGGGCATACATAGCTAGATCGTTGACAATATTGTTAGGCTCCATCCAGCTTAAGTCAATTTTGGTACACACAAGTCGGGGGAGCGAGAAGGCATGATTTCCTGCGATACGTTAAGACAGTAAGAATGAAACTAAGCATCATACAAGTACAATAGAGATAACACCATACGCATTGTGCTGAAATCCTACATCGCTAATCATCAATATGAATATGTAATCCTACAACACTAAGTATGAATCGGTTGCACATGTCCTACAAACAAACTATGCCTAAGGAATCACGAGCATGCTTACATATCTAAGCTACATAATCAAGGGTTAGAGGCATCTTACATCCTTAGGATTCAACAAAGATGTCGGGGGAGGGGGTGGCGTGGGCAGAACGCCACCGACAATGATCGTCGTGCTAGAGGGAGAACCCAATAGGGCAAGCATCTTCGTGCTAAAGGGAGAACCCGGCAGGACCACCATTCGTGCTCGGCGGAGAACGTGGCAGGACCACCAGCGGCACAGCTGCCACCGTAGAGGTCGGGAAGAAGGTGACGTTGTCAGGTCGGCACCGACCGCCGCAACCGTGCACGTGAGTGTAGCATCAGATCCAAAGGCTCCCGCCATGGTCATTGATATCGAAGTGTGGAGGAGCTCAAAAGGGGGAAAATGGTGGATTTCAATTTGGCGATAACAGTGGCGCTCCTCAGTGGAGGAAAGATTTTTCAGGAGCGACGACCGAATTCCTCCCGACGAATTTCTCGTGCCATCTCCCTCGAATGTACCTGCGGAGAAGCGGTGTTCTCGATTTTGGCCGCCGCGAAGGTGGCTCGCTAGAAACGGCATTCTAGCCCGATTTTAGCCGCCGCGAAAGGTGGCTCGCTAGAAACGGCATTCTAGCCGTAGCCAAATCGGTAGTTTCCTAGGAGTGTTTTGAGGCTCGCTTTGGACTCAACATGGAGGTAGCCCGGGAATCCAATCAGCCTGTTTTTTTTTTTCGCTCACGCCCTAAAGCTACTCCCATCCCATCAGTATTTGAACCTCTTGCCTGTTTACAGTAACACGCGGGAGCATATAGGGTGACTTCTTTTAATAATGTGCTTATTTCCTTTACTCCTCGGGTCTGTAATAATGTAGCACATTGCCTGGCTACGTATGGTGTGAGTCGCCAGTGCCCACGATCGTTATGGTCTGAGGCTCTGCCTGAGGATGTATTGGTTAATGTGACCAGCACTATTGCTGAGTCTGGTAATTAATGGAATCAGTAGCTCAAAAAAAGAAAAAGTGCCGCATCGAGCTGCTCCAGCATCGAGAGAATGCAGGCCGCTCGGGTTCCTCGCTGTCCTGCCGCGGCCACCTCACCGCCGTCCCTGCCGACGTCGCCGAACCCAACACTTACCGCTGCCGGCGAGTCTTCAGCCGCTCGACGACCAGCCCGCGCACTCTTGCTGACCTGCTCCGCTGCGCCAGCTAAGGATCTCGGCAGCGAGCACATGCTCGGCAAGCAGCTCTAGACATATCGGTCCAGCATGCAAACAATGCGCTGATTTTTACATGCTCGGCAGCGAGCACGCGCTGATTCTCTGTGCGATTGATATGCACATGCACGCAAGAGTTTGTTTTGCAACAACAATTATTGACGGCAGCAGAAGACACATCAGGCAGCACCTCTTCATCCATGACACGTATACTACTACATAGTCCAGATCAAGTTCAAGGGCATAACAAACATCTCACAACTTATCGCAGCAAATAAGCCAAAAAAGCATAAGCCCAAAAAAAGTCTTCCGAGAGTTTCTACAAGCTTCCGCCCACCGCAGTTTCTTCCCACTAGAATCTATAAGCAGGCTTATGCATAAGCAAAAGCCCAAAAGAAGTCACCCATAGTTGTTCATAACACGTGCACAGTGAATACCAACATCAAACAAAACTTGCTAAGGACCAATACAAATCCAACAACAATCAGTTCATTAATAAATTCAGAGAAAAATGGTGTAGAACCATGACTTCAATCATTTTGTTATCAGAATATAAATCATGTAAGCACTGAACTACAGGCTGATAGCGCACATGCTGCCTCAAGTGCACCTCGCTATTTCAACAACGCTCAGCAACGCATGGTAGATGGTACTCGCAAATTTGTGTGCAATGATTCTGTTTGTTCCATAGAGCGCATCTTAAACATATGGAATACAGAAACTGAAGAAGTACATGGCCAGTTTTGGAACATTGCTTGACCCAAAATTATTGGGGAAGTAAACATAAACTGCCGAACTCACTGAACAGTGTCCACTTCAACGATCTCATGGAAGATGGTGAAGGCACCAAAGGAAAATAGGAGCAGATAAGAAAAGCTTATTGGGCAGGAGTAGCACTGGATGGCGCCAGCTCCGGAGGGACCTCTTGAGTGACACCAAGCATGGAATCGTGTTCATCATCCTGGTGAGCAAACTTCTTGCACAACACCTTCTCAAAATCAATCTTTTCCAAAGGCTTATCATTCTCAGCAGCATGAACCTTAGCTAAGGTGGAATAGGTGGCAGCCGATTCCGAGATAAAAGTGATCTCCTCATCTGTCAGTTTCCTCAGAAATTTTGCAGGGTTTCCGCCCCATACCTAAATTCAACACAGCACCTGGTTAGATCAATAATGAAACCAGAGCTGTGCAGCATATTATTCTTTCATCCATGCATAAATGCATTGCATCTAAGTCACTGCAACATGCAATTGCCAAAAAAAATAAAGCATCATGAAGCACTTCGCAACATTTAGAAGAGTTAAAAGGGTTATTGTCTCAAAAAAATAGGTTCTCTTAGCACATGCTAATACAGATACAGACATACCTTATAACAAAGAGCTGCCAGTTAATTAAAATAAGATAAGAAAACATGTCTGAGATGGCCTAAATAAGAAGATAAACAAAAGTGATGCACCTCTCCGCAAGGGATCCTTGTGTTCTGTCTTACAAGGGCTCCAGCAGCAACCATCCCATGCTTTTCCACAACAACGCCATCTAACAGGGTTGCCCCCATACCAACAAAAGCTTCATTCTCAACAGTGCATCCTTGTAATACAGCACTATGTCCTGCAAAACATAGGATGGAATACATATGTTACCAGAACACCAGTGAAACTGATACACGAGAATCAGTTTCGATAATGGATTGGTAGCAGATTAGTTTTCAGAAATATGAGCCAAAATGCCAATATCAGAGTCTAAAATTTGAACAAGAATGCTTATAATACATACCCTCGGACAAATATATATACCATGCCAACTGTAGCCATCACCGAGGTTGTGCACAAAAGTCCAATTGCCCAAACTGGCCTTTCAAATTATGGGTTGTGTTGGAACAAAACACGGTACAGTAATATATGTCGGTATGTTCATTTCCTCCAAGAAGATCATTTTGAACATTGCAGTAGCATGTTAATACCCAAATATTTGCGGATACAAATGAAATTCAGTACCCCGATAAACATCCATCGATACTAAATACTTTCATAATGATTTTCTACACTAGAAGTTGATGTAAGCAGATAATGAGCGATTAAAAAATTGCAAGGATATGGAATAAAAGGATGGATGTAAACAAGGTATATTTATATTTACCTACTGTGACCTTGTCCCCAATGATGGTTGGAAAGACTTTCCCACTTAAATTAGACTTTGCCACATGCACAACAGAATTGTCCTGTATATTGGTCCCAGATCCAATTTGGACGTTATTTGCATCACCTGAAATTAGGTATGTTAAGGAACTTGTAGAAACATAACTAACAACTAAATAGGTCACAAACTCACAGTACAGTACTCCCTCATTCCCCAAATATAAGTTCTATTAGTTCTGTCCTAAGTCGAACTGCTTGAGTTTGACCAGGTTTATAA
Source organism: Avena eriantha (assembly GCA_910589775.1). NCBI lineage: Eukaryota > Viridiplantae > Streptophyta > Magnoliopsida > Poales > Poaceae > Avena > Avena eriantha. Next base: position 282,741,285 of record OU342742.1, on the reverse strand, counting down.
AAAAAATATCAACCTCTATACTATCAAATAAGTACACTACAAAGATATATTTTCAAGATGTATCTACTGATATTAATTTGGTATTATAAATGTAGACGGTTTTTTTCTGTAAATTTGATCAAACTTCAAAAACTAATAATACGTTTTCCGAAGGGGGAGTATGATAGTATATGATACAAAAGGATATAATCAAACTTGGAAATTACTACTAAGCACAGGATACTCAAAATAAAAAAAATGCATTTGTCTAGATTTCTATGAAAACATTTACTTCGAAAAAATCAATGAAATATTTCAGTCATGGTCAAAATCATCTTTATTGGTGGCTTTCTGCGCCTGCCATCAGCTACTCAATGTTTCTTCTTCAGGAAGCCCAGCTGTCTTTTTTTTTTTGCGATGAAATCCAGCTGTCATTAGAAAGGAGGAAAGGGAGGGTTGCACTGCCTGTCATGATGAGCAAGAACAAAAGGTAACTGTTATCCCTTAATCATGTACTCCCTCCATTCCAAAATATAAGATGTTTTAGCCTATTTCTGAAACATGTAGCTAGACGCATTTTAGTGTGTAGGATCACTCATTTTGTTCCGAACCTACACACTAAAAGGCATCTAGATATACATGTGTTTCAGAAAAAGGCTAGAATAATTTATATTTTGGAACGGAGGGAGTATAAGAGTCATGGCACTGGTCTGTTTTCGGTTGTGTTAGCCCCTTGAGGATAAATTGTAGCACTACTCTCCCTCACCAATCACACTCGAATCAACCAACTTCTATCACCTCTGGATTGAAACGCGGTGCCCAGGCTGATCTCTGCAGCATCGTGACTGGTGATACATACATGTGGTGGTACTGCTCCACCATGTTGAGTTCAACAGTTTGCACAGACTCCAACAGCATGAATGTCGGTGTTCTGGTTTTTTTCCAATGTGATACTCGCATAGGTGTGTGCTTGTGTTGCTTAAACCCGAATCTCAAGTCCATCAGAACTGCATTCACAGATGGAGGGGATGGACTGATGGGAGAGGAGGAGGTAGTGGATTATGATGGAATTGATGAGGACGAGGTAGAGCAAGCATCACTATTTATGCTCCTCAGAAATAAAAAGCGTTGCTAAGATTGATTCGACAAACAGGTCCCTGAAATTGGATATGCACCATCGCTTGTGCAAGGGCTTCGAACGACACAAATAGTTCCCTTTTGTTCTTGCTGTTCAATGTAAGCAAAGCACCTCCCTCTTTCTTCTTTTTTCAAACGGTATTACGATATCCTTGCTTCCCAGCAAATGACATCCTCCTTGTGGTTTTCCGTTTCCCAATTTCCAGTAAATAGAATATTTCATAGTTTGGGGTTAAAATTATGTTTCTCCTATAAATTCCAACATGTATCAGTTAGATTTGTATGTCCGGTGAAGGAACAAACTAGCTGCACTCAGGCGACAATGTTGCAAAGGGTGGCAAGAAAACCAAGCCATGAGACTGATAGACAGCCTCATCAACCCACCCACTGGTGGAGCTAGGACTCAATCCTCTAATATTTAGTTAAAAATATATGTGGGATCTATCCTTTCACATTTTCATACTGCTAACGTATTTTGGTAAATCTGACTGCATATTTGGTTGTGAATAAACTGTGGAGTTTGTATACCTCTCACGCCTACAAGCTACAATGTATGTCCACACTGAACACACCCTTCAGAAGATTATGTATAACAAGACAATGCACATGGATATGCATGGTAAATTTAGCTATAAACTAGTACTAGTTTATAAGCAAACCTCAACCAATGAAATGACAACTTATATTCCACATAACTGTTGCTTATTAGTTGTCGATAATGTATTAATTGTAGAAATAACAAAAGGTGTGATTATTAAGAATAATCCAGAACTACAACTTGAGATAGTACATCACATAAGGTAAGAGGCTGAGACTAATTGACAAGAAACACAGGATGACGGGAGTGATTACTTTTAAGTCCATACATTTTGGTATAGTCGAATCTGAAGATAGACACGATTTTGAAGCACCCGTTAATTTAGCAAAGAAGATAAAAATGATGTCCACTGGGACAACGAGCACAAACCTCTTAAAACGCATCCATACCAAATTGAAGACCCTTGTCCAACTTGAACATCACCAATAAGGGATGCACTTGGAGCAACAAATGCCTCTTTGTGAACATCAGGGGCTTTATCAACGATGTTCATAAGTGTGCGATGCCTTGAAACTGGAAAGGACCAAAAAACAAGTTAGCAATTTGATATGTGTAGTTTTCACAACAGCAAAAACAATTATTATAATTTATGACACCATAAAATGACTCAACAATATTTAGATGCAGTGCATAACATAAGCAGAATCTTGCAGATATGGATGCAGAAGATCAGGTGATCAAAAAGTCAGTTATAAACCACTTCACAGCCATACAAGCTAATATGCAGGAAAAACAATCTTACAGAGGGTGACCTATACACAATAAGCAAGACACAAATACATATTTTATACAACTACAGAGTGTAATATAATGAAGAAACATAAATCCGTGAACTAGATCACGGATTAAGTGCCCAGAAAAGATGGTCAATATACGGGTCTGTTTGGATGGTGGCCAAATCTCAACCTACAGGACAAAAAATTGTTCCTTGTTTGGATGGTTGCCTATTTTTTAGCATGAAATGGCTCTTTGCCCACTCTAATTCATTTTTCTTGCCAATGTTGGCCAACTCATGTGCAACCAAAAGCTCACCCAAAAATTTGGCTAGCCAATTTGGTAGGGCAAGCTTAGGAGGGACCAAACATATCCTAAGTAAAATGTCATTTTTGTACTGACATGTGACATGCTTAGATACCAGCTAGGAAGCACGAACCAAAATGTTAACACAACATTATTGAGCTTACAAATATGAAAAAAATCCAGCAGTAAACAACAACACAATATCATCCGATATGCGATGCAAATAGGAGGTGAAAACATCAGATACACATCCAAGTATAATGAAATCAGATTAGGAAGAAAGATGCAGAACCCACAAGCGTCAAACTAAAATTCGAATCACTCTCGAGAGCAGTAGTTTCAATGAGAAAGCTAAGTATGTAGCAAATTGCGCATTCGACCAAGTATAGTGAACTCATTTGCATAGAACACCACCTTTAAAAAATACATAAACAATCTCACCATATCTTCTCCAATCCAGATTCACTTGGTATCAGCTAAACAAACCATCCACGTAGACCGGCTTACTGACAGAACAGGACTACCTACATGTACTTTCCTGGCTTAATATGGTGGCAACAGTGTTGAAGTGGCTCATGGACAAGGTTAAGAGATTGGCAAAGATGAGAAGTGTATCCAGGGAACTTTCGTGCAACAGAGATATCACTTCAGAGTGGGGGCTGTAAGCAAGTCAGATATAAACTAGATTGCCAAATATTTGTGTTATGCGGAAGATAGCTTAGACTTTGTGTTTGCTAAATGAGGGTAATATAAGTGGTGTACTGTGTAATTAACTCAAACATTTAACAATTTTCAGGTAAAACTGTCTGCACAGTGTATAGATTCATTCATGAGATGAACAGTGTTATGAAAGCATAAAACCTCAAATCCATCCATGCATGACCCACTATCCGTAATGCTAAAAGTAAACTTTACCATAGCAATATAAGCTATCTGAAACTAAGGCATCCTAAGGCGGAGGGGGGTGAGGGGCGCTCTGACGCCTAAGCAGTCGACTTCTAAGGCAGAAGGGGCGCCTAAGCGTCGCCTTAAGAACCATGAAGCAAACTACCCGTATCGTTTTCTATTTGAATAGAAACAGGTATTCCAACATAGGATAACTGAAACAAGCAATCTGCAGTAGCATCGACAAATCCCCAACTTCCTAGGGGTGCTTGACCAGTGAGGTTTATGTGATGCAAAATCACAATCATAAGTTAGTACTTTTGGATACAAACTAATGGCACATAAAATTGCATACCAATGGAGTAATTGTTTGGGAAAGCCTGGTCTTAATCAATCAAAACACACCTGGCATTTGCAATTGAGGGAGTACATATTCGAATACTAAATGGAGTGGAAAAATATGTGGTGATGATAACAAAACTGCAGCTATTAATTTGTCCTCTAGCATCTTAATGAGCACTAATTCATAGATGAAACCATCATTGACATCTCTAGAACTTTTAGATTTTAGTAATATGAAAATAACACTGTAAAACCTCAAATCCATCCATGCATGCCCCACTTGCTGTACAGCTAGAAGTAAACTTTACCCATAGAAATATAAGTTATCTGATGAAACAAACAGAAAGTCACAAAAAGATCATTAAACGCTGACCACTACCACATCTTTCAACTAGAAATGCTCGACTTTAAGCTCACTGGCGAACAGAAAGTCTCAGACAATAAACAGGGACACGATGGAGCTCACTATTATAGCATCCCCAATGTCATGGAAAATACCAAGAGACAATAGGTGTTCCAGATAGCAATATAAAAAATTTACGAATTTGAGTTGATATGCAATTAGTATAATTGGGTAAAACCAACGTTCTAACAAAGAGCGATTCATAATATGTAGGATGTGCACCCCCTTAATTTTAGCTCTTACTATACATTCATTAATTCATAATATGTAGTAGGACTTGCCCACAAAAAAATGTAGGACTGAACACCCCCTTAATTTTAGCTCTTACTATACATTAAACTACTAGATTTCACAAAATGAACTAAGCAACTCACATAGGCCCAGTTCTTTTGGCGGCTTCTCCGAGAAGCTGCCCTGCCCCCAGCTTCCTAGGGAAGCTGGTTAAAAAAATTATGAGGTTTTCAAAATGGTTAAGGCTACACTATTTTGTAAGCCTCACAAAATTTTAGAACCGGCTTCCCCAGGAAGCTGGGGGTAGGGCAGCTTCTCGGAGAAGCCGCCAAAAGAACTAGGCCATAGAATCACATAGAACTTGAATCGACGCACAACCTTGATAGCTTGCAAAATAGAGAGCTCGATGACCTAAAGACGCGTAACCCTGGGCCAGCCCCAACCTAAATAATGAGGCACATAACCGTAACATGACCTAGACCGTCCCTAACCCTAGGCGGCAATCCGGATTTCCTCAGTCTTATTAGGACCACCCGAGAAGACCAAATCCATCCGATGCTCGGAATATCTGCAAAAGTAAACGAGGACGGCGAGAAAGGGAGCTGTTGGTTCTTACTCTGCTCGTGGAAGAAGTAGTTGCCCTGGAGGCGGCTGCCGAGGCGGTCGAGGGCCTGACCGGTCTCCCGGATCCAGAACCCCACCGCGTAAAACGCCTTCGCCATCTCTCAGGGCGGCGGCGGTAGCCTTGCGTTTGTTGGCTCCTGGCCTTGGGAGATCTCGAGCAGAGGGGGGAGCTGAGCTCAGGGAATCGGGAGGGAGAGACTGGGGACTGGGCCTGGAACGCTGGCGCTTCTGCGTCTGCTCCCGGCCGTTTTGTCCCTGCGAAGCGCTTCCATCTTGGGCTGGGCCCTGTTTTAAGGATGCCGATGGACAGGGTACGAGCAGCAGGTACAGCAATATCATACCATATCCATACTCATTTAGTCAATTTATAGAAAATTTTACATATATTCGTATTCATGAGTATAAAACTTTACCCATACCTATATCCAATGGATACCATACCGTTGGGTAGATCTAATAGTACACAAGTTATTCATAATTTTAAGCACCGACATATTTGACAAAAAATAACTATCTCTACTCAATAATAGGTAAACAAGTACATGAAAATTATCGAAGTTTAGAAGTCGTAGTACCGTACTTTTCCCTAGGTTGATCGGTCCCATATGTTAAAAGTCTACAGATAAGTTTTACTATGTCAGTTTAAATGGGTAGGGTTGGGTATACCCACGAGTACAGACTTATACTCGTGCTCGTACCCCATGACTTAACGGGTTAGGGTATGTTTACCTATCGGTATAAAAGCATACCCTACCCATGTGGTTACGGTACCCGCGGGTACCCAAACCCGTGGGTATAATTGCCATCCTTAATGAATAGTGTAACCGTTTAAAGCAACTTTAGCAGTTGTGCGCCAAGTGGATCCTCTCCCCTTATTTATCCATCATTTGTGCAGAGGCTTTTTCGGTTTTGTTGTAACGAGTTGAAGTGCTCTATAAAAGGGATGCAATTGTGTGTTGATGCAGTCAAGATAACTCACTTGTTCTTCGCGGACGATTCGTTGATTGTGATGAAGGCTACAGTCCAAAGTACCTGAAAACTACAAGAGATACTTGCTCTATATGAGTTGCAATCAGGGCAGATGATTAATACGGAGAAATCATCGGTGTTCTTTAGTAAAGGTATTAGATGAGGGTGAAACGGGATGTTCTTCAAGAGTTGGGGATACCGAGAGAATCACGGAACTAGCGTTATTTTGGATTATCGATCCATCTCAGTATGTCGAAAAGTAAAGAGTTTAGTATTTAAAAGAGAAAATTTGGCGGCGCATACAGGGGTGGAAAGAACGATTGCTCTCCAAGGTCGGGAAGGAGATTCTTATTAAGGCCATTGCCCAGGCGATTCCCATATATACCATGTCATGTTTTTATCTCACTAAGAAGTTATGTGATGAGATAAGCAACATGACTTGCAGATACTGGTGGAGCCAATAAGATGGGAAGGACAAATGCCACTAGATTGGATGGGGGAGAATGACGAAGGTGAAGAGTGACGGTGGTCTTGGATACAGAGACTTGAACATTTTCAACATGGCTATGCTCGCTCGGCAGTGTTGTGGAATTTTGCAATATCCTGACTCTTTATGTGTTGTTCTGCTCAAGGCGAAATATTTTCCCCAATGTTCCATACTCGAAGCCAAGCCCCAACCTAACATGTCCTGCATGTGGTGTAGCATTTTGGTGTGGGTTGGGAATCTTCAAGGAAGGGATAGTGTGGTGTGTCAGTGATGGTGAGCGCATCGATGCCTAGAATGGTCAGTGGATTCCACGAGGCACAACTACAAGACCAGTAGCCTCCCAAGGATAGCCAATCATTACTAGGGTCAGCGAGCTAATCAATCCAATTACTGAATCCTGGGATGAGGATCTCATCTGTGATAATTTCACTAAGGACGATCTCATGGATATTTTGTCCATCCCTCTAAAGTCGGATATGGATGATTGGTTGGCCTGGCATTTTGACAGCAATGGTATGTTCAGTGTGAAATCTGCTTATCGACTAGGTGTGCACCTACGTCAGGCTAGGCTCCAACGTGATACAAGTACTCCTGTGAGTAGCGAAAAAACCCATGTTGAATGGAGGAAGATTTGGGATTTGGATGTCCAGGGAAAGGTGAAAATGTTCTTTTGACGATTTTCCCATAATAGTCTGCCGACACGCATGAATATCCAGAGGAAGAAAGTGGAAATAGATACATGATGCCCGGTCTGCAATCGCTTGGACAAGGACTGGCATGGGTATGCCCTACGGGTACCCCGGATTAGCCCATACGGTCTAGCCCAGGAGAAGCCCACGGTGATAATGGATCCCAGGAAGGTTCGGGTAGCCCAAGCCCAGGTACATGCGACTCCTTGGAGGACACGATAAACTGTAGATAGGAAACTTAAAAGGGGAAAACCCTAATCCGTAATCGACTTGGCCTGCTATCCCAAGACTTGGCCTTCCTATATAAAGGTCAGGAGGGGGCAGCGAGGAGGGCATCACAACCCTAGTTCATACACTGCCAGATTGCATCTATGCACCCCTGCAATCCTCGATTCCACCAATAATCAAGAGCAGACAAGCAGGAGTAGGGTTCCTTCCGAGGACCTGAACCTAGGTAAACCTCGTGTCCCCGATGTGTTTGTTTGCTAGTCGATCGATGCCTCCAATGCTCCCCACTTCCTCAAACCCAAGTCCATTAACCATGGGCACTGATGAGTTAACCCCTCGTCAATTAGCGCCATCCATAGGAACTGGGAGTGCTGATGTTGCGGCTTCATCGGCCCCATCACCCGCGATCTATAACTCCACTTCAGCGGAGAACCGTCTTCTCTTCGGCACCTTTGACTTCACCGTCCACTCGCCCGGCCTTCGAGTCCGTGGGAGAAGGAATCAGCATGACGATCGGGAGCCTATGCTTGGTCGACAAGATCGGCACACTTTGCTTCCCTGATCACTTGCCATCACCTTCGATTGCACCTGCCTCATGGTTTCCACCATCGATCGGCACCCTGAGCGAGCTTAATGCTTCGGCATCAGCCTATGACACGGATAGCAACAAAAGTTGCGACTCCGATCTATGCAATCTATTGTTGGAGGATGACATTTGCGGCTCCGGGTCGGAGAGCTGCGGGAGAAATAGCTTCCCCAACCGCTACATGTGTGCCGTCATCACCAGCGGCAGTGGAGGGAACCGGCAATAGAGGGCCAACCAAAGGATCCCACACCAATGGCCCCACCAATGACCCCACCAACGGAGCTCCCACCAATGGCCCCGGCAATGGTGATCCTCCCAACCCTAACACCGATGGCGTGAATGCTAACAATGGTTTGGGTAGACCACAAATACACCTATCCAAAGAAGGATGGGAGCGAGTCAGGGAAGCCCTACGGGGCAACCCCCTTCCAGACAAGGCATCACGAGACATGCTGATGGGATACCACTTGCTCCTCATCAAGGAGTTCAACCACCAACAGGCGGTAAACGTTGAACTTGCCGTGTGCAAGCAAGCAGCCGACAAGTCAAGCGCCCAACGGGCGACACTGTCCTCCATCGGTGGATCCTCCTTGAAGGGCAACGGTGCCGCAGCCGCCAAAAACGCTCTCGACTCGACCACCTCGACGCAAAGATCAACAAGAGGCCACCAAGGCCCTCGACTTCTCGTTCATGTCGACCGATTCTCGGGGTCACATGATCCCCAAAACACCACAAGCCGCGGTAATCGCAGCTACTATGTACCTGCTAACCAATTAGCCTTCGGCTGGAGATCCATGATCTGTCGTACACCAATCCGCCATCGCTGGGCTCGAATTGGTAGAAGCCGTGATGGCCAAGGATCCAACGCCGGAGCCGAAGAAAAAGGAGACATTTGCAAGGCATCGCTCGCCATCCTCCAGCGTGGATGAACACGATCTATGGTGGCGATGCCGCATCCCACGACGAAGAAGCCGCAAGTACAACGTACGTGACAAAATCACGCAGCACAAAGTCAACAAGATGCGTGCCAAACACGCCTACTCAACAGAGTCGGAGGACAAAAAAATAGAGCTCTATGGTGCTAGCTGCTTCAGCAGAGCCATACGGCAAACTCGGATGCCAAAAGGTTTCAAGCTTCCTTCGGGTAATCCAAAGTTTGTCGGCCTACAAGAGCCAAATATTTGACTGGACGACCACGTCTCCTCAGTCAAGTTGCATGGTGGAAGCAAAGACACGTTGATACGTCCGTTTTGCATCACTATTCTATGTCATAATTCACTGTTATTCATTGATATATTTCATATTGAGAAGTGATACTTATGTTATTTCATCTATTTTTGCATGGTTGATGACTTTTGGAGCATGGACCGCTGCAGTCAGGATTCTGATAGAAAAGATGCTGTTTGGAGGCAAAATTCGCGAAGTCAGAAAATCCGGGAAAATATACGGAAAATCCTATTTTTCCAGAAGACGAAGGAAGCCATAAGAGGGCTAGAGATGGGCCAGAGGGGGCCCACACCACCCCCTGGCGCGGGCCAGCCTAGGCCGCGCCACCAGGTGGTGTGGCCACCCTGGTCCACCCCTAGCACTCCCCTCTGGCGTATATATTACTCCCAAAAACCTAAGACTCGGGGAGCGACCACAGAAAGATTATGCCGCCTCTGCGGGGCGGAAAACACCAAGAGAGAAAGATCACTCCGGCAGATAGATTTCTGCCGGGGGAATTCCTTCCCGGAGAGGGGAGATCGTCACCATCAACACCACCATTAAGCTGGACTTCATCGGGATCATCATCATCATCACCACCACCATCATCATCAGCAACACCCTCATCACCATCTCCATATTGCTTTAACAATTGGGTTGAATCTTGCATAGTTCATAGGGGAAACTTTCCCGGTGTTGATTACTCTTTGTAGTTGATGCTATTGAGTGAACCATTGAATTATTGTTTATGTTCATATTGTTATACATCATTATTCCATCTCTGATCATGATCCATATGATATCTTGTGAGTAGTTCGTTTTGTTATTGAGGACATGGGAGAAGTCATGTTGTTAGTAGTGGAGTTGTGTTGAGGAAGATTCAATAGTTTGATATTTAAGTTGTGGTGTACTTCTTCTAGTGGTGTCATGTGAACGTCGACTACATGACACTTCACCTATAAGGGCCTAGGGGAATGCATTGTGTATTTGGCTACTAATCGTAGGGGTTGCCGGAGTGACAGAAACATGAACCCCCGTTAGGAAACCATTGCACAAGGGACGTAAAGGTCTTAGAGTTTAAAGTTGTGGTTAGGTTTCTACCTTAATTACTTTCTTGTACTTACATATGTTTGCAAGGGGTATAATCACAAGTATGTATTAGTCCTAGCAAGGTCGGTACATTAGCACAGGTTCACCCACACAACACTTAGCAAGCTAAAGAAGGTTAATCAACTATATGAAGCGAAAGCACTTGACAGTCTTCCCATGTGTCCTTGAGAACGTTTGGTCATCTTAAGTAATACAACTGGCTTGTCCTTTGCTGCATAAAGGATTGGGCCACTTGCTACATTTATTCCTACTGTCTTTCATTTACTCGTACTTTGTTTATTTGCTTTATCAAAAACCCCTAAAAATCCGTTTGCTAAGTATTTGTAGAGAATTCCTGATCCATACCACTAGCCAGCACCTTCTGCTCCTCGTTGGGTTCAACACTCTTACTTATCGAAAATACTGTGATACACCCCCTATACTTGTGGGTCATCACACGTCCATGCAGTGCCTCCAGCTACAGCTGAAGGGCGCCCCCGAGCCTAGCTCAACAATCTTCCTCATGGTTCAATTCACAGCTGGGAGGAGCTATTATACATATTTTTCCACAACTTCAAGGGCACCTACAAGTGTCCCACATCAATCGAAGAGCTCCGCCCTTGCTGCCAAAAGTCCAGCGAGCCCTCCGCTCCTACATCTAGCGGTGGTCTATCATCAAGAACTCAGTAGAGGACATCTCTGAGGAGCACGCTATCGATGTATTCAATGGCGGCATACGTCGTCTAGAGCTCAGGGAGGAGTTGGGCCGCACCAAGCCCAAAACCATCGACCACTTGATGGATATCGCGAATCGATGGGCGGATGGTGAAGACTCTATCAACAACAATCATGCCCGCTCAGACGACGAGGATGACCTCGACCGTAGACGTGATCACCGAGGGAAGCATCGCATGCGTGGCTACAAGGACCGTGAAGAGGTCGACATGGTCGTAGCCGGCTACACCGACAAGCGCGACGATGGAAACCGCTATTGTGGATACTGCAACAACTACCGCGGCAGCAGCAAAACGACACAAGTGTGGTAACGTCGCACTCGCGGCAACACACCTAGCACTCCCAGTGGCATAGAACGACTGTCAGGGACCTTGCAACGTCCACTTCTACATCGACAAATATGACGGCAAGAAGTCTAGCCACCTCCTCAAGGATAGCCATGAGTTCCAGAAGCTCCAAGAAGCATACGCCCAATTGGATCGCGATGCAACGAACCAGGGGTTCGGAGCCACACTAGGTGCCATAGCATACGGAGCGCCACCGCCACCACCCGGAGCACCCGCAACCTGTGGGCTGCGCCGGCGCCGAACAACTTGGGAGCGCAATACCCACGCGCGATCGGGAACATGGGAATGGTCCAAAAAGGATGCCCCTCCAACAAGACCTAGAAGACAATCACTCACCAAATTAACATGGCGGTAACCGCTCCACCTACAACCCTTGAGTACCTTAGTGGGTTTGGTCCTGTATTACCTTTGACAGGACCAATCATCCGTGTCAGGTCCCACACCCATGCCATTCTGCCCTGGTGCTTGAGGCGTAGATCGGCAGCTTTGAGATGAGAAAATTCTTCATGGACGGCGGTAGTGGCATCAACCTCAAGTTCCCTAGTACCCTACGAGCTATGCGAATTCCCATCTCGAGCCTGGAAGCATCTGAGACGAACTTCCACGGCATCATACCAGGGAAGGGAGTATACCCCCTGGGCAAAATCTGGTTGGACTTGATCTTTGGCACACCCAAAAACTTCCGACCTGAACGCCTTGAGATTGAGGTGGTTGACTAGCCATCTCAGTACCATGCCATCCTCGGACGCGTGGCATTTGCAAGGTTCCTGGCGGTGCCCCATCATAGCTGTGAGATTCGATACATTTTTTGATAGCTTTTATTGATGGTTTTCTCCCAGATTTGATCGTTTTCTGGCTTTACCTAATGCTAATACTTCGATAGCAAAGAAAACTTGGTTTTTAATGTGTGTTTCAGGTTCTGAATGTCAATAGAAGGTTTTAACTAGAGAAACACAATACTATGGAGAAAACAAGCAAGTCTCATTTTGGAAGCATGCGAGGGGACCTCACAGAAGCTTTAACGAGCAACTATACAACAGGAATATTTTCCGGTCGTATAGTTCTCGCCGTATAGTTGTCGCCGCCTCTGTCTTGTCAAAAGGGACAACTTCCGTGAAGGGACTGGGGGAGAAAACACAACACAGTAGCCGCCATACCATCCAAAAGGGAGAAAGAAGAGATCTGGAGAAGAAGGAGAAGACGTTCTTCATCTCGCTCCACGATCTTCAACCTCCTATCCACAACACCTCCATAGCCACTACTTGTACTTGAGAGAGAGAGGGATCTCCACCTTGCAAGACTAGGGTTTGAGATTGTTTCTTCGCATCTTGAATTGTGTTGGATATTTTTCTATTCTTATTGTGGATCTCCATGGTAATACCAAGACGAATTCCCTTTATTTGATTATATTGATGATCTTTTCTTCTCTCATGTGTGATTGATCCCCTTGGGCATGGGAGATGTAGGGGATTGGTGAGATGTGATGTGCCTTCATATATTTTCCATTAGTTTGTGATTGATTCTAATTACTATATTATGTGTGCTTGACTATCTGTGGGATGCCTAATGCTTGTTTTCCAATTAAGGGACCAGACAACATGATACTTTGTTCTACATAGATAAGATCTTGTTAGCTAGTGGACCGGCAACCCCCAGGTGACACGGGGATATCAATGGAAAGCTAGTTGACTCAAGGATAACGAGTAACCACTGTGCTTATTGCATTAGTCAGATCCAAGGAGCTTAATCGCTAAGCGACCTAAAGGGTCTTAATCTTCTGGTGTCTGACCATGGTTTTGGTAGTAGGCTAGTAGGATTATTGAAGTTAGGATGAAATCTACCAAGAGGAGTTCTGGCTAATTATGGGTTTCTCGCCTACACATATATCTATAAGATTATAATTGTTACATTTACCACTCGTCCACCTGGCACAATCACTATCACCATGAACTGAATCTCCTCGCGCCTTCTTTCGCCATCTACAAGAAACAACAAACAAGAAAAGTCATTCTTTACTTTTATTCTTTACATTTCTAAAGTTTACATTTTAGTTCTATTTAAATCTATCGCATTTAATCAAAACCCCATTCTTATTTCAACACTTGCAGTCTATTCACTCGAAGACCTGTAACAACTTCGGGTGTGACAAAGACTTCATCAATAAACACTTACCTTTGGGCTCCCTGTGGGATTGATATCTAAACTTCGAAACTAGCTACAAACGATATGTGCTCTTGTAGACATCAAGCTATTTTTGTTGGAAATATGCCCTAGAGACAAATAGTTATAAGGACTATTATCATATTTCATATAGTTTATGATTAATTTTTATATCATGCTATAACGGTATTGAGTGGAAACATCAATACACGTGTGATATACAAACAACCATGGGTTCCCAGTGAAACTCTAGTCACTGGTTCATTGGTCAACAAATGATCAAGTTTCCTGATCATGTGGCATTTATGCCAGTTGGAAATGGAGTCAACTCATTCTGAGAATGAGATTATGAACCAATACCCAACCTAAACATTGTGACCCGATCATGTCACGAAGTTCAAGTTATGATGATTAGAAATGGATCCTCGTAGACTATTCCTTAGACCATGAGGCTATATCAATCACTGTCTCTCGAGAGGGCTTAGATAGCATCAATCGCCACTTGGTAATACAGTGGTTATAAAGGTGTGTTTAGGTACTCGAAGGAAACCGTAGAGGCAATATATGTCAAGAGCGGGATTTGTCGGTCCACGTGACGGAAAGATACTCAAGGTCCCACTTGGAGAAGTTATATCCAATAGTTGCGCAGCGTGTGATTTGATCACAGAGATATCACTTGTCAGAACGAGTCAAGTAGCATTGTTCGGTAACGAGATTGAACACGACATGGTGATGTCATTGATCAGATCTCGGGCAATGAAAGTATCGAGAGACAAAGGAAATAAGACACGATTGTCCTGGTTCAAACGACGAAAGATCTTCGTGGAACGCACAGGGGTCACATGGCCATCCAGGTCCCTTTGTCGATCATTTGTGCGGGAGTGTCCCGACCATGTCTGGAGTGTTCCCGAACTGTGGGGTATCAAGCTTAAGGGCTTGATGATGCTTAGAGAGTGTTTATAGGATCGGAAGAATCGCCGAAGAATAGTAGAGAGAAAACCGGAAGGGTTTCGGTAAGTCTGGAGGATGTCCAGAGTGGAGGTGGAAGGTGTTCCATAGCCACGGAGGTTGAATAATATGTGAATGAATGTTAAATATTGATTTAATCATTTATTCATAATTATTTAATAAAAGAGAAAATAAATTTAAATGGTCAAAGGCTTAATGGGCCAATTCCAGAGGGAAGAGTGCCCATTAGGGAAAGGAGAGAGGGAGAAGGGGCAAGGGGGTGGCCGGCTGGGCCAAGTCCCCCGCGCGCGGGGCCCAGTAGGGCCGGCCGGCGGCTGCCCCTCCCCCTCCTCTCCTTTAGTCCCACCTCGGGACTTTGAGGGAGGTAGTACCTCCCCTCCCCCTATATATAGTGGGGGTATTTGGCCAGATAAATACACACAATATTCAATAAAAGGTCTTCTCACTTTTGGGAAGACCTCTAATCGATATTTTCTCTCTCTCTCGTGACCGTGGTCCCAAGTTCGGACTGCACGAACGAGAGACATCTTCACTGCGGAACGCCGTCGTGCTGCGGGATTCAGATCCAAGAGCTCTACTTTCGCAACTGCTGCTGGATCAGGGAAGCGGGAGTCATCGTCAGGCACCGGATGTGTGTAACTCCCTGCGAGGTGTCACACTTGAGGCACTCAAGTCGTTGGAGCCAAGGGAGCGCGAGGACTTCATCACGACCTTGAGGTCAGCTTCGGCTCGTCTACATCAACCACACTCTCCTGAGCATTGACAACGCTTTTTGGTCTTCAAGGGTAAGTTCACGAAAAGCCCCTCCCATTACTGTATTACTAATAGATAGGTCCTGGCAGCATCAGGGGTTCAGGGGCGTAGGGTAAAAATTTATTGTTTTCATGCGTGGAACCCCTAGAGTGGTATCAGAGCTAGATCTATGCGTAGTAATGATAGTACGGGTAGAACACACGAGATGTAGCATGTGGGCATTGATATTTTAGTTGTTACCCCCCACATGTACTTGTGTATACCGCAGTAATGCTTGATGAAGCGGCCCCCAACCAACTTTACGCGTTCATTCGCGAGACTGGTCCACGCTTGTTATACAACTTGTACCGTATAAAGTGGCTTAGGGGGGATGTCTATCTCTCTCTAGCATTAGTTGGTATGCCATTTGCAACGGAGGGGCCCGAAAGGGGTGTAGTAGAGACAACTACTTGATCAGCATTATGTTGAAAGTTTGTAGGTAAGAACGGTTCTTGTGCGAAAGCCCGTTCAGCCACGTAAAACATGCAAAGATAAAGTAGAGGCGTCTAACTTTGTTTTGCAGGGGGCGTTGCTTTGTGATATGGTTGTGGCAAAGGTAAAGTGATTACCTTATGTTACGTAGTAGTAGATAGTCACGGAGGTGATGGACTACCACGCTGGAATGACACCGGTACCCTAGTGTCTATGGCGCCAGAACCCTGGCGCCAAAATCCGGTGACGACGGATGGAGATCACGACGTGAAGGACCATATCACATCGCATTTAAATTCAATATTATTGTTTGTATATATTATTGTGTGCTAGTATTAGATACTCGACGGTAGCCTAATAAGATGATCCCTATTAAAATTACCAATGGTTGTGTTCCCCCTTAGTGTGCACCACCAAGAAAGTTCTTCCGTATGAGGCGACCCAGGGTGACTGGGTGTCAGACATATCTACGTTCGCATATAGTGGGTGTAAGCCATGTTGCACAACGAATACACTAAGGTTGAGTTGGCGAGCCTAGCACGCCATAGAAGCGTGGCCTCGGAACGCGGATGGTCGAAAGATCGAGCACGAGTCACATGAATGATGTGACCGATGTTTAGCGTCCACCCTTGAACCCACATTGATGGTCGTGATGATCGGGGGAGATGTGGCTGATAGGGGTCGTGTTATCACTAGGAACCCTTATGGGGATAGGTGTTTCTGAGTAGAGTTATTATTAACTTATTTAATTATCAACTTAGTCTAAATTTCTTTTGCAATTGTAAATGTAGAAAAGTTCTCCCCGATGACACCTTTCCTGTTGACGATTGATTGGTTAGAAGGAGAGAAGCTTAGATTAGATGGATCAAACTTCTCTATATGGGTTGCACGTCTCCACATTCCCCTTAGCAAGAATGACGTGGTCGACTACATACTCGACGGGATGGATTTGGATCAGCCCATTGACCTAGAGACCCCAGAGCAGCGGGAAGACCGCTATCTCCGTCAGGAGATGGCCTCCTTCATTTCAGTTACAATGCGTTTTGGAATGGTGGACGAGCTGTGGCCTTTCGTGGGTGATGTCAACCCTTGTACGGTAATGCTACAGCTTAGGACACATTTCGTGAAACAAGCACGCATATGGGAGCATGAGCTGATGGGAGACTTCCTCTCCATTAAGATGGAGGAGAACTCATCACTTGACGACCACTTGGAGCGCATGCATGATGTGTACATGAGGCCTGCATACTTCTTGGATAGCTGGATGACGGGCTCTTTTGCAAATGGTGTTGTGTTGCGGTCGCTGCCACCAAGCTACCAAGCACAAGTCAGGACATGCACTATGAGAGGCGACGCGGAATCAATGGAATTCCACCGGTTCGTATCACATCTCAGGATTGTGTTGGTTGAACCATATGTCGCTCAGGTCATCAATGACAAAGGTATATATTTGATATACAATTTTATAAATGTTATAATCTTGCAAACACATTTGAAGTGTTAAGTATATTTGATACTTGTTCTGTTTTACTGAAAACAGGTCCTTCTGCATGAGAGTTGCTTGCTAGAGAGGAGGTGACGTTGTGTGTCGATGGCGAGCATGATGATGATGGCCAACGACTCTCTCCCTCAACATTTATCATTTAGTTTATGTATAGGATGATTATTGTATCAAAATATTATGAACTTCTTTAGTGTGTCTCACTTCGTGAGACGTTTATTCATATGAGTTTGTAACAAACAGTTGTTCTACTTTTATGAATTATTTCTATTTGTGTTCATATCTTGTTTGATTACATGTGAATTATCCTTGTTGTTTGAAACTAATTGATAATACATGAACATTTGTAAAATATTGAAATGCCTTAAAATACCTAGCTTAATGATATATTCATTTCGAATGAAACCATTGTTTAAATTCAAAGTTATAATGATAGTATGTGAAAGACATTCGATTTGTTGTCACATATAAATCATGCCTAAGTTTGGCAAAATAACTTGAACACCGTGTATTACTTGAATACAAAGTGTTTAATGAATTGTTAAAAGTAAATACATATTCGATGTATTGTGTTTTAACGAAAATGGTAATTATCATTATATGATTGTTTAAATGCGTAAATAAGTTTACCAAAGGAAACATAAGTATGAAACTATTTGATTTGATCAAAGTGTTTAATCAACAAAGGGTATAAATATAAAAGAGAATCTACTTACTATGATTTGATCAAAAGTAATGAAATTCAACTTTATGACATTGGCATAAAAGAAATTGTGGAATGCAAAGCATTTTGAAAACATCAATATGCAAAGCATCACAATATGATATTAGATATCAAAGTGGGTGAATAGATGGCGCCAAATAAATCGTTGTACTGTAGATGTAGAGACCATTAGTTAGAAATAGTTAGCACTCAATTAGAATATATAGGGAACCATTTGAATTCGTGAAAGCGGCTCCATATCTGGTATGGATCGTCGTGAAAGTTTTGGGGTTATTCGATATGCCCAAAACAATAGCGAATAAGTCCTTGTATAGTATTCATTGGAAACTTTGAATATGAAATCCATAGCTGAAACCAAAAGAGAAGCAAAAAAATTCATATTGCTTGGATTTTGGTACATTTTCGAGAAAGTTCGCATTCAGTGATATTTCTCGATTATAAAGCAAATGTAAGATAGTGAAAAACACGATGAGGATTCAAATCCCTACATCCGATTGTTGAGAAGCGCAACGGACAACGTTTCTGAACGATTCTCTTCACAAAGGAAAGAATCAATGATAACAATCATTGTGTTTTCCCCACTAGTGTTTTCACTACATAAAGTAGGATTCAAAATGTAACCCATATCTTGTATGGAGACATTTGTGAATCATTTGTCATGATTCTCGGAATATGACATACCTATGAACTACTAAGGAAATAATGGTAAGCTAAAGTGATGAGAAATCCCATAGCAAAATTCCCTTGAGATTAGAAAGGAATTCGTTGCTGAATCTCACAAGTAAAAGGGGTTACTTGAATTTTCCCAAATGACTCCAAAGCCATAGTGGAAAGGGGTGAATGAAAAAAGCACAATTTGTCAAGTATTGGACGAATTCAAATGAATTTGATTCAAGTGTGCTTAATGTCTAGTGGATTTAAAACTAGTAAAAGTACTAGGGTCTCATAGTAAATCTCGAAGGTTGATATTTGATCAAAGGATTTTGAAATTGTTCAAAATAGTGAGTAGATATGCAATTTGCATGAAATTGAGTGGAATCTATGAAAGTCTTCCTAAAACGATATGTGATTGGCATATTTTTGAGTGGGAGCAATATAAGTCTCAAATTCAAATATTTAGGAACATATTTTGAGTGGGAGATTATAGAGTGATTCTTAAGGATGTTAAGAATAAAAGCGCAAGTACCGATAAATAATGATTTATAAGGTGTAGAAGTCGATCATAGGTGTATTATGATATTATGTAGTATTCCTTAAGGGATTCTGAAAAGGGTTTCAGAATAGAAGTTAATTAAGGAACTAGTCCTTAATAACTCAAGTTAGGAATAGTATTAAGTTTAACATCAATGGTTGAAAGAAAGAAAAGGATGATCATCATCCACTATGTTGAGACATAGGTTCTATCTTAGAAAACCATTATGATAACTGAACATAATATATGATCCAATAAGGAACGTTTAAAAGTGATTAAGTTCGAATCATATAACGTTGAGCTAAATTTGTCCGCAGTGTCTAATAGAGAACTGTAGACATATTTTCCAAATCCATAAAGGATGACATATCTTAAAAAATAAAGGGTTATGTTATAAGGGAATATGTTGGAAACTCCTGTAAATACCGATTAAAGTCAAGTAGGAAACGAGGTGAACAAAACATCGAAAGTTGCACAAAGTGCACTAGTGTTTTGATGAATACATTTATAATAATAGATAAGGGTACCATCTAAAGTGTTGTATAATGTTATGGCGGGGATAGTTTGCTTTTAACGTAGAATGATGTGTCCTAGGGCACAATGCCCATGAGAAAGCCCTCGAGGTTGATCTAAAGTCATTGTAGGTTCCTGGAATCAGGCCTCGTTCTGCTGCCATAGTGATGATGCATACACATAGATGTTATCATGTGATGTTAAAGTATTAATGTCAATCAAGGTGACATTAGTAAGTCGCAAAGGATTTGGGACTGTAAAGTACAGACCCAAGACTCAACCTCTTCCATGAGCAAGCATGTTCAGGGTACCGGATATATGGTGCCAATGATTAAAAACAAATGCAGCTAGTGTATTTGTACTCTAGTGCAAGTGGGAGACTGTCGGAAATATGCCCTAGAGACAAATATTTATAAGGAATATTATCATATTTCATATAGTTTATGATTAAGTTTTATATCATGCTATAACCTTATTGAGTGGAAACATCAATACACGTGTGATATATAAACAACCAGGGGTTCCTAGTGAAACTCTAGTCACTAGTTCATTGGTCAACTTATGATCAAGTTTCTTGATCATGTGGCATTTATGCCAGTTGGAAATGGAGTCAACTCATTCTGAGAATGAGATGATGAATCAATACCCAACCTAAACATCGTGACCCGATCATGTCACGAAGTTGAAGTTACGATGATTAGAAATGGATCCTCGTAGACTATTCCTTAGACCGTGAGGCTATATCAATCACTGTCTCCCGAGAGTCCTTAGATAGCATCAAGCGCCACTTGGTAATACAGTGGTTATAAAGGTGTGTTTAGGTACTCTGAGGAAACCGTAGAGACAATATATGTCAAGAGCGGGATTTGTCCGTCCACGTGATGGAAAGATACTCAAGGTCCCACTTGGAGAAGTTATATCCAATAGCTGCGCAGCGTATGATTTGATCACAGGGATATCACTTGTCAGAACGAGTCAAGTAGCATTGTTTGGTAACGAGATTGAACACGACATGGTGATGTCATTGATCAGATCTCGGGAAATGCAAGTATCGACAGACAAAGGGAATAAGACACGATTGTCCTGGTTCAAACGATGAAAGATCTTCATGGAATGCACATGGGTCACATGGCGATCCAGGTCCCTTTGTCGATCATTGGTGCGGGAGTGTCCCGACCATGTCTGGAGTGTTCCCGAATCGTGGGGTATCACGCTTAAGGGCTTGATGATTCTTAGAGAGTGTTTATAGGATCAGAAGAATCGCCGAAGAATAGTAGAGAGAAAACCGGAAGGGTTTCGGTAAGTCTGGAGGATGTCCGGAGTGGAGGTGGAAGGTGTTCCATAGCCACGGAGGTTGAATAATATGTGAATGAATGTTAAATATTGATTTAATCATTTATTCATAATTATTTCATAAAAGATAAAATCAATTTAAATGGTCAAAGGCTTAATGGGCCAATTTCGGAGGGAAGAGGGCCCATTAGGGAAAGGAGAGAGGGAGAAGGGGCAAGAGGGTGGCCGGCTGGGCCAAGCCCCCGCCCCCCCCCCCGCGCGGGGCCCACTAGGGCTGTCCGGCGGCTAACCCTCCCCTCCTCTTGTTTAGTCCCACCCCGGGACTTGGAGGGAGGTAGTCTCCCCTCCCCCTATATATAGTGGGGGTATTTGGCCAGATAAATACACACAATAGTCAATAAAGGTCTTCTCACTTTTGGGAAGACCTCCAATTGATACTCTCTCTCTCTCTCTCTCTCTCTCTCTCTCTCGTGACCGTGGTCCCAAGTTCGGACTACACGAACGAGAGACATCTTCACCTCGGAGCGCCGTCGCGCTGCAGGATTCGGATCTAGGAGCTCTACTTCTGCGTGTGTCATCATGAGGCACTGGACGTGTGTAACTCCCCGCGGGGTGTCACACTTGAGGCACTCAAGTCGTTGGAGCCAAGGGAGCACGAGGACTTCATCACGACCTTGAGGTCAGCTTCAGCTCGTCTACATTAACCACGCTCTCCTGAGCGTTGACAACGCTTTTCGGTCTTCAAGGGTAAGTTCGCGAAAATCCCCTCCCGTTACTATATTACTAATAGATAGGTCCTGGCAGCATCAGGGGTTTAGGGGCGTAGGGTAAAAAATTATTGTTTTTATGCGCGGAACCCCTACAAGTTTCTGACACCATTGCCGGGGAGCTAAGCACTAAGTGTTTATCTTTTGACGGTGTTGCTACTACAAAATGTTTTCCTTAGGAGACAAAGGGTCTACACGCTCTGGTAGGACCTACCTGCCGGATTATATTGAGCGCATGCCTGCTCAGAGGCGCGAAGAAATTATTGAAAGCTTTTAAGATCAAATAAAGTTGAAGTTGAAAACCTGAGTGATATTATGGAAATCATGTCTATTTACAGGACAACTCCTATGAAGCCTGAGAAAACTCTCAGGGAATACAGTGCTCCAAGTTCTGAATTTCTTAAACAACCAATAGAGTTCCCTAATCCTGGAGTTAGAGAATATCGATTTGATGGTGGAATCATTAAAATTTTGTAGGAGAAAGCTTTCAGTGGAAGGGAAATGAAGACCTAGGAAGATACATTAGAGAATTCGATGATGTGATAACATCGCTCGGACCAAAAGGTTTGCCCAGAGACTTCTCTCGTCTTAAATTATTTCGATGGTCTCTTAGAGGTAAAGCTCTAGACTACTCATATTCTCTCCCTCGCCATTACATTAAATGTTGGGAAAACTGCATTGTTAAATTCATAAATAGGTTTAACCCTTTTAAAAAGGTAACTGAACTAAGAAAGAACATAGGCAAATTTAGTCAGAACGTGGGAGAAAACTACCCACAAGCCTGAGAAAGATTATTTGGAATGATCAATAGTATTCCTAATCATGGCTATTCTGAACTAACAATCTGCCATTTATTTTACCATGGTCTCAATACTCAATGTAGAGAATTGCTTGACTTCTCATCGGGAGGATCAATAAATACTTTAACTATTAAGGAATGTTTAGAATTGATGCCTACTAGGGCTAAGAATGATTCTTTACATAACCCTGATCTTGGCACTAAGCTGGAAAAAGGGATACTTCGGATAACTCCTGATCTTATGCCTGAGGTATGCAAAACTATGAAAGAAAAAGGTATACCTTCTGAACTTGGTAAGGAAAACAAAGAGGATTTGTTACACGTTTTAACTGAAGAAGACGAAACTAGATTTTTTTTCAAGAATTACATCGATAAGTAAAATCTCATAATAACTTGCATAAGCATTTCCAAAAACACAAAAGGATTTTGGCGGAACTCATCGAAAATTATGATGACATTGGCCAAGAAATAAAACTATTCACAAGTATCTTAGTATGATTGAAACCTAGTGTGAACAAATAGCATCTGGTTATCAATTTTTTCTTCGTGATGATAAAGATATTTCTGTTTCTACTAATGTTGTCACAAGAATGGGTGCAGTTTCTATAGGACCCTTAGGACCACCGAAATCGAAGCTGAAAAAGAGCGAAAGGAAAAAGACTTGCTCGAAGTAAGCCAAGAAGATGGTACGTTGGTGGATCCTCAAGATGAAACAGAAACACAAGATCAAACCAAGGAGGGCCAAAATAATGCACAGGATGACCATTAAGACTCCGATGCAGAGACGGTTGATCCAAGAGACGATAAAGAAGTAAGGAAGGAAGATGAAGTTGTTGTAGTAGAAAAAGAAGAAAAGCAATAAGCAACAACAAAAGAAAGCAACGAAAGAACCTGAGCCCCCCAAAAATGTAAAAGACAAGAGTAAGTCAGGTGAGAAAAAGCTTCCTTATCCAGATCAAAAAAAGAAAGCACCAGATGAGGTAATTTATAATTATTTTACAAAGGCACTTAGTGACCTTCATCTAGAAATTCCATTTGCATATGCAATCAAATTTCCTACTTATAGTAAATTCCTTTGTGATATTCTTAGTAGAAAGAAAGAAAGAACTGAAACTGTTGCCATGGTAACTAGCTATCCTGCTAACGAAAAGTTGTTGTCTAAGTCTAGAGATCCTGGAATACCAACTATTGATGCTCAACAGGTAAAAATAATATTCACAATGTCTTATGTGATCTAGGAACAGGAGTTAGTGTAATGCCATACTCCCTCTATAAAAGGTTAGGATTAGGGGAGTATTCTCCTCCTACTATCACTTTACAGATGGCTGACAAGTCCAATAAACAACCCGTTGGTATAATTGATGATGTCTTACTTAGGATAGATGAGCATGTTATTCCCACTGATTTTATTATTCTTGAAATGCCAGAAGATGAAAGATTATCTATAATACTTGGAAGACCCTTCCTCGGTACTGCAGATGTGTTAGTAGATTGTGTAGAAGGGAAGATAATCTTCAATGTTTATGATGCTGAAATCATCCAGTATTTTCCAAAGAAGCTAGAAGCAGGAGAAAGATATGTTCCACCGCCAAAACGAGTTCATGTGGTAAGTGCCATTGATAAGGGGCAACCAAAGGTAAGAATTTGAGAAGAGAGAAGAGGTTGAGTTATTCAACCATTCTTAATAAATGCTTAATGGGAGTCAACCCATTTTCATCAATTTAGTAGAATAGAGAATAAGAAGTTCATCGCATTCCCACCACTTTTTCATAGACATTCTTGCGGAAGCGCGCCCGTGAAGATGCAGCTATCAAAAAGTAGTAGAAACATCGATTGAATGAGTAGAGAATAATAATAAGAATAAAAGTTTGAGTTTTCTATTTACAAAATCTAAAATTTTGCTTTTAATATGCTAATGTTGGTCGATAGTTTTTACTATCAATTTTCTGTTAAAAACTTGGTATTTTGCTAAGTTATGGGATAAGAAGGTATCCTCGAAGAAATAGAATTTTTTTGATGACTACTGATGGTTTAACGACCAACTATATGGCGGGAATAAAAATTCCGGCCGTATAGTTCCTGTCATATAGTTATCTTTGCCATCAACAAATTTTCCTCGAAGGCACAGAGAGTTTAACGATCAACTATACGGCGGGAATAAAAATTCCGGCTATATAGCTTCGGTCGTATAGATATCGATGCCTTCGTACAAAAATTTCTGAAAGGTACTGAGAGTTTAACGACCAACTATACGGCGGGAATAAAAATTCTGGCCTTATAGTTCCGATCGTATAGATATCGATAACTTTTCTACAAAAATTTCTGAAAGGTGCTGAGAGTTCAACGACCAACTATACAACGAGAATAAAAATTCGGCCGTATAGTTCCGGTCGTATAGATATTGATGCCTTCATAGAATTTCATCCCAAAGGTACTGAGAGTTTAACAACCAACTATATGGCGAGAATAAACATTCTGACCGTATAGTTCCGGTCGTATAGATATCAATGCCAGTTTTAGAAATTTATCTCGCGAGGCAGGCGGTTTAACGACCAACTATACGGCGGGATCATTATGATCCAGTCGTATAGTTGTG
This sequence comes from Avena eriantha, assembly GCA_910589775.1. NCBI lineage: Eukaryota > Viridiplantae > Streptophyta > Magnoliopsida > Poales > Poaceae > Avena > Avena eriantha. The sequence continues at coordinate 282,715,992 of OU342742.1, read as the reverse complement.
CCCGTATAGCTGTTTCTGTATAAAGAAACCCTAGTTGGCTGCGCCGCCGCAACTATACCGGCGGAGCAACATCACCTGCCCGTATAGTTCCGGCCGTATAGTTTGGTGCGACCACAAAATCGCACCGGGGCAGCTAGGTCTTCCTCCTCTCCTCATTATTTCTCTCATATCCTCTCCAAACCTCTCAAAATCCACCTAGAACTCTTGATTCTTCGCGGATTTCGTTCGTTTGAGTGGGGGAATCAACAGATCGGTATGTTTCTCTTCCTATCCATGCTTTATTTTTAGATTACCATGGTTGAAACTCTCACATTGATCTAGTGGATGAACTCAAGCTTATTTTGTTTTTCCTATTAATTTATCATGTTACGATTGAATTTTTCCACGTAGAATCGTTCATATATCATGTAGAAACTATATGCCTAAGGTTTTATGGTGAAACTTTTCAGTGCATCACGATGTACAAAATCGGTAACCTCTTTCGTTCGAGCAAGCTCCAACAGGGTGAGGGCTCGAGCTCGAGGCCCCGAGCCCCACGCAACTCCAAGTTGGACATTGTCTCATCGAGGAGGGTGCTGCCCACACGTTGGGCCGACCACAACTTTCTCACCGTGGCAGGGTTGAAGGCAGACTTCGACCTCATGTGCAACTAGTCGAGGTTGGCGGTACTTGGCTTCGCAAGCCACAACACCTACACCGAGCTCACCCATGAGTTCCTTGCCTCCTTCTACGATGACCACAGGGAGGAAGGTAACATGTGCACGATAAGCTTCACCATGTACCGGGAGCACTATGAAATAATTTTTGAACAATTTTGCAATGCCTTCAGCTTCCCTCATACTGGGGAGCCCAATGTTACTAACCTCTATAGCGTAACAAGTGGAGAGACTTGGGAGGTTATTTCTGTTAATGGTGACAGTCACTTTTATCATAAGAAGATGTCTACCATCCAGAACCCAACCATTCGCTATTATGCTCTGTTCCTTGCCAACACACTACTTGGGAGGTGTGACACTGGTTCCATGGCTAATGAGGACATGACAATGATCACCAAGGCTCTTTTCCCCACTGCACTGCAAAGCCCCAGTCCTGTAACTCTACTCATCCAGCACTTTCACCACTAGAGCAACAAGACCAAAGGTGATATTCGCATTGGTGGATTAGTAACCCACCTTGCCTATGCATTAAATATTGTACTACCTGTTTTGGAACATGTTGACGGCTCCAAACTTATGGATGTCAAGTATTTTACTGCTTGTGGCTTCCTTGGTGTTTACCATGGTAACCGAAGGCTCCAAGCATATCAATTCAATTATCTTGGTGATGCACAGGGAGAGCAAGTTCAGTTGCCATGCCCCCAAGCCTTTTCGATTGTGGAGAAGGACGCTTGGATCCTCACCAAGGACCAAGTGATGGAGATCCTAGCCGAGCTTCAGCCTGATAAAGAGGAAGGTGAAGAAGGATGGCAGCAGGATGAGGAGGAGCAGGAGCAGGAGGAAGAGCATGGACACAACCCTGCTTGGGAACAATAGCAGCAGCAACAGCCAGGAGGAGCCTGTGAACCGTGGCCCAACCAGCCACAACAAGCGTATAGCTACGCCCCGTATTAGGAGTTCCAGCAGCTCAACCAGCGCGTTGGTGAGATCGACCACACTCTTCAGGATGTGAATGAAGATGTGAAGACTTTGACTCACAACTTCAGTCACTTGATGACCCACTTCCACAACTTCTACCAGCAGTATCCGCACCAGCCGCCAAATGGCGGCAACAACTGAGCCTGGCAATCGCCTAATTGGGGAGATTTGAAAACCTCCAAACTTTGCATTCATATTTTTATTTTCTTCTTTTGATTTATTTTATTACTTCAAATCTGCATGTTTATTTTCAGCTTTGCATGACTAAACCAAAAATACAAAAAAAATAGTTGTAACTTTATTTGCAAGTTTGTTTCTTGTTTCTCTCGAGGATTGCTTAATTTCAAGTGATTTGGCAATATGGAATATAGGAGAGGTTCGACTCAAATACGAGAACAAAGCAAGCAAGATGAGGTATCACATTTGTTTCATCACACTCTTTGCAACCTTAAAGTGATCCTACAATTATTTACTTGCTTGCACTGGAGTCACTCCCCGCTTAGCTTGTTATCCTACAAATTCTATTCCTTTGCTAGTGTCTCCTTTTTAGCTTTGAAACAATGAGCAATGAACTTGGTTAAAAATACTTCCTACATTTTTACAACAAGAAAAAGCATATGAAAGATGACTTGAGTCCATGCTTAGCTCAAAGATTTTAATTTTAGAACTACTCCATCCCATTTGAGCTTAATATAAATAGACTTGATAGTACCCTTGATTGAAATTGTTTGATTAAATGGATGCTTCGAAGTAGTAGAAATTATGCCACTATGTTTTCTAATAATTACCGTAAGATATTGCTTTACGCGTGTCATTACAACTCTATCGTGCTCCATGGGAACTATTAACTCCACTGGCCAACGAACGATCTAAATGTGAGAAACCACTTGATTTCGGCTATTGAGTTATGAAAACGTCTGTAGCAGCAATGCTATGAAGTGTAAATGTTTTAGTCTCCTCATGGTTTCACGTTCCAAGTGAAGTTGTAGTACCCCTTTGGCCCATTATTTCTCAACAATTATTTATTGGCATGGTAACAAGTGCACAACACAACCCCAATTAACATGTTAAAAATAGTGGCATGATTTCTCTATGAAAGAGCTGAAGTTTCTGAAAGACAAAAGAAAGAAAAGGTGTTGACGAGGGTTTAACTCGTTAATGCCAATTGTTATGAACTTGGGTTTTGGAGAAGGAGGGAGCGCTGGAGGCATCAATCGGCTAGCAAAAGGTTTACCCAGGTCCAGGCCTCGTAGAGGTCCCTACTCCTGCTTCTCTACTCTTGGAATTATCGAGGGAGTCGAAAGTTACAGGGGGTGCGCAGATGCAATCTGGCGATGGTTGTGGAAACTAGGGTTGTGATTGTCCTCCACGCCGCCCCCTCCTAGCCTTTATATAGATAGGCTAGGTCTCAGGTAGCAGGTCGAGTCGGTTACAGATTAGGGTTCGTCCCTTTAAACTTTCTATCTTAAGTTTCTTCTTGTGCTGCAAGCAATCGGAGTTTCCGTGAGTCACCCGAGTCTTGTATTGGGCCTTGGCAACACCGTGGGCTTCTGTGGTATCTGGACCGTATATGCCAAACTCGAGTACCTATAGGGTATGCCCACGTCAGTAGCCCCTGAGTGTCCAGTGGAATCATAGATTCGAGTGGAGACTTTATGAAGTCTTCAAGTGCACAAATGAGCATATTTTCAAGTGTTCTGTTTTGTGTCATAGGGGTAATTGATATACGTGCCTGATTTATCTGATGTATCGGTATCAGTTAACTTCCTTAGGGCAAAACAACGCAATCTACTCAAACTCGAGTCCTCGGACTCGAATTTGGAAAAGTGCTGGTGTAATTCGACTTAGGCCGTGGAGGTCTTATAGGAGCCAAATCCCACTATGTAAATGTGAGCACTTGACGCGTCCGTCAAGACATATTCATCGCACCTGTGGGTATGGATATATTTCTGGTAGTGCACAACAGATGCGTTGCTAGGCCTTATTTAGGTCTTATCTTCACGCTGTGAGCGCGACATCCGAATTTTTGTCATCGCGGAGATGATTCGGGTGGCCCAGGAGACGTAGTCTCTTTTCAGGGAAAAGATGAGGCGGAGTCGCCATAGTATTTGAGTGTGGATGTTATCGACACACAGTACACTGTTCAAAATAATCATAGGGTGCGCCGCCAACGCTCCCTATGGGAGTAGCCCCCGAGTGCCTATTCGAGTCGTAGACTCGAGTGGGGGCTAAAAACATTTTGCGACTCTTGTCGTCTTTTGTTACTTGTTTCAGTCGAATGTGCTTTTAATGCTCCCTATAGGAGTAACCCAGAGTCCACATAGAATTGTTGATTCGAGTGAAGGGTTCTGATGATGCTTGGTCATCTGCATAAAAATTCTTCGGGTGCGCGGCCAACGCTCCTATTAGGAGTAGCTCCCGAGTGCTTGGTTGAGTCGAAGACTTGAGTAAGTACTAAAGTATTCAAAAATGTTCTTCTGCTGGAATTGGTGACGTCATTGCTGACGACGAGATGACTTCGATTTCCCGCGTGAGTGGCTTTGACGGGACATGACGAGCGGTGGGTCCCACTTTCTGACTTTGATTTGACTAGGCGTGCGTACTCTTCTGTTTTAACTGTGGCTCCTCGATTTCCGCGCGTAATGGGAGTTGTGGGGGACGGTTCGTGATTCACCTTCACCACGCGTCGATGTTGATGCGCGCCACGCGTCCAGTAGGGTTTCTGCTGGCCATCAGATGACATCCATTAGGGGGTTAAGTATGAGCACAGATGAGGTAATTTTCCGCATCTCTCTTCTTCCTTTCGCTTCCTCCGCCATTGTTGTTCTTGCTTCTTCCTTGCGCACATCCCCTCGGTGGCACTAGACCAGCTTCGCGTATTCCCCAGCTATTTCCTGTACTCTCATCGCCATCGAAAGATGGGCAAGAAGAAAGGAGGCGCCGCTGCTGGATCTGCGGCCACCATTGTCGCTACCAAGAAGAAAGGAGGCGCCACCACCACGGGCACCAGCGCCGCCGGTGCTAGGAAGAAGAAGGGTGCGGGCACCCGCATCACCAATGGGTCCTGGCGCCCATCCATCATCAAATCCTCCAAGCTGCACACTCTTTGTCAAGATGGAGTGCTTCCTTCTATGAAATATGACTCTCGAGTGCCTGGCGAAGAGGTAATCCCCTGTCCTCCTGCGGGTTTCCGAGTGATGTTCCTTGCGTCCATCATTCGTGGTCTCTCTCTCCCCATGCATCCATTTGTTAGGGGTCTTCTCTATTTCTATGGGCTCCAGCTGTCCCCAAATTCGATTCTCCATATCTCTTGTTTCATCACTCTCTGCGAGTGCTAACTCGGAATCGAGCCACACTTTGGTCTCTTCAAGAAGCTTTTTAAGCTTAAGCGTCAGTCGGGGTCGGGGTCGGGTTCTATGGTCTACGATGTAGGAGGCTGCGGGATCCATGTCGACTCTTCCACCACTTACTTCAATATCAAGCTCACTGCGTCTGTCCAAGGGTGGAGAGATAAGTGGTTCTACATCCGCGACCAGAAGGCCGGCGGAGAGCATTATGGACTCGCGCCCTTCGATCCCGTGGCGGCCTGCAAGAGGAGGCGCTCCTGGAAGAACATCGTGATGCCCGGCGAGTCCGAGGAGATGGAGATGCTGTATCAGCGTGTCTGTGACCTCGAGGGCCATATAGGCAAAGAAGAAGGTGGCATTGCACTCATTCACACATGGTTGCTCCACCGTATTCAGCCTCTGCAGGCTAGAGCCCATCTAATGTACCACTGGATCGGTGCTGGCGATGTCACTCGCATATCTGCGGAGGGTATTTCTGTGGGTGAGGTAGACAGGAGGTTGAGGCTGGTGACCAAGTACACCGCCAAGGAGGATCTCCCAGGAGAATCAGTTGTGCCTCCTTTTGACGCCAACAACCCTCCACCTGAGGTAGAGTTTTTCTATGAAGTGTTATAAATTTCTTGATTGCTTGTCAGGTATTTGAAATATGTTGATGCTTCCTCTGATTGCAGGACTAGAACGTGGCTGCCAACTTCCCTCCTCAGCCAGAAGGAATTATCCCACGCGAAGTGGAGGAAGAGGACGAGTCGGGCTCTACGGTCCCCATGGAGGAAGAGGAGGAAGCCCACGAGTCCGGTGACCGCGGGACTCACAAGTGCTCCGGCAGCAAGGATTCAGATGCTTCCTCGCTGTCAACGCCGGAGAGTTCTCCTGCTGCTATTGCAGAGGAGCCAATCTCCGCCGTTCCTATCCGCGTCGTGGCTCCTCCCGCTCGGAAGAAGCTGCGGTTGCCAAAGGAGTCGTCAGATGATTCCTTCGATCTTGACAAATTTAACTGGTGAGTTTTTATATTTTGTGAATTCGTCTTGTGTGCCTTGAAGTTTTCTCTTCTGAAGTAATATTGGCCATATTTTGTAGTCAAACGGTTTCATCGTCATCTGACGATGTCGAATTTGTGAAAGAATCTGGAGTCGCAGACTCCAAGACCAAGGACGTGGCCGCACGGTCTCCTTCTCCTCCAGTGGCAGCCCACTCCGGCGCTAATTCTTCGAGTTCCCCACACGCTGGGGGCACCAGATGGTTGCATGGACGACTTCCCGACAGGCATCTTCGGAGTCCCTAGAGGAACACGTGAGTGTCTCTTTTTTGCTGTTGGAAGTCGAATTGTGGAGCTTGTGCCTTTTGTCGTTGTTGAAGTTTTTTGTTTTCTTTTGATGTAGCCTATCATGAAGGATTCCACTCACCTCGCAGAGCAAGTTCTTGCCTTGGGTCGACAACATGGCTTGCTAGACAACCGCCATCGCACAGTCGAAGGTTTGTTCGAATCGTTGTATCTTCACTCTCCTTTGTATTGAAATTTGTAGACTCATGTACTTGCTGTGATCTACCCTTTATAGGTGAGCATAATGAACTTCTCTGTCGCTTTACTTCCCTCGAGAAGGAGCTTGCTGCAGCGAAGAAGAAGCGCGACGAGGTGATCGCGGCCCTGGAGGAGTCACAGAAGCGGGAGGAAGACCTACGCGCTTCTGCTGCTGTGAGGGAGAAGTTGTTCGTGGAACAAATTTTCTCGACTGCGAAGACACTCTCAGGTACTTGCGCTTCACTTGTATTTTCCCTATCTTGGTTTTCTTGCCCTTACACTGACACTTTGTATTCTTCAGATTCCGCTGGTCTCAGTTTCAACGCCCAGGCCTTGCGTCGCGAGGATGCTCTTGCTGGTGCTATGGCTACAGTCGAGGACTGCGGTGTCTCCCTCCAAGAGACGCTGGGGAAAGCCAAAGGTGTGTTGAGCCACCTCCAGGAGGACCTGACCCCCAAGGCTAGCCTAATTGACAATCTTGAGGACCTGGTGGAATCCTTCGCCGAAGGTATTCCCATGGATTTCAAGAACTCTCAGCGGTCTGTCAGCGCCACCATGGCACTCGCGATGGCGCAAGCCCATGGCGTGGAGTTGGATCCCAGCGCGATCTCCAAGGCGATGCCTATCGACGCGGATGGCCAACAGGTAGTGTTTTCTCCCGTCACTACTAGCTGTGGTAAGTATGGGCCTCAGCTCATCGATACATGATACATTGCAAATGTATCTATAATTTTTGATGTTCCATGCTTAGTTTTATCCACTTTCTTGTGTTTTGTTCCCACTTTGGAGTACTTTTCATATGATTTCTTGGACTAACCTATTAACAAGAGCCATAGTGCCAGCTGCCTGTTTTCTGCTGTTTTTGGTTCCAGGAAAGTCAGAAAATGAATATTCTCGAAATTGGACGGGACAAAAGCCAAAGTGCCTATTTTTTCGGATGTCATCAAGTGCCAGAATACGAGACAGAGAGGGGTCAGAGGGCGGCCACACCACCTGGCCGCGCGGCCAGGCTTGGCCCGCGCCAGGGGGTGGTGTGGCTAGCCCAGGCACCCCCTCGGCCTCTCCTTCCGCCTATATATTTCCCTCAGGACAAAAACCCTAAGGGCCCGATCAAAAATCCACGAAAGAGTATGTAGCCGCTGTCATCTCCATCCCTAGATCAGGAGGGATCTGAAGCTCTTCCCGGCACCCTGCCGGAGAGGGGAATTCACCCTGGAGGCCTTCTTCATCACCATGCAAGCCTCCGGTGTGATGTGTGAGTAGTTCATCCTTGGATTACGGATCCATGTAGTAGCTAGATGGCTGGTTCTCCTCCTTTGTGCTTTCATGTTTAGATCTTGTGAGCTCTGTTCATGATCAAGATCATCTATTTGTAATTTTGCATGTTGTGTTTGCGGGGATCCGATGGATATTGAGATGCTATTTCATATTGATTATTGATTCTATCATGTCTTTGTTATTTGTGATCTTGCATGCTTTCCGTTGTTAGTAGCTATCTTGGCCAAGTAGATGCTAGCAACTCCAAGAGTTGGTATTTATGCTCGATAGTGGGTTCATGTCTCTGGTAATCTGGGGAAGTGACAGAAATCTCTAAGGTACTAGATGTGCTGTTGCTACTAGGGAGAAAACAACAATCCTTTGTTCATAGAACAATCGTATTGTTTACTTTACACGTAGTTCGTAAAGCAATAATCTGTTGCTTGCAACTTAATACTGGAGGGGGTTCAGATGATAACCTGAAGGTGGATTATTAGTCATAGATGCAGTTGGATGGCGGTCTATGTATAATGATGTAATGCCCAATCAAGTTCCAAAGGATTCAAGATGATTAGTATATGCATGTATTGCTTTCTCGATGTTTGTCAATTGCCTCGCTGTAATTTGTTCACCCAACATGTTATCTATGTAAGGAGAGCCACCTCTAGTGAACTATGGATCCCGGTCCTTTTTCTTTACATACAATCTATAAACTGTTTACTGCTTTGTGTTTACCTTCTACAAACTTTTACTTCTTTCCATTCAATACGTTTAATCCTTTGTTTTCCGCAAAACACGGTGAGATTGCCAACCTCATCGCAAGTTGAGGACAAAGTTCTGTGGTTGTGTTGTGCGGGTCTCCATGTTGCTACTAGCACCTGTAGTGCGCCCTGCCAAAGCTCAGCTAGTAACACCTTTGGGGTGTTTCCTTGCTCCTACTGTTTCGATTAAACCTTGGTTTCATAACTGAGGGAAACTTGCTGCTGTGCTCATCATACCTTCCTCTTGGGGTTCCCAACGAGCTCTACATCAACACCGCCATCAAGCATTTTTCTGGGCGCCCTGCATTGAGCCATGAAGCATTTTTCTGGCGCCGTTGCCGGGGAGTCAAGGACATCTTCACAAGGGGAGTCCCGCATAACCAATCTCTTTACTTTGTTGTTTTTGTTTTGCTTAGTTTCTTTTTTCTTTGTTTGCTTGTTTTGTTATTCAAAAACACTAAAAAATTAGTTCTACAAGTTTGCTTTCTTATTTGAAAACACAAAAAAATGACTACTCTTGAAAACACTAAGTTGTGTGACTTCACTAGCACCAACAACAATGATTTTATGAGCACACCTATTGCTCCACCCGTGGCTGAAAATACTTTCTTTGAGATAAAACCTTCTTTGCTCAATCTTGTTATGAGAGAACAATTTTCTGGTATTGGTAATGAAGATGCTGCTTCCCATCTAAATAACTTTGTTGAACTTTGTTAGGTGCAAAAGCATAGGGATATAGATGGTGATATTATTAAGCTGAAATTGTTTCCTTTCTCTTTGAGAGGAAAACCTAAAGAATGGTTGAATTCCTTAACTAGGAATAGTATTGATTCTTGGACTAAATGCAAAGATGCTTTTATTGGAAAATAATATCCTCCTGCTAAGATTATATCCATGAGAAGTGAAATAATGAAGTTTAAACAACTTGATAATGAACATGTTGCTCAAGCTTGGGAAAGAATGAAATCTTTGGTAAAAAATTGTCCCACTCATGGACTGACTGCTTGGATGATCATCCAAACTTTTTATGCAGGATTGAACTATTCTTCAAGGAACCTATTGGATTCTGCTGCTGGAGGTACCTTTATGACCATCACTTTGGGTGCTGCAACAAAACTTTTGGACAATATGATGGTTAATTATTCTGAATGGCATACTGAGAGAGCTCCACATGGTAAGAAGGTAAATTCTGTTGAGGAAACCTCCTCCTTGAGTGATAAAATTGATATTATTATGTATATGCTTGTTAATGGGAAAGCCCATATTGATCCAAATAATGTTCCTTTAGCCTCTTTGGTTGCTCAAGAAGAGCAAGTTGATGTGAACTTCATAAGAAATAACAATTTTGGCAACAATGCTTATGGTAACAATGCTTATAGGAACAATTTTGGTAACAAAAATTATAAGCCATATCCTCCCAACAATGGTCATGCTTATGGAAATTCTTACAACAATAATAAGTGTGCTCCCTCTGAACTTGAAGTTATGCTTAAAGAGTTTACTAGTAAACAAACTACCTTCAATAAAACTATTGAGGAAAAACTCTCTAATGCTGAAAGAAATATAGCATCTTTAGCTGAAGCTCAATCTTCTTTAAATAAAATGGCTGCTAAACCTAAAACTAATGAGAATCCCTTTGCAGCTACCAATGCTATACAAGTAAGAATTGATGAAAATGTTAGACTATTAGCTGAATTACATGCTATGTGGGAAAGAGAAGATGAGATTGCTAGAAACATTAGTGTTCCTACTATTACCACCACTAGTGTTGATGCTAGTAATAGTTCTACTACTTTAGATGATAAAGTTGATTTTGATCTTGATGGTTGCAACATCTCTGAAGTTATTAAGTTCCTACAAAAGCTTGCTAAAAGTCCTAATGCTAATGCTATGAACATGGCCTTTACAAAACACATTACTGATGCTCTCATAAAGATTAAAGAAGAAAAGATGAAACATAAAGCTTCTATTCCTATAAAATAAGAAGATGGTTGGGAACCCATCATTAATATGAAAGTGAATGACTTTGATTTCAAAGCTTTATGTGATCTTGATAGTAGTGTTTCTATTATGTCTAGAAGGATTTATGATATGCTTGATTTGCCTCCACTTGAAGATTGTTATTTGAATGTCCCACTTGATGATAATGATAAAAATAAACTCATGGGGAGTCTTAATGATGTTCTTATTATGGTTAACAATTCCTATGTCCCCGTTGATTTCTATGTTTTGGATGTTGAATACAATGCTTCTTGTCCTATTACTCTGGGAAGACCTTTTCTTAGAACTGTTGGTGCCATCATTGATATCAAAAAAGACACCATTAAATATCAACTCCCACTCCAGAAAGGTATAGAAAACTTCCCTAAAACGAGAGAAAAGATTTCTTTTGCTTCTCCTATGAAAACAAAATTTAGTCTTAATGCTTCTTCATTCGAGAACACTTGATTCTTTCTTTGCTTCTTATGCCTAACTTAAAGGCGTTAAAGAAAAGTACTTATTGGGAGATAACCCAAAAGTTTTAGATGAGTCTTGGAGGTAATTACTTTAGTAATAACCGCTCCTTATCCTTTTTATTTGCTTTTTGTGCCAAGAGTAACCTCTAATGAGAGAGAAGTAATGATTGGGAAAGTTGCTGTCCCGAAACAGATTTTTGTGCTTCACCGTAAAAATTGGTGAGAGAGCTATGTATGTCAGATTGAGCTGTAAGTTTTTGTGCTTCTGCCCAGGTTGTTATCTAACTTTAGTTAGTTCAACACTTGTTGATTTGAGCAACAGAAGGTATTCGAAAAAATTCTTCTTTACCTGCTGGTCTATTTTGACAGATTTCTGCCATTTTTTGCATTTGCTTCTTGTTGGTTCCTTCTTGAGTTCTTTTGGGCAATTGAGCTATTTGAGGGAAGTGCTACAGTATCTAGTGTTCTAATGGAATTTTATTTGGTGTTAGAACTGAACCTTAAGACTTATTTATCTTGAGTGCACTAATGTTGCTAATAAAGATTGTGTGAAGTTTTGTATGAAGGAAAAATTTCAGGTGTATGGAAGGAATGAGTAATGAGATGAAGGATGGACTAAAGCTCAACCTTGGGGATGCCACGCGTGTCACCCCAAGAAATATCCAAGAAGTACAAGCGTCAAAGCTTGGGGATGCCCAAGGCATCCCCTTCTTCATCAATAAAAATCCTAGGTTTCTTCCAAACGCTTCTTTTTTATTGTTTCATGCACAATTGTGTTTTTCTTGGAGCGTCTTCTTTTTCGTTTTCGTTTTCGTTTTGGTTTTTAGTTTGCTTGGTTTGCTTAGTTTTCTGAATAAATTGGTTGGACCCCCTCTTTCATACATTGGTTTACAAATAGTTTGGTTTGGTTTGGAAAAGAGTAGGAAAGTTCATGCTTATGTGGTAAAAAGAGCTTGTTTTTTACGGTGGCCTATGCTTTGTCATGCCATGCTTGATATTGTTTTGGCCTTATGCTTAGTATTCTTTGCTGTAGCATGACTTGTTATAAAGAATTGAGATTGCTTAATGTGCCTTGCATGAATCATGCGTTGTTTTAGCATATTAAAGCATAGTATAGTGGTATTCTCCTTTGATGCTTTATTTGGGTTGACTTAGCACATGCTCACACCATGTTATGACTATCCAAAGTCACCATAGCCTTTATGATCCTTTAGTTTTCAACTTGTAGTATCACTTTATGCTTTGATCAATGATGTTTTGTCGCTATGCATGATTATGGCCATTATTGCTCTCTTAGTTTGTCACTCCCAGTCTTTTGCTAGCCTCCACAACAAAGTATGAGTTCCACTCATGCATCCAACTCCCTAAACCAAGTTATTGCAAAGAGTCCACCATACCTACCTATTAGCTTATGCTATTCCAAGTATATTCATGCTTTTGTTTACCTTCCAAATTAAACTTGTTATGAGAAAACTAGTGATTAAAGCTCTCACAAACTTGATGGCACACTTTAATTTTTTGCCTCTAATAAACTTGAACCATTGGGTCCTTCTTTGTTGCGTATATGCTTGCGCTTTATAAGTTGAAATTAGCAGAACCATGTTTCACGGGGAACGCTTTCAACATTGCACATGTACTTTGTACCCCGTTGATATCATGTTCTTTTGCTTACGGATCCCGACAGTGTGAAATAAAAGTGGAACTTGTAAGATCATGGAGTTTGTATGTGTGTTAGAGAAACGCCTGGGCCGCTAGCCTAAGCCATGCCTAATCATGGTGGAAACTTGCAGCATCACCATAATGAGCATTTTATGAAGCATCCTCAATAAAAACCTATGCAAATAGCAAAAAAAAGATCGCTGAGATGCTCATTGTCTACTTGCCTTGTCATTTTGATTATGTAAAGCTCCCGTATCATGTGCAAGGGGTACCCCGTTGGCGGTTCTTAATGATACACTTTTACTTACAATGACAAGAGCTTACTCGTGACTGAAGTTGAGTAGCATGAGGATCGGTCTTCGTAAGTTAGGGGCATGAGATTTCGGTTTATAACTTGTCAAGCATATCCTCTTAGTTGTGTCACTTTAACCTTAATCACCTTCAATATGCTTATGATAGGGGCAATGAGAGCTGAAAGCTATAAGTACCATAATTTTTGGAAGCTCTTTATGAGACTTGAATCCCTACTTCCTTTTACAAAGGCCTTTCTTCCACCATTATATTGAGTCTCCACCTTATACCTTTATGCACCTACTTTGAGAGCATAGTGGCCATTCTTAGTTCTATGTGCATTGTCCCAAGACTAGTTGATTGATGCATACTTTGATATTGCCTGTTTTAAACTATTGTATCTAGTCACTCTTATGAACTTTGAAGGTGTCCTATGCATTTATATTTGCTAATCTTTGAGGGACAAGCTGAATACTATTATGCTATGTTTTCTTTATGTGAAACAAACAAATATCTTGCAAAGCATTGTTATTCATGAATCTTTTGTTTGTGCCTTTTCATGTTGCATCATAGTTTCTTTGCTTATTACTAGAACTTTGTCTTTCATGTTATGATTGAAGTACTATGATCTCAGCTTTGAATGTTTTACAAATACTTTGATCAAGTCTTTGATGGTGCATGTCACCTCAAAAATTATTCTTTCTTTTTACCACTTACCTACTCGAGGACGAGCAGGAGTTAAGCTTGGGGATGTTGATACATTGCAAATGTATCTATAATTTTTGATGTTCCATGCTTAGTTTTATCCACTTTCTTGTGTTTTGTTCCAACTTTGGAGTACTTTTCATATGATTTCTTGGACTAACCTATTAATAAGAGCCATAGTGCCAGCTGTCTGTTTTCTGTTTTTTTGGTTCCAGGAAAGTCAGAAAATGAATATTCTCGGAATTGGACAGGCCAAAAGCCAAAGTGCCTATTTTCCGGATGTCATCAAGTGCCAGAATACGAGACGGAGAGGGGCCAGAGGGCGGCCACACCACCTGGCCGCGCGGCCAGGCTTGGCCCGTGCCAGGGGGTGGTGTGGCCAGCCCAGGCACCCCCCCGGCCTCTCCTTCCGCCTATATATTTCCCTCGGGACGAAAACCCTAAGGGCCTAAACAAAAATCCACGAAAGAGTCTGTAGCCGCCGTCATCTCCATCCCTAGATCGGGAGGGATCTGAAGCTCTTCCCGGCACCCTGCCAGAGAGGGGAATTCACCCTAGAGGCCTTCTTCATCACCATGCAAGCCTCCGGTGTGATGCGTGAGTAGTTCATCCTTGGACTACGGATCCATGTAGTAGCTAGATGGCTGGTTCTCCTCCTTTGTTCTTTCATGTTTAGATCTTGTGAGCTCCGTTCATGATCAAGATCATCTATTTGTAATTCTGTATGTTGCGTTTGCGGGGATTCGATGGATATTGAGATGCTATTTCAGATTGATTATTGATTCTATCATGTCTTTGTTATTTGTGATCTTGCATGCTTTTTGTTAGTAGCTATCTTGGCCAAGTAGATGCTAGCAACTCCAAGAGTTAGTATTTATGCTCGATAGTGGGTTCATGCCTCTGGTAATCTGGGGAAGTGACAGAAATCTCTAAGGTACTAGATGTGCTGATGCTACTAGGGAGAAAACAACAATCCTTTGTTCATAGAACAATCGTATTGTTTACTTTACACGCAATTCGTAAAGCAATAATCTGTTGCTTGCAACTTAATACTGGAGGGGGTTTGGATGATAACCTGAAGGTGGATTATTAGTCATAGATGCAGTTGGATGGCGGTCTATGTATAATGTTGTAATGCCCAATCAAGTTCCAAAGGAGTCAAGATGATTAGTATATGCATGTATTGCTTTCTCGATGTTTGTCAATTGCCCCGCTGTAATTTGTTCACCCAACATGTTATCTATCTAAGGAGAGCCACCTCTAGTGAACTATGGATCCCTGTCCTTTTTCTTTACATACAATCTATAAACTGTTTACTGCTTTGTGTTTACTTTCTGCAAACTTTTACTTCTTTCCATTCGATATGTTTAATCCTTTGTTTTCCGCAAAACACGGTGAGATTGACAACCTCATCGCAAGTTGGGGACAAAGTTCTGTGGTTGTGTTGTGCAGGTCTCCACGTTGCTACTAGCACCGGTAGTGCGCCCTGCCAAAGCTCAGCTAGTAACACCTTTGGGGTGTTTCCTTGCTCCTACTGGTTCGATTAAACCTTGGTTTCATAACTGAGGGAAACTTGCTGCTGTGCTCATCATACCTTCCTCTTGGGGTTCCCAACGAGCTCTACATCAACACCGCCATCAAGCATTTTTCTGGGCGCCATGCATTGAGCCATCAATACAGTCGCAAAATATTCTGCGGAGCTGCAACGAGCGAAGGCAGCGAAGACTGCGGCGTCTGGGGCTACCACCGAAAAGTTGGTGGCATCAGAGGCTGCCACGGATTCGATGAGGCCCCTGAAGTCGAATTCCTAGTCGAAGAAGCATATTGCTCCTTAGTTGCCATCTGTAATAACTGTAGCGTCCTTTTGTCTGAACCATGCTTTTGTGGGAGTGTCCCTGTCAATACTTTGCTATGTTTGAATGCATTCGTGCTTTTATCAATGTATTATTGTTCCCTTATTTGCTCCTTGCTTGATTGTAATAGGGTCCTTCGAGTGATCCTCGTGACTCTCCTCCCACCGATGAAAACACAGCGCAACCACGTTCAAAGGTGGAGGAGCTGTCGCTTCTCCCGCGACTGCGCGACCGTATTAAGCAGTTGGAGCGGGAGTTTCCCATAGTCTACGGTAGCGCGGATGTGTGGAAGTCGAAGGCACAGAAAGCCACCGCTCGCGAGAAGTATCTTCTCGACGAGGTTGCTCAACTGAACGAGCACTTTAAATGTTAGCTTTCTATCTTCTTATCCTTTCTTTAGCCATTCGCGGTGATGCCTTGGCTTATATTTTTGGTCTTGCGCTTTGTAGTTGTTAGCGCTCGCCATCCATAGGATGAGAAGGACCGGGTAGCCATTCGAATGAATGACCTAACCCAAGAGCAGCAACAAGCTAGTGGGTACTTTTGGGTAGATCATGATTGTGCAGTCGCGTTGGCAACTTTGCAGGATTGCGCGTCACGGGTGCTTCAATGCTTGAAGAAGGCTCAATCTTGCTTGAAGTATATTTACCAGACGATGTTTCCATTGGATGCTGTGCCATCAAGCCTGTTGGCTCTTCTGGCGAAATTTCAAGATATAAGCGCGGTCCGCGAGTGCGTGCGGCAGCAGCTGGTCGCCGGTGCCAAGGCCGCGCTGTCGCTGGTGCATTTGCATAGGCCAGATGTGGACATCATGTCTATTGCTGTTGGACCGCCGCCGCCGCCAGAAGGGATGACTTGGAACATGGTACCGAACTACCAGGCGGTTGATCGGCTAGTAGAGGACATCGTCGACTTCTTTGAAGAGCAGATGAATGTTCATCTTTTGCAGTAGTAGCATAATTTGTATCCTGCACATAGATGTATAAGTGTTGTAAAGTTCATATGATTGTGGTGGGTGTATTTAATACCCATTGATATGTGAAGAGCTTGCTAGTTTGTATTATTTGTGAGTGTGTTGTACTCTGCAGTTCCCTTTCGTTAGCTTGACATGTATTTATCTCAGCACCTTGCCAACCTGTCAGGTGCGTTGCAGCTGGGTTGGTTTTTATCAAGGGTTCGAGTGGTAATATGTCAGCTACTCAGGATACTACGATTTGTTCGTGGAAGGAAGGTGTAAAGGGTGGCGCAGCCCCTAGTGATAAAATTGCGAGAAAAACAGAAAAGACACAGAGTTTTGGGGCACTTAGCTTTATTTATTCTCAGAATAGTACGAGGCACAATGTGTGGCTAAGTAGCCTGGCTGAATGGCCTCATTTGTAAAGTAAAAACATCTAGGGGTAGAAACAACGCAGCCGTGCGACATTCCAGGGGTTGGAGTATGCGGCTCCGCTCTCGAAATCTCTAAGGCGATAGGCGCCACCTAGGATTACTTCTGTAATCACATAAGGTCCTTCCCAAGGGCACTCAAACTTGATATGCCCTTGCTGCTTCAGTCGCAGGACCAGGTCTCCTTCGACGAAGGATCTGGGGCGCAACCTTCTGCTGTGGTAGTTGCGGAGGCTCTGCTGGTAGATTGTGGATCTCTCCGCTGCGATCTTACGTGCCTCATCAAGGAGGTCGACGGAATCTTCGAGTGCGAGAGTTGAATCCTTATCGCTGTACGCAACCACCTGCGGGGCTTTGTAACACACTTTTGCGGGTAGCACCGCTTCATCATTGTGCACCATGAAGAACAAAGTGTAGCCCGTGGTGCTGTTTGGAGTTGTGCGTAGGCTTTAAAGTACGGGTCGCAACTCGTCTGGCTAGCACCCAGCGGCTTGTTTGAGTAGCCGAAGGAGTCATTTCTTGATTCCGCCGAAGACCAGGCCGTTGGCCTTTTCGACTTGACCGTTGGTCTGAGGGTGAGCCACCGAGGCATAGCTAATGTTGATTCCCAAGTTTTCGTAGAATTCCTGGAACTCCTTGGAGGTGAAGTTCGTCCCATTGTCCGTGATGATGCTATGTGGCACTCCAAAGCGGTAGACGATGGACTCGAAGAACTTGATGGCGCTGGCTCCTGATTGATTCGTCACTGGCATGGCCTCGATCCACTTGGTGAATTTTTCGACCACGACTAAGAGGTAGACGTAGCCTCCTCGCGAGGACTTCGGGAGCTTGCCGACCATGTCAAGTCTCCATTGTGCAAAGGGACAAGCCACTGGTATTGGCCTGAGTTCTGCGCCCGGTGCGTGCGGTTTATCCGCGAATCGCTGGCAAGCATTGCAGCGCTGGACGTATCCTTGGCGTCACGCATGGCCGTTGGCTAGTATAATCCAGCTCGTAGAGCTTTGGCGACGAGGGCGCGACTTCCCGCATGGTGTCCGCATGTGCCTTTGTGTATGTCGAGGAGGATGGCTCTTCCGTCTCCGTTGGAGACGCACCTCTGAAGAACACCTATGATGCTGTGCTTGTATAGTTCACTGTTGATAAGGGCGATGCCTTGGATCATCGCGCTATGTGTCTTGCATCAGTCAGGTCCTCTAGCAACCTTTTTCTGAGCAGGTATGTGATATACGGCTGCATCCAAGATGGTTCGATCATCATGACCTCCATTGGGCCTTCGAGTCCTGTATCGGGCTCTATGTCCTCGAGTGCCATTGGCTCGTTGGGTGGCATAGCCCCCGAGTGCGTTGACGTGCTTTCCTTCTTCTCTGGAGCTTTGGGTTTGATTGATCGTTCGCATATGCGCTCTAGGAATACTCCAGGTGGTATTGGGGTGCAGGTGGAGCCAATATTGGCGAGTATGTCTGCTTCCTCATTGCTTTCGCGGCCAACGTGTCGCAGATCGCAGCCGTCAAAGTCTCCCTCGTGTGTGTCGTAGAGGTCGCGATAGGCGATCATGTTGTCACTCAGTGTGTCACACTCGTGCATCGTTTGGTTGACCACCAGCTTGGAGTCGACATAGATGATGAGCCTCTTGGCGCCGCAAGCTTTCGCCATCCGCATTCCATGGATCAAGGCTTTGTACTCAGCTTCGTTATTGGAGGTTGTGAACTGCATTCGCAGGACATACTTCATCTTGTCTCCTTGGGGCAATGTCAGTATGACACCTGCACTAGCTCCATACTTTCGCTTGGACCCGTCGAAGTGCATTGTCCAGATATAGGACATATCTGGTTTATCGGGGAGCTGGTTCTCCATCCAGTGCATGAGTAAGTCTGGGAGAACTTGCGACTTTATCGCGTCGCGCTTCTCGTATGTGATGTCGCGTGGCGATAGCTCTGTGACCCAGAGCGCGACTCGCCCAATAGCGTCATGATTATTGAGTATGAGTCCGAGTGGGGCGTCGTTCACCACCACGATTGGGTGCTCCCGGAAGTAGTGGCGCAGTCGCCTGGCTGTCATGAAGATGCCGTACGCTAGCTTCTGGTAGTGCGGATACCGCTGTTTTGTTGGCGTGAGCACCTCGCTGAGGTAGTAGACTGGGCATTGTACCCCGTGGACTTTGTTTTCTTCGGCTCATTCCACCACGAGCACAATGCTGACCACCTGGTTGGTGGCGGAGATATATAACAGCAGCGGCTCCTTTTCGCGAGGTGTCACTAGTACTGGCGAGGTGGATAGTAGACACTTGAGGTCTTCGAATGCTTCTTGTGCTTCATCTATCCACTCGAACTTGTCGACTTTGCGGAGAAGTTGGTAGAAGGGCAGTGCCTTTTTGCCCATATGACTGATGGATCGACTGAGCGCCGCAATTCGCCTAGCTAGTTGCTAGACGCCTTTTACGTTCTTCGGCTTCTCCATGGTCAGTATGGTTTTTATTTTCTTTGGGTTTGCTCTGATCCCTCTCGTAGAGATGAGATACCCAAGTAATTGCCCAGATGGTACGCCGAAGGCGCATTTGTCCGGATTGAGCTTGATCCGGTAGTGATCGAGGTTATCGAAGGTCTCACGGAGATCGTCGATTAACGTGGCTTCCTCTTTGGTTTTGATGATGATGTCATCGATGTAGACTTGGATATTGCGACCAAGTTGGTTCTTGAGGCAGGCCTGCATACACTGCTGGTAGGTGGCTCAGGCATTTTTTAGCCCGAAGGGCATCGTGTTGTAGCAAAACACACCAAAGGGTGTTGTGAGCGCTGTTTTCTCCTGGTCTTCCTCCTTCATTTGAATCTGGTTATAGCCTGAGTAGGAATCGAGGAAGCAGAGGTGCCCGCATCCTATAGTGGAGTCGATTATTTGATCGATCTGTGGCAACAAGAAGTGATCCTTCGGGCAGTGCTTATTCAAGGAGTGAAGTCCACATACATCCGCAGGATATCCGTGTCTTTTTTAGGCACAAGCACTGTATTTGCGAGCTAGGTGCTTTCCTTGATCTCGCGTATGAAATTTGCGTCGAGGAGTCTGTTGATCTCCATATTGACTGCTTTTGCTCTTGGTTCAGACAGTCATCGTATTGTGTGCTTGACTGGCCTTGCGTCTGGATTCACGTTGAGTGAGTGCTCGACGAATTCCATGGGAACTCCTGGTATGTCTGCTGGACCCTATGCGAAGATTTCCCAGTGCTCACGGAGGAACTCGACGAGCACGAGTTCCTGTGCAGAACTCAAGTTGTTTGCGATGAGGGCCGTCTTGGCTAGGTCTGTTGGGTGGACCTGGACTTTCTTGGTGTGCACCGACGAGTCGAAGGAGAGGTCGGGTGATCTTTGCTTGCTCAGGGGAGGCAGACTGTTGTCTGTCAACTCCTTCACCTTTGCGAGTTCCTCTTGCATGCCGAAGGACTGGGATATTCTGTTGAATTCCCTGTCGCGGCTATCAGACCTTTAGAAGCTTCCATTGATTGTGATGACGCCGTTTGGTCCTGACATGTTCATCTGCAGATAGGCGTAGTGTGGTACCACCATGAACCTCGCAAACGCGACACGTACGATGATGCAGTGGTACTGTGAGGGCCAGCCGACGACTTCGAAGTCGATGCGTTCTCGCTAGAAATTCTGCGGCGTGCCAAAGATGATGTCGAGGTTGATTTTTCCAGGGGCACACTCCCTTTCTTGGGATGATGCCGTGGAACGTCGTGTCTGAAACTTCCAGACCTGTCAGAGGGATCCTCATCGTGCGCAGGGTACTCGCGAACATGAGTTTGATGCCGCTCCCACCGTCCATGAAGACGCGACTCATATCGAAGCCCTCAATCTGCGCCTCGAGTACGAGGGGACAGTGGCCCGGGCAAGGTACTTGGCGCGGGTGGTCACGCTTGTCGAAGGTGATGCAGGACTCGCTTCCACTGAGGTACTCAGTGGTGGAAGGTGGAGAGTTTATCGCCAAATTGACTTGGCGAGTGATGGCCTTCTGCACTCGATTTGAGGGACGCCCCTTTTGGATCATCCCCATATTGCCTAGCGCTCATGGGTACGGCTCGCCCCCATGGTTCTGGGCTGGTGCAGCCGCGGGCGGTGGTGGTCCAGGTGGTGGTAGCGGCGCTCCATGAGCCATGGCGACCGGGGCAGCTCCGTATCCCTGGTTGATCGCGTCGCAATTCATCTGGGCCAGGCCTTCGTGGAGCTTGAGGAACTCACAATAATCCTTG
Source organism: Avena eriantha (assembly GCA_910589775.1). Classification (NCBI taxonomy): domain Eukaryota; kingdom Viridiplantae; phylum Streptophyta; class Magnoliopsida; order Poales; family Poaceae; genus Avena; species Avena eriantha. Next base: position 282,694,884 of record OU342742.1, on the reverse strand, counting down.
AGAAGGTGGCTAGACTTTTTCTTGCTGTCGTGCTTCTCGATGTAGAAGTGTACAGTGCATGGTCCGGACAATTTGTCCTAGATGGATTACCCAAACGCATTGTCGCGAGTGCGGCGTTGCCACACTTGCATGGTTTTTCCACTGTCGCAGTATCCACCACTGCGGTATCTGGTCTTGCGGTTGTCATCGCATTTGTCGGTGTAGCCTGCCGCGTCCATGTTGACTTCTTCGCGGTCCTTGTAGACCCGCATTCGATGTTTCCCTCGGCGGTCGCGTCTGTGCCCAAGGTCGTCGTCATCATCAGAGTAGGTACAGTTTTTCATCGAGTCCTCTCCGTCTGCCCACCGATTCGCGATCTCCATCAGGTGGTCGATTGTTTTGGGCTTCGAGCGGCCCAGCTCCTCCCTGAGCTCTATACGGTGAACACTGATGTCTATGCACTTCTATTCTTGTAGACAGTTGTTGGGCCTCCAAGTGTAGAGGTTTGTAGAACAGCAGCAAGTTTTCCCTTAAGTGGATCACCCAAGGTTTATCGAACTCAGGGAGGAAGTGGTCAAAGGTATCCCTCTCAAGCAACCCTGCAATCAAGATACAAGAAGTCTCTTGTGTCCCGAACACACCCAATACACTTATCAGGTGTATAGGTGCACTAGTTCGGCGAAGAGATAGTGAAATACAAGTGGTATGGATATAAGACAACGGTGCCAGAAAATACTTTGATGGCGTGAAAAAGACTAAAGGCAAACTGAAATAAAGATGGAAGCAAGCAAACATGTAACTAATCTAGTTGCAAACGGTGTTTCAATGCTTAGTGTTGGGAATATACTTTCTGGGTATCCTCACAATTCCTCACTGACCAGGGTGGCCCACTTCGGGTTAGAGCTTTTCTTCACGGGCGGACCAGTCAGGGAGAAAAGACGGAGTCCAGTCCGGCTACGGGAAGGCCCATAAGACTTACCGACTTAGGCCCATAGTGTTACTTGTAGTTCAAGATGTACTCTATAACCGACTCTTAGTCGTAGCCGGATAGATCTCTCCTGTAAACCCTAGGCCAGATATCTATATAAGCCGTCCTAGGGAGAGCCTTTAGGGCAACACTCAATAGTCTACAATCTCAACTTACACAGGCAAACCTTTGTAACCCATATTCCGGCTCTGCCGTATTACTGGATTGCTAGAAGGAGTAGGATCCGTCCGAAGCCGGCGGATTCGAACCTGGGTAAACTTGCGTGCTCACCATCCTGGAACACCGTACGTCTCACACCCCTCTCTTCCGCATGCCTCGAGGACCCCCTCATGGCGTACTTGTCATCAATTCGACGACAGTTGGCGCCCACCGTGGGGCAAGTGAGCTTCGGATCTACGTTCCGAGCGGAATCTGCAAGAATCAGAATCGGCGAGACTATCGCCGTTGGTCGCATCCTCTACGCTAGCGACGTCCCTCTCATTGTTCTCGACGAGACCTAGATTCCGGCTAGGGAGGCTGTAACTGCCTACACAATCATGTCTTTTGGCGAGATCGATATTTACATCGGTTTTGCTGAAGCTGTCCCACCCACCCTAGCGGTGATGATAGAGGCAGAAGAATCTTCTGGATCCCCTTTGTCCGTGGAGGCAGCAAAGTTCCGGATCTCAGAAAACCCTAATCCCACCCAACCAGCACCAGTTGCGGAGATAGTGGAGAAATCCGAACCTAAAGCAGACCTAGCGGTCCAAGTCGAATCTAGAGTGGATCTCCTAGGAGAGACCGAATCCTAGATCGACCCACCTACGGAAGTCGAAATCTAGGAGGAGCATATCAACGACACTGATTCCGGCTCTGATGACGCCGGGACAGACAGGCCTTTCCTGAGGTACACGCTGTGGCGTATGATAATGGAAAACTCGGGCGTAGATGCAATTCTCGAGACCATCAAAAGTTTCGATGAAGCTAATCGCGAGAGTCGCAGGTACCTTAGGAAGCACACATCGCACTTCGTCAGATATGTGGGATCCGGATCCGGCTCTGCCGATGATGGAGACAACACCGACTCGGTGCTGGAGGCAATTGGAACAAACGCCGACGTACCCGCATCCTCGGATGAGTCGATGACGTCGACAGATTTCTGAAAGTTCTCCGTGGAATATGAAGAGGTGTACAACTCCAAAACTACAGAAGAAGGAGAAGCCATGGATGAAGGATCCGGGGAACACTCTCCCAAAGCTCAGGATGATATGAAAGTCGGAGATAATCCCAAAGTCCAGATGTCTGAAAGTACCGATCAGATCTTGACTCCGGGAAACGGACCCAAAGCCGTCTTTGCTACCGGCGCTACCAAGAAGGCAAAGAAGAAGAACAAGAAGAACAAGACCTCGACAAAAGACCCTCTGCCAGAGGAGGTGATTGCCGAGGAATATGAGGAAGACTCGGATGGAGCACTTATCCCAGAAGAGCCCAAAAAAGAAGAATCGGTCGATGGACACGTGATCACTGAAGGTGCGCGTAAACTCATCGATGCTGCATTAACCACACCTATTCCAACGGCTGTAGAACTTACTGCTGAAGAACTGGACGAGAGGGCACATGCCCTAGAAGCGCATCGTCAAGTACTCCTCGATGAAGCCAAAAACATTGAGGAGGAAAAGAAACGCATGGCATCTGTGGAGAAGTACAACTCCAGGCAATACCAGAAGACCAGGAAGCGTCATACTAGTGACAACCAATTCCCGCAGATTCACGCCGTCCTTTTCGAAGAAGAAATGGAGAAGCCTCGGAAAGATAGCAAAGGGGATTGGGTTTATCCAACCCTAGTACAGAACACCATGGCGGCCCGAGAAATTTTATTGGCAAATCCAGGCCTAGAGGAGATCCGGTTGGGAATCAAATTACTCAACAAGGGACTAGAGTAGCAAAAGGTCGCCATGTCCAAAAGTCAAAAACTGGTCTCTAATTCCGACCAATGTCGCACGGATCTAGCATGGGCTGACGTAAGACCCCAGCGCGTACCGGAGCAGCACCACCGCCCCGATCGCCGGGAACACAATTACTCAAGAACCGGATCTTTGGGACAACACCACAAAGCTGCTCGTAACTGGCGTAGCATTAACCCAATTGCGGAGCAAGAAGCAATTGCTGCACTGAATCCGATGAACCCGCCCCCGCGAGAGTCGAAAGACCACAGGGACGATGATAAAGAGAAACGTCGGGAGGAGGACCAACAAAGAATGCCACCTCCTAGACATGCAAGTCGTCCGAATGACGGACGAAGGAATGACGGATACCGTGCTGAGACAAGCTGGCAGGGGGCTCGTCACAATGAAGACCCTCCCTGAAACCGGAATAATGATGCTCCGGACGGAGGCCGGTGATCAGCCGGAAAAAACCCAGCTGCTCCACCCTCTCCACCAAGTAGCCATCACAACGACTCTCAAGGAGGCGAGGGAGGGCGTCGTGGTGGAGGAGGTGGTGGCAGAAGCCGAAGTCCGGTTCCAAGGCACCGCAGCCACAGCCGACACTCAGGATGATCCCTATCTCCGAATGACGCAAGGCACAGGATCAACTCCAATATAGAAGCGTGGCGCTATGAAAATGATGACATCTACATGGGCCCAAAGTGCTTCGGACCATGCATTAGAGCTACAAGATTCCCGGAAGGATTTGCTATCTCATGACATATCCAAGCCTACGACGGCATTGCTCGGCCAGATACCTGGCTACATGATTTATTCCAAGCCGACTGCATCGCTAAAGGCGGAAACAGCCTGGTCGCAACCCGATATCTCCCACTCATGTTGCGGAAGACGACACGATCATGGCTTAATGAACTTCTGGAGAACACCATCCACAACTGGTATGACATGCAAAGTGCGTTCTTTCGGAATTTTGAAGGCACATACCGGAGGCCCTGTACGGTCGGAGCCCTACAACATTGCACCCAAAAGGCCGGAGAAACTTGCCGGGATTACCTCGGACGATGGATCGACACCAAGAACTCCTGTGAAGGAGTAAATGATCAAACTGCGATTGAAGCTTTCATTGTAGGTCTCCCAATTGGTCTACTGCGTCATCGCTTGAAGTGTGACAAGGTCACTGATTTGGGAGAGATGATAGAAACAGCGAGCAAGTATGCAGATGCTGACGACGATGCAGAGGGATTACTCAACGCCCTGGCTGTGCCACAGTCGGCAAAACAACCAAAGCAACAAGCTCAGAAGCGCAAGAATACCTCGGAAGAGAAACCCAATGCGGAAACGGAAGTGGTCACTGCTACTTTCGGGTCTGGAGGACGAGGAGGACGCGGTGGAGGTCGTGGGTGTGGCCGTGGGACTTCGAGAGTTCAAGGTAGAGGAGACCAGCAACCAGGCAAAACCTACTCTTGGGCTGACATTGCCAATAACCCATGTGTGCATCACTTAGATGCCAATGGGGGCTCGTCCCACACCAACACCGAGTGTCGTTTCAATGACGACATCAAAAGAGATGACACCGCTGGCTACAAAGCTAAGCGGAAGAAGGGAAACAAGAATCCCAAAAAAGACAAAGAGACCAAGGAAGATTCCGACATGGAGGAAGCCGATGCTTCAAATCCCAAGCCGGAAGGGAAGAAAAATTTTCCGACCAAAAAAGACACTTATGTCACCTTCCTCGGATCTCAACCAGCAAAGGTCAAGAAAGCAGTTCTACATGAGCTCAATGCAACAGTTCCGACTGTCCCCCAATTTTTGGACTGGTCGGAAGTGGAAATTACATTTGACCACGCTGATCATCCGCCTAAGTTGCACAGGCGAGGAAAATATGCCTTAATCGTCAATCCACTTATCGACGATTATGGTTTCTCCAAGACCCTCATGGATGGCGGCAGCAGTATCAATATTCTGTATGTCGAGACGCCATGCCGGATGAAGATCTCGGAGACCCAGCTGAACCATAGCTCTGTGATCTTTCACGGAGTTGTCCCAGGAAGACAAGCTAATTCCCTGGGAGAAATCACTTTGGATGTTACCTTTGGAACTCCAAAGAACTATCGGACGGAGGCACTTTCCTTCGAAGTGGTCCCGTTCAAGTGCGCATACCATGCTATATTCGGACGTCCGGCTTACTGGAATTTTATGGCTCGTCCGTGTTACATTTACAATATGATGAAGATTCCAGGTCCCAACGGCGTAATCACCATCAGGGGAGACCCGAAGAAAGCGCGAGAGTGGGAGGATGGAAATGCCGCCTTTGCTGAAGCCGTGCTGCACGCCCAAGAGTACCAGGAGATCAAGAAGAGCATAGATCCGTCCGAGATGCCCGCAACGAAGAAGGAGGTGACAAAGCCGAATCCGGAGTTCAAGGCATCAGAAGAGACGAAGAAGACGCCGTTGAAGGATGATGACCCCTCCAAGGTGACCCAGATAGGCGTAGGCCTAGATAGCGCATAAGAAAGCGCGCTCGTCAAGTTCCTCAAAGCAAATCAAGATATCTTCGCATGGTAGCCATCTGACATGACCAGTACCTAGGGAACTTGCCGAGCACTCTTTAAATGTAAACCCGAACACAAAACCCGTCAAACATTCCTTACGATGTTTCAGCGATGAAAAGCGTAAGGCAATAGCTAAGGAACTAGCATGGCTCGAGTTAGCCGGATTCATAGAAGAGGTCATCTACACTGAGTGGTCGGCCAATCCTGTAATGGTCCCTAAAAAGGACACTACTGATTTAAGGATGTGTGTTGATTATACTGCCTTGAACAAGGCTTGTCCAAAAGATCTGTTCGCTCTGCCTAGGATTGATCAAGTTATCGATTCTACGGCAGGCTCGGAACTCCTATGCTTTCTCGATGCATATTCCGGTTATCACCAAATCCGGATGAAGGAATCTGACAAAGTCAAAACCTCATTCATAACCCCTTTCGGAACCTTCTGTTTTGTTACGATGCCTTTTGGGCTGAAGAACACAGGAGCTACTTACCAGCGCACGATGCAACGTTGCCTCCATGACCAACTCGGATGCAATGTACATGCATACGTGGATGATATTGCGGTGATGTCCAAAAAGAAGGAAACACTGATTTCTGACTTGGAGGAAACGTTCGCCAATCTACGAAAATACAACATCATGCTTAATCCGAAGAAATGCTTCTTTGGAATTCCAGCCGGAAAATTGTTAAGTTTCATCGTGTCTCAAAGAGGCATAGAGGTGAACCGAGACAAAATCAAGGCTATACTCAATATTTCCAGGCCAATTCACCTGAAAGATGTACAAAGACTAACTGGTTGCATTGCTGCAGTCAGTCGATTTGTAAGCCGACTTGGTGAAAGAGCCGCACCATTATACAAACTCCTGAAAAAGACCAAGGATTTTGTATGGACCGATGAAGCTGAAGCTGCGTTACAGGACCTTAAGAAAGTAATCTCATCTGCTCCTATCCTTGCTGCGCCGGAACCACAAGAACCGATGTTGCTTTAAATTGCCGTGACAAACAAACTCGTTAGTATCGTCATGGTGGTGGAGAGGCCGGAGGAAAATCAGGAATACCTGGTGCAACGTCCGACTTACTTTGTTAGCGAGGTCCTGACAGAATCAAAACAACGGTATTTGCACTATCAAAAGTTGGCTTACGGTGTTTTCCTAGCATCTCGTAAGCTACGACACTATTTCCAGGAGCATCCAATTACCGCGGTGAGCACAACTCCCATGAGAGACATAATTAACAACAACGACGCCACATGACGTGTTGCCAAATGGGGCATAGAGCTTTCGGCTTTTGATATTGAGTATAAACCCTGGACATCAATCAAATCCCATATCCTTGCCAACTTTGTTGCTGATTGGACAGAGACGAAGGAGAATATGACCCTCCATGAGTCGGAATATTGGACCCTATATTTTGATGGGTCTAAGGCTCGCGGGGGCTCGGGGGCTGGCGTGGTGCTCAAATCACCCCAAGGAGATAAACTTCTATATGTGTTGCAGATCCACTTCACAACAACAAATAATATTGCCGAATACGAAGCACTGCTACATGGAATCCGGATTGCTAAGGATATTGGCATCCGACGTTTGATGTGTTACGGAGATTCAGATCTTGTTGCTCAGCATGTATCGAATATTTATAATGCAAATAAACACATGGCAGCATATAAAGCTGTCATGGATGATTTATCTAAATCGTTCGAAGGGTTTGAGGTTCAGCACATCCCTCGAGCAGAAAACAAGGAAGCAGATGCACTATCTCGGATAGGCTCTGCACGGAAAGAGGTCCCGGATGGCGCTTTTTTAGAGCACCTCAAAGTTCCCTCAATAAAGGGAGTGGATGAGGAATATCCGACCAAATCCGACTCACCTCTAATAGCAGTACTGCCTGTAATTCCCAGCTGGACCCAACCCTACCTTGATTATCTAGTAGATGGCAAATTACCTGAAGATGAGGTTCTGAACCAGCAGATCGTCCGACGAGCAAAAGCCTATACTATAGTTAAAGGTGAGCTCTATAAGAGGAGTGTTTCTAGGGTTTTTCAGCGCTGTGTATCTCCGGAAGAAGGAGTGGAAATCCTAAGAGAAATCCACGAAGGCGAGTGTGGTCACCACGCTGCAGCCAAATCTTTAGTGGCAAAAGCCTTCAGACACGGTTTTTTCTGGCTTACAGCCAAGGCAGATGCCGAACGGCTGGTCAAGACGTGCAAGGGCTACCAAAAGTACGCCAAGCAAGCTCATGTTCCGGCTGATCAGCTACGAACAATACCTATAACATGGCCTTTTGCGGTCTGGGGGCTTGACATGGTAGGACCGTTTAGACAAGCTCCAAGTGGATTTACTCACCTCTTAGTGATGGTGGATAAATTCACCAAATGGATTGGGGCTAAACCCGTCACTAGTTGTGATGGAGCAACGGCCAAAAGATTTGTCGAGGATGTTATAATCCGGTATGGTTATCCGCATAGCATTATCACGGACAATGGGAGTAATTTCTCTATGGGAGAATTGGCCGAATTCTGCAACGAACAAAATATCCGGCTTGACATTGCGTCAGTCGCACATCCACAGGCTAACGGACAAGTTGAAAGGGCAAATGGTTTAATCCTACAAGGCCTAAAACCGAGACTCGAAGCGCCACTACGACGTGCTGTGGGGGCTTGGGCGGAGGAATTACCCTCCGTAGTATGGAGTTTACGAACGACTCCGAACAGGTCAATCGGATACACACCTTTCTTCTTGGTCTATGGCGCAGAAGCAGTTCTTCCTAGCGATTTGATTCACACTTCTCCTAGAGTGGCCGCGTATATCAAAGAGGATGCCGAGATTTATCGACACAATGATATCGACTTAGTCAAAGAAGTTCACGTCGTTGCTGAAATGAGATCAATAGCCTATCAGCAAAAGTTACGCAAGTATCATAGCCAGAGAGTCCGAAACAGATCTTTCAATAAAGGCGATTTGGTTCTTCAGCTTGTGCAACAAAGAAAGCACAAACTTTCCCCAGTATGGGAAGGGACCTTTTTAGTTAGTCGAGTATTGCACAATGGTTCATACTACTTAACTGACAGGAGGCCAGTCAAAGAAAGACCTGCTAGTAAGAAGAGAAAGAGAGCTGGAGGTAGTACACATCCCGATGAGTTAGACAGACCATGGAATATTGCTCAGCTACGTCCCTTTTATTCTTAGTTTATCCTTCTTTGTAATCATATATGTGTACATGTTCTGTGAGAAATAAAAGTCTTGGTTGCCTCAAGTTTTTTCTGAGAAGTTTTTACCATCTTATTTCCGAATGATCATGTCATAGTCGAAAATCCCAGAATACTTGAAAGTACTTTATGCTCATGTTTGTTCTGGTTTAGATTTCCGATTCTAAAAATGCTACCTTTGGGTATAACTCTAAAGTTTCTAGTCTATACTTTGGTTATTTGTCTGATTGCTGGATGCGGGTATTTTCCGAGTAGTGAATTGTTGGTACTGGAAGCCGGCTTTGTTTCACAGTTTAAACTGGTTTAGCAGTTGAGCTCCGTTTCTCGGCAAAGTTTCCGTGCAGAAGGTTTAGCCGGCTTAGGAAAGGGACGAGGCGGAAAGCCAGATAAATGATAAGTATAGACGAAAAAGTATAAGTGCTTATGTAAACATTTCAGGCACACAAAATTTAAAGCCAAAAGTGCTGAATATATCAAAAGCTTAGCACTAGAAAAATTATAAGTACTGCATATTTACAGACCCATAAATGTTTCTCGGAATAATACATTTGCTTCTGATAATTTATGATGCAGGAGCTGCTGGCTCGCTGGATGCATCAGCCTCGGTTTGATAACGTTCCGAGATGTTCAGATCCGATATGGTCTATTCATCGTCAGAAACTTCAGCTGCTTCTTCCGGAGGCGGAGGCGGTGTGTGCACGCGGGTGAAGAAGGGAGCGTCGTAGCTGGTTAAGTCAGCTACGTGACATCCATATCCGGCGCAGGATTCCATAATGGCCTTGATGTCTTGCTCCTATCCGTCTTCATCCACTATAGAATACCCCTGGTCACTTGCCATATCTCCATGCTTCCATGGTGGCTCATGACCATGGTGAGAGCGTTATGCGGTGCGGATCGCGCGCAGGACATGTTCCAATCCCGGACAAGTTGCGGCATCTCCTTCGCCTTGTCTCGCACCTGAAAGTCGGACATGTCATGCATGTCTGGAACCTTGAGAGCTTCGCCAATTTCCTCGATGGATTGGCGGAAGTCATGAAGCAAATCACTGACTTGGGTAAGCCGGTGGGTGCGAGGCTCGGTGGAGGTGGAGTCCATCAAGTTCAGAGGACCTATACACATAACTCAAAATAGTTAAGAAAAATCCGACATCGAAAGAGTCGAAGAATATAGACAAGTCAGAAAGATGGAAACTTACCGAAGATGACATCGTCAACTTTGGTCTTCTCTCCTCGAAGACTTCGGAGTTCAGCCTGGAGCGCCTCAGAAAGATCTTTCTCTCTGCAAAGTTCATTATTGAGATCCAAGATTCTCTGATCTTGAGCCGCAATCTTACGATCACGCTCGTCCGTAGCCATGGAGGAGGATTCGAGAACTTGAGTGATGCTCTTCTCATGATCCGCCTTGAGCTTATCCAGCTCTTGGCGAAGTTCTTTGTTCTCCACCACCAAGGTTTTGAGCTTCTCGGCCTCTTCAATCATAGCGCAGGATTGTTTTACCAGTGCTGTAAGTCAAAAAGAACAGCAGTTCAACGAAAAATATTTGATTATGAAAACACAAAAGGCAAGGTTTGAGTCTCGGAATGTTTACCTTCGGCCTCATCCTAGGAGACCTTCAGTTCAACATTTTCAAGTCGAAGAGCTCGGATCTCTCTCCGCTTGTTGCAGATGTTCTTCAACAAATCCTGGTTATATGAGTTAACTTTCTGTAAGTCAGAATACCCAGAGTCAGAAGTCTACTGAAGACTCGGGCTAATATTGTTACTAATATCAGCACGAGCCTTGAGGGCTACACTAGTTCATTCTTTGGCATCCTAAGGAAGCATAAACCTGGATTGTATATCCTACTTCATGCTTGGGGCTAGAGGATATGATATGAAATGCAATAAAGAAAATCGTGAGTTGGAATTCCGACTTACATGATGTTCATGTGTGAGCTTGCTTAGACACATGTTCACCTCGGTGGTAACCTTCTCGGCAAGGGTGAGTGGAATAACCGGAGGTGGTGGAAGTACACTAGCTCTAAGTCCCTCGTCGCGAAGGCGAACTTGTTCAAGAAGGTTGAAGTATTTGATGTCTTCTGCCTCTTGTGCTTCTTCCTTGGCAGAGAGATTTCTCTTCTCCAGGCATTGCTGGGCTAGCCGCTGGATCTCTTCCACAGATTTTTGGGACAAGCCAAACTTGGCAAGCCCCGGATTGTTAAGGAGGTTTTCGGCGAAGATCTCTACCGAGGGATCATTACCCGAAGAGGGTTCACCCTTATCTAAACTTGAGCCACTTGTGGTGGCGTCAGTCTGTGATTCGAGGATCACTGGCCCTGTTGAAGGAGCCGAATCTTCTGCGACAACCGGAGATGGAGTAATCACTGGCGTTGCAGAGGATTGTGGGGCAAGAGTCGGAGGAGCCATGACAGGAGAAGCCATGGTCAGCTTCATCTGCCGCAAGGGCTTCGAAGAAGTTCCCTTCCCCTTACCCTTGATGAGCTGCTTAGCTCTAAGAATGTAATGAGAATGGAAAGTATTACATCTCAGAAGTAAAATTCGAGTAAGGAACAAAGGCGGAAGTTGTGTTGAAAGTTACCTCTTCACGACTGGCACCTCCTTTGTGCCGATGGCCACGATCGGAGCCTTGCGCTTCTTGGGCACAATGTCTGGCAGTGGAACCAGTTCAGCCTCCTGAGAAAACTTCGGAGGATATCCCTCGAGTGGAGCAAATTCGGACTCGGGGAGGTCGGCAAGCTGAAAAGAAAGAAAACATCTCAGTATTGTGAAATAACTTAAAGAGTGAAACACATAAAGGGATTTATCATTGAATCTTACCAGAACCACAGGGTCTTCCGATGTATGCATATCCAGAGACAAGTCCGGAATCTTCCTTTCAATCCGCTCCTTGATCAGCCATTTAATCTAGCTTATGTAATCTTGTGGCTTTAAAGCCGTAGGACTGATGCGGAGGGAATCATTCTTCGACGCCGTGATGGAGTGGATCAGACGGTCGCCGTGGTGTTGGAGAGGCTGAATCCGGCGTGTGACCCAGCATTGGACTAGGTCAGATCCTTTCAAGCCCTTGTGTTTTATCAGATATTCGATCTGCCTCTTAGCAAGGATCAGATCGTCACTGAGAGCCAGAGGAGCCTCGTCCCAAGATGGTTGGGCTGTGGCGGCTCCATCGATGAAAGCCGGCAAAGCAATATCTTTGCCAGGAGCAGGAATATCCTTATGGTAGAAGAAAGTGGCCGGCTATTGTTTGACCGAGTCACTGGCAGAAATACAAGGATAGCTACGCTCACATCTAAGAGAAAGGCTAATAGTACCGGTAATGTAAGGATTACCGGGAGTGATGGAGTTTCTATGGACATGGAAGTAGAAACAAAACAAGGTGAGACTCGGCCTAATGCCGAGATACGCCTCGCACAAAGCTGCGTAAGAACTCATCTCTAAGATGGAGTCCAGGGGAAGATGGTGGAGTTGTACACCGTAGTGATCAATCACCTCGGAAAAGAATTCTGAGGGAGGAAAGGACAAACCTCTGTCGAGGTGGGTGCCAAAGTGGACCTGCTTGCCGGTGCGCGGGTGGGGGATGGTTTCGCCGAAACCGCTCCGCCAGTAGCTGGAGCGGAGGAGACCTTCATTCTCCATGACTTGGTGTTTCTTGTCGTCGAGGAGGCACGGGATCCAAACTCCCCGGTTGCTCTCCTTCTTTGCCGCAGCCGCCGCCGCTGCTGCCGCCGCCAAGCCGGAAGAGGAAGAGGAAGCCATTTCTCCGGTGCGCTGGTGACTTAGATGGGCGGCGCTAGGAAATCTGGGAGGATGGAGAGCTTTGTGCACCGGGGAGATGTGGAGGAGAAGAAACGACAGAGGGAACAGGTGAAGAGAGGAGAAGAAAGATCCTCACCCCTTATAACCACCTACCCGCGCCAAGATTCGTGCAAATCGCACTATATAAATGCCACACGTCGTGGAAGGAACTGGGAAGGACCCACACGATGATTACGTCGCCTCGATCTCCACGTACGCATTGAAAGGGCGCCTCGGTTCCGCGAATGGCGGACCCATCAACGGTCGTGCTGACATGATGTTTGTCAGATGACGTGACTTGACCATGACCAGTGTCAGGTGACGTCAGAGACCAAGTTCTGGCTTAGTTTGAAAATCAAGCTAGGAAATCCGAGTAAAATATTGATAGGTCCGACTTATTTTTAAGACCCGGATCGTATTTTTTGTTGTGAAGTTTCAGGAACCCTTCAAGATTCTGCAATCCGAAGATCAGGATAGACGATGATGAATCCGACTTTGGATCTTGGAGACTTCCGGGGGCTACTGTTGGGGATATACTTTCCGAGTATCCTCACAGTTCCTCACTGACCAGGGTGGCCCACTTCGGGTTAGAGCTTTTCTTCACGGGCGGACCAGTCAGGGAGAAAAGACGGAGTCCAGTCCGGCTACGGGAAGGCCCAGAAGAGTTATCGACTTAGGCCCATAGTGTTACTTGTAGTTCAAGATGTACTCTATAACCGACTCTTAGTCGTAGCCGGATAGATCTCTCCTGTAAACCCTAGGCCAGATATCTATATAAGCCGTCCTAGGGAGAGCCTTTAGGGCAACACTCAATAGTCTACAATCTCAACTTACACAGGCGAACCTTTGTAACCCATATTCTGGCTCTGCCGTATTACTGGATTGCTAGCAGGAGTAGGATCCGTCCAAAGCCGGCGGATTCGAACCTGGGTAAACTTGTGTGCTCACTGTCCCAGAACACCGTACGTCTCACACCCCTCTCTTCCGCACGCCTCGAGGACCCCCTCATGGCGTACTTGTCATCAATCCGACGACACTTAGAAACAAGGCCTAGGGATCATACTTTCACTAGTGAACACTCTCATATAAATATCTTATCTTTATGATACTACACCGAACTACTCTCCAGTTGGACACTCTAATCGTTGGTAGGGCTATAACAACACACCTCAAAGTTCATCTTTCCCATCTAGATAACCCCACACTGTCACCTTGAGCACTAGATGGTTCGAACAAACACCACAATTTCATAAAGACATCCAACTCCAAATATAACTCATAACAAGTATTCGTAATCTCTAGCCTAAGTGCCACCATGGTGTGCACACTGTCAACTTCACACACATGGGGAGAGCAGAGATCTATTAAAGCACTTGAGTAGCAAAGTAGATCTATAGATTACAAGCTCATGATCTCAATAAGATCATGCATAGAGAGAGAGATGAACACATAGCTACCGGTAGAACCCTTAGTCTCGAGAGAGAACTACTCCCTCCTCATCATGGGAATCAACAATGGTGATGGAGATGGTGGTGGAGATCGATGGAGATGGCTCCAGGGGCACTTCCCCGTCCCGGCAGGGTGCCGGAACAGAGACTTCCTGTCTCCCGAATCTCCCCTTCGGTGGCGGCGGCGCTGCGGAACTTTTCGTGGCTAGAGGCTTGATGATCTAGGGTTTTTGCATTGGGAGGATTTTATAGGCGAATGGGCAAGGTCGACGGGCGGCCAGGGGGCCCACACCACCTGGTGGCGCGGCTAGGGCTAGCCCGTGCCACCACATGGTGTGGCCACCCTGTGGCCCCTCTCCGTCTCGTCTTCTGGCTCCATGAGTCTTTCGGTAAAATATCGACTTTGGCTTTTGTCCGGTCCAATTCCGAGAATAATCATTTTTTGACTTTTCTAGAACCAAAAACAGAAGAAAACATGCAACTAGCACTGTGGCATCTTGTTAATAGGTTAGTCCAAGAAAGTGTATAGAAATACTCCAAAGTGTGGACAAAACATAATAAAGTAGATATAAAACAAGCATGGAAACTCAAAACTTATAGATACGTTTGCAACGTATCAAACACTGCCATTGAACGCGTCGATTGCACGGTCCTCCGAGATATTTTCTGCGGAGTTCTTGATGATGGACCACCTCTGGATGTATGAGCGCAGTGACTCTCCGGACCTTTGATGGCAGCCTCTTAGTTCTTCGATTGATGTTGGCCTTTTATAGGTGCCCTTGAAGTTGCACACGAAGCTGTAGTGCAGCTCCTCCCAGCTGCGAATTGATCCACACGGGAGATTGTTTAGCCACGCGCGAGTGGCGCCTTACAGCTGTAGCTGCAGGCATTGCATTGTCGTGCTTGATCTTCCGTCGTGTATCCTGATAGAGGAGATGTGATCCTCCAGCCAGATCTTCGGGTCCTGCAGGCCATCAAATTTTGGGTTCTCCGATGGGATCTTGAACCCCTTAGGCATTCGCTTCTGCCTGATGGCTCTACTGAAGCATCTGGCGCCGCAGAGCTCCACCTCGTCATCTTCCGAGTCAGTCGAACAAGCACGCCTCGCCCGCATCTTGTAGACCTTGCACTGTGTGATGTCATCACGTGCGTCGTAGTCCCGGTCGTGTTGCCGTGGGCGACGTCGTCGTGACAAATCGTGGTTGTCGTCACTGGAGGAGTACGAGTAGTAGTATTTTTCCGGAGTTTTACCTTTCTTTGGCTCCGGTGTTGGCTCCTTGACAAGGGCAGCTTCGACTAGCCCCAGGCCTCTGATCGTAGATCGATGCATGGTGGCTCGTGGATCTCCAACTGGCAACTGGTTGTTGAGGAGGTACATGGTGGACGCTATCACCGCTGCTTCCGGTGTCTTTGGGAGCACATTGCCCCGCGTATCCACCATCATAGAGCCGAAGTCGAGGACTTTGGTGGCTTCTTCGCGCTCCTTGTTGGAGAGGTGGGCCAGTCGAGATTGATGTGTGGCAGCCACGTAGTCGTTGCCTTTGGAAGAGGATCCTCTCATGGAGGAAAGCAGAGCCCGTCGAAGGCTTGACTTGTCCGTCACTTTTCTGTGATCGTCGAGCTGCGCGACTACTTGCTACTGGAGCTTGTACTCCTCGTTGAGCAGCCAGTGATAGCCCATCAACATCTATTGTGATGCGCCTAGGGGGAGAGGATTTCCCCGCAGGGCCTCGTGGTAGCGGGCCCACTCGTTGTCGTTGAGTTTGATTAGCATGCGCTCCTCAGCGTGTCCATTCGCCATGAGGTTCGGGTTCCTGTCCATTCCGTTGTTGACGGGTGCACCGTTGATAGGAGTGTTGTTGGTGGGCGCGCTGTTGGTGGGGGCACCGTTGGTGGGGCCACCGTTCCCGCTGTTGGACGGACTAGTGCCGGTGTTGTCGCAATTGACACCGGTGTTGCCTGCGTTAATGACAGCGCACATGAAGTGATTGGGGAAGCTATTGCTCCCACAACTCTCAGATCCGGAGCCGCATGCTCCATCCTTTGTGGCCAGGTCACCCAGATCAGAACCATGACTGCTGCCGCCATCCGTACCCCCAACTGCTGTAAAGGCATTGAGCTTTCTCAGGGTGCCGATTGGTGGCGGAAACCACGATGCTGGAGCAATCACGAGAACCATCGGCTGATCAGGGAGGCGAAGTGTGCCTAGCTGACCAACCTGGAAGCGTAAGATATCGATCGCCAGGCCGATCCCATCGCCCACGGACTCGAAGGCCGGGCGAGTGGCCGGATGTGGATGGTGAAGTAGAAAGCACCGAAGAGCTGGTGAATCTCCACTATTGCAGAGTTGTAGATCGCGGTTGATGGGGCCGAAGAAGCCGCGACATCAGCACTCCTAGTTCCCATAGACAACGCTAATTGACGAGGGTTTAACTCGTCAATGCCCATTATTATGAACTTGGGTTTTGGAGAAGGAGGGAGTGCTGGAGGCATCAATCGGCCAGCAAACAAGCACACAGGGACGCAAGGTTTATCTAGGTTCAGGCCTCGTAGAGGTCCCTACTCCTGCTTGTCTGCTCTTGGAATTATCGAGGGAGTCAAAAGTTATAGGGGGTGCGCAGATGCAATCTGGCGATGGTTGTGGAAACTAAGGTTGTGATTGTCCTCCTCGCCGCCCCCTCCTAGCCTTTATATAGATAGACTAGGTCTCAGGTAGCAGATCGAGTTGGTTATAGATTAGGGTTCGTCCCTTTAAACTTTCTATCTTAAGCTTCTTCTTGTGCTGCAAGCAATCAGAGTTTCCGTGAGTCACCCGAGTCCTGTATTGGGCCTTGGCAACGCCGTGGGCTTCTGCGGTATCTGGACCGTATATGCCAAACTCGAGTACCTGTAGGGTATGCCCATGTCAAGTGCTTTGAGAGCCTTGAAATTTTGACATGGGAGTCGATGAGTTGTTCTTAAATTAAATGTTTTGATGCCAACTTGAGTACTCTTAATTGATTAAGCAAACAAGAACAAAAGCTTTCATCTCTCAACTGAGAGAGGCACCAAAAGAATTTGTCACACTCTCCTAGCTAAAACTTTTGACACTTGCTTGGGCATATGATTTATTTGCTAACAAGATATACGTGGTTAGGAAGTGGACTCAGTGCAATCTTGTGAATATTTGTATGATCATATGTAAGATTGCAGGGATTGTGAAGAAAATAATTTGACACCAGTTCAAACTTGTGAGTTCCTTTAATTTCAGTCTCGAATCTTTGCTATTCTTCCTTATTTCCTTGTTACTCGAGGGGGAGCAACATCTAAGATTGGGGGAGTTGATATCTGTGAGATTTGACACATTTTTTATGTCTTTTATTGATGGTTTTCTCCTAGATTTGATTGTTTTCTAGCTTTACCTAATGCTAATACTTCAGTAGCGAAGAAAACTTGGTGCTTAATGTGTGTTTTAGGTTCTGAACGTCAACATAAGGTTGAACTAGAGAAACACAATACTCTGGAGAAAACAAGCAAGTCTCATTTTGGAAGCATGCGAGGGGACCTCACAGAAGCTTTAACAAGCAACTATACGGCAGGAATATTTTTCTGGCCATATAGTTCCCACCGCCTCTATCTTGTGAAAAGGGACAACTTCCGTGAAGGGACCGGGGGCGAAAACACAACACAACAACCGCCATACCATCCATAAGGGAGAAAGAGAGATCCGGAGAAGAAGGAGAAGACGTTCTTCATCTCGCTCCACGATCTTCAACCTCCTAGCCACAACACCTCCATAGCCACTACTTGTACTTGAGAGAGAGAGAGAGGGATCTCCACCTTGCAAGACTAGGGTTTGAGATTGTTTCTTCCCATCTTGAATTCTGTAGGATATTTTTCTATTCTTATTGTGGATCTCCACGGTAATACCAAGACGAATTCCCTTTATTTGATTATATTGATGATCCGTTCTTCTCTCATGTGTGAGTAATCCCCTTGGGCGTGGGAGATGTAGGGGATTGGTGAGATTTGATGTGCCTGCATATATTTTCCATTACTTTGTGATTGATTCTAATTGGTATATTATGTGTGCTTGACTATCTGTGGGATGCCTAATGCTTATTGTCCAATTAAGGGCCTAGAAAACATGATACTTTGTTCTACATAGATAAGATCTTGTTCGCTAGTGGACCTACGACCCCCCGGGTGACACGGGGATATCAATGGAAAGCTAGTTGACTCGAGGATAATGAGTAACCACTGTGCTTATTGCATTAGTCTGATCCAAGGAGCTTAATCGCTAAGGGACCTGAAGGGTCTTAATCGTCTAGGGTCTGACCATGGTTTTGGTAGCAGGCTAGTAGGATTATTGAAGTTGGGATGAAATCTACCAAGAGGAGTTCTGGCTAATTATGGGTTGCTCGCCTACACATAAATCTATAAGATTATAATTGTTACATTTACCACTCGTCCACCTAGCACAGTCACTATCACCATGAACTGAATCTCCCCGCGCCTTTTTTGCCATCTGTAGGAAACAACAAACAAGCAAAGTCATTCTTTACTTTTATGCTTTACATTTCTGAAGTTTACATTTTAGTTCTATTTAAAACTATCGCATTTAATCAAAACCCCATTCTTATTTCAACACTTGCAGTCAATTCACTCGAAGACCTGTGACAACTTCGGGTGTGACAGAGACTTCATCAATAAACACTTACCTTTGGGCTCTCTGTGGGATCGATATCTGAACTTCGAAACCAGCTACAAAAAATTTGTGCTCTTGCAGACATCACCCCACTATGCATACCTCCTGATGAAGATGCCAGGGCCGAACGACATCATCACCATCCATGGAAGCTTCACCAGATCTAACAACTGTGATAGGGAATTCAACAGAATCTCCTAGTCCTTTGGCATGCAAGAAGAGATGGCAAGGCTTAAGGAGTCGACAGACAACCGTCTTCCTCCTGTGAGCAAGGAGAACGCACCGAACCAGTCATTCGAATCTACGGTGAACACCAAGGCAGTCCAGGTCCACCCGACGGACCCGACCAAGACATCCCTCGTCGCCAACAACCCAAGTTCTGCATAGGAACTCGCAATCGACGAATTCCTCCGTGAGCACTGGGAAATATTTTCCTGGTGTCCTGCGTACATGCCATGAATTCCTAGGGAATTCGCCGAGCGTGCACTCAATGTGTCCCCAGATGCAAGACCCGTCAAGCAGTCGATGCATCGACTGTCAGAACCAAGGGCAAAAGCGATCGCCATGGAAGTCAACAGACTCCTCGATGCCAACTTCATCCGTGATATCAAGGAAAGCACCTGGGTCGCTAACCATGTAGTGGTTCCAAAGAAGGACACGGACATCCTGCGGATGTGCGTGGACTTCACCTGCCTCAACAAACACCGCCCGAAGGATCACTTCCCATTACCGTGGATCAACCAAATAATTGACTCCATCGCGGGATGCGAGCATCTATGTTTCCTCGATGCCTACTCAGGCTATCATCAGATCCGGATGAGAGGTGATACTTATGTTATTTCATCTGTTTTTGCATGGTTGATGACTTTTGGAGCATGGACTGTTGCAGTCAGGATTCCGTTGGAAAAGGTGCACTTTGGAGGCAAAATTGGCGATGATCAGAAAATCTGGGAAAATATACGGAAAATCCTATTTTTCTAGAAGACGAAGGAAGCCAGAAGGGGGGCTGGAGATGGGCCACAGGGGGCCCACACCACCCCCTGGCGCGGGTAGCCCTAGGCCCCGCCAACAGGTGGTGTGGCCGCCTAAACCACTCCAAGCTCTCCCCTCTAGCGTATATCATCCTCTTGAAACCCTAAGACTCGGGGAGCGACCACAGAAAGATTCCGCCGCCTCTGTGGGGCAGAAAACACCAAGAGAGAAAGATCTCTCCAGTAGATAGATTTCTGCCGAGGGAATTCCTTCCCGGAGAGGGGAGATTGTCGCCATCAACACCACCATCAAGCTGGACTTCATCAGGATCATCATCATCACCACCATCATCACCATCAGCACCGCCATCACCATCTCCATATTGCTGTAACAATTGGGTTGAATCTTGCATAGTTTATAGGGGAAACTTTCCCGGTGTTGATTACTCTTTGTAGTTGATGCTATTGAGTGAACCATTGAATTATTGTTTATGTTTAGATTGTTATACATCATTATTCCATCTCTGATCATGATCCATAGGATGTCTTGTGAGTAGTTCGTTTTGTTCTTGAGGACATGGGAGAAGTCATGTTGTTAGTAGTGGAGTTGTGTTGAGGAAGATTCAATAGTTTGATATTTAAGTTGTGGTGTACTTCTTCTAGTGGTGTCATGTGAACGTCCACTACATGACACTTCGCCTATATGGGCCTAGGGGAATGCATTGTGTATTTGGCTACTAATCGTAGGGGTTGCCGGAGTGACAGAAACCTGAACCCCCGTTAGGAAACCATTGCACAAGGGACGTAAGGGTCTTAGAGTTTAAAGCTGTGGTTAGGTTTCTACCTTAATTACTTTTCTTGTACTTACGGATGTTTGCAAGGGGTATAATCACAAGTATGTATTAGTCCTAGGAAGGTCGGTACATTAGCACAGGTTCACCCACACAACACTTAGCAAGTTAAAGAAGATTAATCAACTATATAAAGCGAAAGCACTTGACAATCTTCCCATGTGTCCTCGAGAACGTTTGGTCATCTTAAGTAATACAACTGGCTTGTCCTTTGCTACATAAATGATTGGGCCACTTGCTGCATTTATTCCTACTGTCTTTTATTTACCCGTACTTCGTTTACTTCCTTTATAAAAACCCCTAAAAATCCGTTTGCTAAGTATTTGTAGAGAATTCCTGACCCATACCACTAGCCAACACCTTTTGCTCCTCATTGGGTTTGACACTCTTACTTATCGAAAATACTGCGATACACCGCCTATACTTGTGGGTCATCAAGACTATTTTCTGGCGCCGTTGCCGGGGAGTGAAGCGCTATTGGAGAGTGGAACTAGTAAAGGAAACTTCTACTGTGAGTATTGTTTACTTCTGCTAGTTGCTTTATTTTCGTTATGGATAATTCGCTGAGTTTCTTATTTGGTAATGCTACTACCACTGCTAAGGTAGTAGATAAGACACCACCTGCTGAGAATGATGTTTTTAAAATACCTACACGAATTATTGATCGTGTTATGGATAACTACTATGTTGGGGATGGAACTGTCCATCCCGGTGATCATTTACTCTTTATACACGAATTATGCGGGTTGTTCAAGTGTGCAAGTATTACTACAGATCAAGTTAAGAAGAAGTTATTCTCATTATCACTGAAAGGAAGAGCTGAGGAATGGTATAAGGTGCCGAAGAATGGTCAAGCTCTGGAATGGGAGGAAATAGTACCTCTCTTTTATTCAAAGTTTTATCCTCCTAGTGAGATTCATAAAGATCGGAATCAAATATACAACTTTTGGCCTCTTGATGGAGAGAGTACAGCTCAAGCTTGGGGGAGATTGAAGTTACTAATGCTCAAATGTCCCATTCATGAGCTCCCCAACAATATTATTATCAATAACTTTTATGAAAGGCTCCCTCTACATGACAAGGATTTATTGGATGCTTCTTGTGCTGGATCATTCACTCGCATGGAAGAAGAAGCTAAATGGGATCTTCTGGACCGTATTCAAGACAATGCTGAAGCTTGGGAGAATGACAAAGGAAGAAAGTCAGGTATAAATTATGATTATGAATGCATTGAATCTTTTATGGGAACTGATGACTTTCAAAATATTAAAAATTCTTATGGTCTAGACTCTTAAGCTATTGCTTCTTATTTTAAGGCTTTTGCTTCCTACATTGAAGTGCCTAAAAAGAAGTGGAATAAGTATCATGAACCTTATAAAGATGTTCCTAAGAGTGTTCCTACAAGAAATGCTGAAGTTTATACTGCTAATCATGTTTTACCTAAACCTTACATTGAGAAAATCCCTTTCCCATGTAAAATAAAGGAACATTCTATGATAGCTAGTATGGTTAATGAAAGTACAAATAAAGCTGTTGAACCTGATAAAAAATGGTTGATGAACCTATAATAGAAAATGTGAAAGACTTTGTTACTAAATATGAAGAAGAGGGACACACTATCCTTTGTAAGGATACCTCTAATATTGTTTCACATAGTAGTGTTATGAGAGCTAGTATTCCCGTGTTTTCTGTTAGAATAAGTGATCATTGTTACGATGGTCCTTGTGATAGTTATATTGTTAAGTTTATGCATGATACTGAAAGTTACTATGAGAGAGGGAAAAGTGTTCTTATGCATCTCAATAATATCAAGTTTCCTCGTTTTATGCTGAAAGTTTTTGTGTTGCACTTCTTTTGCCTTCTTATGAAAGTAGCCTTTGGTTTCAACAACTTGTTTGTTTACAAAACTCCCTTGCATAGGAAGTGGGTTACACTTAAACATGTGTATTTTTGCTTCTTAATGCTCCCTTTCACTTCAATTCATATTCCTATGTGAGCATCTCCAAAATTATCATGCCCATCTTAATGGCTATAAAGAAAGAGCTTTATGGGAGACAACCCAATTTGTTTTTGCTTTCAGTTTGTTTTTGTTTCTTTGAGTCTTGGAAGTTATTACTTCGGTAATAACCGCTCCTTATCCGTTTTGTTTGGTTTTTGTGTCAAGATCAACCTCTAATGAGAGAGAAGTAAGATTTGGGGAAGTTGTTGTCCCGAAACAGATTTTTGTGCTTCACCCTAAAAATTCGTGAGAGATCTCTGTATATCGGATTGAGCTATAATTTTTTGTGCTTCCGACCCAGGTTGTTATTTAACTTTCGTTAGTTTTGCACTTTTTGATTTGAGCAACAGAAGATTTTCTAAAAATTTGATCTTTACCGGTTGGTCTGTTTTGACAGATTTTGCCACTCTTGCATTTGCTTCTTTATTCGATTTCCTTTTTGAATTCTTTTTGGGTTTTTGGAAGGAGTTGCTACAGTAGCTTATGTTTTGATGGTTTTTGGTTGAAGTTGAACTCAAAAGGTTTTATCACTTCACTTATACTAATGTTGCTAATAAGAACTGTGTGATGTTTTGTGTGAAAGAAATTTCCAGGAAGTGGAGATAATGGTGTAATAAGGAAGAGAAAGGTTTTATGACTCAAGTAATAAGTGTATGAAGATGAAGATATCGATGATATTCAAGTGGTGACTCCGGAAGAAGACTTCAAGGAGGAAGAGTGGGGAAAGAATAGCAAGAGCTGGGATCCGCAGCCCGACAAGATCATGAGCCGCATCGAAGAAAATTCAAGGTTGATTCATACTCTCACCTTCAAGATTGAGGAATTGGGGAAATTGATCAAAGAGCTCATCAAAAGAATACCACCACCACCAAAGGAGTAATTCGTCATCAGGTTTGGCATCCCCTTGGTTTGTTCCAAGCTTGGGGGAGTGCCGCGGTATCACATCACTATCTTCTATCTTTTTACCTTTTTAGTAGAGTCATATCATGAATAGAAAAGTTATCATGTAGGATGGTTTGCATTATGGAAGTGTCCCCTCTCTCGTTAGATATGTATCCCTTGGTGTGAGTTGTCGTTATGGAATATTAATGAGAAGTTCTATCATTCACTCTTTTTTAGAGCTTATATTGGTTTTTAATTCGTGGTTTTATGATTGATCTTGTTGTTAGTATTGGTATCACTTTGGGATCATTGAGTTAATTTAGTTGGTTTTGGCAAACCTGGCTCGGTCAGTAGCAACACTATTTTTGAGAGTTGAATGAAAAAGATAAAAGTACTCTAAAGAAATATAATTTCATCATCTTTCTTTCTTGATTTGCTCATAAGTCTAATATTCTCTAGTTAAGATCTTTTGTGCTTCCAAGGAAGATTGCATGTTTGTCTTTATCACCTGTATGTTTGTTTGTTTCCTTCAACTCTTGTACTTGCTACCCAGCCTTGCTAGCCAAAAACCTGTACTGAGAGGGAATTCTTCTCGTGCATCCACTCCTTAAAGCCAAAACCTTTGCCATTTGTGTCCACCATACCTACCTAGTAGCATTATTGCTATTCCAAGTAAATTCTTGTTTTGTCTACCTCCCAAATCAAACTTGTTATGTGAAAAGTAGTGATTAAAGCTCTCACGAACTTGATGGCACACTTTACTTTCTTGCATTTAATAAACTTGAACCATTGTGCTCACCTATGCTGCGTATATGCTTGCGCTTTGTAAGTTGTGAATTAGTAGAACCATGCTGTCATGGGGAACGCTTTCAACATTGCACTGGTACTTTGTACCTAGTTGATATCATGTTCTTTTGTCTATGGATGTCGTCGGTGTGAACTGAAAGGGGAGCTTGTAAGTCCATGGAGTTATGCATATGTGTTAGAGAAACGTCGGGGCCGCTGGTCTAATCCATGATGACATGGTGGAAACCTACAGCGTAACCATAATGAGTATCTATGAAGCATTCTTCTTATAAAAAAAGAGATAGAGATTGAGATTGAGAAAAAGAGAAAAGAAAAAAAAGAGATATTATGAAAAGAGGAAAGAGAGAAAAAAGCACCATATTCCCATGGTAAATAAGAAGATTGCTGAGATGCTTGTTGTTTGCTTGCCTTGTCATTTTGATATGGGGATTCTTCCATATCATCGGGCAAGGGGTACCCCGTTGGCAGTTCTCTATGATACACATATGCTTACGATGACAAGAACTTACCGGTGACTAAACTTGAGTAGCATGAGGAGCGGCCCTCGTATTCAAGGGACATGAGATTCTCAACTTACAACTTGTCAATGCATATCCTCATATTTGATCACTTTAACCTTAATCACCTAAAGATGCCTATGATAGGGGCAATGAGAGCTGAAAGCTAGTAAGTATCATAATTTTTGGGAGCTCTTTATGAGACTGGCAATCCTTGCTTCCCTCTGCGAAGGGCCTTTCTTTTACTTTGTAGTTGAGTCAGTAAACCTATTCCCTTCTATCTTAGCAAGTATTTTGAGTTGTTGTGTTTCATGCATTCATATGATGATTTATTCAATCATGTTTCTTATGTTCCTTGTTTTGCATATTGCTCTTATCTTGATGTTTACTACTTTGAAAGCTATCATTGAAAACCAGTTATTTGTGAACTCCAGCAAATTATCAACTATTCTTCGACCAAGAGCTAAGTTTTCCATTACCAATTATGATTTACTTTATGTATCTTTATTGTGTTTCCTTTACTCATTACAAGTTGAGTTATATAATAGTGAGTTGTCTTCTATTATGATCTATGTATTTGATGATTTGTCTTTTATCGACTCTTCACTCCATAAACCTGAGGCCATGTTTGTTGAGCTCAGTTTCGCTTGGGGACAAGCGAAGTCTAAGCTTGGGGGGAGTTGATACGTCCATTTTGCATCACTATTCTATGTCATAATTCACTATTATTCATTGATATATTTCATATTGAGAGGTGATACTTATGTTATTTCATCTGTTTTTGCATGGTTGATGACTTTTGGAGCATGGACCGCTGCTGTCAGGATTCTGATGGAAAATGTGCTGTTTGGAGGCAAAATTTGCGAAGATCAGAAAATCCGGGAAAATATATGGAAAATCCTATTTTTCCATAAGACGAAGGAAGCCATAAGGGGGCTGGAGATGGGCCACAGGGGGCCGACACCACCCCCTGGCGCGGGCAGCCCTAGGCCACGCCAACAGGTGGTGTGGCCGCCCTAGCCCACTCCAGGTTCTCCCCTCTAGCGTATATCATCCTCCCGAAACCCTAAGACTTGGGGAGCGACCACAGAAAGATTCCGCCGCCTCTGCGGGGCGGAAAACACCGAGAGAGAAAGATCTCTCCAGCAGATAGATTTCTGCTGGGGGATTCCTTCTCGGAGAGGGGAGATCATCGCCATCAACACCACAATCAAGCTGGACTTCATCGGGATCATCATCATCATCATCACCACCATCATCACCATCAGCACCCCCATCACCATCTCCATATTGCTGTAACAATTGGGTTGAATCTTGCATAGTTCATAGGGGAAACTTTCCCGGTGTTGATTACTCTTTGTAGTTGATGCTATTGAGTGAACCATTGAATTATTGTTTATGTTTAGATTGTTATACATCATTATTCCATCTCTGATCATGATCCATATGATGTCTTGTGAGTAGTTCATTTTGTTCTTGAGGACATGGGAGAAGTCATGTTGTTAGTAGTGGAGTTGTGTTGAGAAAGATTCAATAGTTTGATATTTAAGTTATGGTGTACTTCTTCTAGTGGTGTCATGTGAATGTCGACTACATGACACTTCACCTATATGGGCCTAGGGGAATGCATTGTGTATTTGGCTACTAATCGTAGGGGTTTCCGGAGTGATAGAAACCTGAACCCCCGTTAGGAAACCATTTCACAAGGGACGTAAGGGTCTTAGAGTTTAAAGCTGTGGTTAGGTTTCTACCTTAATTAGTTTCTTGTACTTACGGATGTTTGCAAGGGGTATAATCAGAAGTATGTATTAGTCCTAGGAAGGTTGGTACATTAGCACAGGTTCACCCACACAACACTTAGCAAGCTAAAGAAGATTAATCAACTATATGAAGTGAAAGCACTTGATAGTCTTCCCATGTGTCCTCGAGAACGTTTGGTCATCTTAAGTAATACAACCGGCTTGTCCTTTGCTGCATAAAGGATTGGGCCACTTGCTGCATTTATTCCTACTGTCCTTTGATGCATAGTATTCCTACTGTCTTTTATCCCCACAGGACATCACCTACGAGCGACAGATAACAATCAAGTCGCAAGTACTGCCAGACTTCCTCGTCCACTGGATGGAGAACCAACTCCTAGATACACCAGATATGTCTAATCTATGGACAATGAACTTTGAAGGATGCAAGCATCGATAGGGAGATGGTGTCGGCATCATCCTGACATCTCCACATGGTTACAAAATGCAGTATGTATTGCGGATGAAGTTCCACGCATCCAACAACGAAGTGGAGTATGAGGCTCTGCTCCAGGGGATGCCAATGTCCAAAGCCTGCGGCGCAACACGACTCGTCATTTACGGCGACTCCAACCTTGTGGTACAGTAGACCATGAACAAGCGTGGCGCCCTAAGTGACAACATGATCGCGTACCACGATCTCTACAATGCACTCAAAGGAGATTTCAACGGCTAGGAACTATGACATGTCTGTCGTGAAAGTAACGAGGAGGCCGACATGCTCGCCAACATAGGATCCACATGCACCGTGGTGCCACCAAGCATATTCCTGGAGCAAATACGCAAACGGTCCATCAAGCTGAAGCCTACCAAAGGCCCACCAGAAGAAGCAACACACTCGGGGGCTGCGGCACCTGAAGAAGTGGAAGGACCGACCAAAGCAAAGGAAGCCTCTACACCCAAAGGCCCCACAGAGGTCATGCTCATTGATCCATCCTGGACCCAGCCGTACATCACGTACCTGCTCACCAAGAAATTGTCGGATGACCCGATAGATGCATGACATAATGCTTGGCGATCCAAGGCCTTCACCATCATCAATGACGAGCTATACAAGCGAACCATCATAGTTGTCCTCCAATGATGCGTCACCAATGGTGATGGCAAGGGTATCCTCCTCAAAATCCATGAAGGCACCCGCGGACATCACGCCGGTAGTCGGGCCCTTGTCGCCAAGTCTTTATGAGATAGTTTCTACTGGCCAACTGCGATGCATGACACGAAAAGCATCGTTGAGAGGTGCAATGCCTGTTAGAGATTCGCGGATAAGCCGCACGCACCAAGCGCAGAGCTTAGGCCAATACCCATGGCTTGACCCTTCATGCAGTGGGGACATGGTCGGCAAGCTGCAGAAGTCATCACCCAGAGGATATGTCTTCCTCCTCATCGTAGTCGACAAATTTACCAAGTGGATAAAGGCCATGCCCGTCACCAACCAAACCGGTGTCACTGCCATTAAGTTCTTCGTGTCCATTGTCTTCAGATTTGGGGTGCCGCATAGCATCATCACCGACAATAGGACAAACTTCACCTCGAACGAGTTCTAGGATTTGTATGAAAACATGGGCATCAACATTAGCATGTAGCACACACCTAGACCAATGGTCATGTCGAAAAGGCCAATGGCCTAGTCTGCAATAGCATCAAGAAGAACCTCATTCGACCTCTCGAGTGAGCAGCTGGAGCATGGGTAGACAAGATGCCCTCCATTGTATGGAGCCTGCGAACAACCCCGAACAGCGCCACCGGCTGCACACCTTTCTTCATGTGCACGGTGCTGAGGCGGTACTACCAGCCGAGGTACGCTACAAGGACCCATGGGTCGTCGCTTACAGCGAAGCTAAATCTACGGCTGCACTCAAAGACTATCGATTTGCTTGACGAGGCACGTGAAATTGTTGTGGAACAATCAATAGTGTATCAGCAGAGCCTCCGCAACTACCATAGCCGACGACTATGCCCAAGGTCCTTCGTCGAAGGAGACCTCGTCTTGTGATTGAAGCAGAAAGGGCACCTGAAGCTCGAATCTCCATGGGAAGGACCCTATATGGTCACCAAAGTGATCCTAGGTGGTGCCTATCACCTCAAGGACCTAGAGACTGGAGTTACATACTCCAACCCTTGGAACGTCACGCAGCTGCGATGTTTCTACCTTAGATGTTTTTACCTTTGCAATAAGGCTATTCAGCTAGGCTACTTAGCCAAACAATGTACCTCATGCTATTCTTCAATAAATAAAGCTAAGTTCCTCAACTACGAGTTTTGTTATGTTTTACTTTATGCATACTGCACTCAGGGCTGTGCCTCCTTGATGACTTGTCATACTTACAACTCACCATTGTGATGGCCCGAGTAACTGACAATGCTTACAATCAAACCCTTAAAAACTCCAACCTAGTTGCACCCCAACTGATAGGTTGGCAAGGTGCTGAGATCTATAGGCGTTAGGCTAACAAAAAGGCATCACATAATCACACTCGAACATAATACAAACTAGCAAGTTTATCACAATTACAAGGGCCACAATGTCCACTCGAAACTATACACTCTTTACATCATTTGTACATCCTATTGAGGCTAAAACTACTCTATTGTCGCTAAAGGAGGACGTTGGTTCGCTCACAAATAAATAAACGATATCCTCTGTAGGCTGAGCAACCGCCCGATAATGCCGCATATTCCAAGCCATGCCATTTGGAGGTGCTGGAGGACCTTGCGCAATAGCCGTCATGTCCACATTAGGTCGTTGCATCCGAACGAGGGCCAACACAGCCTTGGTCCCCACCACAACTTGCCGACGAATGCACTTGCGAACCGAGGTCATGTTGCAAAACTTCTGTAGTAGCGCGAGGATGCTGGACGGTTCTTGATCCAATGGAAACATGGTACCATACACAACCACTAGTGCCGTACGCGTGCGCTTCAAAAAATTCAATACCTGAAAGACACGGTCTTGTAGTGTAGCCAGCATAGTTGCCCGATTCCGATCTACCCAGAAGAACCCTCTAGCCTTGAGCGCAGATTGAGTAAGGCAATTGAGTTGGATATTAACCTGCTCTTTTTCCTCTTATGGGATAAGGTTCACAACTGCGCATATAAGACAATGACGTGTCAGTCGACACCATAGCGACTCAAGGAAAACATAAATCAGTCAATGAACACTCACATTTGAGTTTCTCATTGATTCGAGCCACCTCACCAAGGAGATACCCCTCTCGCTCAGCAGCTTTCTCTGCCTTGGACTTCCATACATCAGCATTGTCGCGGATGATCAACACATTGTTCTCCAACTCCTTAACACGGTCGCACATGAGGGGGAGCTGAGACAGTCCATCCACCCTCGAGCATGGAGGACCAAGGAGCACCGGATGATGTCACATCCTGTATTTCCACTCGCAGGACTCTAGCGAAGCAAACAATTGAAGGATAAGAACTACCAATCAAGCGGTAACAGTTCTAAGGAACACAATAAGCGGCAAGAAACCAATATATACACATAGGACTTAAAAAGTTTCTGATGGACCATGCACGCAAAAGCATTCGAAGATACTCCGAGATCCTAACATGGTTACACATCAAAAGAACAAGAAAGAGCGCATCAAGGCCTATGTAGAAGCATCTGCGGGCTTTACGGAGGCCATGGCAGCCTCTGACGCTGTGGCCTTTGCGGCAGTAGCCCTAGATGCCATGGCCTTCGCCGCATTCAGCCGTTTATGCTCCGCGGAATACTTCGCGAGCGTCTCAATGAGCCAAGGTCCATACTTCTGACAGCGAATAGCAAAAGGAGCAAATGCTACCTCTTCGCCTTTTGCGGTCACCATCATCTTGGATGTAATCCTGCTAATGTTCAGCCTAGGTCCATAGGCTTGTGCCATTGCTAGCCCAAGGGAGGCACCCGCTCCTTTCTTCATCTGCTTATACTCCACAAGCATGCCCTCGGTGAAGGCTTTAGCAAGACCGCCAACGTCTTCAATAGCCTTGGCCTTCCGCATCATTTCCTCTCGGAGATGACCAAGCATGACCTTGGCCTTCTAGAGTGCATCCTTGGCGGAAATGGTGCGGTCTTCAATCGCAGGTACGACACCGGCCAAGAGTTCATCGCGATTTAGCGCTTGACGATCAAAATTGAGACTGGCTGCATCTGCAAAATTAGAACAATCAATGCTTTGGCAAAAAAGAAGCCAAAACGAGGAAGGGAAATAAGATAAACTCACACCAGAAAACTTACCGGAGAGGGCCTGGGCAGCTGCCATGAGCTGATCCGCGGACCCTTTCTCTCTCTCCACTGCGGCCGCCATCAAGTCTTCGTCGTGCCGCTTCAATTCTATGTTATAGCACTCGAGGGCCTCGACTGCGTCCTTCCCCTTGGTCTCCGCCGCTCTGAGACTCTTTTCGAGAGAGCTTAGCCAATGGAGAACTTGGTTGTTATCCTCTGGCACAAGGAAAGGTGAATCAATCAAAAGCTGACTACATATTCGATTGGTTTATGCAAAAGAGCAAAGATTTTACCTTGAAGCTACCGGAAGTCAGCATCCAGCCGCATGTGCTCTTGGCCCAGGTGAACCATGTCCTGGAGGAAAGGTTGAAACAGAATCCACGTCAAAAAAGCAAAGGACTCGGGGGATCCCTCAAATGACTACACACACTTACATGATCACTCAAAGACTCTGAAGGTTCTTTTTGGTCATCTCGGCAAGAACCCTGCGTCCCCTAGCTTGGAGGAGCTCGAGGAGATGTCACCAGGGATGGCCACTATCTTCGGGGAGGGCTTGGACTCCGTGCCCCTGCCCTTGGAGTCCACAACTCCTTCATACTCCAGGTCCTTGCCACCATCGGATGAGGATGATGCTGTAACACTTCAGTAGATACAAAGAAATTCCATATAAGAAGAGCAACGAGAAGAACACTCTAAACATCACAAAAAAGCAGACGCTCACCCGTCAAATCTATCGAGGTCAAAAAATTCCTCCTGCTTCTGCTTCTTCTGAGGCTGGGGAGGCATGCTACAGATAGGTACTGCAAGAATTGGATTCACGGCACCCTCTTCAGGAGCAAGATCCTTTGGTGTTTTTGGTGTGGAGGCATCCTAATCTTCGCTCCGCCCCCATTTGCGAGTCTCATAATCGCTAGACTTGGGGGCTCCATGTACCTCGGTAGCGGGCATAGTAGAGTCTGGTTCATCTTGCTCTCCAACCTTGGGGGGATTACGCCCTCAGGTTGGGGAGGCATCGAGCCTTTAACTTTCCACTCCTACAGCAAAACAAAAAAGATAACATCATCATGTCTTCATCAAAACTGTCCTACGAACAAGGAAATATGCGACAAGAAATTACTACTGGTGCAGGATTGGAGGCGTGGAACGGCTTGGTGTTCGACTCCATAGGAAGAGCTTCCTTCGCGGTGAGCTTGGTCAATGACCTAATTTTCTTTTCCAGATCCACCAACATCATGTATTCAGCGCAAATGCGAGTCGGATCCACCAAGACAGACCAGAGGAACATTGGATACCCCCTGACCTGTAGTGGCTGCATATGACGCCACAGCCATGTCTGAATGAGGTCCACACTAGAGACCTCCTTCCGTCGGATGAGCTGAAGATCCTGCACCCGCTTGTACAAGATCTCCACTTTGGCCACTTCACCCGCCATAACCACGTTCTTCCAGGACCTCTTCCTCTTCAGCTCCAACTTTGGGTCAAAGGGGGCAAGGCCGAACCTTTGCTCTCCCACCTTCTGGTCTCGGATGTAGAACCATTTGTCCCTCCATCCTTGGGCGGAATCGACAAAGTGGAGGCTAAAGTACTGAACATGGGGACTCACAGATATATCGCATCTGCCAATGTTGTACATTACAGATTTCGACCCTGATTGCCTCTTCACGTTGAAAAGTTTTTTGAAGAGGCCAAAATGTGGCTCGACACCGAGATAGAACTTGCACAGGGTGATGAAACAAGCGATGTGAAGAATGGAATTGGGAGTCAGCTGGTG
Organism: Avena eriantha; assembly: GCA_910589775.1. Classification (NCBI taxonomy): domain Eukaryota; kingdom Viridiplantae; phylum Streptophyta; class Magnoliopsida; order Poales; family Poaceae; genus Avena; species Avena eriantha. The sequence goes on along the minus strand of OU342742.1, from coordinate 282,662,517 downwards.
AAGCTAAATCTCGTAGAAACAAAGCAATCCATGAACGGAATCATGGAGGGGCAGAGAAAGACCTCAAAGGAGGAAAGCAAGGAGCATGACGCGGAACCCAGTGGGAGGATCGAAGATTACCTCCGGTTCGGGAATTCGGCAATCATCCTCCTTGTCTAGAATAATGCCGGCATGGCGAAGAGGATGGTGCTCATGGGCCCTCAATGTTGAGCGCCGCCAGGATCCATTGGTAACACGAGTCCAGGTGCCCTTCTTCTTGGGAGCAGCGGCGACGATGCCAGATCTAGCAACATTGGGATTCTTCTGCCCCATCTTCCTTTGGCAGAGAGACCGCAAGAAATAACTGGCAAATTCTTTAAGCTCGTCCGGTGCAAAGAACAGGTGAAGAACAATGGAGAGGAACATAGCAATAATGGTAGCGGCGCAAGGAGGAAGAAGAGGCAAAGTATCAAAGTTACTACTGCTGATTATTACTTAAGCACCGATGAGATACTGTACGACAGTCAGAAATATTCTCCTCTAATGCATGGCATGCATCAGCGCATATGTGTGGCAGGATGAACAACAAACCATCATCGCACAATCCCCACTAAGCTCAAAAATCAAGGAGACGCAGTTAAAAACCCTAATTTATGCGTGACTGGTCAAATCCTGGTCAGACATTGGGGCCCACGTCTATCCAGTCCCATTAGCACCGCTCACACTAGTGGATGAGCTCATTAGTCGTCAGCACTAACATCATCAGCAGTTACACTATCAGCAGCTCAAGATGGAAGTGTACAATGGTAACTTTTCTTTGACTCACTAAGTTTTTGCTCGAGTCTACGACTCGACCAAACACTCGGGGGATACTCCTAACAAGAGCATTGGTCGTGCACCTGAAGATTTCCTAGGCCCAGTGTTATGCCTTCAAAATGCAGGCACAAGCATATTATGCCTCAATTCCTTCTTTGAATCCATGATTCGATTATGGTCTCGGGGGCTAAAACCATAGGGAGCACTAGAGGCACATTCAACAAACTACGGCCATCGACAATAGTCGAAAAGGTTCAGAGTCCCCAATCGAGTCTACGACTCGAATAGGCACTTGGGGGCCACTCCCATAGAGAGCACTAGTCGTGCACCCTATGAAAAGACAAACAATTGAAATAAAATACCAAGGAAAAAGTGCGTTGACCATGTCCACATCATATCAACACAAGAAATCGAAGACTCCTACCAACCACAATTGCTTCTTACCATGACCTCGCCTCTTACCAACCACAATTGCCTTGTATAGAAACAACATCTCCCTGGCCACCCGAATCACCTCCGGGGTGACAAAATATTCTGATGCCGCGTTTAGAACGTGAAGATAAGACCTGAGGATGCAATCCAATGGCCTGGCAACTCACCTGCTGCATTCTACCAAAAACATGTCGTGCCTACATGCACAATGAAAAAGCCTCGATGGAAGCGTCGAGTGCACACATAAAATACTGGAATTCGACTCTGTAAGGCCTCCACGACATGGGTCGAATTACGCCAACAACTTTACAAATTCGAGTCCGGGGACTCGAGTTTGAGTAGATAGCGTTGTTTTACTCAAAGGTAGTTAACTAATATGATCTGTTAGATGAATCAGGCACGCATATCAAATATCCCTATGACTTAAATAACACCCAATAATACGTTCGGATGACAAGAGAACACTTATTCGCACTCGGAGACTTCATAGTCTCTCTCCGAATCTACCATTCAGATGGACACTCGGGGGCTACTAACATGGGTATGCCCTATGGTTACCCGGGATTAGCCTATACGGTTTAGCCCAGGAGAAGCCCACGGTGATAATGGAGCCTAGGAAGGTTCGGGTAGCCCAAGCCCAGGGAGATGCGACTCCTTGGAGGACACGACGAAATGTAGATAGGAAACTTAAAAGGGGAAAACCCTATTCTGTAACCAACTCGGCCTACTATCCTGAGACTTGGCCTCCCTATATAAAGGTCAGGAGGGGGCAGTGAGAAGGGCATCACAAACTTAGTTCATACACCACCAGATTGCATCTGCGCACCGCTATAATCCTCGATTCCATCAATAATCAAGAGCAGACAAGCAGAAGTAGGGTTCCTTCCGAGGACCTGAACCTGGGTAAACCTCATGACCCTGATGTGTTTGTTTGCTAGCCGATCGATGCCTCTAGTGCTCCCCACTTCCTCAAACCCAAGTCCATTAATCATGGGCATTGATGAGTTTACCCCTCGTCAAGGACAGTGCACACATTTTCCTCAAGTGTAAATTCTTCAAGCATGTGTGGAGATTAATGGGCATGGAGGAGATCAGACTAAAATTGGTTTCATGCCCAAATGCTTGAGTTGTTCTTCAACACATTTGGAAGCACCAACCTCACATGGAAGTGAAGGTTGTTATTCTGCTCTTGGATTGGTTTACAACTATAAATAAAACCAACGCAGGTGAGGCCAGGAAAAGTGTAGATGAAGTGTGTCGCTATATTAACAAGCATATGTTTGAGTTCAAGACAGAAGTGAAGCTTGCCAGCCTAGTTATGCTGCCAGTTCTTCAGTGGTTGCTGGTGAACCCAAACTTTGTGAAGGTAAATTTTGACACTGCTTTCCATGAGGAGACCCACGATGGTGCTTTCGGTTTTGTTGTTCGATTAGACGTGCGTGAATTCTTGGCAGCACGTGCAGGGAAGTTGTTCAATCTACGGAGTCCTCTCCAAGCAAAAACGAGCGTGTGTATTATCGGACTATTGGCATTGGGAGTACCCGTCTCTTCGAGTCGTCGGGCCCGCCTAGGGCACCCTCTAGAGTGCCTGCAAGGAGAACGAGCCTCCGGAGGGGAAGCCGAAGAACGGAGCCTCTACAAGCACTTAAGTCAGCCCAGACTGGGAGTCAAAGCCTCTAGAAGAAGCCTTGGGAGGAGAAGCCACCGGATCAGGGCGCATCTAGCAGGGCATCGCGCCAATGGTCGGTCTAAGAGACGGCCTGTCCAGTCGTGGAAAGCAGAGAATGAAGGGGTGGGAGGATGATGCAAGGGAAGGACGACATCCGACACAGCCGTTTTAGTGCAAGAAGACCAAGGCGACGACATAAAGCGGAAGGACCACCGACTACCCCCTGACACAGTAGCTGTCTAGGGGCCGCTAGGAGACAAGATAGGTCCAAATCCTTTAGCGGGAATTTGGAAGCCCTTCCCGCCCATAGGCCATGGGAAGAGGCCTGCCGCCGCCCAATATAAGGGGCCCTTCTCCTACCTCGAAGGGAATCGATCCCAGAGATCTAAAACCCTAGACTTTCACCCTCCATTGTAATCTCGTGAGGCAAGCGAGCAATACAATAAGGCATGAGTAGGGGCTTTACCTCCTCACGAGGTTCCCGAACCTGGGTAAAAAACCTGGTGTCAACTCTCTGTTGCGCGTTTGCTTTGCCTCCTTAGCCGTCTCTGAATTTCCTCGGAATCGCGTGTTCAGCCCCCTCACGAACCAAGGGATCATTGGACCCTAGTTCCTTCGTGGGACAAATCTCCGACATTTGGCGTGCCAAGTAGGGGGCTAGGGCGCGACCCAGAGGACTTTAGCTAGCGGCATCAGCATGGTTGCTTGCAGGAAGCCTTGCGACAGCCGCTCCTAGCGGGAGCAAGTAGGGAGACTCGGGGGCTCGTGTTGGGCTACCCTCACTCCCCCACCCCCGTTCCGGGACCGGCCACTAGCTCCACCCACACCCCTCCGCAAGGACGGACGGAGGGCTTTCTTCTTCAAGCACCTCACCAACCTGGGCGTCACGCGCCCGCTCACCCCGGAAACGGCTCGCCTTATGGAAAAAGAGCTCCCGCGCTACTCACCTGCCAAGGACGCGAGGGAAGAGTGGTAGGCGTGCCTCATGGCCTTGATGGACGTCACCTGGGACAAACCCGCAGCATGCAAAGCAAGACTGGGTGACATAGTCTACGGCGTGACTCCACCTCCTCCTATTTGCGGTGGGCCCGGAGACTGAGGCAATGTGAAGCTGCCCGGCATGACGAGTCCTAGGCAGGCCTGAGGCTGGGCGAAAGTCGTTCATTCGGTAGAGGACGCGCGGGTGACCTGGGCCAGGCGCCGGGGTCGCAAGACCCGGACCCTCCAGACCATCTCAGCTGCAGGCCTACAGAACCGAGCGAAGCTCACCATCGGCATGGAGACCCACAGCCCCAGCTGCCCCGCCCTCACCGAACACCTCCACCGGGTCGTGTGGCCGCTCAAATTCAGGCCAGAAATACCACCCCGGTATGAAGGCACCACCAACCCCGTGGAGTTCTTGCAGCTCTACACCACGGCCGTAGAGGCAGCCGGGGGAGACGACCATGTCCTCGCCAACTGGTTTCCTATGGGCCCAGGGTTGGAGGCATGCACCTGGCTCCTGAACCTTCCCAAGGGGTCCATCGACTCATGGTCCAAGCTCCGCAGCCTCTTCGTTGCGAAGTTCGGGGATGCAGACAAATCCACGTACATGTTAGAGGACCTCAGAAAGGTGCGCCAAGGACCCGGAGAGACCCTACGCAAGTACCTGCAGTGTTTTGACCAAAGCCTCGTCAGGGTTGGTAGGGCCACCGACGTGGAAGTCATCATGGATTTCACGGAGGGCGTCACTGATGCTCAGGTGCTCCACAGGATTAGTCGCCACAGAGAGAACCTATCCACGGTAACCGGACTCTTCGAGGTGGCTGAGCGCTGAGACAAGGAAGAAGCCGGGGATATGTTAGCCCGCGGCGAGATCAGGCCCGCGGACCCTGCCACGAAGGGAGACAGAAGCCCCGTCAGACACCTGTGGAAAGGCGACAAGCAGCACCTCCTCAGGAGAGAAGCGAGCAACTCTACTGGCTCGCACCTATATTGCGCCTTCCATTAGAGGTAGGGTCATGATACCAACGATTGTGTCAAGCTCAGGGAGGTAAGAGAGGAGTATGAAAGCAAGAAGAGGCACGGACAGAGCAACAAGCGCAATAGAGCCTGGCGCCCCAAGGCCCTTGAACCGTAGCTCCATCGGAGGGCTCGGGGGCTAGACGGACAACAATGCCAGGAAACTCAATCCCTCGGGGGAGCCTAGGGAATCAGAGGCGCCCGCACCCCGACGCATGCGCCTCCATCGGGCTGAGCCCCTCAAGGTGATCCTCAGCCCTCGCTTCTTCTCCGCTAGGTGATACTTTTGTGCCCCTCACTAGGGTAGGGCACCCGGGAAGGGAGACAACTATAGTTGTTGATGATTTCTGTCTGTTTTTTGGGTAAATCCATTCATTCTTTGAGTTTTTTCTGCCCACGTACTTGCCACGTCCCCATATATCCATCATACGAGCGGGGGCTGGGATGGTGCCAGTTGCGTGACTGCCTCCATCGATGTCGGGGGCTGAAGGGTTGAGCTCTGAACTTACGGACTAGCTCTGGTGATAAGTCACCTCGCTCGCAGATCCCTGGTGCTCGTGACCCTCGTACAGTGTATTAACGGAACATGACAGTACTGGGAACGCGGCTCGGCCAGGACGCGCCCGTCCTTGACTGGGACCGCCACAACGTGCGATACCCATGATCTCCTCCTCGAGAAGATCACGGGATAGCATGGGCCCTACTGTGCTCTCCTTGGGGGCCCTACGGGGTGGCTCGTGAGGCACTTCCCTCCAGCGGCCCAAAATCTCAAGGACCTAAAGCGTCGAGCTCTGAACTTACATTCCATTCCTCGACCACAAGTTACCTCACCCACGGTTCTTGTTGGCTCATGAGGCACTTCCCTCCAGCGGCTAAAAAACTACCAGGACCTAAAGTGTCGAGCTCTGAACTTGAGGCCCGTTCCTCGAGCGCAAGTTACCTCACCCATTGTTCCTAGTGTGGAAAGACATCGCGATGATGGCTCGCGAGGCACTGTTCCTCCGTGGCTCGAGCTCCTAAGGACCTAAAGTGTCGAGCTCTGAACTTACAGCCCATTCCTTGGCCGCAAGTCACCTCATCCATGGTCCCCAACTAAAATACATGTACGCATACCTTGTCACGATGACTCGTGAGGCACTATTCCTCCGCGACCTGAGCTCTCCAGGACCAACAGTGTCGAGCTCTGAATTTATGGCCCGCTCCTCAGCCACAAGTCGCCTCACCCACGGTTCCTGGTCCCAAGAAAACCAAATATCCTTACACTAACGAGACAACTCTCTCCTCGAGAGGACGTCGAGACGGCTCATGGGTCACCCGCCCCTCTAACTGCCAGGAAGCCACTCGACTTAGTAGGCGGACCTCTGAACATACCTCCCGGCCATGGCAGCAAGTCACCTCTCCTACGGGTTCTGACACCTGCAACTCACCCTGAGGGCTCATTACTAGGGCTCCTTGGTGCGCTCGGCCTCCCTAAAGATGTCTCCCCGTGAGACCTAGGGGGAGGACAAGACCCTCAACAAGGACGCGAACGAATACGTGCAACATTTCCACAAAAGAGACATCAGGTTGAAAACACCACTATCACGCCAGAATACATGGATCGGACTACAACTGAAAGGGCCCCCCCAGGCGAATGGCTCTGAAGCGCTGTCTTCCAGAGATGGCTCATCACTTCCCCTGGCACCAGGTGAGCCAGGCGGAGAGTCTCCATCTTCGTCATCGGAGGACCCAGTAGCCTTAGAGCCCTCACCCTCCTCAATCAATGTGAAGATCGGGAGGAATTCATTGACATGTTCCTCCATGAGCTGGTTGAAACACGCGATCTTGCCAGGTGGCCCCCTCGTAGGGTGCGTCACCTTCTCCAGGAGCACCTTCTAGGGGAAGTTGGCATCATACCAGTAAAGGACAGAGAGAACATGGGTCCCCACGACTCGCATCATCTTGTGACACTTGTATAGGTGGTACCCGTGGTAAAGCTCGGCCTTCCCCTCTAGTGCCACCATGATCCGGTTGAAGAGCGTCAGGAAAGCACCATCCGTGCTGGCATCGGCGAGGGGACTAGTGTAGAAATTGGTCACCCGAAGTCCTGCAGGGTAGCGGCCATGTGCTTAGAGAGTGCCTGGTACATCTTGAACCTCTCCTTCTCTAGCACCTGGAGGTCTCGCTACACCTTGTCGTAGAGATTCCAGCGCTTCTGGAGCTCCTGGTGGGCGACTTGTAACTCCTTCAAGGCACCCAGATCAACAAGGGGCTGTGCTAAGCGCTCCTCCACCAAACGAAGAGAAGCTTTCAGCTCTTCTCGCTTCTCCAGGAAGCATGCCTCCTCAATTTTCGCTTTCCCTTGCCATTCTGCCTAGAGGGCCTAGCAAAGTTGTGAGAGTGCCACCTCGTTGTCCTTCTTCATCTACTCCCGCTCCTCAGCAACCTTGGCGTAGCACCGACGAACGCGTTCTTCAGTGTTCGCGCTACGATGGTTGACATTGATCTTATGCTCCTCAAGCTTCTGCTGGACCATCCCCAGCTGGGCCTCTAGCGCCTCCAGATGGCTCCTCTCCAACGGAGCTTCATCCTTGTGAAGCCGGACTGCCTCTTCACGAAGGGCCACGTCCCGCTCTCTCTGAGCAACTCTCCAGCGATCCTTTTTGACCTTCCTCTCAGAGAAAGCAAGTGCACGGTCGTGCATAGAGAAGTCATGAGCAATGCTGGCCAGGCCCCTGGGGTAGGACTTTGAAGGCGGGGCGCGAATGCCGGCCAATACAGGGGTCCCCACAGCCTCACAAGGCGACTCTGCAAGGACCCATCCACCCCGGAGGTCACGGCCTCGCCGCGGCTCTCCAATGTTCCTGGGCCTGGTCGAGAACGACCTGCTCCAGGTGAAGGCGACGCTACGCCCCGTCCAGACGATGCTCCTCTACAACAATGTCGGCAAGGAACTGGTCAAGCCCGGCGCGGGCGATCACAGCACCACCCCGCAGACGCCTCGGCCGGCCCAAGGAGGCACCCTCAGGCGGTAGCAAGGTCAACATGCTTTGTTCCACCACATCAGGGACTTGGGGGCTGCCCCCGGTAGGCATTCCCTAGTCGTCGGGGGCTGGCGATGGAGTCGTGACTTGCGCTCCCATGGGGTCATCAAGGAGGGTCTCACCACCCCCGACAACCTCCTCAAAGTCAGGCAGACCCACGTCAGCTAGGCTTTCCCTCGCCACGGCCAGCTCCTGGGCAGGCGAGGAGGGGATTCCTATGTGCGCTCCTAGCCGGGGAGGCAGGGTTGTCCACGGCACCCCCGACGCTCCCCCAAATCGGACCTCGCTGGCTTCTCCCTTCTCCTCTTCTCTCACCTGCACTAACATAACAAGATGACAAAGCGGAGAAAATGAGTTTGGGAAAAGGGGAAGCCTCGCGAGAGGGTGTTACCTCTCTGCCTCTCCTCCCACAGTGGACCAGTTGGCTCTCCTCGCGCCGAGAGGAAGGAAGGTGCCCCCACCACATCGCCTAAGGCGCTTCTCGGCCGCCTGCGCTGGCACCGTTGCGGTTGGTGCCTCGTGCTCGGCTCGCTTACCGCGAACGGTCCCACTGGAAGGACCATCGGCCTCGACTCGGGAGGGGTTCTCAACATCCTCCTCTGAAGACGACACACTATTGATCATCCTCACATGCCGCATGTGCCGGGAGGGCTCGAGGGCATCGTTTGGCCCCTCATCCTCGTCATCCAACTCAACCAAGCGGCACACCCCCTGGCGTCAAAATTGGGAATACCTGTGCGGGCCACACTCACGTCGCCTCTCCAGTACAGGGGACGCACACCCGGGGGAAACTCCATCACCGCGTCTGCACCAAGGAGCAGCAATATGACGGCGAACATGGTGTCCTCTGTGTGGTGCCCCTCCACGAGCCCGACTGCGCCACAGTCGGGTTACATGGTCCACACGGGCCTCTTGTGCTCATGGAGAGGGGCAAACTATTGCCGCAAGAACTCCCTCACCACCATCTCACCGGACAAACCCTGGCTCCTTAAGTATGCCATGCGCCTCGCGAGGGGCCCATGGTTCATGCAGGCTGCCACCTCACGAGCCTAGCCGGGGTTTTCCACCATCGCACCTACAAGACCACGAAGCGGAGACCAGGCCCAACTGGTGTCCACTAGGAATTCCGATGCCGTGCCCAAGATGGAGATAGGCAGGAAGTCTCCCACCTCCTCGGCAAAGAATCCAGCACCGCCGAGAACGTCCCCCAACGCGAGGCTATGGAGGTTGTAGAAGTGCCGGAACCGTGCCAAGGACAGCACCACCCCGACAAATGCCCCGCACCCGAACTCAAAGGAGGCAAGAAGGGTCACACTCCGCGGGTGGATATGGAGGAGCTGGAGGAAGTAATCGTCCAAGACAACTAGAAGAAAGGGGGAAATGGCGGGACGAGGCCGGCATCGATGGAGTGAGTGAAAACAGGGGCCATGGTGGCGAGCCACCCGCTCCTCCCAACGCCAATGCACCACACCCACGAGGCACCCCACTCATTTTAGTCGAGGCCATCAGCTTGCGTACCTTCTCCAACCCCTCCCTGTTGAGAATCGTCGCTGGCGGCATGGCCCCCACGATCGATGGGGGAAAGCTAGGCGCGACGGAAGGGGCACAGGGTCTCTTGAGTGCCATCGCGGGCATCGCATAAGGGGAAGGAGTGGCATTGTGCGGAGCACTCGCAGATTAGCGGCAGAGGAAGGTGGAAGCTGGCAAGTCCCTTAGGATTTGGGGTTTTGCAGGCAGCTTGACCCCCAAGGCTAAGTAGTGGGAGCGACGGTTCCCGCACCTGGCATATACTGTAACACCCCTAGTTTTAGTAATCCTTCTTTAGGGTTTGTTTGTGCATCATAAGCATTGCATGCATCCTTTTAATTGAAGAAATGTTGCAAGAAATAATTACAAAGTCTAAACCCTAATCCTCTCCTCTCTATTTGAAATGTATTCAAAATAGTTTTGTACTTCATAAATTACCAAAAATATGGAACCCAAATGGTTATAAAGGGTCCCCTTGTATTTTTAAATGTTTGCAAAAGTTGTTGTATTTTCGAAATATCCAAAACAGAAAACAAATTGAAAATACAAAAGGTAAAATGAAAACAGAAAAAGAAAAGGTTTTTTTCAAAATAAAAAACTAGCTAAACCCACCCTGGGTCGAAGCCCACCTCCTCTCTCTCTAACCGCCACACCGCGCAGCTGCTAGCAACCTGCCTTGCTTGCTTCACCGTTGAAATGGATCGTATGGGAACCTAGAGGGGGGGGGGGGTGAATAGGTGCTACACCAATTTTTAATTCTTTTTCAATTTTAAGCTTAGCACAAAGGTAAATTCTCTAGATAAACTAATGTGTAGAATTTCCCTATATGCAAACCTATCTACTACCGAGTAAAGAGCGAGTGGAAGAGGAACGAGTGAACCGAAGTGAAGCACGCGGAGACACATGATTTGTTTGACCGCAGTTCCTTCCTTGTTAAGGGAAGTACGTCTGCGTTGGAGGGGTGGGCGGTACTAAGACCACCACGCCACAAAAGGCCTCACCCTGTTCTCCGATGGATCTCGCCACAACAGGCCTGATCCACCTTCCACTATAGGTACCCTTCGAGGCGGGCACCGGCGCCTTTACACAACTAGCGGGGCAACAACTCCACAACAACTTGGAGGCTCCCGAAATGACAACAAGCTGCCACAAGAACAAAGTTGTCAAATATAATAACAAGATCTAGGTATTAACAAGAATACTAGATCAGGGATTTCTCCAAGTGAATGGAGAGGAGTTGAAGCACTTGATTCTTGATGTTGATGATGAACTTCTCCTCCTTCAATTCCACCAAAGATCAAGACCTTCGGGTGGTTGAAGTGGGAGATCGAGATTCAGAGCTCTTGCACAAGGTCTGGTCAAATTCGAGTGAATCAAGCGTTCTGGACGTTGGGGAAGAAGGGGTACTTATACCCCCTTCCAAAAACCAGCCTTTGCACACTTTGGGGGCCGGATTATCCGGCCCAAGTGAGGGCCGGATTATCCGGCCCAAGTGAGGGCCGGATTATCCGGTCTGGGGAAACTCCGCCCCAGAGTCGGAATCTCCGGCAGAAAATCTGCCCCTCACAATGAGACACGCCGAGCTTGCCCTTGATCATCTTCTGGGGGACAGATTATCTGGCCCAATGCGAAGGCCGGATTATCCGGCCTGGGGAAGAAAAAACCGCCCCAGTTCGGATTTTCCGGGAGAAAATCTGACCGGATACCGAGCGACGCGCCTTGGCTCCTTTTGCTCGAAAACTGGGGGCCGGATTATCCAGCCCTTGCGAAACCCGGATTATTCGGCCTGGGGAGGAAAATTCGACTGGACACAGAGCGACGCGCCTTGGCTTCCTTGAGAGATGAGGTAGGCTGGATTATCCGGCCCTTGGAGGGGCGGATTATCCGCCCCCCTCAAAACTTCCTGCACACTTAGCACACATGAAAAGTCTCCATAGTATTGTTATCTAACACGCAAAACAAAGGAAAACATGAAATGTTCTTTCAATCTCCCCCTTTTTGGTGTTAGATGACAATACCAGGATTTGCAGGAGAAAGACACAAGACAAATAGCGATAACTATGAAAGGGACTCCCCCTCAATGTGTGCATAATAGAGTTTTGCATTGGAATACAAATGCACACAAATAGGTGAATCTATTCCATAGACATAAGGGCAAAAGCACATACCACCGAAGTAGAGAATAGGCATCCTTGACAAAGAATCACAATTATTATTGGATAACCATTATGAGCGCGCGCCTTCCATGATAAACCTCCAGCAATAGGATATAAATAGATATAGCCATGAGCATAATCCATCATATGAAGTCCATAGGTATCAACCAGACAACCACATAAAGTCTCAACCACAAAACACAAACCACGAATTTAAAAGTTCACGCTAAATGGGCATAAGCAAGAAATAACGAATAAAAAGTGCAAGTGCTTATGCCCGACCCATGCAAATCCATGGACAACCTAATAGAACTACTTCTCCCCCTTTGGCATCGAGACACCAAAAAGGGAGAAGAGCGATGCTACCGCCCCATGGGATCACTCATCATAGTCCTCGTCCTCGCCCTTGTCCTCTTCTGCATGCTCTTCCTCATCCTCATGCTCAAGTTCCTCAGTGTCACCTTCCTTATCATCAGCATCAGCAGCAGTCACAGAGGGGAACAAGTGATGCTCTAGCTCACGATAGTTCAGCCTGGAGGAAGAGTTCCACCGAGCATACGGAGTGGGAGGTGTAGGAGCCGGAGGAGTACCCGAAGCGCCAGACACGTGGTGGAGAATGAGCTGCTGGGAGTGAGCCAACTCATGGCGCTGCCTGTATGCCTCGTACTGACCCTTGCGCGTGTCCACGCCCATGCAAAGAATGTGACGCTGGAACCAGTTCAGCTGCTTGATCTCACGGGCCACGGGAGGCACTGGGGGCCGGCGAGCATCCCTCACAAGGCCCTTAGGAGCAGAGGAGGGGTGAGAAGTCTTCCGAACCTTGTTGTATATCTTCTTGGCCTTGTGCACCGAGTCAATGTGGAACTCCTCGGCAGGAAGCAGGTGGCGGATGAGCATCATAATGTAGGGTGCATAGGGAATGGACAGACGGTTGAACATAGCATCACACAACTCATGGTAGATGAAGTCCATGACATCCAGCCTGTACTGCACTGACTCGTCCTCGCAGGAGGCAACCTCATGAGAAAATTGAAGTAGCTGAACAAGGTGACCACGGATGCTGTCATTATTGCCCCCACTCGGTGTAATAGAGTCACGGAATAGGCCCACCAAGGCAGCATAGATGGGGGCAAGACCAGCCACAGTACCGAAAATTCCATTGTCCACAGTGCATGGAGAGAGAGCTGCATCCTTGTTGGGCTTCAACTGAGTGATGATGCGGTGGCCACTGGCTCTATCCCTGCTGCGGAAGGAGTACCCCAGAACCTTAGCAAACACATGAAAATCAGCAGTCATTGGCCTATCATGAGTCATCCACTTCATAGTGCGACGCTCATCCCCACAAATCACCAAAGTGGAGAAGAACTGCTTCACCACCTCAGAGTCAAAGGAGCACTAGAGAGACATGAGATGGTGCAGCCCCATCCTCTCAGCCACAAACATTGCATCCACAAGATGCGCCTTCTCCAAGGCATCAACAAGTACCAGAGGGTGCATAGGCCTAATGTTCAGCCTGGCATAGATGTCTTCATAAATCCCCTTCTGTTCGGCACACTAAAAGCGGGTATCCCCCAACTCATCATCACGAGGCAGCTCAACAAACAGGTCACGGTGACGGATGGCAGAGAAGGAGACTGCATCCAAAGCCCTGTAGTTGATCTTGGGCTCCTTGCCCTTCCTCTTGGACACCCCCTTCCTAGTCCTCTTGGATTGTTCAGCCATTCGCCTCTCTTCATTCTTCCTTCTCCTCAATTCACCTTTATCCACTAGGTTAACTTGACCGTCGTCCCGAAAGTACTTGGCACGAGGATGGCGCTTGTAGGTCTTGGAAACACCAGAACCACCTGTGAGGAGAATATGGGCGATAGCAAGTGGATAAGCATACACACAACTCCAGGAGAGAGCATGGAAAAAGTAGTCAAAAAGTTCATAGGATACTCAATGCATACACATAGTGAAACTGAAGCAGAATTGAATCTGTCAGGCCGGATTATCCGGCCTGGCCAGGGGCGGATAATCCGACCCTGGCAGAAATTTTCGATTTCACCAAGAATGCATGCAAAAAAGTAGATCGGGCCTAGAAACTGTAAGACTACGAGTTCTATGCGAAAACACATCCTTCTAGACAACGTTCCACCCAACAAGATACACATCTAGCCAAAGATGGTGAGAGAGGGAGTTACCCTCACTCATTGGAGGAAGAATGCGGAGGAGAAGGTACCTGGAGGCGCGGAGAAGAAGATCCACGGAGGCCCGGAAAATCCGGTGGCCGGAGAGGCTCCAGGGAGTGTGAGGGGCGGCAGATGGGGAGAAGGAGAGGGCTGGGGGAGAAGTGCTGCTCGATATGAGCCCTTCCCCTCGAGTCCCGCCCTTTAAGATCAAATCTGCCAGGGCCGGATTATCCGGCCAACACATGGGCCGGATAATCCGGCCTAAATTCTGGGATTCTATTATACACAGAACCAAGCCCGCGCGTCCCCAAACAACACCCCCACAAGGTGTACAAGGGACTTGTGTGCAAGAATAGATGGCTTAGGGGTAGGAAAGGCTTAGGATTGAGAAAGCCAAACTGAGATGGTACTAGACACTCAAAATTGCAAAATCCAAATCAAATAAAAGCCAAGATTGAGTGTGGTTCCCATAAGAACATGAGAGAGCAAATAACATCCAAAAAGATCCAATTCTCCACAAGGGAGAGGGCGGTGGCCGAAGCCACCTTGTTGGAGTGTATGGTGTGACACCGCGAAGATATATCTTGGGTTCACGACCAATACTCATCAATAAGCTCACATATCACAACATGATATTAAGAGAAATGATATAACTTGCTATTGGCATTATGGGGGAGGGTTAGCCCAATAAGTTAGGACCACACTCCCCCTATGTCCATGCCCACACCTAGACCAAACAAGGATTGAGACGTACGAGTGAGTGCATGGGTAATCAAGACAAACTCCCGGGATCAATGATATTTAGATCATTCCTTAAATAGCAGAATCTTTCTTCATCAAGTGGTTTTGTAAAGATATCCGCCAGTTGGTTCTTCATGCTCACAAAAGGTAGATCAATATCACCTCGAGCAACATGGTCACGAATAAAATGATTCCGAATCTCAATATGCTTCGTCCTTGTGTGCTGAACTGGATTGTACACAATTTTGATAGCACTTTCATTATCACATAAAAGAGGCACTTTGTCACAATTTACACCGTATTCCTTTAAAGTTTGCCTCATCCACAATAATTGAGTACACGCGCTAGCAGCAACAACATATTCAGCTTCGGCGGTGGAGAGAGATATACAATTCTGCTTCTTGGAGGACCAACATACAAGAGATCTTCCCAAGAATTGACAAGCTCCAGAAGTGGATTTCCGATCATCCTTATCACCAGCCCAATCTGAGTCAGTATAACCACATAAAGAGAAATTGGAGCCCTTGGGATACCAGAGACCAAAGTTGGGGGAATGAACCAAATATCGAAAGATCCTCTTGACCGCCACTAAGTGGCTTTCTTTAGGAGCTGCTTGATACCTTGCACACACTCCCACACTCAACACAATATCGGGTCTAGATGCGCAGAGGTAAAGAAGAGAGCCGATCATGGACCGGTATACCTTTTGGTCCACATCTTTACCATGAGGGTTGAGTTCGAGATGACACTTTGTTTGCATCGGAGTAGCGACACCATTTAGATCCGTCATCTTGAATCTCTTGAGCATGTCTTGGATGTACTTTGCTTGATTAATAAAGGTTCCTTCTCTAAGTTGCTTGATCTCGAATCCAAGAAAGAACCGTAATTCCCCCATCATAGACATCTCAAACCTGTCAGTCATAAGCTTTGAAAATTCGTCGTTAAAAGCTTTGTTAGTAGAACCAAAGATGATATCATCTACATATAGTTGGCATACGAAGAGCTCCCCCTTAACCTTCTTAGTAAAAAGAGTGGGGTCGATTTGCCCAACTTCGAAGCCACGATCTAACAAAAGCTCTTTAAGATGCTCATACCACGCACGTGGGGCTTGTTTAAGGCCATAGTGTGCCTTATCGAGTTTGTAGACATGGTTCAGGAAGTTAGGATCTTCAAACCCCGGGGGTTGCTTTACGTATAACAACTCATGTAGAGGACCGTTAAGGAAGGCACTCTTGACGTCCATTTGCTGTAACTTAAAGTTGTTATGAGCAGCATAAGCAAGCAGGATATGGATGGACTCAACGCGAGCCACAGGAGCATAGGTCTCGCCGAAGTCGATGCCCTCAACTTGGGAGTAACCTTGTGCCATAAGTCTTGCCTTATTCCTCACAACAATGCCATTCTCATCCTGCTTGTTCTTGAAAATCCACTTGGTGCCGATAACATTGCGGCACTCTTTGGGTTTCTCCACTAGTTTCCAGACTTTGTTGCGCTCGAAATTATTCAATTCTTCATGCATAGCAACAACCCAGTCTGGGTCTTCAAGAGCTTCAAAGACCTTCTTAGGTTCCACCATGGAGATATGAGCTTGATGCTCACCAAAACTGGCCAATTCTCTTCTTGTAGACACCCTTCGTCGAAGATCACCAACAACCTTGTCGAGAGTGTGACCCCTCAACTCAAGGTTACAATCAGCCCGAGCCTTGCGACGAAGTTCAATAAGTTTGTTGTCTCTTGGTGGAGGAGATTCATCACTTGAGTCTTCATTGGAAGCATTTTCTCCGCCTTGATCAGTAGCTGGAACATCAGTAGCGGGTGGTGGAGATGCATGCCCTTGAGGTGAATCCGAAACCATAACAGGAGGCTGCAGAACTGGAAAGTCAGGGCCGGATAATCCAGCCGATGAAGAGGTCGGATAATCCGTCCTGGGAGAACTTGCAACAGCTTCATCAGGAAGCCTGGGACTTGCTTGAACTTGCGAGGAGCCGGATAATCCTGGGTCAGCCGGAAAATCCGGCCTGGAGCTTGTATTGATATCTTCACCACCAGGAGCTGCATGGTCAGCTGGAGCGGGGTGGCCGGATAATCCGGTATCCACCGAAAAATCCAGCCTGGAGCTTTCTGGGGCATCTTGACCTTCAATAGTTGATGGAGATGGTGTAGAAGTTGCCCCCATGGTTGGAGCATGTTGCGTATGTGTAGATGAGGGCTCTATATGAGTAGAGCATTGTCCTTCCTGGTCTGCCACAAGGGGTTCCTCAATGGGGCGGAAGAATCCCACGCCCATTCTTCTTATGACATATTGGGGTATTTCAACATCTGCATCACAAACACCAACTTGCTCCGCACGGGAACCGTCATTTTACTCGAACACCACACTACAAGATTCTACAACAGTTCCGGAGAGCTTATTGTAGACTCTATAAGTGTGGGATTCGGCACCATAACCAACAAAAATACCTTCTAGAGCCTTAGATTCAAACTTAGATAAACGAACTCCTTTAATAAGAAAGAAACACTTACACCCGAATACCCGAAAGTATGAGATGTTTGGCTTGTTACCGGTAAGTATTTCATACGGAGTCTTGTCCAAAATCTTGTGGAGGTATAAACGGTCGGATGAATGACAAGCAATAGAGATTGCTTCAGCCTAGAAATTATATGGAGATTTGAATTCGGCCAAAATTGATCTTGCCATGTCCATTAGAGTTCGATTCTTCCTCTCGGCTACACCATTTTGTTGAGGGGTGTACGCAACGGAATATTGATGTCTTATCCCCTCTTCACATAGGAACTCATTTAAGGTGTAGTTCTTGAACTCCGAGCTGTTATCACTCCTTATAACCAGAATGGGGACGTCGTGTTGACGTTGAACCTCGTTGGCGAAGTCGATGACAGTTTGTTGAGTTTCACTCTTCAACTTGAAGAAATAAACCCAAGTGTATCTTGAGTAATCATCAACAATCACAAGACAATACTTCTTCCCACCGAGGATTGCATGAGATGGAGGTCCGAAAAGATCCACATGAAGGAGCTCGAAAATCCTTTTTTAAGAGATAATAGTTTTCCTTCGATGAGGAGAATCATGCATTTTACCTTCAACACATGCCCTGCAAATACGATCTTTGGCAAAAGAGACATTTTCTTTTAGTCCAAGAATGTGGCCACCCTTGTGGAGACTTTGCAAAGTTCTCATATTGACGTGGGCTAGTCGGCGATTCCATATCCAACCCGCGTCAGTCTTTCCGAAAAGACACATCGGACCTGTAGTTGTTTTCCCTGAAAAGTCCACCACGTACAGGTCGTTTTCGACATATCCCACGAAAGCGACTTTTAGAGACTTGCTCCACAAGAGTACCACTAAATCAGCATCAATGTAAACTACAAATCCCATCTTACCAAGGGCACGAATTGAAAGTAAGTTATACCCGAGGGTCTCAACAAGCATGACGTCCACGAGAGAGATATCGTGAGCCACCACAACTTTGGCGAGACCCAATACCTCAGATTTTGACTTGTCGCCATAGGAGACGGTAATGTGATCAAGGTTTGGCCGCATCTCCGTGATGATCTCCTTGCTTCCGGTCATATGACTCGTACAACCTCTATCGAGTACCCATTTAGACCCACCGGAAGCATAGCCCTGCAAGAAAATTACTTCTTGGTTTAGGTACCCATTTTTCAATGGGTCCTCTCATGTTAGTAACAAGGGTCTTGGGAACCCAAATAGACCAAGGAATGTAGCAATCATAAGGCCCTACATAACTAGCATAGACATCACCATAAGAATCACAATATAGTTCAAAGTTAGGATTGTTGATCCCTGCAAAACCATCATAATTATTCTTGTCATTGGTAATGTTGCTATTCTTTGATTGAGCAGTCTTGTTCTTCTTCTTGTTGTTGTTTTTCTTGCTCTTTATCTTGGGTATGTAACCAAGACCTTCTTTACTGTTGTTTGTCCTTTGCCTGCTCAGTATCTCATCAATAACCCCTTTACCTTTGTGTTGAGAACTCCTTGCAAGATCTTCTTTTCCAAAGGATGAAGAGGAGGTACTTGGCACATCATACCGTTTCAATTGAGTTTGGAGCTGGTCATGAGACTCATTTAGAGTAGAATGATCACTCTTCAATGCCTTGTGAGCACTTTCAAGATCATCAAACTTCTACAAAAGTCTAGCATGAACAACCCCAAAATCAATCCTTTCTTTCTTTAGTTTCTTTACCTTGGCAAGAGCATGGTCACGTTCTTTAATGAGCTGAGCTACAGCTTCTTCTTGTGACTCCTCTAGGGATTCGAGTCTTTCTTCCAAAGAAACTCGAGTTTCCTCTTCCTCTTCCAAGGCATTCTTAAAAGAGGCTATCTCCAAGGCATCTTCTCTTTCAATTCTGCCCTTTTCTTCAAGGAGATCTTCAGCTTGAGCAAGTTGACTCATAAGAGCATCAAAATGGACTTTGTGCTCACCTTGTAGGTTAGTGAAAAAAGTATGCAAGGCAATAACTCCTTCTTTCATTTCAAGACTGTCATGATCATCCATATCCAAAATTATGTTAGTCTTAGGAAATGAGGAGTTAAAAGTTGATACCTCGGATCCTCTTGCCATTAGACAAGTGGCGTTGTTGTAGATGGCGTTCTCGTTCGGCGAGTCAAGGAGAGAGGAGGGAGTCGATGTGGTGGCTATAGTAGCCACTTCGCAGGAACTATCATCATCCTCTTCATCTTCACTTGCGGAGGAGTATTCTTCTTGAGCTACAAGGACCATCTTGGGTTGCTTCTTGAAAGGGCCATTCTTCTTAGCAAAAGGCTTCTTCTTCGGATCTTTGGATTTCTCTTTGAGAATGAGCCTGCCACCATTGTCTTCTCTATTTTTATAAGGACACTCGGCTACAAACTGCAGTCTATCTCCACAGTTGAAGCAAGTTCTCAATCTTGGGCCACTTTCTCTTCTTCCATTTGACCCATTCTTGCGCTCAAGTTCAGACTTGGCTTTGGCAGGGTCCTTCCAAAAGTTCCTTGCATAGAATGCCATGTACTCACCATGAGCACGTTTGACCTCATCAGGGCAGTCCATGGATACCCTCTCAAAAACTCCTTCATCGTCCTCTTGCTCAACAACATTGGCTTTGAGAGCCACATTGACACCCTTTTGCATTCCAATGGCCCGAGCACGGGCATCTTCAGCATTCTTTGCCGCCACTTTGAATGACGCCATTTCTTGCATGACTTCATTGGATGTCATTGGATGATAGTTGTGTCTACCTTGCAAGCTCTTCAAATCCGTCGGTTCGAAAGGCATTAAGGCACTCACATACTTTCTCTTTATCCATGCATCATCAATGTGAGTGGCCCCATGCTTCCGAAATGTTATTGCGATGCCCTTGAGTCTTCTATACATGTCCTCATTGTTTTCACCATCCAACATGTAGAATCCCTCAGCTTCGTTACTAAGGGCATCATACCGGTTTCTTCTCATGCTTTCATTTCCAACAAAAAGGTCCGTAAGAGCATCCCACGCCTCTTTAGCTGTGTTGAGATGTTCAATGTGTGGCATGTCCTTGGGACCCACACCCAGCTATATCATGTGGAGAGCAGTGGCATTCAACTGGCTATCCACAACTTCCCTTCTTGTTAGATTGGTTTGATCTCCAATATGAAGACCTTCTTCAATAATCCTCCACAATTCAATAGAGGAGCTGCAAACATGAGATTTCATTAGAAATTGCCATTGGTTAAAAGAAGATGCAGTGAGCTTGGGTGGATCACCCCTATTGTTTATATGAGGATGGGGGATATGTGGGTCGGGGGAATATACGTGGCGAACCTCACTATATTCCTCCTTACCATTTCCCTTTTTGGAGGTGGAGCCATTTAGTTTTTCACCTTCCACATCATCATCCTTGGATCCGGTGTTACCCTTTTCCTTAGATGATGGTGTGGGAGCCTCAGAGGAGGATGGAGATGGGGCTATGGATGATGTAAGGCGAGCAATCATTTGACTCATCTCCTCCATCTTCGCCTCAAAGGATTTCAACAAGGTTGTTTCCAACGACTTGAGATCATCCATTGTGACCTTATCCACAGCCTCATTTCCATCATCCCTGGTACCCATACTACTCTTAGGCGGTTAAGCCCGAATTAAGAGCCGGGGTTCTGATACCAATTGAAATGGAGCGTATGGGCACCTAGAGGGGGGGGGGGTGAATAGGTGCTACAACAATTTTTAATTCTTTTTCAATTTTAGGCTTAGCACAAAGGTAAATTCTCTAGATAAACTAATGTGTAGAATTTCCCTATATGCAAACCTATCTACTAGCGAGTAAAGAGCGAGTGGAAGAGGAACGAGTGAACCAAAGTGAAGCACGCGGAGACACATAATTTGTTTGACCATAGTTCCTTCCTTGTTAAGGGAAGTACGTCTGCGTTGGAGGGGTGGGCCGTACTAAGACCACCACGCCACAAAAGGCCTCACCCTGTTCTCCGATGGATCTCGCCACAACAGGCCTGATCCACCTTCCACTATAGGTACCCTTCGAGGTGGGCACCGACACCTTTACACAACTAGCAGGGCAACAACTCCACAACAACTTGGAGGCTCCCGAAATGACAACAAGCTGCCACAAGAACAAAGTTTTCAAATACAATAACAAGATCTAGGTATTAACAAGAATACTAGATCAGGGATTTCTCCAAGTGAATGGAGAGGAGTTGAAGCACTTGATTCTTGATGTTGATGATGAACTTCTCCTCCTTCAATTCCACCAAAGATCAAGACCTTCGGGTGGTTGAAGTGGGAGACCGAGATTTAGAGCTCTTGCACAAGGTATGGTCAAATTCGAGTGAATCAAGCGTTCTGGACGTTGGGGAAGAAGGGTACTTATACCCCCTTCCAAAAACCAGCCATTGCACACTTTGGGGGTCGGATTATCCGGCCCAAGTGAGGGCCGGATTATCCGGTCTGGGGAAACTCTGCCCCAGACTCGGAATCTCCGGCAGAAAATCCGCCCCCTCACAGTGAGACGCGCCGAGCTTGCCCTCGATCATCTTCTGGGGGCCGGATTATCCGGCCCAATGCGAAGGCCGGATTATCCGACCTGGGGATGAAAAACTGCCCCAGTTCGGATTTTCCGGGAGAAAATCCGACCGGATACCGAGCGACGTGCCTTGGCTCCTTTTGCTCGAAAATTGGGGGCCGGATTATCCGGCCCTTGCGAAACCCGTATTATCCGGCCTGGGGAGGAAAAACCGCCCCAGTTCGGATTTTCAGGGAGAAAATCCAACTGGACACACAGCGACGCGCCTTGGCTTCCTTGAGAGATGAGGTAGGCCAAATTATCCGGCCCTTGGAGGGGTGGATTATCCGCCCCCCTCAAAACTTCCTGCAAACTTAGCACACATGAAAAAACTCCATAGTATTGTTATCTAACACGCAAAACAAAGGAAAACATGAAATGTTCTTTCAACCATGGCTCACCAAGCCCATCTCCAGCCTAGCAGCATCCCGATACCGTTTCGCCGTTCGTCACCCTCCTCGCGTCGTCGTCGTCCTCCCGATGCAGCGAAGCTGCTCGCTGTCGCCAGCGCCGTTGTCGCCGCGCCAAGATCAATGCCGCCGCTTGCCGTCACCTATAAGGACCGCTCCTTGCCCTAGATGTGCCCACTTTCTCTTCTCCTTCCTGTCGCGTTGCAGCATCCCGAAACCCTAGCCCCAAGAGCTTCGGTGCCCCGTCGTCTCTGGCCACCTCTCGCTGATATGAGCGCACCCGAGTGACCGCCGTGGATTTATCATTCTCTTGCCCTAGTTAGCGCAAGCCGGGGACCTCTTAGTCGTTCCAATCAACCGGTTCTTCCCGAAGACCGACCGAGCTCCGCCGCGACGTCGTCGTCGCCTCCGACCTCCTCCGGCCAAATCAACCCCACCAACAACATCACGATGAGCCACTGATGCTCAGGCACCTCTTGTTTCCTTCCTCTCACTCTCTATTGTCATCCCCGTGTGCACCTGCCGCCACCGCCATTCCTCGCCATCAAAACCTCTGCTCCAGTGACCATTTTTGGGTGGCTCCACCACTGTCCGACCCACCTCGTCACCCTTTTTCGAATGCCCATGCTCCGACTGCCCCACGCGCAAGGGATCGAGAGATCCTCAGGATGAAGCTCCGGCTGATGTCAGCATAACATCATGCCCCCGTCATAAGTGCTTTTCCTTTAATTTAATCATTTTGTAAATTCTTTTCTGGATATATAAATAATCCCTGTGGGTCCAGCTTGTCAGATTTTTAATAATTTCCATAATTATTTTCTAAAAATAATAAAAACCTGACATGTGGGTCCAGGTGGTAAAATAATATATAATATCCAAAATGTTTAATTGTTTTAAAATGATTTAAAATGAGAAAAATCACAACTAATTCATTTTAAATGAAAAAAATATGTATAATATATCAAAATGTTCAGAAAATGAGATCTGCACAATAGACTCATACTCATGCATTATTAAGTAACTTATATGATAAGTTTAATTAGGAGAAAAAATAACCCCTCTCATATGCATCTGGGGTTTCTCCTTAGGGTTTGGACCCCTTGGACCCCGTTTAAATTACCAAGCATGGCTTAGGATTTTCATTTCAATACAATTTAACTTGTCATATCAGCATCCTTGCTTGAGCATTCCATTGATGCCATGTGTTGATTGTTGCTTTCCTTTCTGGTGTTTCTGCTTCTTGTTGGTAGACCTCAGAGTTGATGTGAGCAACAAGATCCAGTCCAAGATTGAAGACCGAGATTAACACCATCGAAGATAAGTACTTGATCAACGGTGAACAATGTCAAGCAGATGAACCTGAAGATCTATAGTCAGGTATCAATAGGCAAAGACAAGCATATCCCACACATGATATAATCCTATGCTTTCAAAGTATTTCATTCTTTCCATGTGCATATGATTCCAAAGCCTTTTATTGATAGATACAATAATCCTATCTGATGCATGTTACCTTTGTAGCCTATATTCCCTGATCCACTGCTCCTAGCATAACTATGGTTTGGCTTATGAGCTTTGCTAGAGCTGTTATGTCCGTTGTGCTTAGCCATGCTTAGCTGTTACCGCTGGTCCATCTGATTGATGAATGAAATCTACGAATGAACCTAGTTGGACAAGATGGCGTGGTATGATCAGAGATGTAAGTTAAACATGCTAAGCTTTGTATCGGAGGACACGTCGGGTTGTGGTTTTTACAGTCCCATACTTGCCACCACTAGGATCCGAGTTCTTGCCTCTTGAACCAAGACGAGCGTATAGCCACACGGGGGCCTAGAAACCCCCTCGACCAACTAACTTGCCTAGTAGATTCCATGAGTCACATAGTTCAGGCGTTCCATTCGACATATGCATTCTGGTTGTTCTCGAAGGCGGTGAAGGAGGTGCATTCATACAGGTAGGTAAGCATGGCCAGGAGAAAGAGAGGCACGTCCTCCGTAATTTTTTCCTCGCACACATCTCTAGGGACCGACTTTGGGACTTGACCTGTTACGACGACATCTCCTTAGGGCATGACTCATGGTCTCGGTGAAAGCAAGGTAAAGGTCGTGTCCAATCACCCTCTGCCGGCCTTCCAAGGAAGAGGGCTAATCTATAGTGGCATTAAGAGTCGGTTGGTATGTGTGGGTAAAGTTGTGCACCCATGCAGGGTTATTAATCTTTTCAAAAAGCCGTGTCCATGGTTATGGACGACATGGGAATGGATTCAAAGATCATAGAGAAGAATAACCTAATCGTAAAACTTGACAAGATTCAGTGGATACCAAAAGAAGGTCAAAGCTAGTGATATCGCTTTCTTATCCCCTTTTAAATGTTCTACTTAGTAGAGCTTCTCCTACCTCTTTTACAAAGAAAGTTAGATTTATGCAAAAGAACCCCACTAGCCATAAGACTTGTGGAGTATACCCTGTACTTAGCCTTGCTTTGTTGATACTTTTGCAGCAGGTAAGTGTTCCATGGGAGATGAGTTTGTTATGACATCGACATCGACGAGTAGTTTGGGGTTCCCGGTCGGCAGCATGGAATCTATGGATTGGGACGTCAACGTTATGCTTCAGGCCTCTTAGGACATTTGTTAAGTTTGATATACTTAATAGCATAATTTGCTTTCCGTTGTTTGATGTTTGTGGTCAGTGACCTCTACTTGTAATAATTTGGTTCTTTGCTCAGCTATGAGCTTGCTGTAATAACTTTTGTGTCGTAGGGTCACTGTAATGTTATCGGTTCTTTCTCGGTATGCTTCCGAGATTTAGGTTAGGCTTATAACAGACAGAGGTCTGGGATTTGTCTAGCCCTAATCCCGGGGGTGTCACGGGTTTTGGTATCAGAGTAGTACCGTCCGTATGAAAACCTTTCTACTGGTCGATGTTGAGTCTAATGTTTATGAAAACTATTTGAAAGATGAAAAGTATTTGCAAAAACTCTAGTATGCTTCCTTTTCTCCTTATCCAGTTTTCCTCTAACTCTGGGTCACCTTATCTTGTGTTGATTTGGGAAAAGTTTTGCTATCTCATCTCGTCTTTCAAACTTAGGTGCCTTTTTGGCATGTCGTTTCTCAACCAGTTGAACTAGTGCTTAGTTCTCTAGAGTCTGGTGTGTGTATTCCTTGTTTCCTTTTGTTCTTATTCAGCTGAGCGATTCCTTTCCATCATGATCTATCTATCCTACGGGTCCACAACATCATGTTGATGGTTCCACAGTGATCTGTTCTAGGCCTCAAAGTTTCCTTTCTCCTTGTTTGCCTCGTTTTCATTTGTTCGGGTACTCTAGAAGTTGTTTATTCTCTTGGAAGCTACCTCGTGGTTACTACCTTGTAGTACCCTATGTACTACTAAGATAGTAGTTACTCCTTTTTTTGGGTTTTAACCCTTGGACTTGAACCGAAGATCCCTGATTGTGCTTGATTCTGGTGTTCAGAATATTGTACATGAAGATGACCTTTAACCCAAGATCCATTTAGTTGATCCCTGTTGTTAACAATTAAACGTTACCTCGGGATGGATAGTACCTTCTAGTACAGCCTTCAAGCTTGTGGTTATTGACGTAATTAAATTACGACAAACAAAGGACTTCCCCTACCACATGCTATGACAGATGTTCTGTAATGGAACCAAATAGATCACGACAAGAGTACTCCTCGTGAGTCTCATTCTATACCCGTGACTCTGCCACACCTCCATTCTATGCATCGGTCCTCGGAAGATTCTTGACTTATGCATCCACATCTCTAGATTCTATCCTGAGCATGTTCCTTTTCCCTTGTTGTTTCTGATCTTTGTCTACCAGTTCGTAGCCAAGTAGTAAATGTGCATCAGTGTCTTTCGATGCAAGATACTCTTGTGGTCCGTCAAGACAAACCATTTCGGGATGTCAGGAGAAACAAACTCTAGTACCTCATCATATCTAGGACCAGGGCAAAGTGTTGTAATCTGAAGATTAAGAGGCAATGATTAGCTTCTGATCTATTCCTCCTTAAGGTATCACACTCCTTTATACTAAGATGTCGTGTTGAGTTCCATGACCCTCTTAATGAAGTGATGCTCTTACACATATTCACCCACCCTTCCTCCAAGCCTTAGTGCTCATGAATGATGCGTATGCATAATAATGTGGTCATCTGAGATTCTTAGCAATCATTATTTCTTTAGACCTCAACAATGATATTTGTGTCATTCTTAGCGTGATGGCTAACATATCACTAAGCAAAGGATGAATGTGTTACCAAGTCCGCTATTCTGGTACCCTCTCTTCGGTCAAAGAGTTGGGCTTGTGCCAAAGCGCTGAGACTATGTCTTCTTGCCTTACCAAGCAAGTTTTCTCTCGAACCGAGTGACATATCGATGGTTTGTAATATTCTAGATGTCTACTAGAAGTATTGCCATGTTGCCGCATGACCGTGTTGTCAAGTTCTTGAGTAAGTCAGTTCTCTAAACTGTTCTTTTCTTCAAGAATCCATACTGGATACCCTTGAACTAGTTGGCTAAGCTAAAACAACAACTTGGAGAGGTGGAGGAGCCCCCGCTGCCACCCGGGCCTAGCGCGGCAGTGTCCGGCTGAGCTGAGGAGGCATCAGGATGGGCACCAACATTAGGTCCCATTACGACAACCGGACCCTCGTGCTGCTGCAGCGGGTCCTCTCGCGGGGGAGAAGGGGCGGCAACATGGGTCGTGTCCTGCTGGGGGGGGCAGTGAGGCAGTGGATGCACGCGTCGGGCTCGCCGCACTAGAGGAAATGGCAGCGCTAAGAGAGAAAAGAACAAACAGTAAACACCAACAAAAGCAAAAGGGCCGGGAGGACAAGGAGAGTGGTGAAAAGGCGGCAGGAGGGTGCAAGAGCTTACCCCTAGACCATAGGGATCACCGCCCTCTTGCGGCCTCCTCAAGCAGGCTTCGGAGCGCCGATGCGGCTCCTCTTGGTAGCCAGTTCCTCTGCAACTGCAGAGCAGCTGGGCTTGCCATCCATCACCCGACACCGACTCATTTAAGGGGCCGGGGCGGCCTCACCCTCTTCCACCTCGGTCCCGTGACGATCATTCGCCAGCTCGTCGTTCTAGCTAGGGAGGGCATCACCCTCACTGTCAGACTCGTCGCCAACTCGCCGTGCACGCGGTTTGGGCGAATCAGGGGTGAAGACCTGGGCGTGTTTCCCTCCTCCTGAATGATGCATGCGAAGAGCTTCTACAAGGACATAAAGTATCAGTCGGACAGATCAGGACTAGACCAAAAGCGAGGCAAACAAGGAGGATCAAATATTTACCTAGGGGGCATGGTTGTCGCACGTGTAAGGAGCCTGCCCGAAGGCCTAGTTCTCCTCAAGCTTCTCCTTGTTGATCATCCACACCCACTCCTAGAGGTTGGAGAAGCGGGGCTCACAGCAGGAGATGCGGGTTGGGTCAAGGCGGCCCGAGTAGTAGCACATCTTGTGCGCACGCTGCTGAAGTGGCATCATCAGCCGAGACATCCAACTAAGGGTGATGTCAAGACTAGTCAAGCCGGTCGTGACAAGATCTCTCATCCGTCTCAACATCTCATCCATCTCTGCCTTGGAGCCTTGGATCTTCAGGTCCCAGTTATCCCGGCTAGACTCCATGTCTTGGAAGGTCGGGAGGTTGATCCAGTCCTCACCCGTCAGATTGCGCACATAAAAGTACGACTGCTGCCAGAGCTTGACCGTGTCATGCAACTAGAACTTCAGGTAGCCGGTCTGCATGCAAGAATAGATGGAGGCAGTGCCGCAAGGAACTAGTGAGCCTTTGGTGAACTGGACCTGGGCCCAAATAAGAAAGAGGCGAAAGAAGAGCCGAAGATCCGGCTGGATCCCGAGGTAGCACTCGTAGAAGGCTATGAAGTGCGCAAGGATCCAGACTTCATTCGCACTGAGGTGGTGCAACCGGAGATCAAAGAAGACGAGGAAGGTGAGTAGGAAAGGATTTGCGGGGAGGGTGAGGCCGCGCGCGAGATGGGAAAGGAAGATAATACGCTCGCCCACGCGCAGGTGTGACGACTCCTCCGTCGCCAGCACGAGGAGAACCTCCACTTCCGTCGCTAGAGGAAGGACCCACGACGCGTGGTACTTCGCGGTCTGTTCATCCGTCACCGACAAACCACACCAGGCTCCACGGCTCGCTGCCATCACCTCCTCCATCATCATCAGCGGCATTGAGAAGCGGGGGCCCGTCGCTGTTGGCGGTCAAGAATGGGTGGCGCAGAGAATCTGCTCCCAGGAGGCAGGAAAGAGAGGAAGGCAGAGGGAGTGCGCAGGGGAGAAGTGTGCGCGTGTGGGGGGCCGCCACCCCGGGTGCTATTTAATGCCGATGAGGGAAACCTCTCGGCGTGCCACGTGGCGGTTTCCTAGGTGCATCTCACCCCCAACCGCCGCGCAGGATCCCGTGTGCGGGTGCGCCATGCAGAGAAGATCCAGGGGCAGTTCTTGAAACGCCAGACAACAGTTTACGAGGTGACGTGCGATGGGACGCGACCCTGCATGCTGTAGGGATGTAATGATGATTGTGCGGGCGTGTCCTGCATCAGCAGTGATGCCGTCAGATACCCCAACCGCCAGATCCTAGCCGGATGAAAATGCAAAATTATGGGAGAAACCCGTGCACATTTCCCCAAGGGCGAAATCTACACGCGCTCGGGGGCTAGTGTCGGGGGATCGCCCCCAGGTTGGGTAGCCAGATAAGAATACGATCAATGTAACTACTGGCCGGCTGGTAGCAGCCAGATGTAAAAACTCGAGACATGCCAAAGAGAAGGCCGTATGTAGTGTGAATCGGTTGACCGATAGCCAGATGAGAAGACATCGCTAAGGTTCCAGTCTGGGTGAACCATCCCAGCTAGACTAGACGACCCAAGAAGGCAAGGGAACTAGGGAGACATGCACATAGTATGCACCGCACCCTAGCTACTACCAAAGACACATAAATAAGAAGGCAGCGGCATGGACACCGGGAAGCGCGAACCATACTTTTGTTAGACAGGAGAAGTGCCTGCCATCCGTGTTGTCTAGGGCGGCTTCCACTATACCCGTTCTAGACGGGAGGTGACTCTATAGTGGACTTCAAGGTGGCATTGCCCTATAGATGACCAGCCGGTCGGGGCCCGCCTATGGGACCCACCAGCCGACCATATCGTTGCCCTCGCTCCCTTGGCCCTATATATGGGGGCAGGGGAGTATCCATAGAGGGGGTTGGATTCTGTTAGTATGTTAGCTCATGTAAAACTCGAGGAGCCTTGTAGACCTTGGTGTTCATCTAGATATCATCAATTAGTGCAGGAGTAGGGGTGTTACCTCCTCATGAGGGGCCGAACCTGGGTACTTCTCGCGTCCAGCTACACATGCTTGTATCCAATCCCACCTGCGAATGCCATTATAGTTTCCCTGCTTGTTCCCATCCTCTATATATCCTACTTAGGCATTGTCATTTCATATATGATGACAAAACCTAAAACTGTAACATGTTTTCGAAGAAGGTTTTCAACCCATGTTGAATCAAGAGGAATGCCAACCTTAATTTTTGCAAACTTTGGAGATTTGTTGCCAAGACTTGGAAGGGTACTAGGAGGAATACTTGGCATATATGTGTACACTCTAGCCCCTCTACACACCCAAAACCTAACTCTGGCCAGAGGAGACTCGAGCTGCTGGCCACCATCAAGTTTAGAAGACCCTTTGCTAACCATGTCGTAGATGACCACACTTGTGTTGCAAAACCAGTGGTTGTGCTCCTATGTGCTTTTGTACACAAGCAACATCACACCCAACAGTGCACCACCACCCCCATCTCAAAACCAACTAGCACAGGCCAGTCCATGGAGGTTTGACAAGAAAGATTGATCAAAATCTTGCTCATCAAGTGCAGCAACAACACTAACCTGTATCGTCTCTCCGTGGTCTTAGTACTTCCTTCTACACCTCCCCATACACGCCCACTAGCTTCCTCTCCCTCACCCTCACCCTCAACCCCCAGCAAATCCCAACCGACGGTGGCCACGTCGGCCAGATCATGGCGCCCGCATGCACCTCACCCTCCCCTCGGTAAAAATCGACCACACGCTTGTGCGGGAGACAACCACCTCTACCCCACCACCCTAGACATAGCTTCGCCCCTCACGCATGCCTACCCGAGCCCTAGACGCATCATGTCGATCAGTCGAACAGACCATGCATGCTCTCACTGCCACCACCCTTGTGCACACTCCCAAGGCTCCCAGTCTGCTCTGTCACTGAGACCATGTCACAACCGCGCCACGACGTTCCCCACCACCCAGCTCTGCCAATCACGAGCTCCCACACCCACACACTACCCCGCCATACTCTCGTCTCACCGTGGACGTGCCTGTCTGGATAAAATTCTCCTAGCCTCACTCGCCCTTGCCACCCATCTCATTTCCACTCCCATAGACTCCCACCACCACCTAGAGAGCGGAGGCCGAGCCTCTCGCTCTCTGCTGCTCACCAATTCTCTCCGCACCACCGTAGTACCGAGAGGAGGCAGAGAAGGTTGTCGGCGCTACTGTTCTTCTCTCCCTCTTTCTCTTATGCTGCCATGCCTGCCTCACCCCCATGCACCTAACCCACCATTCTATTTAGCTAGGACCCCCTAGTGCTAATGAAGTCACACATGCCTAAGCCGCCCATCGCCGCCGTCATGCTCGGGTCCCGTTCTGGAGGAGAAGTCGAGGCTGCCGACCATCGTTGAGCTCACCATCAACAACTGCTTCCACCCCGACCATCCCCGAACTGCCTCGGTCACTAGCTGAGCCCTACCGTCGCTTCTCCGCCTCTGCTAGGGTTAGTTCCTGCCGACAACCGTCCCTCAAGGACGACGAACCCCCGTTGTAGATCCTATTTAGATCCAACGACCCACAACCTCTTGTATCGCTTCATCGCATCAGAGTAGCTAGCAGATGGGACCCAGCCCGGGATTTGAATCCCTGGCCTCCCGCACGTGACACCGAGCATTTGGGTTGCCCCAGCGCTATACGGGCCGCGACCCAGGGAAAACCGGCATATTTTCCCTTTTCCTTTTATTTTAAAACTATGTCCCTGAAATAGATTTGTCAGGTTTTAATTCAATAAAAATTCCTTGATTGTCCAAACTTAGTGATTCAAATTTTGTTCTGAACCCTAAAATCTCTACTAAGTAGTACTAGTGTATTACCCAGGAAAATTCTATAAATTATCTGGGAGATTTATCTCTAGAATGGCGTTGTTTTCACATAAAAATGCTTAGTAATTCTTCCGTTGATCCAAAATTGTAAATCCACTTTATATGCCTTGTGTATTGGTAAGACTACTCGGGAGAACTTGGTTTGCATGTTTTTGAGCTGTGGATCTACTATAGTGAATTTCCTAAGTTTAGAGCAGAGTTGTGTTTAGAAAATTCTAGAACCTTCGACGAGCATGTTTTTGAGGTGAAACCAACTCTCAGAGTTGAATCTCAGGAGATGTGTCATTTCCGAGCAGCCCTTAATTTTTGGTGTTGTAGATAATTTCTGTGAATTATTTTGCTTTTGCTAGTGTAGCGTACACTAGAAAAATCATTAAAAATCAACCATAAATACTTAAAATGCAAATCCAACTTTGCTGGATTGGTATTTTCAATACCTATCCAGTGGTATAATTTTTGTATACTGTTCTGGTACATAATATGGTCGTGAAAAAAATCCAAGTGTTAAACTATAGCTCATTAATAAATTCACCATAAAAGTTTGGTACATGCTTTGTGAGTAATTCCAATGGCCATATTCTGGTATGATCTTTAACTTCTGATGTGTGACTTGGCTTGCTGATTGGAGCATGATTACTATACTAGTAGCATTTGTTTGTTTAGTGGTTGATTGTGTGTTTGTTGGTGTGTTGCCTTTTTTCATATTTGCGACGATAGAAACGAACAAGGAAGGGTATGAGGAAGGTGACTTTGAGGAGTTTGAAGAGGAAGACCAGGGGTAATTTTCTGATCAAGGCAAGCCATCTTCTTGCTCATAAACCTTGTCCTACTATTTTACTATGCATTGTTTTTATCTATTCATCAAAGTATATGCAATGCTTTACTATTCTCATATTTACTCACGTATGAGCTTGGCTCCTCTAAGCGAATACAAGATTGTACTACTAAGTACCCTTGTCGAGAATACCTATCTTGCCCCATAATGTCGATAAATGGTGGTTAATACCATACCCTATTGGTAACCCCCTTTAGCCAAAATAAAACTATAGGATGGGACACCCTAAAAATGTTTACAAAAGTTTTTATGGAAAAACCTTGGTAGCGCTGCCCTACCAAGAGGTTTTGAGAAAACAAGAAAAAGGTTTTGTTTTGCAAATGGTGCTCAAGTAAGGAAGCAGAAACAGGTTTATGAAAATGCACCCGGTTATATGTTGGTTGCCCTAACAACTCACCCGTGCAAACACATTACCCAGGAATGGGACGGGGCCTAACTCGAAGTTAGTTTGCTCCAATATGGCTTTCCTCACAACTACTTATAAGGGATCATCTCTCTCAAATGTCGGGTTTCCCTTACAGAAAGGGCCATCTGTGGAAGCAATGACCTGGGGGAGATGCAAGTTGTCCTTGTAGGCGGCCGACCGATACGATGAGCCTCTGATTGAAAGTGCCCACTCTTGAGGAGTGTAAAATGGGATGTGGTTGGTCCGTGGTACTCGACATCCCTACGTTGAGAGGAACAACTCATACGGTAGGGCCATGTTGGAGTAGACTTTCTGTTAGTTTTGTTTGATTATCCAAACCTCACATACTGATGTATGATGATCTATGGTTTCTCACGGCGGATTTATCAAATCTTGTGGGTAAAGTGTATAACCTCTGAAGAGTGTAGATCGATTCAAATAGTCATGTCCATGGTCATGGATGGTTGGGAAGGTTGATGCTTAGCGATGTGGTTTTGTTTTCAAAAAGGTTTTCAGAAAGGAAAGGTTTTTTAGAGCATGGTGGTCCGAAATGACCATTGAGGAAGTGAGGTGATCTCGGAGGATCACAAAGGAAGGAAAGACCGGTCGAGTGAGGATCGGGAGAAGTATATGGGTGACCCTAACCTATCTGTTCTTCCAAATATTCAAAAGGAGTTTCCAAAGGTTTCACAACTATTTCCCAACCACCTCAGAGGGTATGAGCTCTCCCGAGGTAAACTATTTCCTGAAAAGAAAACTCTATGGAGCCTTCCTATTTCCATACCCAGAATAACATATTCTTATTATTATTGTCCTTAAGGTGGTCTACGAGTACATTCAAAAGTACTCACTAGCATTGTCACTAGCTATTTACTTGGTCACACTATGAGCAATATGGAGGAGAAGATTGAGGTTTCTATGATGACTATGTGAACTAGGGCGTTCTCCGAGTCAGGCACCTGTAGAGCTATGGCTTAACTCGAGTCTTCCTCGTTTGTTGTTCCACTACTATTATGAATGATGCCCGACGTGACACTTATGTAACACTTATTTATGTAAGATTTATATTTGGTATTGTAATGGATGTGGCACTTTGATACTAAGTTGTTTATGCCCCACGATTCATTGATCTTGGGATCGTGGTGGTTCGCATAAAAAGGGTATTTCAGATAGCTATTATGGGGTTCCCACAGACTTGGTATCAGAGCCATCCTGACTTTAGGAGCCCCTAGTTATCCTAGATGTTAGACAAGGACTCAAAAACTATTTTTCTATATAAAGGAAGGAGAATTGGTTGGTAAAAAACAATGCTTATATCTCCTCCCCTCTATTTCAAAAACAACTTGCATTAATTAAGCTTTGCATACTTAAAATTTTGGACACTGATCCACTAAACTAAACTTACTCTAAAATTTTATGCAGATGGCCATCGAGTTCACCAAGTTTCACCAGGTGGGAGCGCAGTCTCCCACATTCCTCGTGTTTGAGAAGGAGCTGATGGACCTTTCTCGAGCTATGGGTCACCCTATGCCAGAGCTAAAGGGAGGCAAGATTCACCGACAGATAGAGACACAGATGTCTTGGCTTGTGGTGTGCACTCTTCGTGAAGGTGTAGTACCACCCATGTCCTCGGAGTTGGTAGTTGACATGGTGGACTCTTGGGACAATGGAGTGAGCCGATCCATGCAGGCGGCTATTGCACGCTTGGCACACCACCACCGTCAGCAGCTAGTTACCTACCCCTTTGGTACTTCGGGAGGCGTAACGCAAATGGAGTGCCCGTGGAAGTTGAGAACCACTATCATTTTGGGAGGCACCAATAGAACATGGAGTATCTTCTGCACCACACTCAGACTCACCTCAACCGCGCTCGTATGCGTGGTGACCTTCAGGAGTTGGAGTTGGCGACCACCAAGAGAAAGCTGGAGGTGCACCAGCTAGCACGTTCTCGTCTCGTGAGGAATGAGAGCATAATGAAGGTGGAGAATGACCGGCTCAAGGATTAGGTGAATGATCTTAGGGCCCTACTGTCCAAGGCAAAAGCCCACATGGAGGAGTTGGAGGAGGAGAGTGAGGAGCTCCACAAGGAGAATGAGACTCTTCTCATAGGAGATGATGATGCTGACACTGATGGTATGGATGTTGAGGAGGAGAGTGAGCCTAAGGACGATGACCTGGTTAAGGAGGAGAAGGAACCAAAAGAAATCCTTCCGGAACCTGAGGAGGCCACACCAGGGCAGGAGGATGACCCCACTGAGGTCATCATCGAGGAGGACACCACCGTCAACCACAATGGCATTATCTACGAGTAGGATCCCCGTAGGCTGAGTGTCATTGTGAGAGTCACGATCCCCTTTTTAGTGGTGACTGGTTGTTATCCTAGGATGTTGTAATGACTATGGAAATGGTAGGTGTGAGTTGTTGAACTTATTTGTGATGTACTTGTATGTTGGTTCTATCTATGCATGCTTTTTTCCATTTGTATGTGTATCCCGCGTCGATCCACCCGGGAATCCCACCATTTTATTCCAACCACGCCCTAACCCATATGCCTTCAGGATGGTAGTCCACCGCCCCCCGCCGCCTGATCCAACTATGGCTCAAATCCTGCGCATGTTCATGGAGGATCGTCAAGACGCTAGTGCAAAGTGCCAAGCTAGCATTGAAGCTCTTCAGTAGCTCTCCCAAGCCGCTGTAGGAAATTCTAACAACCACCAGGGTGATGAGGGAAATGCAGACCAGAGATCTAGACTCAGAGATTTCCAGAACACCAATGCCCCAATCTTCACCAAGTGCATTGAACTAATGGATGCTGATGTCTGGCTCCGTACCATTAAGAACAATTTAGAGGTTTCCCGAGTAGGCCATGATGACAAAGTACTGCTAGCAACCCACTACCTCGCTGGTCAAGTAAGGAACTGGTGGGTTACTATCAAGGAAATTCTACCAACAGGACAGGTGGTTACCTGGGAGGACTTGAAGGCAAGGTTCCACAAGTGTCACATTCCTCCAAGTCTAATCAAGATAATGAGGGATCAGTTCTGTGCACTTAAGAAAGGATGCATGTCTATAGTGCAGTACCGTGAAAAGTACACTGACCTAGCTAGGTACGCCCCTAAAGATACTAACTCTAAAGAGAAGAAGGTAGACACCTTCATGAATGGTCTCCATGAGGAATTACAATGGAATATGGTGGCCTAAAGTTTCAAGGATTTGGATTCCCTAGCCAATGTAGCCATCATGATGGAAAGTAAATGCAAGGGAGTTATCGAGAGCTGCAAGTGCTGCATGATGATGCAGCAGGGAGGACCAAGTGGACAGAGGTCGCGTAGCATGCCACCCTCTAGGCCTGCACCCCCACCATAGAGGAATCCGTCCTATGCTCTGCGTCCCAACAACCCCAACCACAACTTTAACAACCCTCATCCTGGAGGTGGGAATCCCGCCGCAGCCCCTAGAGGTCCTACACATCCCAATGTCCGCCCAGCCGGATCTGGTTGCTCCACCAGCAGGAAGCCTGGTTATTTCTCGTATGATTGCCTAGACATGAAGAAGGATGATGCCCCTCTCCCCAACAATTCTAGACTTAATCAAGGTCATGCTAAGGGAGCCCAGCAAGGGAGGCCGCACCCAAGAAACCGTTCGGAGTTTCTAGAGGCCATCTGAACCATATAAATGCCGAAGAAGCTCACAAGTCACCCAGCATTGTTCTGGGTATGTTTCTTGTCAACTCAGCCCCTACCACAACATTGTTTGATTCTGGAGCATCGCGCTCGTTTGTTACGTAACCATTTGTGGGGCATAGTGGAATGAACTCTAGTCGTACTATGTTAGTAAAAATCCCTGGGTCAACCTCTAGTACTAAGTTATCCTACAAGGACGTCCCATTATTCATTCATGGAGCAAGTTTCCAAGAAAACTTGATAGTGATGGGAACTCAAGGTTTGGATGTGATATTAGGTATGGATTGGATGTCCAAGTAT
The DNA here is from genome assembly GCA_910589775.1 of Avena eriantha. Taxonomy (NCBI): domain Eukaryota; kingdom Viridiplantae; phylum Streptophyta; class Magnoliopsida; order Poales; family Poaceae; genus Avena; species Avena eriantha. The sequence goes on along the minus strand of OU342742.1, from coordinate 282,626,064 downwards.
CATGGTACCATAGATTGCACTAGAAAAGCCATCTCTATAACCAATAGTGATGGGGTGGAAGTTGAACACGTGGCAACTGTTCACTAATCTCGAGCCTATTGCCAGAAAAGTATTGTTGGACCCGCCCTAGATCAAGTATCGGTTGTCTATGAATACCTGGACGTTTTTCCTAAAGAACAATCCGGTACGCCCCCAGATAGGGATATCAAGTTCATCATTGAGCTAAAGCCCCAAACTGCCCCTATAGCTCAATGGTCGTACCGTATGAACCCTAAGGAGCTAGTTGAGTTGAAGAAACAACTAGATGATATTATGCGCAAGGGTCAGATCTAGCCTAGTGCTTAACCCTTGGGATCTCCCATTCTTTTCGTGGACAAAAGGGATGGACCCACCCGTTTGGTTACCGATTATCGAAAGCTCAATGAGGTCACCACCAAGAACAAGTACCCTTTGTCAACGATTGAAGATTTATTTGACCAGAAGAATGGAGCCTATGTATTCTCCAAGATATACCTTCGCACTAGGTACCATCAACTCAAAATAAGAGAGTCAGATATGGAAGGAATATGCCCGAGAGGCAATAATAAAGTGGTTATTATCTTATTCCATGTTTATGATAAATGTTTATTTCTCATGCTATAATTGTAATAACCAGAAATGTTAATACATGTGTGTTTAATAAACAAACAAAAGGTTCCTAGTAATGCCTCTCATTGCACTAGGTTATTGTTTAACAGATGATCAAGGTTTCCTGATCATGACATTGGATGTTGTTAACAATGAGGTCACATAATTGGTGGAATGATGTGATGAATATTCTCCCAATGTATAGTAATATGATCATCTCCTCAAGTTTATATTTTTATCTCATTTGAAGTAACTCTAATCCTTAGACCATGAGATCACGTCAATCACTAACACTAGAAGAGTACTTTGATTCCATAAAACGTCACACCATAACAGGGTGATTATAAAGATGTCGTTGAGTATTTCAAAAGTGTTGGCTGAGGCTCATAGATCAAGAGTGGGATTTGTCCATCCTGATGATGGAGAGATATACTCGGCGCCCTCTCGGTGATATCTCATTAACATAGCTTGCAAGCAAGTGATAAAATCACTAAGAATGTTATATCACGGGATTGCAAAAATATTACTTGCCGGTAACGAGATCGAACTAGGTATGGATGATAGCAAATGATCGGATCTCGGATAAGTAAAATATCGTGAGACAAAAAGAATTGGTTACTCCTTATGGATCTCTAGGTCCCGCTAATGATTATTGATCGGAGAGAGTCTCGATCATGTCCACTTAGTTCACGAGACCATAGGGAGACACCCTTAAGGGTCGTTGAAGCATTTGAGTGGATATGGAATACTAGAGAAAATATTAGACAACGAAGGTATTATTCTGATAAATCTGTCATAATAGTTTTGGTGTATCGAAATATGGTAAGGGGATAATATGTTAATGTGTTCCTTAAATGAAGTGTTCATTAAATCAACTACTGATGAAATGAAGTGTCATTAAATTGAGTGGTATTAAACCAAGTGAATTAAAGCGCTTTAATGGAAATACCTTTGTTTTTTTGTGGAATTTTAATGGGAGAAAGTGGAGATAAATAATTGTGAGTGGAGTGTCCACCCACATTAATGACGGAAGAGTTGGGGGACCTCCTTTGGCCGTCGGTCGTTGGAGGGGCTGCCCGCTATAAAAGGAGGTGGTGTGACCCCTCTCTCTCACACACTTCTCCATTCCTCTCATATGCCCTTTGGTTGGCATCTTCTCCCACTTTCTAGCTTATCCACTATCATGAATACGGTGCTTAGGTAAAGCCCTGCTCAATATCTTCTCCACCACCATTAGCACTACCATGTCGTAGTGCTGCTGGAGTTCCCGAGGATCCCTACTTCCACTGCCCAACTGGAGCAAGGGACGGGGGTCGTCAGCACACCAAACGTGTGACGGATTATAGAGGTGGCCCTTTGTGGTGATTATAGTCATCACGTCTTTGAGGATAGTCGTGTACATTCTACACCAGGCATGTTTGTTTGCGAGAATGTTATCCCGCTTATGACCTTTGAGGGTAAGTCCTTCTAAAACTGTTACAAGTATCGCCTAGATTCAATCTTGGCAGTTGCAACCATAGGAATTTTTTGTTTTCTATGCAATGAACCCCTTCAGTGGTATCCGATCTATGTCTACGCGTAGATGCTTTATACGGTTAGAACACATAGAGATGTGGACATTGATGATCATGCTACGGCATACTTTCATGAATTTGGATCATGGTGGCATGTTGGGATGAAGTGGCCCATGCTAACTTTACATGTCCTCGCACATGATACTTGTCTCATGCTTGACATGCAACTTGTATTGCATATGTGGCTTGGCAGGTGTCTGTCTCTCCCATCATAGTCATGATCTAATTTACAACGGTTTGTTAATAACTAGATTATCACATTGTGGTTGAAGTGCGTAGGTAGATTGGTTCTTTCCTAGAAAGCCCACAACCACGTAAAATATGAAAAAATATATTAGAGGCGTCTAACTTGTTTTTGCAGGAGCATGTGATGTGATATGGTCATTAATACAAATATTGTTATATGCAATAAGATTTATTGTAAGTTTAACAACCGACATGAGTCATATGGTTGTCTTTATCTTTTTATGGCTTGCGTGCTGTATATATATCCATGAGATATATTGTAATGATGGAGATGGCCATAATGGAGGCGCCATGGACCTTGGTGCCACGCCGGTGGATTGATGGAGAGCATACCATGATGCACAAGATGGATATCAAGTGCAAGAAAGGACCATATCATATCACATATTATATATGCATGTGATGTTTGTCCCTTTATACATCTTATTTTGCTTATATCTAGCTTAGAACTAGGCGGTAGCATTATAAGATGATCCCTCTCACTAAATATCAAGATAATAATATGTTCTTCCTTAGAATGCACCGTTAACAAAAGTTCGTCGTTTCGAAGCACCACATGATGATCGGGTATGATAGACTCTACATTTGCATACAACAGGTGTAAGACAGTTTTACACACGCGAGTACTAAGATCTTACTTGGCGAGCCTAACATGTACAGACATGGCCTCGGAACATGAACCGAAAGGTAAAGCACGAGTCATATGGATGATATGATGTCCATATGATGCTCTCCATTGGAGCTGCACCACCTCACGTGATGATCAGACGTGGTGTAGTGAATTTGGTTCATGTAATCACCAAAACGACTCGGGGGATGTTGTTTTGAGTGGGAGTTCATTTGGTAATTTAGATTAGTTTGAACTCAATTTATCATAAACTAAATCAAAGTGAATTTTCATAGTTCATCGTAGTCACTGACACTCGTTTACTACCTTGTATTTAGCTATAATTGAGATAATAGAACTATACAATTCTGCATTCTTACTTTACAAATTGGTATCGTATTGTTTTATGAGTGTCAATCTAAAGTTTAAAGTACTATTGCAAACTTTCAGCAAAACGTCACTTACTCCCTGAAATTCAATAAATACTATTGAATCAAAAGTAACAAAATTCCAGCTTAATATATAAGAATCATGCTTGCCTCCATGATTCTTGATATTGAAAAATTGTTTTAATATCAGTGTTATCTAGGAGCTGAATTTTTTTTCAGAAACCATCATGTGTAGAAGATATTGTGATATCAGAAACAATGCTTGGTTGCAATATGATAGAATATAATTTAATGAAATACATATTATCATATTGTATGAGAATTTGCAAAGGTTGGAGACGCTAGGCGTCCTAATCACCCAAAAGGTTTTGGGAATTAACAGTATATTTGCAATTTGTCCTTATAAGCTATAGTAGCTTGATCATGAAAGCTGTCATGATAAGGATGGATAGAAGATGCAGGTAAAATGTTTACTACATTAAAAGGATTACTAAAAGGAATAAAATTTGGAAGAGCGACGAACATTTGATGATGGTCATCCACTTCAAAGTGCAAGTCCAACGGTATTAGTATTTGACTATACATGCTTTGAACTATGTGTCATATGTATGGCACCACTATTGATGTTAATAGATCATTTTGAAAAGAAAATTAAATGTTGAAAGAGAATCTAGAAAATATTTGGCAGGAAAAGAAAAGACTAAATGTCCAACTTAGGTATATAGTATGATATACATGTTACGTGTGTATTCTTTGCTTGTTAAACAATGTGGTTCTCGGGTATTGGATACTGAATTGGTTGGTGTTAAGTGTCACACAGAGCAACACAATTCATGAACTATAATGGCCTTTGTAACTAGCAAGATAATATGAGATGATGTTCATCAAAAGCAAATAAAGTGTTATTGTGTTTCTCTTTGACATCAAATCTTGCCTTCAAGATTTGCTTTTAATAATTGTTATTTTGTTCCATTATTATGAGAACGATGATTGTTCAAATAATTATGATATTCCATTGAAGATGGATGAACTCTTACAAATCTAGTTGGATAAATCACGTCCATAAACACTCATGCTAAAGTATCGTAAGACGAATGATTAGAAGATCACTTATGAGTAACACTACAGTTTAAATCATACTGGAAAGAAAATATGAAGAAACTCCATGTTGCTGGAATTTTGGAGTATTTTTTATTTTTGAATCAATTGATGCTTGTGAGAATTTCCTGGAAATGATTTAAATTTTCGTTCATAGGCCAAAGGGGAACGGACAACTAACTTATTGGACATTGGGCATATTGATGTATATAGTCCATTATGCGTAGCCATATGTGGTGGATCATTCAAACTTCATATACTTTAACCTAATATTTGAGTGAATATATGTACATTTACTTAATTAGGGAGAAGTATGAAACATTTGAAAATGTTCAAATGATTTTAAGATGAAGTGGAAAACCATTATAATGATAAAATAAAGAATTTATGATTAGATCATAAAGGAAAACATTTGAGTTACAAGTTTAGCAATAAACACCTAAGATTCAAGTAATTGTTCCATGGATTTATGTTTCCCGATAAACTATAGGTGACGAGGGGTAACCTCGATAATGCCCATGGTTATGGACTTAGGGTTTCGAGGAAAAGAGAATGCTGGGGATTTCGTCGGATGTCAGACAAACAAGGGAGTCAAAGTCGTCTGATTTATCGATGGACAATGCTATTACAGATTTCTCGGGGGTTTTTTGGTACCTCTCCGATGGCTCCTCGTAGCCTATATATAATAGGTCGGGTCTCGGGACTGTATACGGATAGGTTACATATTCACGGTTACAACACCAACACAATGTCGGTTTCTATTACCTTATTTAACTAAACTAAGACTTCCATCGGATGCTTCTGGGGTCTTCATGGGCTATGAGCCTTTAAACATCTAGGGTAATGAAACATACGCACCCGAGTAATCATACCCATGTTAGTAGCCCCTGAGACTCCATTCGAATCGTAGATTCGGGTTGAGTCTCAAAGATGTTTTCAATTTTTATGATTTGTGGTTTCATGAGATATCTTTTTATTTTTTCTAGCTTTGTAGGGATTTGGCACAACATGCCTAATGCATCTGACGGATCGGGAATCAGTTAATTGCTCCTTGGCAAAAACACTATAGACCTACATCAAATCAAGTCCCCAGGCTTGAACTCAGAATTTTACTAGCGTAATTCAGTTTGAGCCGTTGAGGTCTAATCAAATACTGAATTCCAGTTTTATTATATCGGCTACCTAACACGTCCATAGGGATTTTTCATTATATGGTCGATATAGTTATTTTACTGACAGAACACATTCCTGTGCGATTAACAGGCCACACATGACGAATCCCGGGGTCTTATCTTCATGTCATGGACACAACATTCAGAATTGTATCGTGTCCGGCGCGATCCAAGATTTTTGTATGATTTCTGTTGTGGGGCCCCTTGATTAATTCTTCGACAATCTCAGTTATGCATACACCACAATCCCATGATTAGTTTGTCGTGGCACATAACCGACAAGTATCAAAGTATACATCCATTACTTAAGAGGATACATGTCATACCTTATTTGCCACTATGGCTACACCAACCATCATCAGTGGAACTTCCTCAAGTGTCGAGCCCGAGCCATGCCTTAACCTACATGCAACTGACTAGGAGGACGTCCTAGCTTGCACAGTTGTCAATAACACCTTCTTCTTCGAATCTGACCAAGTTAATAGGTAGGGACAATACCAGTGAGTACTTTGAATGTACTCGCAAACCACCTTAAGATAATAATAATAATAATAATAATAATAATAAGAGGATATGCAATATAACCGTGGTAGTAGGAGGGCTCTTAGAGAGGTTCTTTTCTAAATTAGTTTCTCTTGTAGATATAGCATCTCCATATCTTTGTTAAAAAAATTGTAAAATATTTTGAAAGCATTTGAAAGGTTTTGTAAACACTAGGATTGGGTCACCCATTTGTTCATCCTTCCAGTCATCCCATGACCAAACTACTTTCCTTCCTTTTCCACCATCCCATGGTCAAATCATTTCCAAAGCCTTTACTTTTCCGAAATCCCTTTTGAAATCAAAACCAGCACCGCTCTACAGCAGCCTTTCCAACCGTCCATGACCATAGATACGGCTATTCGAATAGATTTACACTCTCTAGAGGTTGTACACTTTGCCCACACCATCTGGGTACCCTGCCCTAATCCCTCACAAATCGTGGGTCGAGTAACTAGTCAAGACCCACAAAATACCCACTCCAATATAAGTGCCTACCCTATGGGTTGTTCCCCTCAACACCAGGACGTTAGGTACCAAGGACCAACCGGAGCGCCTTTTCCACTGCACAAAGTGTGCACTTTCAATGAGAGGCTCATAGTAACGTCTGGTTGCCTGCAGACAGTTCGTTTCTTCACCTAGTCGACGCTTCGTGGACCATTACAGGAGAAGACCCAGCCTCCAGGGATCGCCATCCCCTGTAGTAGTTGCGAGGTAACTCATACCAGAGTAAACAAACTTCGAGTCCAGCCCCTTCACATATAGGAGTAATGTGGTTGCACGAGTTAATTATTCTAGCGAACTGCAAAGAACCGGGTGCATTTTCATAAGTATGTTTTACTTCCAGAGGTATCCATTTTTAAAACTCAAAACAATTTCCTTTTTCAAGATTCTCTTGGCAAGTCCCACTTACCAAGATTTTCACATAAAGCATTTTTGTAAACTTTTATGGGGTCTTCCCAACCTATAGCTTTGCTTTGGCTAAATCGGGGTCTCCAAAGGTGTATGGATTACACCATCTACCATACTATGGACAAGTAGGTGTCATCAAGGGTTTGTACTTAGTAGTACAAATGTTTAATGGTTTGGAGGAGCCAAACCTCTACCAGATATAGTTCATCATATATTAAAGTAGTGCCGTTTCATAAACAGTAGTTAAAACATGCATAAGTAAAATAGTGGGACAAGGCTTATGAGCAAGAATGTGGCTTGCCTGTGATCAACAATCTGGCAAAATATGTCCCTGGACTTCTTCTCAGAATATAACCAAAATAATAACCATCTCTTCTGGCCTTCGATATAATCGCAACTATCGTCGTGAGGGAGCACACATACAAACAACAAAACCACAATAAACCCAAGGCATACAAGAACCAATACAGTACAACAAACAAACATACAACACATCACTATCCTTATTTTTTATAGATTGATATCATAGCAATTGTAATTACTTCAATTACCTTTGTGGAATTTCCTTTATGATTTAATTGCCAAAACCACTTAATAAAGGGGTTTGGAACTAAGGCTTGGGTCTGTATGATATCAATGTGCAAATATGATATCATTAGGTAGGTATTGAATTAACAAAGCTACCAAAAGTCGTTTCGTGGTTTTATCAAATTTCCTTAATTAGTTATGATTATTTTAGTGGAAATAACCGTAGTTTGGGTGAATAATTCACTAGAAAGATATGGATCTCAAATTAATTTGTACTCAGAGGACTTTGTATAACTTTAAGTTTGTGATTTTTGAGAGTTGGAATCACCTCAAAATAATTACCATAATACCCTTGGGAAATTCCCAAAGTCAGTTCTTTATAGTATTTGTCTTTTTAACAAGATTTATTCTATAGAATATTTTTATGTGAAACCAAGGACAAGTTGTAGGTAGGATCAGTAGCTTTCAGAAGAAATGTGTTTTACTATTTTTGGAGTTGTAAAACTTCCGTAGTGATTTTTATACTGAAACAACCCTAGATAGAGGAATCATAGATCCGTAGTTGCTCAATAAATTAAGAGCTACTGAATCTTGATAGGCCTCGTTACACAGGTGTTGTAGATCTACCTAGGGAATTTCTCAAAGTCAGAGATGTAGTGTATTTGTCATTTTGGCCACAGTCAAACAAAATCTCAACTTGGAATGAGACAAGTGCCATTAGTTAGATATTTCAATTATATTTTAGAGGAAATTTTATTTGTTCCATTTGGAGATGTGAATCTCCCTGAGGGTTTTATTGATGGAAAAGGACACTTTTTAGAAGATTAAATGCCAGTAAATAATGAAATTTATATTTGGAAAAAGACGAGTTTTTCATGTTGCACACAACATGTGGGAATCAATACAAATATATATCTGGACACAAGATAGTTATTTCCATTTTTATTTGAATTTAAACTGAGGAGCTATTTAACAGATCTAGAATTTAAATAAAAAGAAAAGGACTGAGGGGGCACCTGGCCTAGATCTGTAGGGGAACTGGGCCGTATAGTGGCCGATCCAACCCAACTCAATACTCCACCTGGCGAGAGCCCAAGAGTTTGAAGCTGACGACCTGGACACATAGGTCGGTGAGAGGAAAAGAAACAGAGAGGCTAACGAGCAGGCCCCACAACCACTTATCTTACCAGCACTGAAATGGTAGGTACGCGACCATAGATTTCGCGATGGAGGGTGGAGAGAGGGCCACATCATCGCGGTCGAGGTTGTCCGAAGAAGAGTGACAGTTCAAGCTCCAGCCGCCGTGATGCCATGTCTGGATGGTGGCCAGCTCGCCGCCGGGCATTTCTGACCACACTAGGATGTGCGCCGAGCACTAGAGGAACCAGAGCATCGAGGGGAAACTCCTGGTGCTTGCCTCGGTCAACGGGGGTGGCTGGAAGGTCATGTTCCACGGAGGCCGGTGGTGGACGGGACCGGGCATTGTCAAAGTCGACTCCTCTAGCAATCCTGGAAGAAATTGAGAGAGGGCATAGAGATATTGGGGCACGGTGAAGCTCTTGGAGAAATTGGGATGTGTCGGGGAGACCTGCAGCTTCCTAGCAACGTGGGGATGGCCTCGGGAGGGTTTCAGGCGGGGGCGAGCGTGGAGGGATCGAGAGGAGCAAGGGTTGGATCTAGAGTAGATTAGGTGAGAGTGGAAGATAGTGCGCACGTGAGAGGGGATCGGGGTTCTCTTGAATAGTAGGGATGCTGGACTAATGGGGTAGTGTCTGTTGTGACCATGGGGAGGTTGCAGGCAAGGAACCAATGAGGGATTTGGGAGTTGCACGGTGCTGTAGTGGTCTTCGTGAGGCCAAAGGTGAGGGGACAGGTCGAGGAGGGGTCGGTGCTCGATGGATAACTCGTGGAGGGGGTGTCTAAAGGGCGCACGCTAGGTGTTCGATGGTTGATTTGGCAATCTGGGCGGCAAGAGAACGAGCAGTAGAGGGAGCTATCTCTCCCCTTCTTTCAAATAGACACTTGTACAACAAATGTCGACATCTTGGAGTAGTAGATCAGGCAGAGAAAGAGGATTTGGGAAATCACCATGTCCATGCCATTCTAGGGAAGGGAGAGAGGATGGTCTGTATGGGGCTAACCCTAGAGGATGTCAAGTAGGGCCTAGAGCCTTTGGATACAAAGGATTTAATGGCTTGTACTTGTCATAAACTTTGTCTCCTTCATAAACAAGCACAAAGGACAAGGGGCTAGGGTTTGCTACAGTACCTGCTATAGTAGCCTTTGACCAGCGATGGGTAATGGTGCTGTGGTGACCACTGGTGGGGGTTGATAAAGGTTTGATGGAGTTTTCGGTCAAGATTTTAATGATTTCCATTCTTGCGATATTGATGATCATAAAGAAAGTTGTCCAAAATAGATCTTGTCAAGGGGTTTAAAGGCTACTGGTAGATAGATAAGGTCATGGCCAACCTCCAGAATTTATTTGATCATTTTAGCTCATAATTTTATCATTTATTCAAAAAGTGACGAATCTCTTTTATTGCATTTGTTTGAAAACTTTGAATTGGCCAAGGTTGGTTTTTTGTTTGAGATGGTCCCAAATAGGAATTCACACTTTGGAGATTTTTCCCAAGATTGATTGATAAGTAAAACAATTTAAAACATTTATTATTCCAATTCACCCATTTAAGAAAATGGGGAAAAAGAAATAATAAAACTCTTAATTTTTTAAGTGGGAAGATAGGATATGATATATAAGCCTCAAATGAGCCCAACATTGGATATATGGTTTGGAGAAAACAAACTTTCCTTTGAAGAGTGAGTTTTGGGGTTTTTGTCAAATAAATGATTAAATTATTTTTGGCCCAATGATTATGGAAAGCATTTGGTATTTTTATCTCCAAGGTGTATGATGTCCACCATATGTATCCATCATTTGATACCTTGGTTTTTGAGAAACCAACATGATTCTGGTAGAAAACAAGGGATAAAGGATATAGGGCAAGGTTATCTTTAGACCAACAAAACCTTGTGGGATCTTGGATCTCAGAGCTCCCCATGGGGCATGGGCTATAGGGATGGATAGACCAAGTGATGGGGATCACCATGGTACAGAAGGTTTAAGTTTATTAGGATTGAGCTTTCCTAGGATTGATGACAAACTTTGAATAAAATTAAGGGTGCCATAGCAGATTATCAAGTAGCCTTCAAATCCATGTGGGTTTAGGAAGCACAAAGCTCCTATTGAAACAAGTGAAGTAGGCATAAGTATACCTTCATGAGAAGAGTACAAATATACCAAGAGTTGGTCCAAAGAAGATAGTATGAATATGTATGCTTCTGCCAAAGTAGGCATGTTGATAAGATTTGTAGAGAAGATTATTTCTTGCCTGCAAAACTATCAAGAACAAGTTGGTTAGAGGATAATCTAGCCAAGGTAAAGAGTGGGCCTTGGTAGTCCTTAGGATGTTTTACAAGATGGTTCAAGTGCATTTCCAAAAATGCACAAGGGTTGGGGAAGGGAGAGAAACAAAGAGGTGATTTTGTTAGCAGTTTTCCAGACTTCGCAATTTTTGACAGTTTAAGGGTTTCTGACTAGATTATGGGACTTAGTGTTTTTTATTGGTTGCAAGGGTCCAAGGCATAATCAATTGGATGATGTTGAGGGGTAGATTGAGTGGAAGGGATCCTTTCTTAAGATTGGTCTTCATTGACTTGAAAGTTATGAGAAAGGATTAGCTCTGGATTGATCAGGTTATGGGAAATAGAGGGTCACTTTAGTGACTATAGATCAGATCTACCTTTGTAATCCTGGATAAGTTTGGTATTTTTAATTTAGCTTGATCCTAGAATATGAGGTCCTAGAGTAGCTCATACTACTTCCTAATCAATCCCACACCGACAGCAGATCAAGGCAACTCATCTTATAAGCAAGGCAAATCTACTACTATGGGTACCTTCATGCCTAGCTTGAGGTAAGGATGGGCATTTTGAAAAGGTTGGAGTTTGAACAATGTAAGGTCCTTGGTACTTATACCAAGAGTAGAGCTCAAATTTTTTATAAAAGGTTTTTAAAGAAACCTAGAGATAAGATTAGTTGAGGATCCTGCCTTGAAAACATAAGGAGATTATATCTTATATATCCCCATAAATTTGATAATTGAGGCTAATAAAGTCATTGATGTTGTCAAGGCATATTGGCTTAAGTTGTTGAAATGCAGAACATTTGAGAATAGGTAAAGCAGGCCAAAGTAGTTTTTGTTAAATAGCTGTTGTAAACTGAGGGTGAGTTAAGGAGTATATCATCTGCTACACGTTAAGATGTATAAGCACAGACAACCAACAAGCAAACACTACATCACTAACAAGAAAAAGTTTTGTTCCCCCTGATTTTTGCTTTCTGGACAACTAATCAGGGTTGCTAAAATTGGGATATTACAGACCTTCCCCCTTATAAGAGTCTCGTCCTGATATTTGGGAGAGTGGGGTTAGGGGATTTTGGGTCAGGGTTAGTCCTATGTGTCTCAAGCGTACTAACTTACGGATTTCGTCTTTAAACGTGGTTACTTTGTTGATGAAGTTGGATTTCAGTCTTCTTGGATGCACGGAGAGTTGAGCAGGCTTCAGTCCTGATTGTGATGGAGGATCTTCCTTCTGTAAGGATTTACAACGTTTATCTTGAGGGCTTATCATATCCTAGTTCACGACTTCAGATCTATAGTCTTTCCTTCTTAGGATTTAACTAAGGTAACTTGAAGATAATGCATTCCTTCCTTCTTGGAATCGTCGGATGATGTTTGGAGGCTATCGCCAACCTTCTAGCCAGAGTTGAAGCCTTCAGATGTCATCCACAAACTATGTTTTATGAGGCTTATATACTACCTTTATTCGTACTAGGCCTATTAGAATTCGTTTAATTTGTGGCTCGTCCATACAGGCTAGAGCTGATGGGGGTTAGCAAATCTGTGGTCCTTCAGGCGGGTCTCTAGCTGAAGTAGCAGGGGCTTCGCCACACTTCTTCTGTTAGTATCTCATCCGAGGACTCGAAATTCGATGCTTGGCGAGATGACATCGGATCTATAAATCTTTTGGAGGTATCTCCCGATATATAGTATTCGGAATTTGAGTGGGAAAGACACAGTCTTTCCACCTTAGAGCTTCACTATGGTTCTTCGGGAGTAGTGCAAATCTTTTGTCGTGAAGTACCGGCGTGATGCTCAGGAAGGAATTATCTTTTGGGGTCTTGAGTTGAGTTCTTTGAATTCCTTCCTCTTGTACAAACCCTGGGCGGGGGTGGTTTCCTAACGAAGCATTAGGAGGTTAGTTCTGGGCAGGTTAGCGGTTGCAGAACTTCTTGTTAGTCTTTGGTCGAGTTAGGGAAGCTATCTTCGGAGAAAACGCCTTCACTTGAACTCTTGGCGTTGCTTCTTCTCGATGGCGGAGTAGACTTATTGCCTTCGTGCATCCTTGTCTTTAGGGATCTGGAGTATTCTGACTATCTAGTGAAGAACTTCCCGTCGGTTTGGGTAGGGTCAACTCAAATAGTCAGTAGTTTGGGGCTATCGAAAGCTCTAACTGGTCGAAGATTAGTGTAGTCAGGTCTTTACTTCTCGTCTTTGTTAGCAAGTCTTGTGGTTTCTTGTAGATAGTAGGGATCCTTCGGTGTTAAACTTCCGTCTTCAGCAGGATTCTGAATCTTGTTGACCAGTGAATGATGGTGTGCGGTGTTGGTGACGAGTCTTGAGTGGTACGTTTGACGAGGTATGTGATCCTGATGAGGTGAAGTCTGCGAGTTGTTCTGACTTGACGATTTCAAACTCCTAGTTCTTGCGATGCTTTTCCTCTCATATACTCCCGAGGTTAGTTTGGGTTCTCGTTAGCGACCACTAATAGGGGGGTTCTTGAGTTACTAGGTGGGGTATCAATCCTCGAGTCACATTTGACTAAGGTAAAAACAAGCTAGAACACACATACAAGGTGAACAGAGTGACGAGTTCGCAACGTTCTCCGCAAACAGCACCCATCAAGCAACACATTATGCACTTAGGCAAGCAACCACGGTCTACCATAGGGACCAAGGAGTTAACTACTTGTGGTATAGGGGAATCCTATCTTATGACTGGTGATCCTAGATATCATCGTCATCGTGGTCTAGGTCACTATCTTGCATAGGAAGCCTTCGTCGTGTCATTGGATGCTTCTCAATAGTGCAAGTCTTGATGTCTTCTGATTATGGGGATTCCGCTGGTAGGGCGATCTTGTAGTCTCCTTGTTTTGCTGGGATTTGCTCATCTGTATCTTGTTATCACTATCTTCAACTAGTTCGAGGTCCTATTTGTTGGAAATCCCTAGGTTTGAATTTTGGATGAGAGATAGAGGAAATCATTTTTGAAATCATTTAATTTAAGGGAGGATAAGAAGTAGAACTTTTCGAAAACTCTTGATAATATAGTTTTTCAGAAGTCGGTGTTTTAAAAATAGTTTTCCTATCTAACGACCATGCTAACTAAAGTTCTACTATAGTCAGGATGGCTCTGATACCAAGTCCGTGGGGCCCCTAGATTAATCCTTCGAGAATCCCTATTATGCATACACCATGATCCCATGATCAGTTTGTCGTGGCACATAACCGACAAGTATCAAAGTATACATCCAATACTTAAGTGGATACATGTCATACCTTATTTTCCATTATGGCTACACCAACCATCATCAGCGGAACTTCCTCAAGCATCGAGCTGAAGCCATGCCTTAACCTACATGCAACTGACTGGGAGGACGTCCTAGCTCGCATAGTCGTCAACAACACCTTCTTCTTCGAATCTGGCCAAGTTAATAGCCAGGGATAATGCCATTGAGTAGTTTGAATGTACTTGCAAATCACCTTAAGATAATAACAATAAGAGGATATGGAATATAGCCGTGGTAGTAGGAGGTCTCCAGGAGAGGTTCTTTTCTAAATAGTTTCTCTTGTAGATATGGCATCTCCATATCTTTGTTAAAAACTTTTGTAAAAAATTTTGAAAGCATTTGAAAGGTTTTGGAAACACTAGAATTGGGTCACCCATTTGTTCATCCTTCTGGTCATCCCATGAACAAACTCCTTTCCTTCCTTTTCGACCATCCCATGGTTAAAACATTTCCAAAGCCTTTACTTTTCTGAAATCCCTTTTGAAATCAAAACCAGCACCACCCTACAGTAGCCTTTCCAACTTTCCATGACCATGGACATGGCTATTCGAATAGATTTACACTCTGTAGAGGTTTTACACTTTTCCCACACCATCCGGGTACCCTACCCTAATCCCACACCGATCCTGGGTTGAGTAACCGGTCAAGACCCTCACGCTGCCCACTCCAGTATAAGCTCCTACCCTATGAGTTATTCTCCTCAACACAGGGACGTCGTGTACCGAGGACCAACCAGAGCGCCTCTTCCACTGCACAAAGTGTTCGCTTTCAATGAGAGGCTCATATTAACACCTGGCTACCCACAGATAGTTCGTTTCTTCACCTGGTCGATGCTTCGTGGACTATTACAGGAGAAGACCCAGCCTCCAGGGATTGCCATCCCCTATAATAGTTGCGAGGCAACTCATACCAGAGTAAACAAACTTTGAGTCCAGCCCCTTCCCATATAGGAGTAATGTGGTTGCACAGGATAATTGTTCTAGCAAACTGCAAAGTACCGGGTGCGTTTTCATAAACATATTTTCCTTCTAGAGGTATCCATTTTTAAAACTCAAAACAATTTCCTTTTTGAAGACTCTCTTGGCAAGTCCCACTTACCAAGGTTTTCACATAAAGCATTTTTGTAAACTTTTATGGGGTCTTCCCATCCTATAGCTTTGCTTGGGCTAAATCGGGGTCTCCAAAGGGGTATGGTATTACACCATCTAACATACTATGGACAAGTAGGTGTCATCAGGGGTTTGTACTTAGTAGTACAAATGTGTAATGGTTTGTAGGAGCCAAACCACTACCAGATATAGCTCATCATATATTAAAGTAGTGCAGTTTCATAAATAGTAGTTAAAACATGCATAAGTAAAATAGTGGGACAAGGCTTATGAGCAAGAAGGTGAATTTCCTGTGATCTGGCAAAATATGTCCTTGGACTTCTTCTTTGAATACCATAATAACCAAAATAATAACCATCTCTTCTGGTCCTCGATATAATCGCAACTATCATCGTGAGGGAGCACACATGCAAACAAAAAAACCACAATCAACCCAAGGCATACAAGCACCAATATAGTACAACAAACAAACATACAATAAATCGCTATCCTCATTTGGTTTTTTTACAGATTGGGATCATAGCAATTGGAATTAATTCAATTGCCTTCGTGGAATTTCCTTTATGATTTAATTGTTGAAACCACTTAATAAAGGGGTTTGGAGCTAAGGCTTGGGTCTGTATGATATCAATCTGCAAATATTATACCATCAGGTAGGTATTGAAATAACAAAGCTACCAAAAGTTATTTCATGGTTTTATCAGTTTTCCTTAATTAGTTATTATTATTTTAGTGGAAATAACCCCAGTTTTGGTGAATAATTCACCAGAAAAGATCTCGAGCTCAAATAAATTTGTACTCAGAGTATATCTTTAAGTTTGTGAATTTTGAGAGTTGGAATCACCTCAAAATAATTACCAGAATGCCCTTGGGAAATTCTCAAAGTTAGTTCTTCATAATATTTGTCTTTTTAACCAGATTTATTCTACAGAAGATTTTGATGTGAAACGAAGGACACATTGTAGGTAGGTTCATTACCTTTCAGTAGAACTTGGGTTTACTATCTTTGGAGCTGTAAAACTTCTGTAGTGATGTTTATACTAAAACAACCCTTGACAGAGGGATTTAAATCACTATAAATCCAGAGAGGCTCAATAAATGAAGAGCTACTAGATCTTGATATGCCTTCTTGCAACACATCTATGAGAGTTGGAAACAACCCAATAGGTGTTGTAGATATACCTACGGAATTTCTCAAAGTCAGAGATGTAGTGTATTTGTCATTTTTGCCACAGTCAAACAAAAGATCAACTTGGCATGAGGCAAGTGCCATTAGTTAGATATTTCAATTATATTTTAGTGGAAATTTTATTTGTTCCAATTGGAGATGTGAATCTCCCTGAGGGTTTTATTGATGGAAAAATACACTTTTTAGAAGATTACATTCTAGTAAATAATGAAATTTATATTTGGAAAAAGACCAGTTCTGCATGTTGCACAAAACATGTGGGAATCAGTACAAACATATATCTAGATAAATTATTGTTTTCCATTTTTATTTGAATTTAAACTGTGGAGCTATTTAATAGATCTGGAATTTAAATAAAAAGAAAAGGGCTGAGGGGGCACCTGGCTGGATCTGATGGGGAACTAGGCCATATAGCGGCCGAGCCAGCCCAACTCAGCACTCTAGTGGGCGGGAGCCCAAGAGTTTGAAGCTGGCAACCTAGACCCATAGGTCAGTGAGACGGAAATAAATAGAGAGGCTGATGAGCAGGCCCCACAACCACTTATCTTAACAGCACTGAAACAGTACGTGACCGTAGATTTCGCGATGGAGGGTGGAGAGAGGGCCACATCGTTGTGCCCACCGTTGTCCGAAGCAGAGCGACAGTTCAAGCTCTGGCCCCCACAACACCATGTCTGCAGGGTGGCAAGCTCGCCGCCGGGCATTTCTGACCACGCCGGGATGTGCGCCGAGCACTGGAGGAACCAGAGCATCGAGGGGAAACTCCTGGTGCTTTCCTCGATCAACAGGGGTGGCTGGAAGGTGATGTTTCACGGAGGCTAGCGGTGGACGGGACCGGGCATCATCGAAGTCGACTCCTCCAGCGATCCTGGAAGAAATTGAGAGAGGGATTAGAGATATTGGGGCAGGCGAAGCTCTTGGAGAAAACGGGAGGTGTCGGGGAGACCTACAGCTGCCTGGCAACGTGGGGATGGCTTCGGGAGGCTTTCAGGCGGGGGCAAGTGTGGATGGCTCGAGATTTGATGGAGTTTTAGGTCAAGATTTGAATGATTTCGATTCTTGCCATATTGATGATCATAAAAAAGTTGTCCAAAATTGATGTTGTCAAGGGGTTTAAAGGCTACTGGTAGATAGATAAGGTCAAGGCCAACCTCCAGAATTTATTTGGAATTTATTGGATCATTTTTGCTCATAATTTTATCATTTATTCAAAAATTGCTGAATCTCTTTTATTGGATTTATTTGAAAACTTTGAATTGGCCAAGGTTGATTTTTTTTTTGAGATGGTCCCAAATAGGAATTCACACTTTGGAGATTTTTCCCAAGATTTATTGATAAGTAAAACTATTTAAAACATTTATTATTCCAATTCAGCCATTTAAGAAAATGGGCAAAAATAAATAATAAAACTCTTAAAAAATATTTATTTTTGAAGTGGGAAGATAGGATATGATATATAAGCCTCAAATGATCCCAAAGTTTCATATATGGTTTGGAAAAAAATGAACTTGCCTTTGTAGAGCGAGTTTTGGAGTTTTTGTCAAATAAAGGAATTAAATTATTTTTGGGCCCCAATAATTATGGAAAGCATTTGGGAAATTTTTATCTCCAAGGTGTATGATGTCCACCATATGTATCCATCATTCGATACCTTGGTTTTTGATAAACCAACATGATTCTGGTAGAAAACAAAGGGATAAAGGATCTAGGGCAAGGTTATCTTTGTACCAACAAAACCTTGTTGGATCTTGGAGCTTAGAGCTCCCCTTGGGGCATGGGCTATAGGGATGGATATACCAAGGGATGTGTATCACCATGGTATAGAATGTTGAGCTTGATTAGGATTGAGAATTCCTAAAATTGATGCCAAACTTTGAATAAAATTAAGGGTGCCATAGAGATTATCAAGTAGCCTTCAAATCCATGTAGGTTTAGGACGGACAAAGATCATATTGAAACAAGTGAAGTAGGGATATATATATCTTCATGAGAAGAGTACAACCATGCCAAGAGTTGGTCCAAATAAGATAGTATGAAGATGTGAACTTCTGCCAAAGTAGGCATGTTGATAAGATTTCTAGAGAAGTTTATTTGCTTGCCTGCAAAACAATCAAGAACAATTGGATTGGAGGATGTTCTAGCCAAGGGAATTAGTGTTTTTGAGTAGATTATGGGAGTTGGTTTTTTTGATTTGTTTCAAGGGTCCAAGGCATCATCAAGTGGATGATGTTGATGGGTAGATTGAGTGGAAGGGATCCTTGCTTAAGATTAGTCTTCATTGACTTGAAAGTTATGAGAAAGGATTAGCTCTAGATTGATCAGGTTATGGGAAATAGAGGGTCACTTTAGTGACTATATATCAGATCTAGCTTTGTAATATTGGATAAGTTTGGTATTCTTAATTTAGCTTGATCCTAGAATATGAGCTCCTAGAGTAGCTCATACTACTTCCTAAGCAATCCACACCGATAGCAGGTCAAGGCAACTAATCTTACAAGCAAGGAAAATCTACTACTATGGGTACCTTCATGCCTAGCTTGAGGTAAGGATGGGTATTTTGAAAAGGTTGGAGTTTGAACAAGGTAAGGTCCTTGGTACTTCTACCTAGGGTAGAGCTCAAAAGTTTTATAAAAGTTTTTTAAAGAAACCTAGAGGTAAGAGTAGTTGAGGATCTTGTCTTGAAAACATAAGGAGATTATATCTTATAGATCTGCATAAATTTCATAATACAAGCTAATAAAGTCATTGATGTTGTCAAGGAATCTTGGCTTAATTTGTTGAAATGCCAAAACATTTGAGAATAGGTAAAGCAGGCCAAGATAGTTTTTGTTAAATAACTGTTGTAAACCGAGGGTGGGTTAAGGAGTATATCATGTGCTACATGTTCAGATGTATAAGCACAGACAACTAGCAAGCAAACACTACATCACTGATGAGTGCATCTTTGCATCATGTTTTACATTATTATTTTCCATTGTAGATGTAGGATTTTTGGTATTTTACAGTGTTCACCCGCATATTTTATGTCTATTTTCACCAGGATCAGTATAGATGATGGATCCAATGGACACAATTATTGAAGCAGTTGTACTGTGGAGAAAAGGAGTAAAAACAACATAAATCGCTTATTTGGGAAATATTTATAATACCAGAAGAAAACCAGAAGCGAACAAAGGAGGCAGAGAGCATAACGACAACTATACGGCGGGAGAATTTTCTCCACCCGTGTAGCTCCAGCCGTAGAGCTAGCGCCGTCTCCGCATCGTCAAATAGTTTCATCCCGTGTAATTGGTTTGAAGAGACGACATACAGAACACCTAGAAATCGCAGAAACCTCACCTCCGGAAGGCATCTGGAGGGGGAACTCATCCGCCGGGGATCCATCTTCACCCTGCGCAGATCCGGGATGCTAAGGCACCGATCTTCATCATCCACTACTGCATCACCAGCATCTTCATCCATCCCATCTACATCTTGTCCAGATCTAGTTGTAAT
This sequence comes from Avena eriantha, assembly GCA_910589775.1. NCBI lineage: Eukaryota > Viridiplantae > Streptophyta > Magnoliopsida > Poales > Poaceae > Avena > Avena eriantha. Next base: position 282,605,885 of record OU342742.1, on the reverse strand, counting down.
TCCTATACTTGTTGTGGATTCATACAAGTACTATTCATCTATGATTCTTTCCATTATCATTGCCATGGTGTTGATTGTCTCCATGTCTGAGTAGATCATTAGTTCTTGGGGAGATGGAGAAACCCTAGTATGAGATTGAAATAAGATAAAGTCTATTATGACATTCATCGCTATGACCATGTGTTAGATTCTCTACATCTTGATGTTGAGAGAAGTCGACCTCTCAATATTTGCCTCTCGTGGGGACTTTATGGAGGGAACTACTGGTTGGTAGACGGAGGCGTGCTAGCACTTACAGTGACTATATAGCTGTTAGCAATCCTTACGTATTAACTTGGAAAATCAAGGAAACTCACAGAACAGTATCCATGCCATGGGATACGTCCTACGGGATTACATCCCTTAATAGAGCAGTAATTCGATTGATGTCTATTGCTGACTGCTATGGTTATGAGGATGATGTGAGCAGCGGTTGTTGCCTATTCGTCCAAATTCGGAGTTTAGCCCACACATACACAGTTGAGAAAGTTCGTGATGATAATCTTTATCTTAGATCTTTACAATACTAGTGGTGTATCCGCTACTCCCTGAGAACACTTTTTCCCTATTGTAGTTCTAATCTTTCTTTACATACGCGATACTTACTTTTGTATTAAGTTACTTTGCTTTACTTTATTATTTCTCTTATACCCAAAACCCAAAAACACCTTTTTACACATTACTCGCATTTTATCTTGTTACTTAGAACTTTATCTAGCATTTCTATCGCAATATTTATTTCAAGAATTATTAGACTTCAGACTCCTGCTCCCTGTGGGATCGATATCTTTATTTCAAAACTAGCTACAAACGATCTGTGCACTTGCAGTCATCAAGCTATTTTCGGGCGTCGTTTCCGGGGAGCTAAGCGCTATAGGTCTTTTAGTTTTTGCTTATTTATTTTTGTCTTGCTAAATTTTGTTTTGAGTTACAGGTTTCCACCAACACGATGGAGTTTGAGCATATGACTAGTGCTAACCCACTCAACCACTTTGGGAAGCCCTATGATATTTATAAAAGAGATAACTCCAATGAGAATACAAGGGGGTTTGAAATAAATCCTCTACTACTTAGTATTCTACATAAGAAGCAATTTACTAGAGAAGAAGAAGATCCTTATCCATATGAGCATATTGCATGTTTTAAAGATATATGTGGCACTTTTCTATTGACGGGATATACTGCCAGTGAGGTAAGGGTTAAACTTTTTAGTCAAACTTTGACAAGTACAACTCTCTCATGGTATAGATCTCTACCCCCTGAAGCCACTACTACTTGGGATAATTTAGCTTATGAATTTCTATCAAAATATTATCCATTATCAAAATATTTTGGAATCAGGCATCTTATAATGACTTGGTAGAATCGTTCTATTGAAGGACTAGTAAGATCTTATATTAGATTTAAAGATTTACTATGACTATGTCCTCATCACGATTTGCCTGAATGGTATTTACTAGATATCTTTTATGGCGGTTTAATTGAACCTAACAAAATTGACCTAGACTCTTTTGTCGAAGGAGCCTTTATGAATCTTTCTATACCTTAAGCTTGGGCTTTACTTGATATAATTCGTGACCATAGAGTTTCATGGAATTTTGGTCTAGCAAGTGAAGGAAGCGTAGAAATAGAGCATGATTGTATTCATGATTATAATAAAAAGGGCCATGTGAAAGAATTGTCTAAAGAACTTTATCTGGATTTAGATCTTGTATTGCAAGTTGTTAAAGCTTTTACAGAACATACTAAAGCTCCAAAGGAGGGTCCAGTAAAGTATGATCCACCACCTGAACCAAAGAAGAAAAGAGAAGATAAAGCAACACTTGCCTCCGTAGAACCAATATATGAAGTGCCTTTCCCTAACACTGCACAAAAGCATATTTTTGAATATGAATAGGTCAAAGCAGTACATGAAAAGAGGGAAGAGGAAAGCATGCTAGAAGTCAAGGAACATCTGAAGGAAAAAAATATGACGAGGTAACCAAGGAAGAAATTATGGCTATGTACTCACACTGTAACATAGTTGAACTTGATGTAGAGACTTCCATATTGGTTGAAGGTAAAACAAAGGTAAAAGATGTGGGTAAGCCTATTCTTCCCTGTATATTTAAAGAAACCTCTCATTACTGTTTATATGATCTTGGCACCGAAGTTAATGTTATATCTTATGACTTCTACCTAGAAATAAAAGAAGAAATAGAATCGGCTACAATTGAGAATACTGATAGAACAATTATGTTAGCCAATAAAAATCTTAGAATTCCAATGGGAGTAGTTGACAATGCAACTGTCACAATTGGCAACAAAAATGTTCCTATCGATTTTGTAGTTGTTGATATGCCAGTTGATACTTTTTGCCCTATTATATTTGGAAGAACCTTTTTGGGTGATATAGGTGCCTATGTTAACTTCAAGAAGGAGATTGTGACTCTTAAGCTTGGGGGAATGGAAAATAAATTCCATTTTTCCAAATTTAAAGACAAGCCTCCACAAGCACAAGAAGAAGAGGAAGAGAGAACCATTGAGGAAATGGCAGCTCTTTTCTTTGGTAATGGAGAAGAAGAAATAAATGAAGATCCAAATTATGAATAAATAGTTATGGAGGACAAGTCCTTAGAAGAACTAGAAGATGAATTTGATTCACTTCCTATTTTGGGACCGCCAACTAATGAGGCTTTTGAAGAGCCAGAAAAGAGAGGGGATGAGGAACTACCACCCCCAGAGTTGAAGACTCTACCAGATAATCTCAAATACATATTTTTAGATGATACCAATAAATTTCCTGTTATTGTTAGTGCTAATCTTTGAGGAGAACAAGAAGAAGAACTCATGAGGATACTTAAGGAGCATCACCAAGCCTTTGGGTACTCAATGGATGATTTGAAGGGCATTAGTCCCATGATAGCCATCCATCGGATATTCATGGAAGAAGGTGCTAAACCAGTTGCAGAATTTAATAGAAGATTGAAGCTTGAAATGAAAAAGTGGTAAGAAAAGAAATTGTACGCCTACTGGATGCAGGTATAATTTATCCTGTTAAAAAAAGTGATTGGGTAAGCCCTGTTCATTGTGTTCCTAAGAAGGGCAGTTTTACTATTGTTCCTAATGAAAACAATGAACTAATACCTACTAGAACTATTGTTGGGAACAGGATGTGCATAGATTTCAGGAAATTGAATAAAGAAACTAGGAAAGATCACTATCCGTTACCGTTCATAGATCAAACTTTAGAAAGGTTAGCAAACCATACTCATTTTTGTTACTTGGACGGATATTCTGGTTTCTCTCAAATAGCTGTTCATCCGGATGACCAACTTAAAACAACTTTCATAAGTACTTACGGTTTACATACTTACCGACATATGCCTTTTGGTCTATGTAATGCCCCAGCTACTTTTCAACGATGTATGACTGCTATTTTTGCTGATTTCATAGAACTTATAATGGAAGTATTTATGGATGACTTTTCTGTCTATGGAACTTTATTTACAAGTTGCTTGGATAATCTCAAGAAATTTTTGCAGCGTTGTGAAGAAACTAATCTTGTTCAAAATTGGGAGGAGTGTCACTTTATGGTCAAAGAAGATATAGTCCTTGGACACAAAGTATTAGGTAAGGGAATTGAAGTGGATAGAGCTAAGGTTGAAGCAATAGAGAGAATGCCACCACCTAGGGATATTAAAGGTATAAGAAGTTTTCTTGGTGATGTGGGTTTTTACAAAAGGTTCATTAGAAATTTTTCAAGGATATCTAAACCTTTGACTAACCTCTTGCAAAAGGGAATGCGATTCAATTTTGATGATAAGTTTCTTGAAGCTTTTGATAAACTTAAAATTGCTTTAACTCGTGCTCCCACCATAAAACCACCTATCTGGGATACAACCTTTGACTTAATATGTGAAGCTAGCGATGATGTTGTAGGAGTAACTCTTGGACACCATATTGGTCAAAGATTTAATATTATACATTATGCTAGTAGAACTCTCAATGGTGCCCAAAAGAATTACCCTAAGGAAGAAAAGGAACTGTTTTCTTTATTTTTCTCTTGTGATAAATTTTGTTCTTATATAGGTGATGCAAAGGTGAGAGTTCATACGGATCATGATGGCTTAAAAGAACTCCTTGAGAGGAAAGAACATAAGCCACGATCTGTTGGATTCTTTCACTTCAAGAATTTGAGTTGCATATTATGCAGAGGCAAGAAATAAAGATGTTAGATGTAGTGTCCATGATTTCCTAGGAGGATACCAATCTTATTGAGAGGAACTTTAGTCCTGGTGATTTTCGTTTACAAGAATTATTTGATGAACCAAAGTCAATTCCTCGAAGAGAGAAGGACTCCTTTCTATGGGAGGAACTTTTCATCCCCGATTAAGCAAGTGGTAAGTGCAAGGTAAGTGTTCTTACCCAAATAAGTGATTTATTTTCACAATTTTTACTCTTGAAATTCCTATTTTCGAATTCCTTGTGTTTTTCTGAAGTTTTAGAGGGGTTTTACCAACTATATGGGTGGAGCTATATGATTGGAGAGGGAGCTCCCAGCATATAGTTGGTCGTTAAACTCTCTGTATCATCCTTGTGAAATTATTTTCAGTATTTGAGCCTATACAGTCGCAACTATATGACCGAAGCAAAAATTCTGGCCGTATAGTTGGTTGTTAAAATCTCAGATGGCTTTGCTTTTTGGTGCCAATATCTATACGGTCGCAACTATACGACAGGAGCAAAAATTCCGGCCGTATAGTTGGTCGTTGAACTCCCAGGCACTTTTCATTTTCGGTGTTTGAAACTATTCGGTCGCAACTATACGACCGGAGCAAAAATTCCGACCGGATAGTTGGTCATTAAACTCTCAAACACTTTTTGTTTAATCTTTCTTTTTATTAAAAAAAATTATTGTCGGTTCCGAGTCGTGATTTAATCGACCTAGACTCGAGATATTTTGAAATATCTGCCCGGAACCAACTATATGGCCAGACCTATATGGACCACACCCGTATAGTTCATCGTTACACGGCAGGTTACTTCCAAATCCGTGATTTATTTTTCTGTTCTATTTGGATTCTTTTCTTGGACAACAATTTGGTGTTTCTCGTGAGTTTTACCGACCTTTCACCCCTCTTATATACTGCCATTGTCTATCTCCCTAATCGCAATCTACAGAAACAAATCTACCTCTTATTTTGCGAGAGGGCTCTCAACCAAGGGATAGAAGTCAAGAAGAAGGGATCCCATGGAGATCGGGAGCAGCCGGGACCAAGGCAAGGAGATCGAGACCATCCCCATAGAGTTCCTTGACGTCGACCATGGATGTCGGAAGAGGGACTTGAAGGCCCTAGAGCTGAAGATTGAGGAATTGGACAAGGAGAATCTAGGGACACCCAAACACCTTTGATTTTCTATGACTTAATCTTGATAAACTTGATGAAGATATCAAGCGGGCAACCGAAGCGGGTTTCGCCATGAGTCTTAAGGCTCTACAAACACTCCAAGATAGCAATGAGTTCATTAAGGAACAAGTGAAAGTGCTAGAGAGGAATAATCTTTTCTACAAGCTGCGTGTTAAGGAATTAGAAGTTGTCAATCAATCCCTCCGCCTCAGGCTGGCCCGTGAGGAGAAGATACAACGTGCCATGGCACCCCAGTGATCTACAACAATCACGGTATCAAATAATCACAAGGGATTATTTGATCCCGCCTAGCTTGATTCCAATCTTGGGGAGATCTTTAAGACCTTGTAATCTATCTTATAAGTTTCATTATTCTTGCATTAGTTCAAACTAGAAATAAAGTTTGCATCATTAGAATTCCCTTCAAGAATAGTCGATCCCTTTTATGAAATTCCGAGTTTATTATTATATATGGAGCAATATTGAGTTTGCTTTTGCTTTATTGATATATGGGCTCAAGTATGATTTTATTTGCACTTGATGATAACAATAGGAGTTTTCCACACCATTGGTATTAATGGAACACATAAAGATAATTTGGTCAATATGCTGTAAGTTTACGGTTTGATTCACAAAGAAATATTATCTATACAATTAAGTTGAAAAAGAAAACCTTCAACAAAGGAAAATGAAGTGCTATCTAAATTGAGTGAGAACAAGTATTGGTAGAATCTCAAGTCATAAAGAATGCTTCATATACAGTTGCAATATGATAATTGAGGTTGTTGAACTTTGAATTCCTACATGAAGTGGGATATATGGCTAGCTCCTTTGCACAACACTTAAAAACAGTGTGAGCATATATGCAAAAGAAAAGAAGAAAAAGAGCGAATGTGCAAAGAGCAAATAGGCATATGCCAATATATTGTAGTATGACAAAAGAGACACTTTTGAGATTTTGAATCCCAAGTGAATATATTGATCCTAAAACACTTGGGACTACCTCGTTAACTCATTCAGTTGAACCAGAGTCTTTTACATTATGTTGAGATTCATCTTTTATGAACTATTAATAACTAAGGTGTGGAAGCCTTCCAATACTATTCAGATGGTTCGAGTAAGATACTATTCATGAACTTATTCCCATGTACCGTACATGATAAACACATACTGCAATTGCCTCATTTATTTTATCGACTCAACTTTATGAATATGAGGATCACATCCATTAAGCTAAAATCTTGCTCGGGATGAGCAACATTCTAAGCTTGGGGAAGTTGATGAGTGCATATTTACATCATGTTTTACAATATTATTTTGCATAGTAGATGTAGGATTTTTGGTATTTTACGGTGTTCACGCGCATATTTTATGTCTGTTTTCACCAGGATTAGGACAGATGATGGATCCAATGGATACAATTATTGAAGCAATTGTACTATGGAGAAATGAGTCAAAAACAACATAAATCGCTTATTTGGGAAATATTAATAATACCAGAAGAAAACCAGAAGCGAACAAAGGAGGCAAAGAGCATAACGACCAACTATACGGCGGGAGAATTTTCTCTACCCGTATAGCTCTGGCTCGTCAAATAGTTTCACCCCATGCAATTGGTTCGAAGAGATGACATACAGAACACCCAGAAATCATAGAAACCTCACCTCCGGAAGGAATATGGAGGGGGAACTCATCCACCGGGGATCCATCGTCACCCTGCGCAGATCCGGGAGGCTAAGGCATCGATCTTCATCATCCACTGCTGCATCACCACCATATTAATCCATCCCATCTACATCTTGTCCAGATCTTGTTGTAATTCCTATACTCGTTGTGGATTTATACAAGTACAGTTCATCTATGATTGTTTCCATTATCATTTCCATCATGTTGATTGCCTCCATGTCTGAGTAGATCATTAGTTCTTGGGGAGATGGAAAAACCATATGAGATTGAAGTAAGATAAAGTCTATTATGATATTCATCGCTGTGACCATGTGTTAGATTCTCTACATCTTGATGTTGAGATAAGTCGACCTCTCAATATTTTCCTCTCATGGGGACTTGATGGAGGAACTACTTGTTGGTAGACGGAGGCGTGCTAGCACTTATAGTGACTATAAAGTTGTTAGCAATCCTTACGTATCAACTTGGGAAATCGAGGAAACTCACGTAACACTATCCATGCCACGGGATATGTCCTACGAGATTACGTCCCTTAATAGCACAGTAATTCGATTGATGTCGATTGCTGACTGTTGTGGTTATGAGGATGATGTGAGTAGTGGTTATTGCCTATTCGTCCACATTCGGAGTTCCTCCCACACATACATAGTTGAGAAACTTCATGCTGATAATCTTTATCTTAGATCTTTACAATGCTAGTGGTGTATCCTCTACTCCATGTGAACACTTTTTCCCTATTACAGTTCCAATCTTTCTTTACATACGCGATACTTACTTTCTGTATTAAGTTACTTTGCTTTAGTTTATTATTGCGCTTATACCCAAAATCCAAAAACACCTTTTTACACATTACTCGTATTTTATTTTGTTACTTAGAACTTTATCTAGCATTTCTATCGCAATATTTATTTCAAGAATTATTAGACTTTAGACTCCTGCTCCCTGTGGGATCGATATATTTATTTTGAAACTAGCTACAAACGATCTGTGCACTTGCAGTCATCAATCACTAACAAGAAAAAGTTTTTGTTCCCCCTGATTTTTGCATTCTAGACAACTAATCAGGATTGCTGAAATCTGGATGTTACATCTATCGACTACCTTGTTGGGCTTTTGGAGTTGCTCAAGTTTATTTTTTTGTTGCTTTTCCTGGATGATATCTAAAAACACTCTCAATGGGAGTAACCTTTTGAGAATACATTGATGTAATACTCACAGGTTCTTCTATTTTAATTTTTCAAAACTTTAAGTTTATCGGGTGTGCTCTTCACGTGAGGATGATCTTTCTTTGGCACGTATAAATCTCAATTTTCTATCGGGTGCGCGGTCAGCGCTCCTAATGGGAGTAGCCCCCGAGGCTATGTTCAGATGCCTGCATCCTGACATAGGCTCGAAGCTTCTAACCATCTGAGGGAATCTTGTCTTTTTAGTGATTTATCTAGGACTATTATGTCCTTTTTTGTTGGGTGCCCGACCAGCGCTCCCGATGGGAGTAGTCCCCAAGGCTCAAGGTTTTTAGCTGAGGAATTTACTTCGACTCATGTTTTTGTACTTACTTTTCATCGGTCCTTCTAAAATAGCGCAGAAGTTTGGTCATTACTTCTTCTATGATGTCATTGTTGACAAAGTTGTTACACCGTGGCTTTTGAGAAAAAACCAATGGGACGTTTCAATTGCGGGCCCATGCTGTAGTAATGATGATGCTTGAGCAGCGTGTCAGCGAAGATCATTTGACCACACATCCCCCTTTACACGCGAAGATCGAGGCGTCATGCAGATTTTCTCTGTTTTTACCATGGAATAACTGCCCACCATTTTTTTCTTCTGTGTGCCCTTGACACGCGTCATTATTCTATGAATTTTGATGGTTCGCTGGTTTCATCCAACAGCTAGGCTTTGATCTTCTTCTCTTTATAAACTGGGGATCTTTTTACTGTTTTACTACTTCCTTTTGCTGCCTGCTTCTTCCTCCTTGCGCTACTCCTGCGTTTGCTGCTTTCGCTAATTCCTTTCTCCTTGTGCTGCACATGCCTCGCTCTCCACAATGGGGAATATCATGGTTGGAACTTCTACCGCGACCGCCAAGACAAAGAATAAGAGGAATCTTGGATGGGCTCCGATGAAGTGTTCCACGTGAGATCTGTGCGATGCGTGGAATTCTGGTCTCCTTGAAGAGGGTTCCTTCAAGCTCCCAGGGGATGAAGCTGCCCCAACCCCCGAATCGGGCTGGCGGGTAATGTTTCTTTCCTTCTTGTATCATGGCCTCTCCCTTCCTGTTCATGAGTTCCTTCGAGGCCTTCTACTTGTCTATGGTGTGTAGCTCTATCAGCTAATGCCTAATTCCATCTTTCATTTTGCATGCTTTGTTACTCTTTGTGAATGCTTCCTCGGGATTCACCCCCATTGGGGCCTATGGAAGTATTTCTTCTATGTTCTTCGCAATGCCACCGATACTCTTGTCCATGATGTTGCTGTCGCCATTTTTTCTGTTCGATCCGATGTCGATTATCTCAACTTCAAGATTTCTGATTCTGTCCAAGGGTGGAAAACCAAATGGTTTTACATCAAGGATCAGGAAAACGAGGGCCAAATTTTCGGTTTGGCCCCTTTTGACCCAAAGAAGCCATGCCAAAGGCTTGATTCCTAGGGCCAGGGCCCAACTCCTAAAGAAATGATGGAGATCAAGCCCTTGCTCACCCGGATAGAGAAGACGCGTCACGAGATTGGCAAGGAATTTTCGGGGTTACAAATCCTGGCATATTTTCTTCGGGTGCATATTCAACCTATCCAGGCGAGGTTATCTGGTATGTGGGCCTACACCGGAAAGAAGGATCCTGTGAAGACTTCTCTGGATGACCTCACTATCAAGATATACGAAAAGAGGGTTTGTTCCTTCATAACACTGACCAAGAAGAGCATAGTTACTTCGGATTATAAGGTCACGCCCTTTGGAAAGAAGAATCGCCCCCAGATGTAAGTTTCCATTGATTTTTCCTTTTTCATTCTACCATGCCTTATTGCTTATATATCACTTGATGGTGCAAGATTACGATCATCTCTCTGCACTTCCCCCTCTTCCAGAAAGTGGAGATCTTCCAGCCAGCCCTTGTTTATCCGATGATTTCACCGGGGCTAGAAATGCTACCGATGAAGAAGTAGAGGCATATGGGTTTGAATCTTCGCCGTGTACCCAGTCTGTGGCTTCAGCTCGGTCTGGAGATTTTCGAGTGGCGCCAGCTGGAGAAAAAAGGAAGCATGCGAACGTCAAAGAAACTATTGAAGATTCAGATGACTCAACAGGCTCAAAGCTGCTTCATGCTATTCATGTTTCGTCGGCTCTGCCTGAGATGAATTTGTTCCACTTTATGCGGGACGTTTCCTCGTAAGTATTGCTTGTCCTTTCTTGATTCTTTCGGATGGTAATTTTATAGGGTTCTTTTTTTTCTTCAAAAGTGGTGATGAGGGGGAAGATCCCCCCACCCCCCTTGGTACTTATCTTTCTCCTCCTCTAGGTAAATCTCTGGAACTATCAACGAATCCAAAGGAAGCGCAAGAATCTCTTGCGGATAAGATGATCCAAAAGGATGTTGCCACTTTGCCAAAGCCGCAGCCACAGAAAAGAAGAAAACTTACAGGCAAGGGTGTGGTGATATCCGAGAATCCCGTTGAGGTTGACATGCAGGACGTAAGTATTTCTTTGGATAATGTAATCATGGCTTCACCTTTGCTCTTATTTTCCTGACTTTCTACTCTTTGTATTTGACAGCCTTTGATGCATGAGATGGTTGATATGACCTCTCACTTTATTAAGATCCGCAACGAAGCTGAAGCATTGAAAGGTCTATTTCCTTCACCCCTGAGAAATTTGTATTTTTGTTCCTTTTACTTCTATTAACTTTTATGTCCCTTTTCAATTGTCCAGCCGCTGCCAAAGAATCCAGGGTTATCTGGGATGAGGCGATAAAGCATGCCGACGATTTGGAGGCCAAATTGCGGGTTGCCTAGAAAGCTCTAGAAGAAACCAAGCAGAAGGCCAAAGATGACACCGAAGAGAGGGACAAACAAACTGTTTCCCTTGCCAAACGAGATAAAAATCTTTGAAAGTGCTTGGAGACCCTCAACACTTCATTGAACCGTGAGTATACTATCTTTGAAAGAAGATTTCTGTTTTGCTTCTGACACTTTCTTTTGGTTCTTGATTCTATGAGTGTTTGTACTTGCAGAGCTTACTGGCCAGAATTTGGTGCTGGATGAGGATAAGAGGGTTGACCCTTTATCAGATGTTGTTGGTATTTTATAAGCCAACAATGATCATGGGCGTAATCTTCTTATCCATTCACACCGTGCCTTCAAGAGCTTGCATGCCAAGATTTTTCCGACGAAGAAGGTGCCGGCTGATTTGAACGACCTTGTTGCTGTCTTCGGTGCTGATCCGAGCCCACTTTTTGGCTACAGCATGACACAGTCGAAGAGTGGTGCTGAAACTTCTATGGCCCTGGTGATGGCGCACGACGAGAAGGTCTACTGGTAGAAGTTAGCTCATCTGTCCCAGTCGCCAATGATGGCCAAGAAGTTGATCAAAAGCCTTTTGTAAAGAAGGCCAAGAAGTACTCTCGGCTGCTCTTGGGCATCGGCGTGGGGCCGACAAAATCCACTGCCCAATCTTTGGCTGGTGCCCCTTCGGCGAGTGCGCCCCAGTCACTCCTTGGACTGACGCTCCATTTGCTAGCGCCACCTTGTTTGTGGAGAAAGCTGCCTCATAGTTTTAGTTTGTAGTTTATAGGGGTTTATTTTTTTACTTTGCTTTGTAATGAACTTCTGCTCCTTCTATTGAATCACTACCTTTTACCGGGATTGATCTGGTGTATATGTTCATTATGCGTACCATTTGCCGCTTGTGTACTGAAATTCCTGTATTTTTCATCTGCTCTTCCAGATACTCTGTGATTCGACGGCTCCGTCAGGGTCCACTCAGGCTTCGGATGCGCACCCATTTTCATCTGGGCTGGGTGCATTCAAAACTACCATTGTTCTTGTGATCGATCCGCCACTATATGTAGAAAAGATTGAGCATGTGAAGAAACTTGAGGGTAATCTTCGGGTTGTCCAAGAAATGGTGGACGTATCTCAATCGAAGAAGCGCAAGGCCCTGGATCGTGAAGCATATTTTTTGGAATAAATTTGTAGGGCGAGCGAGAAGATGCTATGTAAGTCTTCCACAATATTTCTTAGTATTTCCTTCATAGTCGTAGAAGTTAACTTTCCTTTTTTATTTTAGGTATTCGATTGTGCGAGAGGGAAGAGACCCAACGTCTGCGCAATCGAATCCATGCTCTGGTGACTGCTTCCCAAGGTATCGAGACTGATTTTTGGATTGATCATCACCATGCCTATTTGGTGGCTTTTCTTCAAGATCGCGTATCAGAGTTGGAGCAGTTCGTCGAGTGGTGCCGTAGATACTTGGCTATTGTGTATAATGCCATGTTTCCCTAGGATCCTCAACCCTAGAGCCTAGCAGATTTTATGGCAGAATTTCGGCAGGGTGAAAGGATTCATCATTTTGTGAAGTTGTAACTTGTGGCGGGTGCTAAGATTGCACTTTGTTGGGTGCACGTGTACCACCCAATGCTGGATTTGGATGCCGTGTCTCTGGGACTGCCTATCCGTCCTAGCGGTGGATTGGTTAACATGGCGCCTCACTACGTGGCTGCCCGTAGGCCTGCCATTAGGATTGTCTGCCTTGAGGAAAACATAGATTTCTTCATAGACTTTGCCATCTAAATGTTTCCTGTATTATGTATCTTTGTATTCCAAAAGGTTGTAAATTTATACAAGATTTTGTTTTTCTAACGCCTAAGGTTGAGTCAGCTTATTCGGGTCAAAGGCAAGTTATATGGGAACCGAAGATTTTTGATATGTTGTACTTGTCGAGGCCCCAATGTTTGAGGTTGATGAATAGAACAATAGAAATCTCGTTACCCAGTTTTGGGAACTTTTCTTTATTTATCGTCGAATAGCAAAGGATACATTTTTGGTATGCTCGCCTGACCGTTGGCCTTATTAAATATAAAATGCATAAAAGTAAAAGAACTTCCTAAAATCTACGCCTTTTTCCTTGATGTACTCCATTGTTGTCTTGCTGTGTTTCCTGTGGGCTCAAGGGGGTTCTAACCTTTCGACTGGAGGCACAACTTTTGCACGGTGGACCAGAGAGAAAAGGGTATACTTTGTTGGATCGCTTTCGGTTGGAAAATCGATGCACGTGTGGAGTCCATCGCCTTTCTTGGGATGATTATTGGGTTAGCTACCCATGTTGCTTTTGTTATCCATGCAATGTGCACACCTTGGTGATACGAGGAGCTTGCTGTCCAATGGCCCTGATTTGTTGGGTAGACCATTCATTGTTTGCTGTGTTTAATTTTGCTAAGTGCTCGTTGGGTTCCTTGGGTATTTCTTGTGCATTGATTGAGTTCACAAGAGTCTCCCAATTCTCACGGGGAAACTGACGAGCGCGCCTTCCTATGCGGGACCAATTTTGGAGGACGGATAGGTCGTTTTTGCATTTGCATGACAGGCCTGATTTTTTTGGAGCCTGTTCACTAGGGACATGTCCTTCGTGTAATAGTTCCGCATCTGTAATTTTCAACTGACCAAATTCTGCTTCTATCCCGAAATATTCTAATATTTTATTGAACTCTCGGTCGCAGTTATCTGGACGAGTGAAACTTCCTCTCACGGTTATGATCCCATTGGGGGCTGGCATTTTTAGTACCAGATATGCATAGTGGTGTACTTCCATGAAAATAGCAAAAGCTGGTCATCCTAGGATCGCGTGGTATTATGATGGCCAGTCCATGACTTTGAACTCAAGTTTTTTTGCGTCTGACGTTGTTCCTTGATCCAAAGACCACGTCAAGATATGCTTTGCCTAATGGAATCTTGGCTTTGCCTAGAACTATCTCGTGGAAAGTTCTATCCATTGGCGCTAGGTTTGTTAGGGACCAATTCATTGCTTGTAGAGTTTTGGCATAAATGAGAATGATGCTTCTTCCTGCATCCAAGAAAACCTAGCTCATGTCGAACCCGCCAATTTGCGCTTGTACTATTAAAGTTGACTGACCCGGTCACGGCACCCGAAGCGGGTGATCACCTCTACTAAATGGGATTTCTTGCTCTAACCAGTGGAGGTATAAGGGTGTAGGAGGTGGTGTTGTTACTGCCATATTTACTTGTCTTGTGGTCAGCTTCTATGTCCTGTTCGATGGTCGCCCTTTCTGAATCATCGACATTGCGCCCTTGGACCTGGGGTACACATCTTCTTAGTTTGTTATGTTTTGCGTCTGCTCTGCTGGTGAATGTACTGGTGGTGGTGGCGGTGCGCCAATGGCTAAAGCGCCAGGTGCAATGGCATACCCTCAGCTTGTTGCTTCGGTTGCTTTTGCATTATAGACTTCCTGCATTTTTAAAAATGTTCGGCAATCTTTCATGAGATGGTTTAATCGCCTCTTTCTTGTTGAATCGACATAGAAGTGCATATTGTTGTGTCCTTCCAACATTTGCATTGCGGACATTGGTGATTCTCGAGCTCTTGGCTGGTATCGCTGTGGTGGTTGGCTTCCTCCAACATCGTCCCTGTTGTTGTGGTACCCGCTGTTGTAATCATCATTTCTTCGGGTGTCCCCTCCTGAGAAACCGGCTGCGACGTAGCCTTGTACGCTTTATCCATCGTTGTTTTTTCGTCTTCTGTCGTTGTTTTGCCTGTCCTTGTCTTCTTTGGGTGAACGGGATCGCTTATTGTGTACCGCGTCTTCTCCATCAGGCCAACGATTTTCCATGTACATCTGCTGTGAAATTGATTTGGGCTTGACCCGTCCCATCTCCTCTTTGAATTCTGGTCGACGAAGGGCGTCGTTGAAGGTGTCAATTGCCCTTTCATCAGATATGGCCTCAGCCAAATTTTTTATGATCTTCCACCGCTAGATGAAGGCTCGTATTGGTTCTCCAAATTTTTGCTTGAACGCCCACAATTGCTCAAGATATGTGGGTCGCTTGGATGTGGAGTGGAATTCGGATGAATTTGTCCTCAAGATCGTTCCAACTGCTGATGGAATCTTCGGGTAACTTTCTTAGCCATGACCGAGCGACATCGGTTAGGTGCAGCTGCAGGCTTTGGATTGCGGTGGCCTTGGAGCCACCTTGTAGTTTGACGGTTGCCAAATAATCTGCCAACCAAGTTTCAGGTTCTTGGAGGCGTCGTACTTCTGACGATCGTGAGAGAGTTTGAAATCCTTGGAATCTCGGCTTTGATGAGGTGATCAAAGAGTTTGGATTTGTCTAAACTTATGGAGAGGCTTGTATTTACAAGAAAGTAAGTGGGAGCAATGTGGCATTTCTGATATTAAATGTGGATGACATATTATTGATTGGAAATGATATAGATCTTTTAAACAGTGTTAAAAGTTATCTGAACAGCAAATTTTTGATGAAAGACCTTGGTGAAGCGTCATATATATTAGGCATTCAAATCTATAGAGATAGATCAAGGCGCCTAATTGGGCTATCGCAGAGTACATACCTTGATAAGATATTAAAGAAGTTTAATATGGACGGAAGTAAGAAGGCGTTCTTACCTATGTTGCAAGGCAAGACATTGAGTAAGACTCAAAGTCCGGCTACGGGGGAAGAAAGAGAGATAATGGATAAGATCCCCTATGCCTCGGCCATAGGCTCTATAATGTATGCCATGCAATGTACAAGACCGGATGTGGCACATGTTATTAGGTTGACTAGTAGGTACCAATCTGATCCAGGTTTGGAGCACTAGATAACGGTCAAGAACATCCTCAAGTACTTGAGAAGAACTAGGGATATGTTTCTTATATACGGAGGTGAATAAGAGCTAGTCGCTAAGTGTTATGTCGATGCTAGCTTTGACACCGATCCGGATGACTCTAAGTCTCAATCCGGATAAGTATTTCTCTTGAACGGAGGAGCAGTTAGTTGGAGGAGTTCCAAACAACCTATGGTGGCTGGATCCACGACGGAGGCAGAATATGTTGCTGCTTCAGAAGCGGCGCGGGAAGCGGTTTGGATGAAAGAGTTCATTACGGAACAAGGTGCGGTTCCTAGTGCTTTGGACCCGCTGGTGATCTATTGTGACAACAATGGAGCCATAGCCAACGCCAAGGAACCGAGGTCTCACAAGAATTCCAAGCATATTAAGTGCCGGTTTCACTCCATCCGCGAACATGTCAAGGATGGAGATATAAAGATTTGTAAAGTACACACGGACCTAAATGTAGCAGATCCGTTGACTAAAGCTCTCCCTAGGGAAAAACATGATCAACACCAGAACTCCATGGGTGTTAGATTTATCACTATGTGAACTAGATTATTGTCTCTAGTGCAAGTGGGAGACTGAAGGAAATATGCCCTGAGAGGCAATAATAAAGTTGTTATTATGTATTCCTTATATATGATAGATGTTTATTTTGCATGCTATAATTGTATTGATCGGAAACGTCAATACATGTGTGTTTAATAAACAAAAAGGGTTCCTAGTTATGCCTCTCTTATAGACAAGCTTGTTGATTAACAAGATGATCAAGGTTTCCTGATCATGGACATTGGATGTTGTTAATAACAAGGTCACAGCATTTGTGAAGTGATGTGATGAACATTCATCCGAAGTATAGCATTACGATCAAGTCATTATGTTTACATTGCTATAACATCATACGAAGTAATCTTTATCCTTAGACCATGAGATGATGTTAATTGCTAACACCGGAAGAGTATCTTGATAACATCAAACGTCACACCATAACTAGGTGACTATAAAGATGGGTTCAGTGCTACAAAGGTGTTATGTTGAGGCTCATGGATCAAGAGTGGAATTTGTCAATCCCGATGACTGATAGATCTACTCTGGGCCCTCTCGGTGATATCACATTAAGGTAGCTTGCAAGCAAGTGATATGATCACTAGAATGTTATATCACGGGAACGAGAAAAGAGTGCATGTCGGTAACGAGATCAAACTAGGTATTTGGATACCGATGATCGAATCTCGAACATGTATTATATCAAGAGACAAAGGGATTAAATTACAAGCGTTAAAGGTTCTCACGATCACAGAAGTCATCGTTGAATATGCAGGAGTCAGTATGGACCTCCAGGCCCTGCTTCTGAATATTGATCTGAGAGGAGTCTCAATCATGTCTGCATTATTCGCAAACCGTACGGTGACACACTTAAGAGTTACCGGACACCATTTTGGGGCACATATGTTTCAGACGAAAGAATTGCAAAGCGTAGGAATTGTTTCGATAGAAACCGGAAATTGTTTCGGGTGAAATTGCAGAAAGTGGTTCTGCATGTGATATTGAAATATTGCAAGGGGTTATATGTGATTTTTTGTTAATTAAAGTAATTAACAAAATTCTGAATAAATTTAATAAAAGAGTTTTATTAAATGAGAGAGCATTAAACTTCGAGAATTTTAATGCATTTAAAGTAGGGACTTTAAAGGGGAATGTGAAGAGGCATTTAATGTGGAGGGGTTACCACCACATGAATGGAGGAGGTGAAGGGTCACCTCCCCCATGCGCCGGCCATGGGGAGGGGCACGTCCCTCCTCCTATAAAAGGCCCCCTCTTCCTCCTTCGTCATACCTCCTTGTGAAGGATCTCTCTCCCCCTCTAGAATTATTCGCCCATGGTCTCGGATTAGTGAGATACATGTTCCCGGTGGCATTTCGTCTGGAAGGAGTTGCTGCTTCCGCTGGATCGCTGCAGCGAGGAGGTGGAGGTTGTCCGGTGGCTTGAACGTGTGTGTGAGTGCAGATGCGCTACTGAGTTACGGCGCTCGGACTTCCTCACGATCTTGAGATCGGCAAGTGTACGACTACATCAACCACGAGTTCCTACTCGTTAACAAAACTCGTTGTCTTCGAGGGTAAGTTCTCGTTGGATGTATGTCCACCCGTTGCTATGTACCTAGTAGATATATCTTGGCGTGTAGTTGTCATCGTAGGAAATTTTTTGTTTTCTATGCTGCGGACCCAACAGTGGTATCAGAGCTTGATCTATGCGTAGGTGCTTTGCATGGGTTGTACACATATGTTTATATGTGGGCGATGATGATCATGTTATTGCATCTTCTATGTATTTTGGATATTGGTGGCATAGTGGGATGAA
Source organism: Avena eriantha (assembly GCA_910589775.1). NCBI lineage: Eukaryota > Viridiplantae > Streptophyta > Magnoliopsida > Poales > Poaceae > Avena > Avena eriantha. The sequence continues at coordinate 282,587,573 of OU342742.1, read as the reverse complement.
GCGGCCCGGACCAACCTTAAATGTCATCGTACATGAGACCAGTTCCACGACTGACATGCAACTAGTTTTGCATAAGTGGCTGGAGGGTGTCTGTCTCTCCTACTATAGTCAATATCTGATTTACAACGAGTTGCTAATATAACTTGGTTATCCTCGTTGTGGTTCATGTTTGTAGGTAAGAACGGTTCTATCTCCGAAAGACCTAAGCCACGTAAAACTTGCAATTGATAAATTAAAGGCGTCTAGTTTAGATCATTGCTGGGCTAGTGTATTGATATGGTATTGTTGTAAGTAGATGTATGATAGATACTCTTACAACACATTCAACGTGTAAGTTCCATAGACATTGGCCTTACACACAAAGGAATGATAGAGATCATACCACGATGCAAATGATAGAGATCAAATGCATGGATCATATCATCTCACTTTACACATTAGATGTTAGCATCTTATACTGCTAGTTTTGGCGCTTTCTGTAGCATTGTAAGATGATCCCTCATTTAGATATCAAGATAAAAATGTGTTCTTCCTTGAGTATGCACCGTTCTGTGGATCGTGTTTCGAGACATCACGTGATGATCGGGTGTACTCGAATCTACGCTTTCATAGGAACAGGTGTAAGACAGTTTTACACACGCAAATACTAAGGTTCTTACTTGGAGTCCCTAGCATGTACATACATGGCCTCGGAACACGGACCGAAAGGTTAAGCATGAGTCATATAGTTGATATGATTCCCATATAGATGCTCGCCTTTGAAGCTACATCAACTCACGTGATGATCGGACTTGGTGTAGTGAATTTGGTTC